>CM053624.1:44792967-44818774 GCA_028646595.1 Phalanger gymnotis | reverse complement strand
GAGAGAGAGAGAGAGAGAGGGAGAGGGAGGGAGAGAGAAGGGGAGGGAGAGGGAGGGAGAGGGAGATATCTCTAACAATGGCTGTGTGGCTTCTATGAGTCTTTGGCAAGAAATGATCAGAAACCTCGTGTGTCAGTTGTCTACATGGCTCATGCATAGGCTGTTCTTGTGGGCATTTCTGGCCCCATCCAGGAGCAGAGTGGTTGGATTTAGAGAGAACTGAGCTAGTTTGGGGGAGATTAGGGAGAGGTACTTCCTGCTTCTGTGTATACCCCTGTTTATTTTGTATGTTTTTATTTCTCCTTGTGACTCTGGTTTTATCTCTCTCTCTTTTCTCTTTCTGTCTCTTCTTCATTGTCTCCATCTCTCACTGACTCTTGTGGAGTCTGCATCCTTCAGGATCCATCGGCTTCTCAGCATGTGTCTGCCTCTCCCATCATTTTCTTTGTTTATATCTTTCTTTTCCCTTCTCTAGCTCTTTCAATCCTCTGGTTCTTTTTCACCTCTTGTCTCCCTCAAGCCAAAGCCAGCCTTTCTGTGATTCCGAGGAAGATCCTTAATTTGGTTACCCCATCTCCCACCATCACTTCATCCGCCTTTTCCCCCTAGACCTCTTCCTCTTCTCTGCCTGCAGTGTCTGTCTTATTGCCCCTTCAGAACATCGCCCCCTTTCTTAGAAGCCCATTCCCTGGTCTTCCCCAACAGAGGTAGTTGAAATGGAGGAAGCATAGGAAATAAGAACAGGGGGTAATTGGTAGATGTTAGTCTGAGTGATGCTGGTGGAAGAAACGAATTCGTGAATGGAGGATGGGATGACTGGTCCTGCTGAAGGGAATCTGAACCCTGGTCCAGCTGGCTTTGAGGTTTGCTCTCATAACCTACTGCTTCACCCGGGAGAAAAGCTCAATGCAAATTAACCCGTTTTGGGGGAGTCAGATCTGTGACTTTACTGGTATTTGGAAGTCCCACTAAGGAAATTCCCTCTATATGAAGATGAACATATGCTCAGCAATTTAGAATCTTAGATAATTGCTGGGGCTTTGACAAGTTTAGAGAATTGCCCAAAGTCACAGAGTCAATATGTGTCAGGGGCTGAACTTGAGCTTAGATCTCCTTAGGTCCAAGGATGGCTTTTAAATATATTTAATATTTAAATTAGCAATAAATTCACATATATTTATATATAAATTATTATTAAATTAAATATATTTAAGTATAAATATGTTTACATACATATGCAAATATATACACATATATTTATTTTGAGCTCAACAAACACCAACCAAAATGAGCATTTCCATATACACAGTAGACAGAAAAAGATGATTTTACATGAAACTGCAAATCTCTATGACATACAGCTTGCTTTCCTTTTTTTTGTACATAATAAATTCAATATGTAATTGTAAAAGATGTCCTGTTTGCTGGTGATTCTTTTTGCTATTTCTTCTATTTTCTTCTGTGCATAAAAATACTCTACTGACCCTTTTTTCTTCTCCATCTATGTCTCTCTGGAAACTCTATTCCTATTCCTCTTTTCCTTCCCCAACTCCTCCTTCCCATCTGGAAAAAAAGAGATAAACAGAATCTTGGTAACAAATATACATAGTCAGATTAGCACATTGGCTGTGTCTGAAAATTATGCCTCAGTGTATCTACAACTCAAGTCTGTCATTTCTCTGCCAGGAGAAAGGTGTCTTGCTTTATCATCAGTCTGCTGGAATTGTGGTTGTTCATTTCTTTGATCAGTTCTTAAGTCTTTCAGACTTTTTATTTTTATTTTGTCACAATGTTACTGTTATTGTGTAAATTATTCTCCTGGTTCTGCTCACTTCATTCTGCATCAGTTCATTGAAGTCTTCCTAGGTTTCTCTGAACAGAGATGCAGGGATGATCACATGTTTTGCCTATAATACCATGCAGTTTACTAGAAATCCATCTGACAGAATCTCAGAGTTAGAAAGGTCTTAGAGATCATCTAGTCCACCTCATACTTGACCAAAAATATGTCCAACAACATCAACTAATAAATCACTAAAGCTTTGTTAAGTACTTGCCACATGCCAGACACTGTGCTACATTTCGGGAATATAGAGACAAAAAGACATAGTCTCTGCCCTCAAGGAGCTTATATTCTTCTGGGAAAGACAATATATACATATATAAGAATATGCAAGATAGATATAAGGTAAATATTTTCGGCATTAGTAACTAGGGAGAGATCAAGAAAGGCTGTGAAAAAGGAAAGAAATCTAGATACAGAACACAAAGGAGACAGAATATGGGGTAATGTGTGTAAGGAACTGCCTAGCACAGTGCCTGGCACATAGTTGGCACTTAATAAACGTTTATTGACTGACAGACTGGCCAATGTATGTGAAGAACAGTAAGAGGGTCAGTTTGATTGGATCACAGAATGTGAGGAGAAAAATTAAGGAGAAACAGGCTTAAAGAGAAAACTTTAATGCAAATCTGAAATAACTGAATACAAGTTGATTTGCAGAGGCTCGTTTAGAAGGTGGGATAACATTCAGACACTGAACACCACCCCTGAACCCTGCTACAATTTAAAGAGTATTTTTCAATTGTCATTTAAGTGATATCAGTGTTCATTTGCCTAATATATAAACACATGGACTGTGGCCAACTGAACACGGTGTTCTTGATTTTGAGAAGGGATAAAAATTCCCCATAACACTGCAGACTTGTTCAGATGTGGGTGATGTGCCAAGCCATGTTACTTGGCAGTCATCATGGGCTGTCTCCTTCACTACCTTTTACCTCATGGAACAGTGAGGGGGAAGTCAAATATCTGTTCCTTTGCAGTCTCTCTCTTGCTTTTATAGATGATACTTCACAGCAAGTGATCATCTAACTCATAGCTCATAGACTTAGAGTCTGGAAATCACACCACCTCCTAAGGCAGCCCATTACACTCTGTGGGAACTCCAGTCTTAGAATATTTCCCCTTATATCAAGTCGAAATATGCCTTTCCGTAGCTCACACCCATTTCATCTTAAGGACTCTGGGGCCTTGCCATCTGTCCTTTGGTTGTGTCCTTGAAGAGCTCTGGATCTTTCCAGCCGCCCTGCAGTGGAACTCTCCTACAGATATTGTCTTTCCTATTGAAAGTGTCAACTCCCTGAATGTTTTCTTTTTCTTTTGTATCTCTAGTTCTTAGCACAGTGCTTGGCACCTGATTTTTGCTTCATTGCTTCCAGTTTTGCCCTTTGGAGTCAAGCTTATGAGACTAATCCTTCCACATGACTGTGCTTTAAATATCTGAAAAGAATCATTCTTCCCTTCTATATTTGGCTAAATATTTGTAGTTCCTTCAGCTGATCTTTGCGTGGAGAGTTATCAATGCCCTTGACCAGTCTGGTCATTGTTCTCGAGATGCTCTCCAGCTTGTTAAAATTATTTCTAAAATACAGTGACCACGACTAACATACTACTCTAGATGTGGTCTGGCCAGGGCAGAGAATGGGCAGGCTCTCCCCTCTTGTGTCCCAGACACTACATCTCAATTTTTCTTTTTTTGACTGCCATGTTTAACTCATAAATTTAACTCACCAAGCTCCCAGTCCACTGATGTGCTCAATTCTTTCTCATACGAATTGTGTTTTACTATGTCTTCCCCATCATGCTGGGTCTGTTATCATGGAGATTTTCCCACTCTGACTCTAACTCGATGCCACAAAGATGACCTAAACATAGTTCTCACTGGTATCATGGAAAACTTTCAGGGGAACGACACAGCCCAAGTGGGCAGGACAAAGCCCTTTTTGGGGACCAAGGCCAAAGAGCAGCAAGGAGCTCATCTTTTATTTGGAAGCTAGGTGGTGAAATAACTCTGAACTTGAAGTCAAGAATGCCTGAGTTTGAATCCAACCTCATTGCTGGCCAAGTTACTTTACTTATGTCTGCCTCAGTTTTCTCATCTGTTAAACAGGGATAATTGATAGCACTTATCTCCCAGGGTTATTCTGAGAATTGAATGAGATAATATACAGAAAGCTCTTTGCAAATCTTAAAATGCTATATAAATGGACATTATTATTAGTATCTCGTACTTGTGAAATTGATTTTTAGAGCTCGGGGGTGAAACTTTACATTTATTTCACCCAAGGGAGGGAGTGACAGCCTTTGGTCACAGGCTGATACAGTGGAAAGAATACCAGATTTGGAGAGAGAAGCCAGAGTTGGAATCTTGACTTGACCACATACTACTCATGTGACCTCAGCAGGCGGCTTAATCTCTGTAAGGCTCAGTTTCTTCATCTGTAAAATGAAAGAGCTGGACTGAAATCCCCTCTAGCTTTAAATCTTTGATCCTGATTTGCCTCTGATGCAATTTGGCCCACTGATCTAGGCTATTGAGATCTTTTTGGATCCTGACTATAATCCTATAGATTGACTAGAGTTAATGAATGAATGAAAAAACTTTTGTTAAGCATTTACCATATGCCAAGCATTGTGCTAAGTATTGGGGATATAAATTGAAAAAAAAACTAGACCAGATAGTCCTGTATTTCAAAAAGCTCACAGTTTAATTGGAAAAGGAAGGAGACAGTATTTATTAAGCATCTGCTGTGTGCCAGGAACTATGCTAAGTGCTTTGCATCTATCTCATTGGGTCTTCACAACAATTCTGGGAGGTAGGTGCTATTATTCTGCTCACTTTACATTTGGGGAAACTGAGGCAAGCAGTAGTTCAAATGATTTTCCTAGAGTCACACAACTAGTAAGTGAATAAGACTGGATTTGAACTCAGTTCTTCTTGACTCCAAGCTTGGTGATCTATCCACTGGCCATTGAGCTGTCTAATTGCTAAAGACAACATATAAAAAGGGAGTTCAACTACAAGGCAGATGGAAGGAAATCTTAAGGGTTTAGCAGTGGGGTGGATGGCAAGGCTGAGACATCTTTGTATTACTTAGGTTGTTAAGGTAACAGTGCCAAGGACCTAAGACATGGAGACAAAGAAAACAGTAAGGCCTGAAGGATCTTGGGAGGCAGAGGCAGAATAGATGGTAAGGCCTGGTGGTCCTCTGTCTCATCAGAAGGAATGGAGTTGTTTAGGACTTTTGAGACTATCTCCCTATTGAGGGTTTGGCTATACTCCTTGTCACTTTCTGGAGGATGGTTTTCCCTGGTGAGGTAATCCTAAGAGGTAGGTATTGCAGAAAGAACCATCCCTTTGGTGATGGGGAAGAATTGGTTTGCCGGGACTTTTGTTCAGGGTCCACCTATTGCACTGGCCTGTAAAAGGAGACTTAAAGATCTTTATTTTTCTTCCAACTTGGCCTTTTTTCCTTTTTTTGATGTTGAACTTCAAGCCAGCTTTTATACTCTCCTTTTTTCACTGTCATCAAGAGACTTCTTAAGTCTTCACTTTTTCTGCTATCAGAGTGGTATTGTCAGCATATCTGAGACTGTTGATATTTCTTCTGGTAATCTTAATTCTGGCTTTGATTCATCCAGCCTGGCATTTTGAATGATGTTCTCTGCATGTAAATTAAATAAAGTGACAACATACAGCTGTTGTATTTCTTTTCTAATTTTTAACCAGTTGCTCCATATTCAATTCTAACTGTTGCTTCTTGAACCACATGAAAGTTTCTCAGGAGACAAGTAAGATAATCTAGTATTCCCTTCTCTTTGAGGACTTGCCACATTTTGTTGTAATCCACACAATTAAAGGCTTTAGTGTAGCCAGTGAAGCAGAAGTAGATGTTTTTTTGGAACTCCCTTGCTTTCTCCATAATCTGGCAAATATTGGCAATTTGGTTTCTAATTCCTCTGCCTCTTCAAAAACCAGCTTGCTCATTTGGTAAATCTCAATTCAATATGGCCGAAACCTAATTTGCAGAATCTTAAGTATAAACTTGCTGCCATACGAGATGAATGTAATTGTTTGGTAACTTGAACATTCCTTGGCATTGCCCTTCTTTAGGACTGCACCATAAACTGATCTTTTCTACTCCAGCAGCCACTATTGCTGGCATATTGAGTATAGTACTTTAACAGCATCTATAGAACAAGACCCATCTATATACTGAGATTTCTCAGGGTAAACTCTGGGTTGGGCAGCAATATGAGTTAAAGAGAAAATTATGATTTGGGGGGAGTGGTCTCCATTCTTTTCCATGTAAACTCAGAGATTGATGACTTGGGCCATCAGTTACATAAACTCTCTGGGCATTAGTTTCTGAAGGCCTTAAATTGAAGGGGTTAGATTAGATGACTGCTAACAATCTTTTCACTTTTAAATCTATGATCCTCTTTAAAGCCTTCCCTGGCCATAAGGCCCTACAATGATCTTTTCCTGAGTTGAACTGTTATAGCATAGCTAATCTCTTAGCATGGTACAATGGCCACATTTTGTATGCTGCCCTATTTTTGGTTGTCTATAGTCCACGATTTATTAATAATATACGGTCTGGTTTGTCAATTGTACTTTGTGTCTATCTTTTTTCTCCCTAACTAGACTGTAAGCTTCTTGTAGAAGAAGCTACTTTCTAGGCGTCTCTGACTTACTCCAAAGTGCCTGGCATGGTGCTGAGATGTCAGGTCTTAATATATACTCATTACATGATCATAGATTTGTAACTATGGGAAAGAAGGAATTGAAAAGGGCTGGCCAGTACCACCACTAAGCAGAGGAGGGCAACAAATGGCAGCCCGGTCTTTTGGTGCCAGCTGAGACCCCACCTAGGTTAGCAGCTACAGACTTAGGCAGGAATGCTGGTCCTGTGGTGACTCCTCAAACTGCTCCCAGACCCCTTCCCTAATGCAGCAACAGGTTTTCAGGACTGTCTTGTTCGTAGAACTGTTTGAGAAGAGAGGGCCAGGAGATTTCTGCAGACAATGGGAGAAGAAATGGTGATTGAGTTGTAGGTATTGCCCCCAGATTCGTGATAAATGTTTATAGAATCTGAGGTCAGGCTTGTCTGCTTTCCTCATCAGTGGACATGGCAGGAGAGAGGGTGAAGTTACTGTAGACCTTGTTTGTATTCACTGAGAAATGATGGGTTAGGTCATAGCTGTTTTTCTGAGTCTGAAAGCTCCTTTAGTCCATAAATAATGATGATAGCTACAGTTTGTATAACACTTTGCCTGTCACAAAGAACTTTACAGATAATCTCTCCTCTCTTTTCCTCTCTCTGTCTTTCTCTGTCTCTATTTCTCCCTGTGTCTTTCTCTGTCCTTGTGTTTGTCTCTCTGTTTCTCCCTGTCTCTGATTCTTCTCTCTCATAGATTTTCATTTATTAAAAAGCTTATTTGATGCCTTTGTTTTTTATGTCACATCATTTCAGATATAGTGCTCCCTCTACATTGAGCATCCTTTTGTGACAAAGAACAGCAGACTGTGTCTGACAGCATATGCCCCATTCTATACTCACAGTCTTATACGTCTCTAGACAATATCTCTTGATCTTCAAAGCAACCTTTAGGGGCTAGATGACACAAGTATTATGATCATTTTACAGATGAGGAAGAGGGGCAGCCTGGAACAGCCTGGGATCAGAAGGGTGGCTTTAGAGTCAGAGAATTTGGTTTCATATTCTGCCTTTGGCAGACACTAGCTGTATGGACAAGATACTTAGCCACTCAGTGCCCAAGGCAATTCTCTAATGCTTTGACTTATAGAGTTGGTGAGTTATATCAGGGGAGGTAATTTCTACACTGGGAGGTCCCTACACTTATGAATCACCAAAACCCACTCCCCAAAAACAATGGATGAGGAAACCAATGCTCAGAGAGGTTATGTTTAACCCACCATCATATAGCTCACATGTAGGATGCGAAACCAGGTTTCTCTACTCCAAGTCTATGAAAAGATTTGTTTAAAGTAGCACATAAGTCTTCTACCTCCACTGAGGATGAACAGTAGAAACAGAATTGAACCACATGACTTCCAAGGCTCCTCCCAGGTTAAAAGCTATGACCCTCTGATCCTATAACCTATGGTTTTACATCAAGAAGGCTAGAGGATAGACATAACCAAGAATATTCTGACTACATATGTCATGAGAGCCTGGAATGGGACCATCACCTGGAGCTAAAGGGGCTTCACAGGAAAATCAAATGAACTAATCATTGCTGAAAAGCAACAGGTCTTTTAACTTGAGTTCTTTAGAATAAAGCCCTAAAATGAAGGCCACGTTCTTTAATTGGAGATAAACAAGAGAGCAGGAATCATTGGGGCAGCCTGTTGGTCTCATACTGAAGCTAGGACTAATACCGCCCAAAAAGGAATGGGAAATGTTTGAGAAGGGATTTAGCCAGGGTGTTCCAAGGGAATCTTGAACAAGCTGGGCTTCAGGTTATAATATTCTTCCTCTTCTTCATCATCATCGTTGTGGTCATCATCATAGCTGGCATTTATATAGTGTCATAATGTTTATAAGGCACATTATAAATACATCTAATTTTATCCTCCCAATGACCTTAGAATGTAGGTGCTATTATTATCCTCATTTTACAGATGAGGAAACTGAGGCTAAGAGAGGGTAAGTGACTTACCCAGGATCTTACAACTTATAAGTGTCTAGGGCTCAGTTTGAACTCAGGTCTTCTTGACTCCTAGCTACTAACTTGGCAAGAAGAGGATGAGTGCCAGTGGTGGTCTTGAAGGGCTACTTCCAGGACTTAGTCCATTCTGGGACTCTAGGGTCTCTGCTTAAGGTCATCTTTTAGAGTAAGGCCACTGGAGATATAGGGAAGAAGATGGGTCTTGCCCAGGTAGGTCTGTTTGAATGAGTGAACGAATGGATGGATTTGCTTACTATGTTCCAGGTGTTGTGCTAAATTCTGGGGATGCAAATAAGGGCAAAACCATGGTCCTGTCCTTAAGCAGCTTACATTTTAATACATTTGGGGAGCTAGAGATGAAAAGGGGGAAGGTGGCTGAGGAAATAGTTTGGGGCTGACAAGTAAGTGGTATGGTGGCCCTGGGTCTGGGCAAGATGAATCTCACCTATCAGTCTAGGACCCTAGAGATACTAAGGGGACTTGAGGAGCTAATTTGCGGGTAGATGGAGCCAATATAGCCACTGGCACTAAGGTGATCATGCAGCCAGGCTCAGCTACAGTAAGAGGAAATATCCCTGATTAACCAATCTGGTTAATTAACCAATTAACCAATTAACCAGATTGGTTAATCAGGTATCTACACTGCGTGAGTATCACTTAATCTAAGAGGACTCAGTTTCCTCATCTATAAAATGGACATAATTATCTCAAATAACTACCTTACAGAGCTGGTGTTAAGATCAAATGAGATGATTTATGTAAAGCAATTTGCCAGCCTTAAGGCTGTTGTCCATTATCTCCATTATTATGCAATAGAAAGAGTCAGAGAACCTAGGTTCGCATCTCACCTCTGACACTACTGTGTGATGTTAGGCAAGTCACTTATCCTTCTGAGGTCTCTGTTCACATTTATAAGATGACAGGGCTGGACTAGATGGTTCCAAGGTCTCTTCTAGCCCAAGATCAGTGATCCTGTTATCATTCAATAGGCTGTCCTTCATGTATGGTAGATTAAGAGGTTAATTTAAACTAGATTTGACTTGAATTGGGAGTATCTCACCCAATGTATGCTTATCCTTACCTTAGCCCCTCCCCAAACTCTACAAACAGAAGCTTGCAGTTCACATCTCAGTAGAGTTTAACTTATTTTTGGGGGGCATAGAAATTACAGGTTGGGGGAATTGGAGATGAACTCATTACAATGTATCTATGAATCATTGCAAAATGTATTTGGAGCAAAGGGATGAAGCCATCCTGTTTTTCTCAAAGTTCGGCTTTGACTTGCCAGGTAAGGCTGGTCATATTTTCCACGGAGGAATGCCTAGGGTGGGGAGAATTCTTCAGCTTGCTTGCTAAGTCCTCCCTGAATCTCTCTGATTCTTCCCCTCAGACACAAGCACAGTGTGCAGGGAGGGGCCATCCACAAAGCTATCAGTCCAGTGGCAAACAGCCTGGTTCCCGAAGCCCTGAGATTTGTGATTTACTCAAGCCCACTGGGATGCTGAGGCTTGGGGTCTCTTTCTTCCTGTCACTTTGGTAGAGAGCCTGGTTGTTCATTTCTCAGTGGAGTTGGCTGAGTGGTGAATTACAATAACAGAGATTCTTAATCTTGAGAGTCCAGCCCAGGGAGCTAATCCTCTGAGGGGTTGTGTCCCAGACAAAAGGGAAGGAAGATGGGTTGTGATCACCTAGTACCGCTGCAAAGTTGATGGATTAACTACCTTGAAAATAGGCCAGGAGAATGGAGATCAGGGAGAGAAAAGGAGAGGGAGGAATTAAAAAAGCCCAGGAAGCCTACATTTCATGCAAACATTAAAATATATCCAGGGTTAAAGGAATGGCTCTCTCTGGTCCCACATCAATCCTTATTAGGTAGCAGGATTTAAAACTGGAAAGGACCATAGACATCACCTAATTCAACTGCCTCATTTTACAATTGAGACAACTGAGGCTCAGAGTGGAGAAGGTTTGCAAAACACTTTCTTCAAATTGCCTCATGTGATCTTGACAACAGCTCTGAGTGGTAGTTACTAGGGGCATAATCCCCGTTTTGTTGTTGTTGAGACGTTTCAGTCATATCTGACCCCATTTGGGGTTTTCTTGGCAAAGATACCAGAGTGGTTTGCCTTTTCCTTCTCCAGCCCATTTTACAGATGAGGATACTGAGGCAAACAAGATTGAGTAACTTGCCCAGAGTCACACAGATAACTACTGTATTTCTCCATGTATAAGATGCACCATTTTCCAAAAAATTTGGGGTCTAAAAACTGGATGCGTCTTATACAGTGGTTAGAGATTTTTTTACTTGCATTTCCTGCTTTTTCATGCTTGTCTTAGCGCTCATTGTTTCGCATTTGTTACCGGCATGTTAGGTTACGTTTTGCCATGTTCTGCCCAGAAATGGCTCAGAAAAGATTTTCGTACAGTGCTGAATTCAAGTTAAAAGTGATCCAGTTTGCAAAAGTGAATGGAATGTAAGTTTGGTCCTCCTCCAACTGAGAAAACAGTCTGAGACCGGCTACAGGAAGAAGGAACCCTACTGAAAACGCCCCGGCAGAAGAAGACCATGAGAGGCAAGTCTGCAAAATGGCCTGATTTAGAGAGGGAATTGAAGGTACGGATTGAAGAGCAAAGGACAATTGGAATTTCTGTGTCCACGAAGATGGTTCAGCATGAGGCCAGAAGAATTGCTGATGAAAAAGAAGTTACCGATTTCAAAGGAGGACACAATTGGTGCTTCAGGTACATGAAATGCAATGGATTAAGCATGTATACACTCACCAGACTTGCCCAAAAGATGCCTGAAAGCTATGAGCAGCTGAATAAAACTTGAGTTCAATAACTTTATGTAATACATTTTTTTTAAATTCGGGCCCCAAAATTAAGGTATGTCTTATACATGGGGAAATATGATAAGTATCCGAGGCTGAATTTGAAGTCACAAAGGTGTGTGTCTTCCTGTTTCCAAGTCCAGTGCTCTGTCCACTGTTCCACCATTTTACAGATGAGAAAAACTGGCCTTAGATTAAGTGGTACTCACACGGCTAGTGAATAGCAGAGGTGGGGCTAGATTCAAGTTCAGCCTTTGAACAGCTAAACCAAGATGTTTTCTGAGAGAGAAGGTTACATAAAGATGCTTTTAAAAACTCGAAGCTGTGTAAATGTGTTCCTGGCCCAGATCACATTCCAGTAAGTAGTGGAGCCAGGATTTGAACTCCAGATTCCAAAAGCACTGCCCTTGCCACTAGGTAGGCCTTGCTGACACCTCTTTTGGCTTTTTCCACTCTCCATATAGTAGGTACCTGCTAAGCATTTATGAACTGAATTCCACATCATGTCAAAACAAGCACTAGTTTGTCCAGGTAACCGAGGGTGGGTTTTTCTCTCCTCACTCCACCCTTCAGCCCCATAGACAGGAAATTTAGCTGTCAAAGTGGGAAAGCAACAGGTGTGATTCTCAAGCTAGGCTAGTATGATAGTAGTTCTGCCCATACCTAGGCAGTGTGCATTGAAGCCAGACTTATGAAGGTGAGGTTGGTCTTTTCCAATTGTGCCGATGATAAGGGGGAAAGGAGGGCCAGAGGCAGAAACTTTGATTGCTACAGTGAAGCAGCATGGACGTGAAGGCCTCTCTCCAATTATTGTCCATGTGCTTTACTTGTGCTCTGACTTTAATACAAAATAGGGAGGAGAGCCTATGATTTGTATTCTTTCAAAAGGTGTCATGTGTATCTGTGGTAACATTGACTTGCTGGCCCAGTGAGCACCATTGGTTCAGCCCAAGTGGGTGACTGTTAGAACCAACAGAGACTTCTCTTGCCATTATGAAACTAGGAGTATGACAGGTGGGATTAGTACAGAGCTCTGTGAAAATTCCAACAAACCTCTTTCATTCATTCTATAAGTGTTTACTGAGTTCCTAGTCCGATGTTATAGCTTTTCCAAGTGTCCAAGTACTTAACCACAAGGCTCCAAAAAGAAACAGATGCCACACACGCTCCTGGCTTATCCTCATTTGAAATACAGCTCTCAGACTTTGCCACAACTTCACCAGGAAGGACACTGGGAAAAAAACTTCCCATACCAGAATTGCTAAGGGCCTCCCTATCCTGACCCTACTTCAATTATCTAAGCTTATTTAATATTATTATTCAACAGGCAGTCTCCTTTATAGTCAGACCATTTTCATCATTGTCCCATCCTGTTCTAAAGGTCAGTGAAGTGGTGCAGTGGATAGAGTATTTGGGGAGATAAGGTTCACACAAGGGACTACCATACAGGAGGATGTTTTAGAAAGAGGTTCTATTTGAGCTGGGTCTTGATGAATGGGTAGGGTTTGGAGAGGCTTCAATGGGCAATATATCAACTAAGCAATAAGCATTTATTAGTCACCCACTAAGTGCCAGGCACTATGGTAGGCACCAGAGAGTCTAAGGAAAACATTTCTCGCTGCTATGGAGTTTACGTTCTGTTGGATAAGACAGCACATTCATGTATAAGTAGAGACAGAATAAATGTATAATAAATGTAAGGTTGTTTAGGGAAGGAGGGTATATCAGGATAGCATTTGAGACAGATGGACCTGTGTGAGCAAAGGTACTGAGGATGCGGGTATGGGATATGATCTGTAAAATATAAATAAGTAGCCTAGCTTGGCTGGGATGGAGGGTGTCAGCACCATGGCCAGGGGTGGTGCCAAAATTGGTATTTAGCTCAGCCAACACCATGGCTCAGGAAAGAGCTATAAAAGGCCACAGCTGGGGTGTGTTGCATAGCCATTATGCGTGTGTGTATGTATGTGTGTGTGTGTGTGTGTGTGTGTGTGTGTGTGTGATGCACTGGAGAGATTTAAGGGAGAACAGTGCCTTCTTCAATAGTTATTAGATGGGCTACTCTTGTGGAATGTTGTGGTAGATTTGGTTATTTGTGGAGGATAATTCAGACCCAGGTAAATCTGTGAAAGCATGGGTAAAATATGGCTGTATTGTTTGGGATCCCTTGGAGTCTTGCCTTGTGTGGGAGAGTCTCTCCTAGTACGCTGCTGCAAGGGTGGACATGGGAGCTGTGTTTTGTTTCTGCATTTTCCTCACCCCTTGGCACCTGTGTACTGTGGACCATGCTTGGTACCTTCTTGGTATCTGAGAAGTGGAACATGTGGAAGGGTCAGTCAGTCTTCTAGTATAGCTTCAGCTAGAATGAAAAGACTTTTCTTCCATAGTCTAAGATACACTTCCTTGATAGTAAATATATGAGATTTTACCCCATCAACCTCAATGTCATAGGTAGCTTGGAGAGAAGCTGGGACAGAGCCTATCACTGCATTATGGGTATAGAAATATAAACCTCATTCAAAGGGCTCATGGAATATAGCTATATTCTAAGAAAGCACATTCAAGTGAGGAAACCCACAAACTACAGGGAGAAAGGATTATGGAGAGCATTGGGTAAATATCAATTGAGAGAGAAACTGAAATGACATTGTCATGGGAGTATTGGATAGACCATTTGGAAAAAGTTAGAAATTAGTGAAAAAGTTTGGGAAATGTATCCTAAACCTGGCACGAAGGCATGATACAGTAGTGTTAAATGAGGGCATGTGCTGGTGTTTTCCCTCTGCCAAATGTTGGGAACCTGCCCACTTAGTTATCTTTGGCATATAATAATTATTAATGGGAGCCTCCTTACCTTTTAGCCTTTTGTAATGAAGCAGGAGGGGTGTCTAACAATGTACCCTTTCCTCACTCAGCCTCATATCAAAAGCAATAAGGGGGTAGCAATGACTCCTGATTCAACTGAGGAGGCAGCTTTCTTTTGGGTTAGATCTCCTTGGTTAAAACCTTACTTGTTCCCCTAAAAGGCATCCTTAGACCTGGCCCTTAGACCTGGCATAGAGTTTGGAGTTCATAAGGTACAATTTTGTCTTCAATCCCTATGAAATGTTAAAGAGCAGACTATAGAAATGATAGCAAGCAAGAAGATAATGATGTGTGTGGCCTGAGTGGGCAAGAAGGAATGAGAGGGGTTTTGAAAAAAAAAACCCAAATATTAGCAATCGAGGGCTTTCTCTTTATTCACTCCTCTCTTGGTAGGCAGAGTAGCAGTCCCTTTGGGTACTTTCTGGTGGACTGGTTAGCAACTGGTAGCAGTGATGACCTGGAGGACAGAGGAGAATCCAGATCCTTTCCTTTCCTTTCCTGCTTTCCCTTCTTCCCCACCTTGGTTTGGTTGCAAGAAGCCTGGTGGCCTTATGTTGAGGTTGGTCTAACTGGGCCCTGGAAAGATGTTTCCATCTATCCCCTTTGCAGGAATGCTTGTGTACTGTGCATTCTAGGATTACTGTTAGGAATTATGTCATCAATTTATCGAATTTGTTTTGGATGGATTTGCATGTTTGCACTGAGCTAGAGTATTCCTAAATTCTACATGTGTACTAGGCTTCTTTGGATAGCTCTTGCCTTTCCACTCAGGTAAAATTTTCTGTTTATTCAGTGGCATTTAGTCAGTTAAGCATCCTGTTATCCCGTGCCCAAAGATCCTAAGTTGTGAAGGGGAGGGAGGTCTTAACAGAAAAGCAAAGCAGTTGATAAATCCTTAACTTGTTTTGTTAATAGTTTCATTTTTTTGAAAGTAGATGTGACAAAAGAACTACTATTCTGATCCTAAATTTGAGTAATGGGAAAGGAAGTGGAAATGATGAAACCTTGAGAAGAAGTAACACTCTGTTTTAGAATTCTCAATAGAGAAGAAAAAGTAAACTGGCTTAGGTATTACATGCACCCTTGAATTTTAGGGAGCAGGTTTCAAAGACTTCAGAGTACAAATAGGGAATAGCACACAGCCTAAAATTAAATATGGAGAAGTCTGTCTGAAGAAGATGAGAAGGTCTCAAGGTTGGAATTCTTTTTTATAAATTTTTATTGATTTTTTTTTACATCCCCTACATTTCCCAGTGTAACCTTTCCCCATCTCCTCTCACAGAATTACCCCTTATAATAAAAGAAAGAGAAAAAAGTCTTGTAAAACTAAACAATGTACCCAAAAGCCTGATGTTGTATATAGTACCCCACACTCATGGCCCCCTCTTCCACTTCTGCAAAGGAGGAGGGGAAGGCATCTCTTCATGTCTTCTTTGGGGTTAAATGTGGTCATTGTAATTTCACAGCATTCAGTTTTGATTGTTTTGTTAATTTCATTTACATTGTTATAGTCATATTTATTGCTTTCCTGGTTCTATTTGCTTCCCTTTGCATCACATAAGTTCATAAAAGTCTTTTTTTGTCATTTTTCATAGTACAGTAACATTACATTTGTGTATCGCAATTTATTTAGCCATTCTCTAATTGATAGACATCGATTGACTTTGTTTTTAGGTCTTTGATATCACAAAAGTGGTGCTATAAACATTTTGGTCCATAAAGGGGCCTTTTTGTCATCAAGAAGTAAATTCCAAGGATGCAAACTAATTATTCTGATGAGGAAGAAAAAAGGGAAGTCTTTAAAGAGAGGACCCTCAATGATCAACTGGGATTAAAAAACACATAGAAGATAAAAATAAGAGGACGCAACTAAAAGAATGTAATAGTCCTGTGAGATGTGTAAGGGATGATCAGTATGAGAATCAATAGAGATGGGCAATGTGTTAGGAGAAAATGAAAGTAATTATGCTATGGGTAAAAGGAAGATCAAAGAAAGAATAAGATCAACCACTGCTTGGGGCAGATGATGACCATAGATGATGGAGAAGAAGGCAAAACTACTCAACCCTCAACCTCCCCAGTTTTTTCTCTTCTAAAAAAGAATCATCTTTAGTTTGGAAAGGGCAGAATAAATATGAATAACAGAATTTAAAGGAACAACAAATGAGGAGATGATAAGAGAGCACGGAACTGCCCTTGGTGAGTTTAAGTCATTAGATTCAGCCAAAATGTGGTCAAAGAACTGGTAGATGTGGCTGTTTGAACATGGATAGGAGTCTTTGAAAATTTGTGGAATATAGGAGAAGTGCTGTAGGATTGGAAATCAGCAAGAATTTTCAAGAAAAGGGAAGATGGATCCTTCAAACCATAAAGGGAATTCTGGAAAAAATCTAGAGTATTATTGAGGGAATGATTTGGGAACATTTTGAAAGGTGTGATGGTCCTGAATTTGACACATGCCTAGACACATGTCAAATAGTATCATCAAAGTGAAAGATGCTGGTGACCTTCTTGCAGGAGACTGCAGGGTTAGAGTATTTTTGGACATTTTGCAGTGTCCATCCACATAGCTGGGATCAACCTTTTTCCATTGACTGAATAGCCAGGATGGTCAGCATCTCTAAAACCTTCCTGATTCAGCAACAGGGTGGCTTTTTTTCTTCATTCCATATGAGGGTGAAAGACTCTTTAGAGGACCTTTTCCTCACTTACCTTTAGAAATGGGCCTAGATTTTGGCCTTTTCATTTCTTCTTCTCTGTTCTAGGTGTAGGAAATGGAATCTCCAATCTAGGCAAGGAGCTTGAGCCATAGGCATCTGGGAGTCTTGGAATCCAGGCTAGATATTGGCTGCAATAACATTCAGGGTATGAACTCAGAGAAAGCTGACACTGCCAGTTTTGGATTTGGACTTGGTGAGACCAATGCTATGTAGAAAGTAAGCTAAACTGTGAGCCTAATCTTTATCTCCTCATCTTCCCACTCCGATACACACACTCTCTCTTTCTCTTTCTCTGTCTCTGTCTCTCTCTGTTTCTCTATCTGTCTCTGTCTGTCTCTGTCTCTCTGTTTCTCTCCTTGTCTCTCTCTATCTTTCTGTCTCTCTCTGTCTCTGTCTCTATCTCTGTCTTTGTCTCTGTCTCTGTCTCTGCCTGTCTGTCTATCTGTCTGTCTGTCTCTGTTTTTCTCCTTGTCTCTATCTTTCTGTCTCTCTGTCTCTGTCTCTCTCTGTTTCTCTGTCTCTGTCTCTCTGTTTCTCTTCATGTCTCTCTCTATCTTTCTGTCTCTCTCTGTCTCTGTCTCTATCTCTGTCTTTGTCTCTCTGTCTCTGTCTCTGTCTCTGTCTGTCTGTCTGTCTGTCTCTCTCTCTCTGTAATTATGCTCTCAAGGTTCTGGGGGAAATAAATTTTTGTATGTTTGCTCTGACTTTATCTTTGAAATAAGGACCCCTTTTTGTAAAAGCTAATCTGACAGTCAGGGGTTAAATGGAACTGAGGTGTCAGTCATAGGGTCTCTAACATCAAACAGCACAATCGGTGGGACCTTGAGTCAGGATATAGGAGAATGGGTGGTGGTGGCGGAGAGATAAAATATAACAGGTTTGGTCTTCAAGAGAGTAGGGCCAGAGTAACCATGTTGCAAAAGAAAGTGGTGATCAGTAAGAACCAGCATGGATTCCCCAAGAACAGTTCATATGATTAGTATTAGATGAATTGAACTAAAGAGGGGATCATTCTCTGTTTGAAAAAGGACAGAAACTATTGGGAGAAGGATCCCTTTTCCAGCAAGAACTGCCAGGAAAACTGGAAAGAAGTTTGGTAGAGATTAGGTTCAAACCAGCTTCTTATACCATATGTCATAATAACTGATTCAAGACTGTCAAGGAGGAATGCTACAATTATCACAACAGATTTTTTTTTAGACCGTGTCATTTTATACGATGCCCATCTGCCCCACAGATAGCTTGTGGTTCTCTAAAGGACATCATGCATTTGCTGGGGCTTCACATACAGATTGCATCTGATGAGGGATGCAGGGTGTTTTTTTTTAATATTTCATTGATGCTTTTCCCCTCCTTCACCTTCAGACCTCCAGCACTGAGTCTTTCCTTGTACCAAAACAAAAAACCCCAAGCAATTAGGCAAAACAGTCTATTTATTGACTGTAACTTAGAGCATATGCGGTATTATGTACTCATAGGCTGTCACCTCCCTTCAACTCTGCCAAGAGGAAGAAGGTATATTTATTTTATCTGTTCTCCAGGACCAAGATAAGTCATTACAGTTGCTCAGAGCTTGACTTCCTTATAGTAATGTTTTCAGTTTTGTGGCCAGAGTGTTATTCTGGTTCTCCTCCCTCCCTACCCCCAAGGCTACTGTCACTTCTAGACAGGCAACTATACAGTGCAGTAGAGTACTAGACCGGGAGTCAAGAAGACCTGGGTTCAAATCTAGCCTCAGATATCTAGCTGTGGGAATCTGGGCAACTCACAACCTTTGTCTACGTCAGTTTTCTCATCTGTAAAATGGGGCCAATAATAGCTCCTACCTCCCAAGGTTTTTGTGAGGGCCAAATGAGATAATATTTGTAAAGAGTTTTACAAACCTCAGAGCAGTCTATAAATATTATCATTATAAACATCATCCTCCATGTAACACCAAAGTGGTGGAGAACTCTGAAGGACATGGGACAGTCCATTGCCACCACTTTGACCATCACCTCCCCTCAGACTTGATGGAGGTAGCTCAAGACCTTGTGCTAAGAGTCCCAGAATGAACGGGATCCTGTTCTCCCACCCTACCTCCCTTCTCCTTCCCTTCTTCTTTTCTCTCTGCCCCTACAGCTATTACCCAGGAGAGCAATGCCTGTAGAGAAATACCTTCAGGAACTGGCCCATGTAGGTATTGCTGCCATCTTCCCATATATCCTTTGGGCACATTTCTGAAAGGCTCACAAAAGAGAGTTCTTGCCACCAAAATCCTTGTCATTGTCAGTTGGTTCAGTGTCAGAAATGGATATGGTTTTTGTACATGGAAATGACAATTGAGAAGGTCTATTTTCCACTGCCTTGGGAATATGCACTAAGATCTTCTAGGCTTTTCCATCTGTTCTGCAGTTGCCTCCTCCCTTGGATGTTGTCTCTCCTATTAGGAGATGAGCTTCTTAAAAGTAGAGATTGTCTTGCTTTCCTATTTGTATCCTTAGCTCTTAGCATGGTGGTTGGCACATGGAAAGTGCTTAATAAATACTTTCTTATTAATTCATTCATTCTGCATCAGTTCTTATAAGTCTTCTTATGTTTCTCTGAAATCCTCATATGTATAATATGGAATTCACGAACCTAGTACTGATTAGTGGTGATCTAATTTACCTCTCTGACTTTGCAGATGAGGAAACGGAGTCTCAGAGTGGTTAAATGACTTTCCCAAGGTGCCACAGATAGTAAGTGGCTGAGGTGAGATTTGAACTTAGTTCCTATGATTTCAAGTTCTGTGCTTTCCCCACTGTATCATTTGCCTCTCTTTTTAACTTCAACATACATTATGTTCATGTAATAATATCTGTAAAGTGGCTGGCAAACCTTCAAGTGTTAGATAAATTGTTGTTATGTCTCGCACATAGTAGATGCTTCATAAATGCCGATTTATTGATTGATTGGGATCCAGAGTTTACAAACACGTTCTGGGAAGACTTCAGCAAACAGGGGTTCAGTTACTGCTCACTAACCTAACACTCCATTTCCTTTGACTCTTTCCACAAAATAGTGAAAGCATAACTTCTGCTCAATCCCACCTCCTCCCACCAGCCATCTTCACTGAGCTAACACATTCTGGATTGAATTCACGGGATGCTCTGGCAAATTCAACAGGCATATGAAAGAGACCCATTGTTTGGAGTAAATCTGGGGGATCCAAAGGCCAACATTTGAATTTCCTATGCCAGAAAAAAAAACACCAGGAAAAAGATGCACTAGAGTAAGTGCAAGAGGCAGTGTGGTGTAGTGGACAGGGTGCTGCATTTGGAGCTAGCAAGAACAGGGTTCAAGTCTCACCTGAGATTCTAACTGTGTGTATGACTCAGAGGAAGTCACTTCTCTGGACTTCAGTTTCCTGGTATTTAAAATGATGGGGTTTGGATTAATGGACCCTAAGGTCCCTCCCAGCTCTAAACCTCTGATCCTATGATTCGCACTGTGAAAAAATAGCCAGAAACAGCAACGCAAGATGGAGAAGAGTGGCAGAAAATGTTCAGAGGGTCAAAGTAAACCACAAGCTAAATCTTAGTCATGTGACTGACCTTCTTAAGCCAGAATGACACTTCTGAGTTTCCATAGTTTGTCCTTCATTGAATATGATTTGCATTAAATTTAAAGGAATTCTTGGCAAACATGGCCAGTTTTTGGCTAAGTAATGAACTTCCCAGAGCAGAAGTCCCTGGCTGAGCTGCTGTGGACACTTGGCATCTTCTTTAGCAATTTCGAATCGCTTTCAGTCAGGGGTCCCTATTTGAGTCATTAGTAAGTACTTGACCAACTCTGAAATAATCCTTGGGGCTGAATCCTGGGATCCCACTGAGGAAGTCCTCAAGAAGGCTCTGCTGGGATATATGTGAGACAATGTTTAAAAGTGGAATTATTACTGGGTTGTTGCTATTAATAAAAACAACAACAACCAGTGTGCTAGTTAATAACTGGCCTCAGTTTACCTTTCCCCGCCATTTGCATTATCCTCTCATTTCCTCTCAGTACTTGTAAAAGTTTAAAAAGGGCCTTTTCCTGTAGGAACCTTCTATGGTAAAGATGGTTCTGTAGGCTAAGAGTAGTGATGGCATTTCCACCTAGCAGGCAAGGATGGTGTTCTCTTCTTTCTTTCACCATTATGGATGCTGGATGAAATCATGAACATGCGGGAGAGGTGGTGTTTGATTGATGAGAGTCAATGATATTGATATCTTTCATCACCTTCAGAGTGATTAATTTCCAGCCCTCTCTTCCTTGTCTTCCCGTTCTGCAGGAGGGTCTTCTCATAAAAGCCTGGCTTCAACATCAAAGTCCATGGAGAGATCACAAGGAATTTTGCAACAATGGATAGGAGCAGGAATTTCTTCCCCAACTGAAATTCCTTCCCTCCCAAGCCCTCCTCTGGGAAGAAGAGAGAAAAGTCTTAGGAGAGAAGGGGATATTGGTTTATTTTCATCACTGTGTAGACTGGTCCAGTTTTTTTCTTCTAGTACTATTGTATGAAGACATCATATGGCTTCAGGCCAGAAAGCAGAGGAATCCTTGATCAGAAGAATACCTACTGCCAGAGTTGGCTCACAGCAATGCTAAAAAGTCCATAAAGTTTATCTTTGATGTTCTTAGAATTCCCTTTTTCATTTCTCCTAGTGAAGATGTTCTAAACCTGGGGTCTGTAAACTTTGTTTAAAAATATTTCGATAGTCTTTCACAACATGAGTAATGTGGAAGGGTTATATATAATGATATGCATGTGGCCCATGTTGAATTGCTTGACTTCTTAGGGAGGGTGGGTGGGAAGGAAGAGGGGAGAGAATTAGGAACTCGAAGTTTTAAAAAATAGATGTCCAAAAGTAAAAAAGTTTTTTTTCATGCAACTAGAAAATAAGATACACAGGCAATGGGGTGTAGAAATTTATCTTGCCCTACAAGAAAGGAAGGGAAAAGGGGATAGGAGGGGAGTGGGGTGACAGAAGGGAGGGCTGACTGGGGAACAGGGCCCAGAATATATGCCATCTTGGAGTGGGAAGGGGTAGAAATGGGGAGAAAATTTGTAATTCAAATTCCTCTGAAAATCAATGCTGAAAACTAAGCATGTTAAATAAAAATATTTTGATAACTATTTCAATGTAGTTAGTTTCCTTTGTAATATTATGCATTTTATGAATTTAAAAATATTATTCTGAGGAGAGATCCATTGGCTTCAGCAATCTGCCAAAGGGTTCCATAACACAAAAAGGGTTAAGAATCTCTGTCTTTGGGAGATATCTAGTCATCCTTCTCTCTACTCCTTTTCCCCCTCTATCAAAAACTGCTTTCTCTGGAAGATCTGCATTTTCATGGAGAGCATGGTCTTTCTTTGAATTAAGTCAAAGTGAGCAGGACAACTTTGAAAGAGTTGTCCTTGAAAGATGAACTTAGGTGCTTAAAAAAAAAAAAGCATCTCTAAGCAATAGATATCTAACATTTCCTGCACAGTCCTCTTTTTCTGTTCTACTATTTATAAACAAATGCCCTTTTTACTTGGTGCTTGTTCAGAATAAAATGAATGTTAGAAAGAGTAAATTCAAAAGAACAAAGAATTTCACGCACCAGGCACCAAAATGGGGGAGGTATTCTGGAGAACAGTGGGGGAGGTCTTTCTGGTACCTTTAAAATAATTCCATGTAGATAACAACCTACTTTTTACCAATGTGTAAAGTTAAATCTTTCCTAACTCGCTCATTACCCTCTTTGCCAATCTATGCCTTTATTAGATTCACTAATACAAAATTCCAGTACCCAACAGGATTTTCTTGAGACTTGGTTGCAACCTCCTGGCACATATATCTCTAGTCTGAGTTTCCTGTGCTTTTGAAACACTCTTGCCCTTCCTTATGACCCTTCCCTACTAAAGAAAGCAACATGGAAGTCCCTACTAATAGGAGAAATTACATGAGCCAAAGGATCTGTGTCTGAGAAAGGGATAGTTTATGGAGGATCAAGGTAGTTGCTCTCCATGGTGATGGCCCTTGTGATGGTTGTGTTTCCCTGATATAGAACAATGGGGATCATTTCCTTTCAGATTCTCTGAGATGTCGCAATGGTCAGTGGAGGAATCTTGATGGCTTCCATCTGCTGATGTAAACGACTAGCTGAAACCATGGATCACAAGATTTAGAGCTGGAAGGAATCTTAAGACTCATCTAGCCCAAAGTTCATTTTGTGGATCACAATAATAATAACTAGTATTTATATATCACTTTAAATTTTGCAAAGCACTTTACAAATATTATCTCACTTTATTCTCACAACAAACCTGGAAGTTAGGTACTCTTATTATCTTTGCTATACTCTAAGTGTCTTATATTATTTATAATTATTATATGTATTTATTTTTATAATTGTTGTATATAATATAGTGTATTATAAATATCTGAGGCTGGATTTGAACTCAATTCTTCCTGACTCCAGGTCCAACACTCTGCCCACTGTACCATCTATCTACTGGGCCTAGAGTTAGGAAGAGTCGAGTTTAGATCTGGCCTCAGACGCCTAACCAGCTATGTGACTCTGAGCAAGTGGCTTAACTTCTGTTTGCCTCAGTTTCCTCATCTGTAAACTGGAGATAATAATAGCACCTACCTCTCAAGGTTGTTGTGAGATCAAATGGGATAATATTTGTAAAGTTCTTACCTAGCAGAGTGGCCGGCACATAGTAGGTGCTATGTACCTGCTAGCTATTCTCATTATTGCTTGCCTGGGTAAGGAAACTGAGCCTAGGAAGCAGAATTACCTGCCCGAAGTCACTACTTAGAGTTAGCAAGTAGCAGAAGTGGAATTTAAATTCAGATTTTCTGACTAAGTTCAACGTCCTTCTTCTCTACCCTGCCATGACACATGTTGCCTTTTCTGAGACTCTTGGAAAGAAAGGCCACAGTTATAAACTGTGGGAGAAACTCTACCAGGGTGGATCACAACATGGCAGAAAGAGCATTGAGTTTTGGGTTAGGCTATTTGGTCTTTTGTTCCAGCTTAGTCACTGGTCAGCTCTGAGTCTTTGGGTCTCAGTTTCTTTATCTATCAAATGGGCAATTCAGTCTTGTATTTCTTGCTAAGTGAACCATCTTGTCTGGCCATCTGAAATTGTTGTTCATCTTCCTACGAGCTGTAGAGTTTTATGATTGTATTTCTGGATTAGTCAAATGTGGGAATCCTCCCTGTTTGGGTCTTGTAGACTCTGTTGATCTGTACTTTGTCCTCTAGAGGAATACTTCAGAATATTTGGGAGGGGGCATGATTTCCTGAAATATTATTCAGTCTTTTTGCTTCATCATGTTTTTTTTTTTCTGGGAGACCAGTGATTCTTAGATTTCCTCATTGAGCTCTCTCTTCAAGGTCCATTGTACTGGTTCATAGAGGTGCCAAGCGCTCTTCTAAACTTGCTTCCGATCTTTTTTATTTTTCACATCTTTGCATTTTTGAGTTCAGTATCTTCTATTCCCTTTGTTAGGGTGTTCATTGATTTTAAAAAAATTTCCGGCTTCTGTTCTATACTATTAGTTCTCTTTTCAAATTACATTTTTTCTAATTTCTTTCCTAATCTCTTCCTTTAATTCCTTTATTAAGCTTCTTAATCAGTCTGGGGACTCTTGTGGTCATTTTATTCCCCTTTCTGGGATTTTAGGTATACTTATTACAGTATTTGTTCCATTTTTGGAGATTTCCCCTTGTATCCTTGCAGTTTTTAATTGTACTGAGCTCTCATTTGCTTGTTCATTTCTTCAGTTTCTCTGCGTTTACAAGGATTTCTCTTTTCTCCTCCTTGTCCTTTAATTGTGTATTTCTTCTTGTTTTAAAGGGATAAAGCGTCACTGTGTTTAGTTAGGTAGGAGCTCTCACTCAACCATCATTCTGGAAGTATCAGCTGTCAAATGGGGACAGTGATAAGTGGCTTAGTTGCCTTACTTGCTTGTTGGGAGGATAACATGAGATACCTGTGAAAGTCCTTTGAAAATAATAATTGCCATGCAAATATAAGGGTGAAGTGGAACTTGTAATTAGAGAAGAAAAAGTATGGGATGGGGAAAGGGAAACTAGGGTTACTTGGGGTTTTAGCTGGACCACTGAGACTGCCAGGCCTCTGGGATTTTTTGCACAGGGATTAGTACATAGAGCAAACTTAATACTTGTTAGCCGGGAGTGGTGGCCCTCTCCATGGACCTTCTACTTGGGAAGATGTGACCAGTGGATCAAGTGAGTTCCAAAGTTCTAAGCTGCAGAATCAGGTGTCTGAGCCATGTCTGGCACCAATATGATGAGCCCCCAGGAGTGGAGAGCCACCAGGCTGTCTGATAATAATGACACCTAGTGTCTATAAACTGCTTACTCTGTACCAGGCACTGTAGCACTTTACAATGATGATTTCATTTGATTCTCACAACAATCCTGGGAAGTAGGTGCTGTTACATTCCCATTTTACAGTTGGGGAAAATGATGTTAAGTGACTTGCCTAGAATCACATAGGTAGCAAATGTCTGAGGCCACATTTGAACTCAGGTCTTCCTGACTCCTTGGTACTTTGTGTACTCCAGCACCTCCTAGATGTCTAAGGATTGCACCTGAAATGGTCCAGGTCAGAAGTGGAGGTCAAAAGCTTCCAAGCTGATCAGAAATGAGGCTGGGCAGGGGTATGCTGGAGCCAGCTCCTTACTGGCTCTCGATTGTTACATTTTCAGCATGAGCATTCTACATGAAAAAACTGGGAACTATCCCAAATCGGAGCTTGATTTAGAGTTTTGTCTAGACTTAAGACAGTGATGGAGAAAATAATAATAATGCAGATTAAACTTTTTTTT
>CM053624.1:44764723-44792467 GCA_028646595.1 Phalanger gymnotis | reverse complement strand
ATATATCGTATTCTCTCTTTTAAAAAGTGGCTAGCCTGGGGCAGCTAGGTGACACAGTGAGCAGAGCACTGGACCTGGAGGCAGGAGGACTTGAGTTCAAATACGGCCTCAGAAACTCGGCACACTTACTAGCTGTGTGACCTTGGGCAAGTCACTTAACCCCAAATGCCCTGCCTTCCCCCCTCCTCATGGCTAGCCCCATGTGCAATCAGGGACTAAAAGAAGCCTGGGTGGTTATTAAAATGCAGTGCCACCTGGTGGTTGACTCCGATATTGGAGTATGAACTAATTCAAACCCCTTGGCTGGATGCACATATGAAACAATACACCATTTGAAAATCTTGACACTAATAGTTTTTCCCTAAATGTATATATCAATGTATGTTCGTCCCAATACAGCAAAACTTCCTTAATTCGATCTTATTAATATGGAATTTGTAACCATTACTGATATAAAAGAATATCTTTAGAATTTTCACATTATCCTATTTTGTGTGGTTATTCCTGTTTTACAGAGAAAAACACTGAGATGCATAGAGATCAAGTGACTTGACCAAAATCACATGTCTAATAAGTGATGAAAACAAAACTTGAACCTTAGTCTTCTGAATCAAAACACAGTGAATTTTCTGCTAAAATCTTATTGTCTCTTGGCTCAGAAATGGACTAACTTTATATTAGTGATGTAAAAGGACTTTTATATCACTTTGACATTCATTATCTCATTTTATCTCTCCAACAACTCTGTAAGGTCAGTGGGACAGTTATTATTTCACCTATTTCACAGAATTTTTTCGTACAAGTAGTAGGTTTGATCAATAATGTTTCTAAGTAAGATGAAAAGGAATGTGATTGACTTACTTAGAAGAAATTTTCGAGCATTTTCAAAGCATCTACTTATGTGTGAGAGATTGATAAGATAGTTATAAAATATAGATATCTCTTGATCCAGAGCCCTGAAGATCTCTTGTTTGTCCTATTTTTTCAGCCAGATTTAATATATATGTGTACATATATATATGCATATATGCACACACACATAATCACATCATTTATATATACAAACATACTATTCATATATTTATATAGTATATATGATTTATGTAGTACATATAATTTATAGTACTATATATTTACATACATAGATTTACATAGCATATACTATAGTGAATAGTAAATATAGAGTGTATATACATAGTTTACTATATAGATTTACATATTTATATAGCTTATACACAAGCTGTTTATACATATGAAATATATACTTATATATGATATATGTATATGTATATATGTTTTATACACACACACACACACACACACACACAATGGAGGCAGCTAGGCTCAGTGGATAGAGTGCTGGGCCTGGAGTCAGGAAGACCTGAGTTCAAACCCATTCTCAGACACTTAATAGCCATGTGACCTTGGGTAAGTCACTTAGCTCTGTTTTCCTTAATTTGCTGGAGAACGAAATGGCAAACTATTCTAGTATCTTTGCCAAGAAAACCCCATGGACAGCACTGGTATGCTATGGTCCGTGCGGTCGCAAAGAGTTGAATATGACCGAACGACAAAAACAACATATATAATATATACTATATATATGCTTGTCTGTGTGTATATTTATGTATGTACATGTGTACATATATTATATACATATGTATAAAATGTGCATATTTCATTTGTTTCAGTTGTGTCCCAGTCTTCATGACCCCATTTGGGGTTTTCTTGGCAAAGATATTGCAGTAGTTCACCATTTCCTTCTGCAGCTCATTTTATAGATAAGAAAACTGAGGCAAACATACCACCTCACAAACAACAGATTCGCAAAGTTGTCAAAAAAGGAAAATGATAAATGTTGGAGGGACTGTGGGAAAGAGCCAGTGGTGGTACACTATTGGCGGAGCTGTGAAGTGGTCTAGAAAACAATATGAAACTACGTTCAAAAAGTTGTTAAGCTACATCCCCTTTGACGCAGAAATAACACTACTTGATCTATGCCCCAAAGAGATTAAAGAAGAGAATTAACCATATGTACACAAATATTTAGAGTGGCTCTTTTTGTGGTGCAAAGAACTGGAAACTAAAAATGTCTCCAGCAACTGGGAAATGGCTGAACAAATTATGGTATATGAATGTAACGGAATACTACTGTACTAGAAGAAAAGCTGAAGGGAATGGTTTCAGAGAAAACTGGGAAGGTTTATATGAACTGATGCAGAGTAAATGAAATGAACATAACTAGGAGAAGAATTTATACATTAATAGCAACACTATAAAGACAAACTTTGAAACTCCCAAGAGCTCTGATCAATGCAATGTCCAGCCATAATTCCAGAGGACCCATGATAAAATGTTCTACATGCCTCCTGACGGGGGTGATGGACTCAGGGTTCAGATTAGGACATGGATTTTTTAAAACACGGCTAATGTGGGAATTAGTTTTGCATGACTACGCATAGCTGTTGCAAACGTTTTCTTTTTTGCTTGTTTTCTTATACAATGGGGAAGAAGAGAGGGAGGACAGAAGAAGTGAAGAAGATAGAAAAAAATTTTTTGCTAGCTGGAAAAAAAGTAAACTTAAAAAAGGAAAAAAATAAAAGGAAATTCAAGTTAGGCCCTAGGCCCTGAATGGCCAGGAGATCCTGACCTTGTGAATTATTCAGACAGTGCATGTCTGAGGTGAATATGAAATACCTGCTTAGTAGTCCCTCAAAGGGCCTTTAGATTTCCAGGGGAGTATAATGAGTGTAATGGGCCATTTGAGATGCTTTATGTTTTCTGTCTGTGCTACCAAATGTCTGTGAGTCTTTTGAATCTTAAGCATTTTCTATGGTGGTGGAAATAAACAGCTGTCCTAGGCCTGATGTCCTCATTGCACATTAAGTACCTTTTCCAGAAGGGACTGTTACCTACAGTTTGGGGAGACCCTAGACATGAGCCGTACCTAACACTTGTGTTAGAAAGGTCCCTGGAGTTTTACTTTGGGTAGGGGTGTAATGAGAGACAGAGACAGAGACAGAGACAGAGAGACAGAACAGACAGAGAGACAGAGACACATAAAGACAGAGATAGACAGAAAGAGAGGGAGGGATGGAGGAAGAGACAGACAGAGAGAAGGAGATTTGATTTTTTTCTTTGGGGTTAGGGCCCATAGGATGAATCTAGTCTGTTGGAATTTAGAGGGCCCCTTCTCCATTGAGACCCCTGGCCTAAGATCACACTATGAGCTAAAACTAAAATTCCTCTGCCTCAATCTCATGGCCATCCTCAATTTGGGGCCACTTTACCTTTCAAGTCTTGTCTCATACTGTTCCCTTCTACAGCTTCTCTGCTCCAGTTAAACTGGACTACTCTCTGATCCTGGCATCGACCCTGGACTTTTGCTTTCTAAGCCCCCCTTTACCTCCTGAATTCCTTGTCACTCTTTTATGTCTAACTCAAATACCACCTTCTTTGTGAACACTTCCATGGATCCCCACCAGTAACATTCTTTCCTCTTTTGGATCTCACAGAGCGATTCTCTTATCTGATTAATTTTTTTATTTTTTGTTTTTATATTATCTTCATTTCCAAATATATTCCTCCAGTCTCCCCTTCCCAGAGAGCTATCCCTTCTAAGAAACAATAAAAAAGGAGAGAGAGAGAGACATAGATAGAGGAGAGAAAAAGGGAGGTAGAGAGAAAGAAAAAGAGACAGAGAGAGAGACAGCAAGAGATGGAGAGACAGAGACAGAAGGAGAGAGAGACATACATACAGAGACAGAGAGAGGGAGAGACAAAGAGAGACAGAGACAGAGTAGAGAAAGACAGAAAGAGAAAAAGCAAAACTAACCAACACAGTAATTGAGAGCCACATTATACGCAGTTCCCTACCCGTGGTCCTCCACCTCTGAAAAGATTGAATCTTCTTTTTAAATATTATTTCATAAAGTAATTATTGGTGGATGTGTCATTTCCCCATCCTCAGGAAGTCATGGAACACATGATTTTGTATTTTCCTTTGTGCCTAGCACAGGACTCTGTATACAGCAGGCATATAATAAATATTTGTTGAATTGGATTGAATAAAAATCACCAATGTTTACCCCGGGACTATGAAGTGCTGAGCATGGAGCTTAGTCACTTTCAGGAGAGACAGTACCACTGTCCTCTATTATCTTGAAGGTCAGACATAACCACAATGGTGCCATGGAAAGAAGCATGATTCCTCAAAAGGAATTTCTGTTTCCCTTCCTGTTCTTTCTCCTCCTAGAGCCACCAGTGCATTGTCAATATATTGTCTAGTTCTGTACTGCCTAGAGGGTCATCCTGATGGGAAGGGAGAGGGCATCAGTTCCATTGTCCAAGAATTCTTTATCCCAAAGAACCATAGCAGCAAACCCCACAGAGCTGGCGTCACCCCTGCTCCCTAACTTCGCATCGATAGTGCTGCTGGCTTGGGCTGTGTCCTGAATTCAGGCCTTAACATTTGTAGGGGAGAGCAGAGTCTGTAAGTATCTGAGAGCAAAATGTGGTATGGTGGGTTGAGAGCCCACCTTTGAAGCAGGAAAGCTTGGATTCAAGTCTAACTTTGACCTATGTTATCTATGCCACCCTGGGCAAGTCACTTAACCTCTAGTGCTCTAGGCAACTTTCTAAAGTTGCAAATTGCAGAGAAAGTGACAATGTGCACCAGCAGAGAGGGTTTCCTCACCTGGGAGCTCCCAATGAAATCCTAGCTAGTCCCTGTTCTTATCCTATCTTCATGGAGTGCTGAAAAGAGTGCCAGATTAAGAGTCTTGAAAACATAGGATTACAGTATGGAGAGATTTTTGGGATTATCTTTTCTAATCCCTCTATTTCACAGAGGAGGACACAAAGTGCTCTTTCTGGGGCACTGCACAGCCTTGTCAACTGTGTGATCTTGGGAAGTCACTTAACTCTTCTGGACCTTAGTTTCCTCATCTGTAAAGTGAAGGAATTGAGCTGCATGAATTGAGCTCTAAATTCTATTATTTTATGGTCCTATGATCCTTCTACTTACCCTCCCCCACCCCAGGCTGTCCTGCTAGAAAGGTTAGGTAGCTCCTCCCTACCACCCTGGCTATCCAATTTGGGGCTGCTAATAAGTAGATGCCTCTGGAGATCAGAGGAGTCTACCCAGCAGAGAGTGCGAGGAAAGGGAAGGAGAGAAGAGGGAGGTAACTCCCAGGGCATTCAGCATCCTAATCCGCCACCCTAGGAGAGACTTCCTGCAGAGTCTAGAAATCCTGTGCTCCATGGTTGACCTTTCCAGTGGGTGCAGATGGCCGAGAGGCAAGGTCTGGCTTGATGTAAGGAAAAATTTCCTAACCATTTGAATTAACCAAGGGTAGAACGAGCAGCTCTGGGAAATAGTGGGTTGTGTGGTCAGATCTTGTTCCTACTTCCATCCCTTTGCATATGTCACCCCCACTTCCCACCCTCACGACTGCCACCTCAATTCAAGCTTTCCTCACCTCTCCTCAGGACTATCGCTGTAGCCTTCTCATTGGTCTTCCTGTCTCAAGTCTCTCCTCTTTGCGTTCTCTCTGCCCCACAGATGCCAAAGTGATATTCCGAAAGTGTAGTTTGACCATGTCCCTCTGGAAAGAAAGAATCATTGAACGTTTGAGTTGGGAAAGAACTTGGTCACCGCCTAATCTAACCTATGCATGAAAGGAATCTCCGTCAAAACATACAACCTGAGTGTCAAACCTCTATTTGGGTGGACACTCACTTCCCCTTGAGGTAGCTAATTTCACTTTTGGACATGTCTAATTGCTAGGGAAATTTTCCTGACATTAGTCCCCTTCTCAAAAAAACCTAGCCCAAAACAAACAAGCAACAACTCCAGTGGCTCCCCATTACCTCTAGGTTCAAGTATATATATATTCCCTCGTTTAACATTTAAAGCCCTTCATGACCCACCCTCAGCCGACCTTCTCAGACTTATGACTCCCCTTCATGCATCCTAGAGTCCAGCCAGACTGGCCTTCTTGTTGTCCCTCATAGCCAGCCCTCCACCTCCTGTCTCTGGGCCTTTTGGATTGGCTGATGCTACTTCTGGAAGGCGCTCCCTGCTCACCTCCACTTCTGGGAACCCTCAGTTTCCCTCCAGGTTCAGTATAGGTTTCACAGCTATTATTACTTTCATTCCCCAACCCCCTGGTATTCAAGTACATGCTGTCTCCCCCAGCTAGAAGGTAAGCTCCTCAAAGGTAAGAACTCGTTCATATTTGTCTTTTTATCCTTGGCCCCTAGCCTCAGAACTGGCATACTTTGATTTAGGCTGGGGGATTGCTTTTTTTTTTTTTTGGAGGGAGGAAGGCAGGGCAATTGGGGTTAAGTGACTTGCCCAAGGTCACACAGCTAGTAAATGTGTCAAGTGTCTGAGGCCACATTTGAGCTCAGGTCCTCCTGACTCCAGGGCCAGTGCTCTACTCACTGCACCACCTAGCTGCCCCTAGGCTGGATGATCACTTGTTAGACATGGGGTCATAGATTTAGAGCTGGGTGGGACCTTAGAAGTCCTCTAGTACAAACTTTTTATTTTATAAATGAGGAAACTGAGGCACAGTGAAGTGAGGCAGCTTGCCCAAGGTCAGACAAACAGAAGTGGCAAAGCCAGAACCTAAATGTGGGTCCTCTGATTCCAAAGCCAGAGCTCAATCAACTGGACCATGTTGCTCCGGATATTGAAAATATGATAGTTGTCTTCAAGCCTTTGAAAGACTGTCTGTCATGTACGATGGGTCTTAGCTCTGTTCTCTTTGGCCCCCGGAATCACAGTCTCGCTGCGAGCTTGGGATTGCGGTATTATTATGCCCGTTTTACAGATGAGGAAATGGAGGCTCAGAGAAGTGGCTTACCCTTAGTTCTACAATGGAGTGGGAAACCAAGTCTTTCCTGACATTCCACTGTACCATTCTGTCTCTCTGGGTTTTGTTTTGTTTTCTGGACCAGCATAGAAAACTTCCATTGAGGAAACTTCATCACTGCAGATCAGCAGCAGTCTTGGTAACCTGGCTTGCTCATGCTTATATAGCTAGCATGTGTCAGAGTGAGAGGATTTGAACCTGACTTCTGACTCCAAGGGCCAGCGATCTCTCTGCTACACCATGCCTCTAGCTTGTTCGTTTCTTGATGGCCTAAGAACTTTAAAGCTAAAGTGTTAAGAGGCATATCAGAAATGAAAATGAAACCTTTTTTTCGAAATGATGGCCTAAATCAGTGGGAAAATAGAATTCAGTTCATAAGAATCTAATTTATACACACTGCTCTGGTAATGCATACATTCCTTAAAATGGAGAGTTCTTTGCATTCTAAAGTGGAGGCTTAGACATGGCTGTCCCTTGTTTTATTCAATAGATGTGATCCTGAGGAATTATCATTATCATTAATATTGATAAGGATTCCTACCAGTGCTAATGAAAATAATGCCCAACCTTTGCTTAATATATCACGACTGTAAAGGAGTTTTTATACGATCTCATGAGGGCCTCACCGAATGATTGAAAATAAATGTAATCTCTGCCCAAAGGATTTTATTCACTAGGAGCATGCAGTGTTGAAAGGAACCCTGTTGTATTTGTCAAGTGAATCATTACTCCTTAATTTATCTTTCATTTGATTTTAATTTTCCCCGTTTTGGACTATCTGCAAGCAAGGTACAGCATTGGTTTTTCCCCCTTTTACTCATCTCCAAGTGGAGCATTGGAGAACACATTTCCATCTGAAGTTAAAAAAAAAACACCAAATGAAAATTGGCTCTCTTGAAATTGAAGCTTCTAGTGATAAACTGGCATTCCGCCCCCTACCCCTTCTCTTTAAAGTGTCCCCGAACGAAATCAAATAAAGAAAGGCTATGTGTATGATGATCTTTTAATGGAATCCTATTTTTCAAACCAATATTTGGCCTCCGTGAAGTACTTGACATTACTAAAATACCAAGCAGGGAAGATTGGAATAGAAAAGAAACTCAGAAAGATTTCGAGATGGGGGATGTTTCTTGAGCAGTGAAAGCCCTTTTCACTTTAAAAGTTTCAGAACACACAATGCAGAGGATGCCAGGACTTGATATCCAGGCAGGACAGTCTCCTAGCGAAGAGTTCTGGGAAATCAGAAAAAGAAAAGAAAAATCACAGAATGAGTCATCTGAGAGATTCACAAGGCCAATACTCTTCATCTTATAGACGAGGACATTGATGACCATAGTGGACAAATGACTTGTCTAAGAACATCAGTAATTACAAGAGAAGAGATCTAGCTAAAGGAGAGATATCACATAAGGGGTGTAGATCTCCCCAGAAAGATACTGGCTCTCCAGAAAGAATCCAACTTGGGAGCCTGAGGAGTGGCTAACTGGAGGGACTGTCCTGGTATTGTAATTGCCCTGGTAAAGAGGGACTGTGGGCATGGAACCAACCCAACTAGAGCATGGAAGAAGGGTATATGAGGACAGTGAAGAGCTCAGTTATGGTGTTATTTCTAAACATGGCATACCCTGCTAGCCTGTGGGAGACCCTGAAAGGTCCTCTGAAGTCACTTTCCAACCCTTTCGTTATACAAAGATAATGAGAGTTAGAAATCAGAGTTAATCAATTCATCAAAAAGTATTAATTGAAATCTATTATGTCCAAGGCAATGTTCTAGGCATGAGCTACAAAGACAAAATGTAAGAAAGTTCCTGTCCTCTGGGAGCTTACAGTCTACTTGGGAGCATATAACATGTAAAGAAATGAATTACTAAGTAACTCCTCTGCTCTACGGCTTCTTCCTCACTATGAGAAGCAGCAGGGGCTTCGTTCAAAGTGAGGAAGATAGGAAATGTCCTCTCACAGGGGCAGCCACAGCAGAGAGTAGTGGTCAAAGTCAGAGTGAGAGAGACCTGGGGACATGAAAGAACATAAGAAAAATGGCGGCACCTCTCCCTGCCCGGACTGGCTGCTATGTTCTATTACAGGTTAGCCAGTGATCCCTTCCAGCAGCCAGACAAGCCACTAACCACTTCATCTTGAATCTTCCATCCTAGTTTCTGTGTCGTGTGGGAGTCAGGACTGTGATCTTGCAGTATCGGTGATTGCCAAGTAAAGTTTGAGTCCAAATAACAGAAGGAACTTTGATTATATTCTTTGGCCAGCCCAAGGAAGGATTTGTGTATATTCTATTGGGTCTTTTATTCTATGTCTGAGGGAGACATTGGGGGTCCAGGAGAAGAGGGAGCTCGGGCACACAAAGGAGATGTTCATGTTTCACTATACAGGGCAGTTTATGGACTGGAAGTTTGATTTTTTTATTTTACTTTGAATTTTACTCAATTCAGTCTACTGTGTATAGAGTCCCACGTTCTACTTAGCATATAGAGTTTATTTCCTTGTTGGTTCTGCATCGGGTGCCCTGGTAAGGATCCTCCTAGGCGTACAACCTCCCCTTATGTCAGTCTGCTTCCATGGAGGAAAATGACGGTCACCCAAAAGACAGTGACAGTGGCACAATGTCGGTAATGTTTCTCATACTCGATAATGGCGAAGATCAGCCCTTTTTCCTCTGGGCTGAACAAGACCAGTTCCTTTTGTCTTTCCCAGTAGACCGTCCACTCCCTTCTTCTGGCCCTGGGAAAGCTGAGTCTAGCCTGACTCTGCTAGGTCTCATCCTGTTCTTGGAGCTTTTCAGAAAAGAAGGGTTTCAAAGAGCCCTGTAGCCCTGCTGAAAAGCAATTGTCAAGTGCTGCTTAGAGCAGGAAAAGCTAAGAGGGAGTGTGGTGTAATGGCAAGAGCACTGAATTGGAGGACGGTATTGAGGCCTGTCCACTGCAGCTTGGTGGTGCACTGATGGAGCCAAGAAGACCAGAGTGCAAATCAGACCTCGGGTACTTACTAGCTGTGTGACCTTGGGCAAGTCACTTAACCTCTGTCAGCCTCAGTTTCCTTAACTGTAAAATGGAGATAATCACATTTCTCAGAATTGTTTTGAGGATCAAATGAGACAACATTGTAAGGAGCTTTGCAAACGTTAAAGCTATATAAAGCTTAAATGTGTATATAACTGCATAAACACTACTATTGTTTTTATATTTTTAATATATTTTATTTGTATTATTTTAATTTATATATTATTTTACTATTTAGATATTTATATACTATTTTATATGATATATCATTTTATATTTATATATTAAATTTTTATTATATTAGCATTATCAATGTGTCATGAATATTGTTGTTGTTAATATCTTACAGATGAGGAAAGCAAGGCTCAGAGAGGTCAAACAGATTGCTTATGATTACTCAGAGTTGGAAGATTTCTTCTGACTTTGGTCCAGGCAGCATCCCTTCCATCACAGCACCATACTTCTCACCTTCAGCTCCTGCCATTGCTGCCTCTAAGTCCTTCTCCAAGGTGCCATAAGGCAAGGCTGAGAGTCTTCATCACAATTCCCATCCTTCAGGCTCATCTGTGCCTTGGGTAATCAGACAGATATCATTTATTGAGGGTCCCCTGAGTACATGGTCCTAGACTAAGTGCTTTGGGAAGACCTAGAGAAAGGAAAGTTGTGTCTGTGCTCTGTCCCCGGGGAACACAGTCTAAAGGAGAGAAATGATAGCTTCATGGAAAGGAAACAGAATAGAAAAGCATATCTACATACATAATCCACACACAATACTTACCTACCTACCTACATACATATATGTATATCTTTCTTCTCCTTGGAGATCTGCCTCCTTCTCTGATAAATCCTAGCTTTATCTATAAAGATAAGGATAGGCTGTCAGCATGAATGACCCAGAGTCACTAGAATGAATGAAAACGCATTTATTAATTGCTTGCTTGGGTGACTAGGTGGTGCAGTGGGTAGAGAGCCAGGAAGACCTGAGTTCAAATCCAGCTTCAGACACTTAATAGTTGTATAACCCTGGGTAAGTCACTTAATCCTGTTTGCCTCAGTTTCCTCATTTATAAAATGATCTGGAGAAGGAAATGGCAAACCACTCCAATATCTTGGCCAAGAAAACCCCAGATGGGGTCATGAAGAGTCAGAAACAACTGGAATGAATTGACAGCAACAACTGCCTGCTATGTCCAGTACTACTAAGAGGTAGGGATGCAAGTACGAAATCAAAGGAACTTTATTAGAACTTCCATTCTAATACATGACACCCTGGGTAATGTGGTGGTCACAGAGGGGAACTATAACCTGATCCAGAAGGTTCTAGGTGTAGCCTTGCCTCGCCATGCTGACACTTTCCAAGAATCCACCAGCATTGATGCTTTGGAACAGGGATGCCTGGGAAGGGCTACGTGAAGTGTTTCGTGACTTCTGGGAGAAAGAATCTGGAATAAGGTGGCAGACTTTGGAGCTCATGGGTTGTCCTTCGTCTTGTTGTCATGTGGGGATAGGCTGGACAATCAGTTATCTTAGCTTCCCGGCTCTTCTCTTCAGACGCACCATAATGAACTACCGAAGTGCCCCCACTGAGGCCGATGAAAGCATTTGCTTAAGAACAATGATTGTTGTGCTAACCTGAGTGCCTCTCAGAGATGTTGTCTTCTCCTCCCTGCCTCCTACTTGGGGAAAGACACTACCCTTCTAACTACACGACTTTCCTAAGCTTTTTGTCTTCCATCTTCTCATGGCAGGGTGGGGTGAAGGTGGGAAAGGAGTCTAAGAAGGAAAAAAATTGTTTTGTGCCCTTGAGGAGAGAAGTGCCTGGTGCTGGCTGCTGTTATATTCAATCAACTGTGCCCCTTTGTCCTTTTGCTCTCTCCCCTGTTATTGTGTTCTTTGAATAAAAGAAGTTAGTGACCTCTAACCTGTGTTATGTGCTCAATACTAGGGTCACAGATAGAGATGGGGAAATTGGTCAGTCTAGGAAAAGCCGGAGACGCATCCAGCCTCTGGAGAGAGGCGCCCAGGAAGAAGCAGAGTAATGATTTATCCCCCCTGGGAAATCGCGAATCTTTTATTCTCGCTCTGTAATAGCATTTCTTAGCCAGCTCAAAGCTGATTTATAGATGAGAGTATAGTCAGAGGGAGATTAATAACCAGAAGCAAATGAAAAAGAAACCCATAGACTGAATAAAAAATAACCTCATTGGTGGCAGACATAAATTGACCCAGGACAAGGAGGGGAAGGGGAGGGCCTTTTATGGACACCAAGAGGAGTCTCTTTTAGATGCCATGCTGGTGTTTCTCTGGGACTCCCTCTACTTCTCCTACTATTACTGCTTACTTATAGGGGAGGACTTGGCAGAATTGGGAATTCCCTTTAGGCCCCTCACTCATCAAGGAATGCACAACATCAGTATTTACTTACAAAGAGATGGTGAGTGAGGCCATAAGGGAGTAGACTGGAACACCCCTTCCAGGAGCAATGCCAGAATTGATTGGATCATGGCTCTAGAACTGGGATGTGTGTGTGTGTGTGTGTGTGTGTGTGTGTGTGTGTGTGTGTGTGTAACTGGACAGGATGGACAGTTGAGGGCACTTGTATAGTAGCAAGATTACTGGCCAGAAGATAACTAGGAAGCAGGAAATGCAGGTTGCTGGTAGGATTATTTCCACTTTATTGATGAAAGAAATTAGGTCCAGAAAGAAGAGATCTGATCACAGTCATGGCATTAGGCAAGTGTTAGCGCAGAGATTTGAATCCAGGCATCTTATGACTCCAAGTCCCTCATTCTTTTTAATAGTCCAGTTGGTCTGAATTGGATCCCAAAATATTAAAGGCAAGAAACAAGACATTGGGAGCATGGAATTTGTGAAAAGGATGAGATTGGGTGGGAGAGCAGGATAGCCAGGCTGCAGGAGTTGGGGGAGGGGAGACTAGATGTAGGGGATCTTAGAAGATGAACTGTTGTTGAGTCAGCGATGGTGAGGGCCATGTTCTTTAGCTGGATCAGCTCTTGGCAGGATTGGGACGATGACAAAGCATGTTTTTCTTGCCCTTCCACTAGTCCTTCAGCCCCTGTCTCCCCTTGCTGGAATCTGGCCCATGTCCATAAGACCTTCTCAGCTAGCTGTCACCCTAAGGTGTTATGACACCCAATCTGTTATTCCCCCGCTCAAGGGCTCTTGAAAAACAGAAGGTTATATAGGTTCAAAAGAATGAGTCTTTACTGGGTGATGTTTCAGACTGGTGGGGAGATGTTTTTTTAGGAGGAGGAATAAGCAACCTGGTGCTCCTTGAATCAAACCAAATAGAAGACCTTCCTGGTTCCTAGACTCCAGGAAAATGAAGATTCAAGGAATAAAGAAGAGAAGAAGAGTGAGGGAATAAGCACTCATATAGCAGCCTTTATGTGCCCAACACTAGGGTGAATGTTTTACAAATATTATCTATCTCACTTGATCCTCACAACAGCCCTGAGAGGTTGGTACTCTTTTTATCCCCATATTACAGCTGAGGAAGCTGAGGCAAACAGAGGTTAAACTACTTGGCCAGGGTCAAATGTCTGAGGCTAGATTTGTACTTAGGTCTTCCTGAGTCTAGGCCAGGCATTCTATTTACTGTACCACCAGCTGCCCTTCAAGAAACTCAGCAAATAACTTTATTTTTAATTCTAACTTTTTCTCTTCTCAAAAAAACTGGGGTGGGTATCAGGGTGAGAGGATTGGAAGGGCCTCTCACTCTCAAGGCCCAGCATGTAGCTTTCAAATGTCATTGACTTCCCTCTGAATAATCCATGTGAAGTGGTTCTCTCTAACTAGTTATTGGCTGTTAACTTTTAATTACCAGCGTGGAAAATCTCCAGTGGTTATAATTTCCTAGTGGCCTAGACTCTCTCTTCCCCTTCTCCCTCCCACCATCATTGCCTCATTAGAATGAAATCTTATATCTTAATGAATGCCACTTTGTTTGCAGCTTCAAAGTAACTAAATCTAGTGAGCCCTACTTCATCTTAATCCCTGGATAAGCCTCCTGACTATCCAAAGGAGCTGACCTAGCATTGGCCTCCCTGGCATTCAGATGCAAAAATGAGCTGGCCTATGGGAGAAGGTGGGAAATGGGTACGTTAATGCTGGTGGCCAAGAACAGGGCTGTATCAATTTTAGGGCTTTCCTTAAGCTCTAGGCCACAAGGGAGTCATAAATGTGATATCTTACATGGAATTAGAAGTCACTAACCAAAGAGATTATTGACGTATTCTGACATTAAAGTCATCCACTGACACCTCACCTTGGCACAGAGGTGACCTTGGGCTCACTGAGGCTTTGCTAAGCTCTGGTAAATTCTATTAACCTGGAAAGATTTTAAAAATGGACTCAGCAATGGATTGGAGTGCGTATCTTGCATCTGAGGACCAGCCTCACTAGAATAGGAGAGGCCCATCACCAGGTTGGCTTCCAAGTGATTCATTTTTTAGTCATGTCAACTTGTAGAGAGCACTTAGTTAAAGAGTAGAGGAGCTACAATTAGGGTATGGTGGAGGGGAGTTCTCATAGTTAGAAAATCACAGATTCTTCATATATGCTGAAGTAATATTGGCATATAATACTTAGCCCAAATTCTGGGGCGTTGGTTCTATAAGTTACAATGTTGGTTCTCAAGAAGAGGGCTCTTCTCTTTCTTATAATGTATATTCTGAGCCCCTTAAAATTCATCTTTTTTTCTCTTCCCTCCCCTTTCCCTCTTGGGCATCTCAGTCTGAAAATGTAGGTTAAAGATATGCAATAGAATTTCCTAAACTAAGAAATTTAGTTTTTTCTCAACATGGCCTCTCCTTAATGTTAGTTACTTGAGCCTTATACACCCCTTTCCTCTGCTTGCCCTCCCATCCTTGCCCACCAGAGAAGATATCTGACTCAATTTCTTTTTATACATAAGAGGAATTAAGATTCAAAGGGAATAAAATTGATTAGTTAAGGTCACCAAACACCAAGGCTTCAGTATCAGGCCAATTTGTGTTCGCTCATATCCTAGATCTCGTCTATCCTATGCCTTTTGGGTCTTCATTTTTTCAATTATTTTGCTTCCTCTCTTTTATCTCCCTAAGGAGTCTGCTGGTCCCTCAGCTAGATTATTCCAGTAGTCTATTAACTCATCATCCTGCTTCCAGTTTCTTTTGCCTCCCAACCCATCTTCTACATTTCTGGTAGGTTTATTATATTAAAGCTCTCTCTGATCATATGGCCCCCCATCCCCATTGACTACTGCATAAGGTTGAATGTCCTTCCCTTGACTTTCAAGGTACTCCAAACTTACTTCTCCTAAGGCTTATCTTTCACAATTCCTTACCATATATCTTTTTTTTTACCCAACTCACCTACTTTTCACTCCCCTGAATATAAAATATATGTGTCTTTCTCAGTGATACTTTTAGAGAGGCTGTGTTGCATAGTGAATAGTTTGTTGGATTTAATCAGGAAGACCCGGGTTCAAAAACTCCCTCAGATATTCCCTAGCTCTGTGACTTTGGACAACTTCCTTGACTTCTATGGAATTCAATTTCTTCATCTATAGGATGAGGGGGTTGGAGTTGATGGCCATTGGGGTACCTTCCAGTTCTAAATCTATCATCTCATGATCCCTCTGGGCCCCATCAGTTCTGCTTGGCCAATTCCTCTTCATCCTTTAGGGACCAGCTCAAATGCATCGCCATGAAGGATTCCTTCAGCTCCCCAAGCTCATGAGATATGGCCCTCTTCTCTAAACTCTAATAGGAATATGTTAGGACCTCTCTCACTGTACCTTTCTGAACTAAGCCATAAGGAGAAGGAGGGCGACTCATGGAACTTTCTGTTTTGGTGAGCAACAAGACCAACACCCATGAAACAACTTGAGAATATCTGGATACTTAGAGTATGAGAAGAGCTGAGGGTCCTCTTCTGAGCAGAAGGGAGAAGGAGAAGAAAAGAAGTATTTATTAAGCACCTACTATGTGCCAGGCACCATGCTAAGCACTTTACAAACATTCCCTCATTTGATCTCACAACAACCCTATGAAGCAGGCGCTATTATTATCCTTCTTTTATATACAATTGAGGAAACAGCTTGAAAGGTGTTAGATGACATGCCCAACCCTCTCAGGGGTAGATGGAGGCGACTCTGGGCTCTTGAAGGCTCTGTCAGTGGAGCATGAGCCCTGCCAATGTCCAATAAGCTGAGAAGACTTTGACTATCACCTACTGATGGCCTTCCTATTGCCCAAGGACCAGCCTAGGTTCAGAAAGGCTCAGGGTGGTGGTGGCTTGGGCTGAAATGAATCTTAGTCATGTATCTACTAAGTTATAGAGGGGTTCCAATATGAATCATTGGAAGGGGTACCCAGGTCAACAGAAGCTCAGATCTTGGAAGCATTAAAGTTCAGAATAGGGAGATGAGGGAGAGAAGAGGGAGAAGGAAGGTTTTACAAAAGAGGCAAGATTTGAGTTGGCCCTTAAAAAGGGCGTCAGCTTTGGATGTGGTAAGAGCACAGACGACCTGAATTTAAATTGCCAGTTACTACCTGTGTGACCTTGGGGCCTAGGTCATTTCACCTTTCTAGGACTCAGTTTTCCCATCTCTGAAATGAAAGGGATTGGACTAGATGGCCTCTAAGGCCATCCTCTAAATATGTGAGTCTATAAATGGCATGAACCAAGGCATGGAAATAGGCCTGAGCATCATGATCATAAGATGATGAGAAGACCATCCTGGCTGTAGGGGAGGGTGCAAACTGGAGAGTAGGAGAGAAGATTGGAAATAGAGAGTGGGATCTGATTGTGTAATTGTGGATGAAAAATCCAAAAGGACAGTCCTAGTGATTCTTTATGCTTGCTTGTCCTTTGCCTGTTTCAGCCTTATCCTCCCTTTGTCCGTCCTTTGTCCCTGCTTCTTAGCCTATCTTTCATTTTGACTCTTTCCCCCGCATTATCTTGAATTAAAGAAGTATATGGGAAGTGTGATTGCTCCCTTCCCACCCTTCCAACAACCCTCCCTTTCTATGCAGTGTGGAGTGGTATTGGAGTCTGAAATCGGCAGGACCACACAAAAGTCTAGAAGCCTCTTCGGCCAGCAAATACCAGCCAAGAGCCCCACAGGGCTTGGAAGCTGAGCTTTATTTCTGCATTGGAAATCTTGACTGCAGTTGGAGAAATGAATGGACATTGTGCCCACAGCTTTGCAGAGGGCAGCTGTCCAGACTCCTGTGTGCCCTCCATTTGTCTTGGAGGATGACCAAGCCTAGAGAGGAATAAGTTCAAAAAAGTTAACTCAGTCTGAAGGTGCCATCCAAAAAGGAAAAAGAAGGTGGGTGTGGAGAGGAAATTCGGGCCATTGAGTTATTCCAGCCAAAAGCATCACCATCCTGCCCACCTTGTAATGAGCCTTTCTGAACTTAGTTAAGCTGCTCATTGCACAATAGATAGTCCATCAATGAGGTGATATTCAAAGCCTTTCCAGCTTGCTGGACCCCGGCAGAGTTTATGCTCCACTGACAGAGCCTTCAAGAGCCCAGAGCCACCTCCCTCCACCCCTAAGGAGGCTGAATAAATCACTTAACATCCTTCTAACTCTGTTTTCTCACTTGTATAATGAGGATAATAATGGTACCTCCATCAAATGAGAGAATGTTTGTAAAGTGCTTAGCACTATGTGCCTGGCACATAGTAGGTACTTGTTTTCTTTTCCTTCTCCCTTCTCTTCAGAAGAGGACCCTAAGCTCTCCTCATGCTCTAAATATCCAATTATTCTTAGGTTGCTCACCAAAATGGAAAGTTCCATGAGTTGTCTTCCTTCTGTACAACAAATTCCTTCTGCTAACAAATTCCTATTAGAGTTTGCTAGAAAGAACTTGGTTTATGTCTGTGCTCACAGCTTCGGAGCACGCAGGTTATGTGTAGTTTCCTATATTCCTCCTAGTGGCCAAGGCATAGAGACAAACTCCTGAGCCCATATCCATGCCCTGGGAGGGCAAGTCCTTCTCTGGAGAGTCTTTCATCCAATGTATTGGGGATGGGAGGACACAAATCTGATTCTTCCTTCCAGACAGATGCAACGGCTTTTCGATATCTGTCACAGCATTTCAGATGTAGCAAGGGGAAGAAGAAAGGACAAGAGCTCCATTGTCTCAAATTCCAGTTAAAGCCACTCAAAATTCCTTGTAATCAGGCACAAACTGAAGTTGATGATGTAATGGGGAAGGTATCATTGTTTTTTTTATTTAGTAGAGGGGTCAAACCCTCATAGGAATGCCTTTAATTGTGTATATGATTGACCGTGGGCTGGGAGTCATAGGGATCCAGGGATTCATAGAATATTATTATATAATTAGAATATTCATACATATTTGACTCTCTATAGGATAATTGAATCATTAAATCTAGAAGGGACCTTAGGCATCACTTAGAGTGAGGATGGCATGAGTTCAAACCCCAGTTTAGATGCTTAATAACTGTATGACCCTGGACAAGTCCCTTAATCTCTCCCAGACTCAATTTCTTCCTGTGTAAGTTAGGGATTGTAGTAGTATCTCTTTCACAAGGTTGTTGTGAGGATCAAATGGGAAAATGTAAATATGAGTCATTATTACTATTACCTATCTTTTTATAGATAAGGAAATCTAATTCTTTTCTCTGATCCATTGGATGGATCCAATGGATCAGAAAGCAAAGAAATTCTCTGGATTCCCCGAAGCTCGTACATTCTAGTTTGATGGGCAGTACTGATGCGCTTCACAATGCTTCCCCCTCAGCTGGAGGAAATGAAGTAGTTGGAGGCACAACCATTTATTATACAACAGTTCTCCTGAAGTATCAACCAGTGATCACCGGCCAAACCATGGTCTTCCATTGGCCAAATGCTACCACAGCTGTGCTTCTGGCACGGCTGTTTGCTCTGGTCACCACCCTAGAGTTGGACATTGTGCTCAGATCCACTGGGCACAGTCCCAAAAGACCATATTCACCTGCTCCTCAGCTATGTCTAATTCACTTAAGAGGTATTTTTTGGGCATCTACTCTGTGTAAGGCTCTATGCTGAGCACTGGGGTGGGAGGTGGGAAGCAAATATTTGTGAGGCATGTTCCTGGCTATCAGAGTTGATTGTCTAGTTGGGAAGGCAAGAATAACACAGATTAAAAATATGGAACAAGGGCTTTTACAAGGTAATATATGATTGTCAAATGAGATGTCTAGACAGTAAGGAAGTATTAGAAATTTAGAGAAGAGAGAGACCACTTTTGGTTGGAGCGGTCAGGGAAGGCTTCATAAAGAAAGCAACAAGGTCCTAAGCTTTTCCTTTCTCTTCCTTTTTCTTAGTCCAATCCATCTACCACTTTCTCTTCGCCACTGGTGATTTTGTTTCGTTCTCTGCGATGTTCAAGATAATGATCTCCTCTTACTTTTGGTGGGAATTGCCTGTCATCATTCCTGCATGTGTAAAGTAGTTTTTCTCTTGTAAAATTGTAGTGGTACAATTCTGGAAAATTACTCCTTAGGGGTTACCCAACTGCTAAGTCCTGGGGGAGTGGAGAGAGATGGAAATACAACGGAAGATGGGTTTCATCAGTCATTGGGCTTAGATTTTTGTTTTGTAAATGAACTAAAAATTAGGGTATCATTCAGGCTGGGGACAGGAATATAGAGAGTAAAGGGGGCAAATGAAGAAATAGAGCTGTGAAACAGGAAGAGATTGCTTGGTTGTTAGCCATTGGAGAAAGATGATATAATGTAAATAGACTCCAGGGGTGATTCTCTTCCCTACAAACCCCTCTAGGACATAGGATTGCAATTCTGAATTCAGATATTAGCTCAGAACCACAAGAAGGGAACTAATGGATGCTGAAGGGTAGTACCAGCTTTAATAGCTGACTGGTAAGTATGGGAGGTTGGATGAATTGGTCTCTTCCAATTAAATCTATGATCCTATGTTTCAGGCCAATCAAATGGGCTACCTAAAAATGGATCTGAAGCAAAAACATTGCTTCCATGGACTTGAGTTTGAAACACTTGGAGGTAATGGAAGTGACTACAGGGTCTGGGTTGGATGATTTAAAGCCTTGTTGTTGTTGTTTCAGTCATGTCTGACTCTCTGTGACCCCATCTGGAGTTTTCTTGCAAAGTTACTGGAGTGGTTTGCCATTTTCTTCTCCAGTTTATTTTACAGATGAGAAAATTGAGACAAACAGAGTTAAATAACTTGCCCAGAGACACATGGCCATAAATGTCTGAGGCTGGGTTTGAACTCAGGTCTTTCTGATTCCAGGCCCAGTGCTCAATATACCATGCTATCTAGCTTAGGAGAAGAATTTTGGGAGGAAGCTAAGGAAAATAGGGACTCATCTAAGGGCGAATGGACGACCAAGACTGGAGGAGATCTCTTGGAGAGCCTTTACTTGGAGAGATTAGGGAACAGGTTCTGGCAGTTCCTGGGACTCCCACTAGACAGACAATGGCATGTAGAAATGGAGCTCAGCCATGGTTGAGGAAGTACTAACTCCCTAAGCAGAATCAAGAGAGGAGTAAGTAGCATGGTGTGGTAGCAGGAGTATTGGATTTAGAGCCCAAAGGTGTGAGAACTAGTCCCAGCTCTGATAGAAGAAGCTGTGTGGCCCATCAGCTCCCAAATGCTCTAAATGGTTGAAGATGCTGAGTCTGAAAGACTTTGCTGTGGAGGCTTTTTTGGCCAACACTATCACAATGTGTCTACTTGAGGTCTTAATCAATATTCAACAAGCCTTGCTTACAATCTGGTCCAATGTCTAACCCTACTATGTTCCAGAGCCTGGCAATGCAAAGACAAGAGTGAGACCATCCCTTCACTCAAGGGATCACGTCTTGGGTGTTGGCTTCTTCTATCACCTCTTAGCTGTTGGCTTCCCCATCTGTGAAATGAGCATCTTTTCAAACTTTAAAATGCTCCAAGTTCATGTCATTTCTGTGCCATCTTCTTTACATTTCAGTAAATAGATCAGGGGATCATAGAATTTTAGAACTCAAGGTTAATTCTTGTTGTTGTCCTCACTGTGATCCTCATTGACCATGTGACCCTGGCCACCTTTGACTTCATCTTTACTTTCCTCATTTGTATAATGGGATAATTATACTATATATCTTATGTAATTATTATGTATCTTATATTTCCCTTACATTATGTATCTTATAGTAGAATACATCTTAACTTTTCTTTTTAAAATAAAACTTTAAGAAATAAACTCAAATCTATTTTTTTCTCCCACATTTCCCCTCTGGCAGTGAAAAATAAGAAAAAAATCCTTGTCACCAATAATCATAGTCAAATAAAACTAATTCCTTCATAGGCCATGTCCAAAAAGCATATGTCTTTTTCTGCACCTGGAATCCACCCCTTGTCTGTAAGGATGTAGGTGGGACGCTTCTTCATCGGTCCTTTGGAATCATGGTTGGTCATTGTATTTGAGCAGAGCTCTTAAGTCTTTCAAAGTTGCTTGTGTTTACAGTATTGTTATCATGTAAGTCGTTCACCTGGTTTAAGCAGAATACTTTGTGAATCTTAAGATATTCTCTAAATGTGAATTAGCACCACCGTCATTATTTTAGGTTGTTAAAATGTCTAATTCTTTGTACTTTTTGATTGTTTTGCTATCTCACTAACCACCATCTCTTTTCCTGTAGTTTTATTCTGGACCTGTGATTTCCTGTAATTGCCAGCAGAAAAAAGAAAAAAACAATCACACCTGAGGAAACTTAAAAAGAATTATTTGCTTGTTTCAGAGACAGTAGGATAGGAGAAATAGAAACTATCCTCTTGTTTTTCAGTGGGCATGGGAGGATAGTACATTTGGAAGAGCAGGGATCTCCATAAGTCAAGGAAGTAGGTGGGCCAAGATCTGGGGCTTCAAAGAGAGGAGAAAGCAGAGTTGGCCTATTACCAAGGTGTCTTTGGGGGGTGGAATAGCAGGAGGAGGCCTTAAATTCATTTCTCTATCATTCTACTCCAACCTGTTCTATGAATTTCCCTCCCCATTTGATTGGTGGACCTCAGAAGAAGACCTGACAATGTCAAGAGGGTGAGTGCCATCAGAAAGTTTGGGGAAGCAGATTCTTCTTAAAGAGTATGGGCTCTAGCTTGTGTTGTAGACAACACACAGTAGGGATTTCACCAGACTCTTGAACAAAATGGAGCTCGGCAAAATTTAGGGGTGGTGGGTAAAGGTTGTAAGCAGCTGCAACAGGCTCTGCTTTTTGTGCCCCTTTCCTCATCTACACCTGTGAAAATGTGGTATATGGCCCAGCACTTCTTAAACTGTGGGTTGTGACCCCATAGGGGACCCATAAGGGGTCACCAGCAGAAAAAAGATTAAGTAACCTTGAAGCTATCTGTTAAATGATTTGAGTAACTGTGTCCATGCTACTTTCACCATATACAATATGGGTCCATCCACTTCTAAGTCCCTGAAATTCCTAACGGCCAAGGTTTTATTAGTACAGCCTTAGGCAAAATTGAGAAGCCTACAAGGGTCATTTGATTCTCTCCAGGCAGTCTTCTCTTTCTGTGACCTTTTCTTCTACTCATGGCACCCCATCCTGATAAGTACCCTGGCTTTGCCTCCTGTCTCTTTCACTCTCATCTCTCAAAGACTCTGCTATTAACCACTTATCCCCCCTTCCCTCAATGTGAATGTGAGTCATTGCGGTCAACTTCCCAGAGGCCATAGGATCATAGATTTGAAGCTGGAAGGGACCACAGAAATCATGAAGTCTGATTCCCTCATTTTCTGAAGCTCAGAAAAGGTCAGTGTGATTTGTCCAGCTAGTGAGTATTACAGCTAGTAAGGGTCTGGGGTGAGATTTGGGACCCTGTTTTCTTCACTGCAAGTCTGATGTAGTTCCCATTGTACGCATATACTAATTTTATTTAAACTTGTATGTGTATGTTTATGTATATAGCTCTCACATAGAATGTAGTCTTCTTCAAGGTGGTGACTGTTTCAAATTTATCTTTGTATGTCTAGTACTTAATACAGTGCCTGAAGCATAATAGGTACTTTATAAACAGTTAAAAATACAGATTTGATGGATCGAATGAATAAATGAATGAAAAACAAACCAGCAACCAGCACGTAGGGGAGAGCTTTTTGGAGGCAGGTACTTTCTCTGTGCCCTAGAAATCCACACAGGCGGATCAACTTTTTTGCTTCATCAACTCCATGACTTTCCCCATTGAATTTGCGAATGAATGAAAGAGCATTTATTAAGCTCTTACTGTATGCTCAGCACTGAGGATAGAGGCAGAAAAAAGAGACAATCCCTGCTCAAGGAATTCACACTAACTGGGGGAGACAACAAATCAGTCAGTCAGTCAGTCAACAAGTGTTTATAAAGCACTTACTATGTGCCAGGTACTATACTGATCACCGGAGATACAAATACAAGCAGAAAGGAACATGATCCCTGGTTTCAAAGAACTTACATTATAATGGGGGATAGGAGACATGGGAAAAGAAGAAACTGAGAAGGGCTTGGGAGAATGGTAGAGAAAATCTTGGGGAGAGAGGAGTCGGTAGCACAGTCTAGAGAGGGATGAAATCTATGAGTGAAGATTCAGAGCAGAAGGAAAGTCCCTGAAGTCCTAAGGGAGCAGGTCACATGGCAGTGCCTAGGGCTCTGGAGAACATCGTGGCAAGGCAGATAGAAAGACTTGAGTTGGTGACTCTCAGCTTATCCAAGTGTTTTAAATGGTTATGCCACTCTTGTCACTTGGAAAAGATGAAAAGAATAGTCAAAGGGAATCTGGGAATCTGGGGAAGGATGAAGGGAAGGCAAAGAGTAAGAGTAACCCACTGGCAGCTATTCCAGCTTGGCCAGGGTCTGCAAAAACTGGGGGTCTTCAGGGGAGAGGTAAAGGGAAGCAAAGAAGGAAGGGGATCCTTGCAGCTTTTCTTGAATTGATGGAGTTTATGCTATTTACCCTCATGAGAGGTTCCCATGGAGTGGACAGCCATGTTACCCCAGGGCAGTGAGAGGATCTTTATAAAGACAAACTTTAACAGTAAGGGGGATTGTATGCCCAGATGAAGCCCAGACCACTCTGAGTCTTTAAAACTTGAATCCTAGACTGAATTTTGAACTGAGAGGAAGTTCAGTTCCCTGAGGTAAACCTGATGAGCTGAGGGGAAGGATAGTGGGGGGGGGTCTGTGCTGAGGTCAAGAGAATTTGGAGGAGACTTGGGCATCTACAAAGGACTGCTAGGAGCTGAAGAGCCTGAAAAGGGGTTGCTCCACCAGCAGCCTCATGCCATTGACCTGGTAGAGAGTTAGTAAAAGAGAAAACCCAGGTGAAGTTGGGAGTAAGACTCATCTTGGGACAGGCTGGCCCTCTCATGACTGGGGCTCCTTTCTTTGCACGCTCAGCCCCCCAAATCTGTATTTTACCAGACATTGTTGAAGAAAAACAAACAAGTTTCCACCACCCATCCTGCCACATGCCTTGTAGTTATTCTCTTTTCACATGTTATTTTTGGTCCCAGGTTTCCTACGCTATCCTGGCAAATGGCATGATTGGCTCAACCCTTCCTTGTGGTTGCTCCCAACCTTCCTGAAATATCACTGCTGAGTCTGTGCCTCCTTTGCAGATTTGGATGGAGCCCAGAGGAAAATTTTTTTTGGGAAGATGCCTTAAAAATGGTTGTCATTTGGAGTAAGAGGTCCATGAAAACACATATGCCCATGCAACCACCCCAACAGTCACCTGTTTAAATCCATAAATAGGGAATGGTAATTACATAGTTCCCGAAATCCAATGTTTAAAGGAAAATCTGGTCGTAAAAATAATTAGCTCATAGGATGCTTAAAAATAAAGCCCTGAGTGTAGAACCACAGAATCTATCTATCTATCCCTCTTTTGCTTCAGAGAAAGCTTCAGATTGGGACATTGAGACAAAATACAGGCATTGAGCAGATGGCAATCCTGGACTCAACTTCCCAGAGTGGGCATCAATTATTGGATAGTAAATCCAAGTGTATGGGCAAGCCAATTCTGAAGGACTCCAGAGTAGAGGGTCTCTGTTAGGGAGATCTTGATTTGTCTCCCAAAATTCAGTTCCGGCCACCCTCTGCCAGTACATGATGATTTGTCTCTGGCCCAGAAGTTTATACATTTTCTGAGTTAATGGCACTTCAAGTCTAGCAAAGGAAAGCAACCCATGTGCAAGATGATCCCTGGAGGAGTGAATTATGAGCTGCCTGGTGGAAATTGAAGTGTCGGTTTGCTTCAGAATAAATGGCCTGACCATGCTATGTTTTCCTCATCTCAGCAGATTTTTCCAAAGCGTAGCAAGTTTGGGCTTGACCAGTGGGCAGGAAGAGAAAACAAAGTGTCTTCAGTCTCTAACAAACACCCAGGATATTGTAGGTTCGTAGAATCCTAGGATCTTAGACCCTGACCTGGAAAGGAGATCATGTAATCATCTCGAAGCTGAGGAGACTGAGGCCCAGGATGTAAAGTGACTCCCTTGCCAATGGAAGAACAGTCAGTGAACTACAGAGGCAAGAGTTTAGTCCAGATCACGTTACCCTAGAGGGGGCTGCATCTTCCCTACATTTTTGGGCTGAGACATGTACAGTGGAGTCCTGCTACGAGGCGTGACACAGGTTCATGAAGCAGTATAATATAAACTTCCTCTGCTATGGATCCTAAGATTTTTTCTTTTTACTATTCAGAAAATTTAAAAAAGATAGTTGTCTCCTCCTCACCAAAGTCATCAAGCAGAGGCTGGGATAGATGGCTGTGTGTTAGGGTTATTGTAGAAAAGGTTCCCTTTCAGTTAGAGGTGGGCATAGGTGACTTCTGAGGCCTTTTTCAACACGAGAATCTGTGATCCCAAGGAATGGCTAATCGTCTGCTTTGGTTGTAGTGTAGGGCACCATTACATAACGTTAGAAAGGTACATAGAGTCACATTGGGGAGGTTCTTGAATCCCTCAGTAAGGAGCCTGTATTTTATTCAAGAGATAGTAGAGAACTATTAGCAATAAGAATACCAAAACATTTATATGTCCCTTTAAGACTTGCAATTCATTTTTTTTTGGGTGGTTGTTCCATCATTTCTGACTCTTCATGACCCCAAAGACACTGGAGTGGTTTGACATTTCCTTCTCATTTTACAGTTGAAGAAATGGAGGCAAATAGGATTAAGTGACTTGCCCAGAGTCACACAGCTAGTGTCTGAGGCTAGATTTGAACTCAGGAAGACCCCTGTACTAGTGCTCTATCCACTGTGCAACCTAGTGCATTTATATATCATCTTTTTGAGACTCACAGTAACACTGTGAAATAATTTTCACCATCCCCATTGTACAGATGGGCAAACAGAGGGTGTTAAGGTGACTTGCCTAGGACCAAACAGATAGTAAGTATAGGAGGCAGGATTTGAATTCAGGTCAAACACCTTTTCCTTTATGCCAGTAAGCACCTCTGCTGTTGAAATGGTGGAATTCTATTAGCCTTCTCGTGCCTTAAAAAGATTAATCTGACCAATTAGCTCCAGATGGATTAGATGTGTGGAAACCCCAGTCCGGAGACAATTTGTAATCCAGGTGGCAGTTAATGAGGGACAGAGAAGGGTGATTCCAGTGGGAATGGAGAGAAGTAGACAAATGGGAGAAATATTTTGTAGGTAAAGAAGTAACATACAAGATTTTGTGACTGATTCAATGAGGAGATCAAGGGAAAAAGAGCTGGGGTGGGAAGTACATGTATAGTTGTATGTGCTCCCTACTTCTATTCTGTAACAGATCAGAGTACCTTTTACATTTAATGTGGTACCTCGAGGGCAAGGACTGTAATCCATCATTCATTCAGCCAGTCCACAGCTCTATTTAGCATTTCCTTTGGACTCAACACTGTGCTTGGCTCTGGGTCAGGATTTGAGGAATGCAAAAGAAGATACCAAGAAATATATGACACCATTTCAGAGCTCAAACAGCTTACATTTCATTTAGAGAGACCAAAAAAAAAAAAGGCTTGACATACTTTGAAAACATTTGAGGGCTTAACTGATGGTCACTATTTTACATCAATGAAAGGAAAAAGTGAGAGAAATCAGTGGCTTATCTACTCAATAAAAATAGCTGACATTCATATAGCACTTTAAATCTTTCTTGCAAAATCTTTTATGTGTATTATCTCATATGACCCTGACAACTAGTTCTATTTTATGGATGAGGAAAGTGAGATTCAAAAAACTTAAGTAGTTAGCCCATGGTCAATCAGTAAGTGCCTACTGTGGGCCAAGCATGGTGCTAGACACTGGGGATACAAACGCAGAAATAAAAGTCTCTGCCCTCAAGGACTTACGTTCTATAAGATTTTCATGCAATTTATAAGTCTTAGAGGACAAATTTGGTTCTAGGTCTTCTTATTTCCAGGTCTAGCATTCTACCCACTAATACCATGCTGTCCCCTATTCAAGTCACTGCCATGATTTATATTTTGACAGTAGAATATTGGACCCAAAGTTGGAATACTTAAGTTCCAATCATAGCACCAAAGCTTACTGGCTGGCAACCCTAATTCTGAGGTCCAAATTCCTCAGCCGTGAAATGGCAGAATTACAGCATTACTACTTCACAGGTTTGTTGGGAGGAAAGCATTTGGTCAACTGCAAGCCACAATTTAAATCTGAGCTATCTATGGTAGATTTTTGGTCTCATCGATCAACGATATTCTTGGTGTTTCAAGTATCCATTTTGTTGCAGCCCCATATACTAGCATCTGAGTTATACTTGGGCAGTTTCTATGTGTAAGGTCTGCCCAAAGATGAGAAGAGGGATAGATGGCACCCA
>CM053624.1:44749538-44764223 GCA_028646595.1 Phalanger gymnotis | reverse complement strand
TCTCTCTCTCTCTCTCTCTCTCTCTCTCTCAGACACACACACACACACACACACACACACACACACACACAAGATTGTCAGAGTTCTGTTCTTATCTTTCCAGAAGGGCCTATTTGTGGGTGATGGAGAGTATCGAGGGTACATATTCATACGGAAAACTGTGAGATGTCTCCTATTAAACTACAAGCCCATAGAAGTCAGGGGGCTTGTTCATGTAACTGGCTAGGTGTGATGATGAGCAAAGAAGCTTGTGGGGAGTAATAAAATAACAGCAGATACTTATATGATGAGTCATGAACATTTTATTTGATCAATTAATCAGCCAACAAGCACTTATTAAACTCCAACTACATGCTAGCTACACGGACTAAAAAGACAAAAAAAGGCACATTCTTTGCTCTTCTCAGGACAATCTTGGGAGGGAAGTGCTGCAGGTATTATTGTGCCCATTTCGCGGGTGAGGAAATCAAAGCCCAGAAAGGCCAAGTGACTTGTCCATAATCACATGACTTTGAAATGGACGGACCGAGAAACAGAGACCAAGCCAAATTAGAATATATTGAGCATCATTTATTAGCCGTCCGGCGACTGCCTCATAGACCACAAGTCCAGAGGAGAGCAGCCCTGAGCTCAAGAATCTAGGGCTTTTTATACGTGAGCCTTGAGCAGGTGCAAGCAAGCCGTGACAAAGGCAAAGGATATTGTGGTTAGCAGAGCGTATCTAGTTTTGCCCACCTGGGGCCACACAGGGTCTTGAGCAAGACCCGGGGATTTACGCCAAGTGTTCTTTCCAGGAAGCTGAGTTTGATCTGGGGTCACAGAGCTCCAGTAGTGGAGTGTTACTGCATGCCCCTGTGCAGGGGGCTGCACGCCCCTGTGCAAGGGGGCATTTCAACTTGTAAAGGCAGGATTTGATCTTCTTGAGTCCAGGTCTAGTATTCTGTACACTTTAATACACTGTCCAAGGTCACACTGTCAGTCAGTGCCAGAAATAGAATTTGAACCTTAGTCTCTTCTGATCCAGCCTTATTTTCATTACACCATGGGAAGGGAGCAGAGGGTGATCGTGGAAGGAACTATGCCTCCATGAGTCTTGGATGATGGTTCCCTTTTGCCCAATATGTACATTAAATCAGCCAGGGCATTGGTAAGATCCTTAGGAATCATAGCAGCTTTAATGTGGTATACTAATACTCACTGAGACAATTGGTAGCTAATCTAACCTCTTCCTGACTGAATTAGGGATGTGGATGACACAAGCGAGCTTGTTTAAAAGTTGAGAGTGATTAAGATAGAGATGATGAGGATATCAGGGAAGGAGGGCGATTGGGGCTCTCTCTACCCTCCACAGAAGGGGAGATAGGCAATTCTCCATTTGTATGTATTTGAGGCTAACCCTGAGGCTGTGACCTCTAATCTCCTAAGGTAATTACACTACAGAAGCCTCCACTGGGATCCTAGAGATTTGTGAACCTAGAGCTTTGGTTACTTCTGAAAAAATGTTGGCCACTGAGAATCTCCTGCTTCTACGGACCAAATTCAGGCTGCTGGGTGTTCTCATGGGGGAATGTTCTCTGTCTCTATGACATTTTTCCTTCGTTGATTTGACCATGCTTCTGTTGGTTGACCATTGAGAAATGTGGCAGTGTCTTTTGGGGTTACCATGTGTCAGTATGGAGTGGTTCTTATCTTTCACCACTGTTTAAGTCTTGTGTGTATTTTTTTTTAAATAAAGATTTTTAAAATCTTGGAGTTGAGTTGAGAAATGTCCTTAGTGCTACTTCTTATGTCCTGAAGCATATCAGCTAAGGCTGTTTTCAAAGAACAGCCTTTGAGAAGCATACTAAATAAATTAGCTTGGTTGCTGCAAGGTTTTTTTCCTCACATATGTGCAGCACTTTGTTTCAGCCTTCAGCCACAAGCCAGGGCTGTGCAGTGCATGGTTTATTCTCATGAGACAGATGAGGTGGATACCCAGAGGAGAGACTACGGGGTGAGGAGGAAAGGCAAAAGTCTCCTTCAAATGTTTGAAGAGTTATTACATGGAAGTAGGATTAGATCTGTTCCACTTGACCATAGAATGCAGAGGTAGGAGCAATGGATTGAAGCTGGAGAGACACGGGATTTCTACACCAGGTGGCCAAAAAAAAAATCCCCCCAAACTTCCCAACAGGACTATCCAAGTGGAAATTCTGCGCTAGGACTTCTCTGACTGAAATCCTCATGCCCACTTGTTGCACAAGTTGTAGAAGCAATTCTTATTCAGCTAGAAACCCTGAGGTCCCTTCCAGTGCAGAGATACAGTGTTGCAGAGAAATTTTGAGAATGAATTCTGTCCACGACATGTCAACTTAAAGACACCACCTGCATGAAGTAAGAGTCATTGAGAGTGAGTTTTTCTAGGCAGTTTTCTTCTTTGAAGAAAGGTATCGTTGGCTCTCATATCTCTTTTGTCCATGGGACAAATTTCTCCTAAACTGTTACTTCCGTGACCCTGTGGGCTCCATGTAAGTCTATTCCTCTCCCCATCCCCTATCTTGTTCTTCAGTGGTGGTTCTTGCCACTTTTCAAATGGGAGGGCTAGTTCTGACTATGAATTAAACTAAGGAAAGCATTTAAAATATGCATTAATTTCAGTGAATTAAAAAAAAAGACCCAAACAGGAAAATTTATTGCTCTTATCCACTATTTTTGTGGTTCAGTTTTCAGTTGCTTCATGAACCCATTTAGGGTTTTCTTGGCAAAGATACTGGAGTAGTTTGCCATTTCCATCTCCACCTCTTTTTAAGAAACTGAGGTCAACAGGGTTGACTTGCCCATGGTCACACAGATAGTAAGTGTCTAAGGTCACATTTGAACTCAGGTCTTCCTGATTCTAGGCACAGTACTCTAATCACTGTACCACCTAGCTGCCCCCCTTACCCACTATCCCTCTTAATTTTCATTGTCTTGTGGTATGGTGCTTAACCATACAGAGTAATAAGCAGATATTCAATGAAAATTCAACCTCATAGACTATACTGTTAGGAAAACCAACCTGGGCCCTAATTCAGTAAGCAGGTTTCTACCCTGAAAAGATGAAAGGAACCTGATCAGTCTAATTAGGCTTAAATTAATGAGCTGGAAACTTTTGGGAAACCACTCTGGGCAATGAGGGGGGAGAAATTCTCTTTCTCTTAATTAGCTCTGTAACATCTTGTGGTTGGAAATATAAGGAAAGGCTGAGTCTGTGAGTGGACAAGGTCCCAAAGGGACATGGGAGAGAGGAAGTGCTTAGTTGAAGCAAGACTGATTAGGGATTGATTATAATTATGGCACCCCAGGACTGTCTCTTTTATCAGTAAATTGGTGTGGAGATGAGACACCAAACTATCTTATAAAGTTAAGCAGAGATGTAGCCTGTAGGCCTACCCCATCCCACCCTCTTATCCTATTTCCAAACTAGTTGTTCTTCAGTTGTGTCCAACTCTTTGTGACTCCATTTGGAGTCTTCTTGACAAAGATATTGGTTTTGCCACTTCCTTCTCCAGCTCATTTTACTGATGAAGAACTGAGGCAGGCATGGTTAAGTGACTTTCTCACGGTCATGAAGCTAGTAAATGTCTGAGGCCAGATTTGAAAGCAAGAAGATGACTCTAGGCCTGGTGTTCTGTCCACTGAGCCACCTAGCTGCCCCTACTTTCCCCAAACTACATTCTGAGAGATGAAGGAAAAGAAATTAGAAGACCAGACATATTTTTGAAATAGGGGTCTTTCTGTTCTTTGGGAGAATTCCATGCAGTCCTCGATAGACCTCTGCTCGTGGAATCTGGAGAAGTGATGAAGCTTAGGGCCATGGGACTGACTGTATGAATCACCCCAAGCACTCTCCATTAAAAGAGTTCTATAAATGAACCCAGTAACATGCTGGCTTTGGATAAAGGAAATCAGGGGCTTTTGGGGGGGGGGTGAAAATGGAAAGGGGTAGGTGGGAAATAAGAAAGTTATTGATATTTCAAAAAGACCTGGCCATTCACATTTTTAAGTAGATCTGGTCACAGGAGCATAGATAGAAGGACCACCCTCATTTTACAAATGAAGAAACTGAGGCACAGAAAGGTCAAAACTTACTTGCCCAAGGTCACAGGGATAATAAATGACAGACAAAGCATTCACACCGAGGTCAATGGTTTCCACATGCAGTGGTCTTTCCACTGTGCCACTTTGGTCTCACTTGGCAGGATCACCGGGGCCATACAATTCTCCTCTCTTACCCTCAAGTCTTCAGCCCGTGTCCCGTAGTAACTTATCTTGTAAACTCCTAGGAGGAGTTCACCCTTTTTTTTTAGGGGAATAGTATCCATTGAGAATAAGTCAAGCCCTTACTGGAGAGGCATCCTTCTTTCCCTTCTCTAATCATTTAATAAGGGGTAATAAAGGCAGAGAAAACCACTTGATGTTGCCTCTGGTTTTCCTCACTTCACCCTCCACATAGGTTCAGTTCCTCGGAGCCCAGTCCTACCTTGGCTCATGGTGCCAAAGGGCAGCTAATGTGTCTATGGAGGAAATGCTTGCCCTGGGGTGGTGGTGTTGGTGGGGCAGGCATCTCTAGTTCTGTTGCCTGAACTGTATGGACAGTATTGGGGTGGGGTGGGGGGGGGTCCTTCCTGAGGTTTTCTTTAACTCCTGAGCTTGGGAATCCTGTAACACTTCCCCCATGCCTCAGTTTGTTTCCTCTCTTCTCTCTCCCTGCCTTGTCCCAGGGTACTTGGCTCGGGTGGCCCCGGGGCCGCAGTGAGGTGGGGGCGCAGCACCTTGGAGAGAGGCTGTAGCCCCGGGCCCCAGAGTAAGACTGGTCTTCAGTCTGTCGGGCTTGATTGGGTCCTCAAGGGGCCTCCGGGTAAGGATGGAAACAAGCCGGATCCCCCTCCACAGCCCCCCGGCCGTGGAACCAGCGCCTTTCTCCTCCTCCCCTCTGCTTGCTTCCCCTCCTCCCCTCCTCAGTCGGGCACAGCCCGCGCCCGCTCCAGTAGCTGCTGCTGCTGCTTCTGCTGCTGCTGCTGCTGCTGGAGGCGGCGGCGGAGGGGAGGCGGAGGAGGAGGAAGAAGAGGAGGAGGAGAAGGAGAGCGGGCCGCCGAGGTGCCAGGCGCGAGCCCAGGAGGCACCGGCTGCGGCTGCGGCGGAGTTGGAGGAGGAAGCCCAAGGAGAGGAAGAGGAGCCGCGGCGGCGGCGACCCCAGGGGACCCCCGGGAGGATGGCCTAGGAGGCAGCCGTGGCGGCAGCGTCGCAGAAGGGCGAGGAGCGGAGCATGTACTGAACGCGCCGCGGAGGCTGCTGTCTGCCGGGCGAGGGACCAGAAGAGAGGCGAGAGGCTAGAGGCAAGGGGCGAGAAGAAGAGCCCCAGAGAGGGGGAGGAGGAGGCGGCAGCAGCGGCGGCGGGGGAGGCGGGGGCTGGGCCCCGGGGGAGGGCGGCGAGGGAGGGGGAGGGAGGGGAAAGAGGAGGAGGAGGGGGGCTGATTATATATTATTAACAAGTTCAAGACTAATAATAATAACAACAGCTCATTAGCTGCGAGAGGCAGGGAGGCAGGAGGCGAGGGGGCGAGGCAGCTGGGCAGCCGGAGCGCAGGGGCAGCCGGGGCCCGGAGGGCGGGCGGCAGCAGCGCAGAGGCCGGCCCGGGGCTGCGGGACCCTCCAGCTCAGCCTGCGAGCAGGAACGCGGGCGGCCGCGGGGCTGCTGCCACCCTCCCCGGACCAGGGGCGCACGGGGGCCGGGGGCCCCCCACCCAACGGTGCGTGCGAGCTAGCGCGGGGCCGGGGGCCTGACCCGGCGCGCTCCATCCCCTTTCGGGCAGCTGGACAGGAGGGGGAGGCCCCCTCGGCTCCCGAGCCGCAGCCCTAGCCGCTCCGAGGCGGCACCCGGCCGGCCAGCCGCTGCCCGCTTGCTGCCTCCCGCCTGCCGCCTGCTGCTTGTCCCCCCTCCCTCCCCTCCAGCGCCCCTCCTTCGCCCCCTCCCCCCACCCCCCCGCGCCCGGCCGCAGCAGCAGCAGCAGCAACAGCAGCAGCAACAGCAGCAGCAGCAGCAGCAGCAGCAGAAGCAGCAGAAGCAATAGCAATATGGCTGTTGATGGGTGTTTGGGGTGGCGCTGGCGGCGGGAGGAGCTCCCCGGAGCCCCTGCGCCTCCTGCCCATTGCTAGTTATGGCAAATGGTGGCGGCGGCGGCGGCGGCGGCGGCGGCGGCGGAGGCGGCAGCAGTCTTAGAATGAGTAGCAATATCCACGCGAACCATCTCAGCCTAGACGCGTCCTCCTCCTCTTCTTCTTCCTCTTCCTCCTCCTCCTCGTTCTCTTCCTCGGTCCACGAGCCCAAGATGGATGCGCTTATCATCCCGGTGACCATGGAGGTGCCGTGCGACAGCCGCGGCCAGCGCATGTGGTGGGCTTTCCTGGCCTCCTCCATGGTGACTTTTTTCGGGGGCCTTTTCATCATCTTGCTCTGGCGGACGCTCAAGTACCTGTGGACCGTCTGCTGCCACTGCGGGGGCAAGAGCAAGGTAACGCACCCCCGGTACCCCAACCCACCGGCTCCGGAGCGACCCCCTCGTCCGAGTCGCCCAGCCCCTGCCCACTTTCCCCTGCTCAGGTCTTCTTGCCTTCCCTCCTTCTTCATCTGCTCTTCTCTCTCCAGCACCTGCTTCCCTTTACCTCTCGCTTCCCTCCTCTTTTCTTCTTCTACCTCCTCTCGTCCTTTGCTCTTCTTTTTCACCCCTTTGCCTTGTACCCTCTTCTTTAGCTTTGCCTTAGTTCTCTTCCACCCCCTCTTTGCTTTTTCTCCTCTTTTCCTTCCTCCTTTCCCATCCCTCTTCCTCTCCTTTTCCGTCTCCTATTCCTTCCTCTCCTCCTCGATATACCCCTTCTGCGCCCTTCTCGTTGGGGGTTCCAGGGCTTTTGCGGGGTAGAATTTAGAGAGTGGCTATGTTGCTGCTTCTGTTATCTTCGCCTTCAGCGTGCGCTCTCCAGGACTCAGAAATCCCCTCCACCCCCTAGTGCGGCGGGTTTGGGCTGCCTGTGGGAAGAGGACTGCTCTCCCGGTGCACTTGTTTATTGTAGGGTCACTCGCGGCAGCCGTGGGTAGTACCCTCTCTCCTGGGCTTTCCCCTGGCAGGCTTGGGGAGAGCGCTCTTCAATTCGCCACGGTTGGGTAGAGAGTCGCATGTTCGCAGCACCCGCGAAAGGAAGGGAAGAAGCATGTTTGACGGGCTGTGCTTGTTAAGACGGTCTTCAGTAACAGGGGAAAAGCCACAAGAGCAGGCTTTGGAAACTGCTTGGAAAAATGAGATCTGAACGGTCTGGCGGAAAGGGAAAATTCACCATTGGTGCGGGAAAGGTGGAGACTTGAAGGAACAATATGACCCCAGACAGCTGAGTCCGGAGAGGCAGCTTGAAGCTTAAGGTGGTGGTGAAGGGTGTGTGTGTGTGTGAGGGGGCACCACACCACTCACTGGAATTGTGTTCCCGTGTTTCGGTTGTAGCGAGGAAAAGGGGAAGACAAGAAAGGGGAAATCTCACCAGTTACTGGGGCTTACAGTGTCTTGAGGGGTGGCGAGGGGAAGAGAAGGTGAGGGAAGGCAGTGCAATGTCAGATCCTCAGTTTAATTAGTAACCTGTTTCTACTATCTACTCCCCCCCCCCCCCATCTCGAGGATACTCTATTAATGGTCCTCCAGCTATATAATTCTTCTGCCCCTTTACTCCTGGAGAGGGTCCCTAACTCTCTGCTGCCCCATCACTATCTGGGGTCAAGAACTTGGGAGCCCGGGAAGGTCAGGGTGGAGCGTCCTCCAAGGCCGGCAGCGACACTCAGCACGAAGAGCTTTCTTCTTGGCGTTTTTTAGGATGACACCTGCAATAATGTAGGATTGTTATTCCTAGCACAGGAACACCCGCCGATACCGACACACACCATACACCACACACACACACACACACACACACACACACACACACACACACACACACACACCTTGCGATGTATGGTTGTATGGTTGCTAGGCTGCCTGCTTCCCTGGCCTGTCTCCATGCTGCGTTCCTTGGCCTCTTCTCCCCCCACCCTCCCCAAACACCCACTAATGCTGGAGGGACGGTGACAGTTTTTGAAAGCAAATTGCAGGAGAAAAAAAAATCGAATAAGAAAAGGTGCCTGGGTGGGATGGGGTGGGGTAGATCCAGACGGTTGTTTGGGTATTCCCCTTATTGGGAGGAAGGAAAGAGCAAGTCTTATATCAGAAATCCAAGGATATTCGGTGGAGGGAGTATTCAAAAACATCACAAAGACACAGGTCTCTGCTCCGAATCTCCACAGCTCCTGCAGCAAAGTTAATCCAAGAAGCTTCTAAACTTCTTCATAGAGAGCAACAACTTGTGGCAGCTGGAGCTGTTTCTGAATAGGGAATCTTAGGGTTTTCTACAGTGAGCTCTCAGCAAAGGTGTTGAAATTCATTCTCTCTCTCTCTCTCTCTCTCTCTCTCTCTCTCTCTCTCTCTCTCTCTCCCTCTTCCTCTCCCTCTCCCTCTCCCTCTCTCCCCCTCTACCGCCATCTCTCTGTTTCTGTCTTTTTGTCTCTCTCTCACGCATTAATTATACATTGTGTAGGGTGGAGATGCTCAGCTGTGTTTAGTGGCCATGTGTTTTTGTTTTGGAAAATACTGCTGTATTGGAAATAAGAGAGGAAGAAAGGCCATCATTTCTGTCCGACTCTCCTCTCTCAACTTCCCTTTGGCTGAAGATGTCAGCTGATGAAATTATTCTGGAGTTAGCCTGTCATTTTTACAAGTTTCTCTTTTGGGGGGAAAGGGTTAAAACTGAAGAGAAATTCTGGCCCTTGGGTAGTGTAAGGCGAAGTTTAGAAATGGAAAGTTTTTGAATATGAGTCTGATATCAACTCTCTTTTTGAATTTGAAGAACTGTCACGCCACCCCTGTCAATAAGGTGCTTATTCATAGAGCCCACTTATGCTTACATACCCCTCCACCTCCCTAAAGAATCATCAGTTGTGTCAGCTTCTCCTCCTTCGGGGAGATTCAGAGATTGCCCTTTAAGAGTGAGGAAAAAAGAATATCTCAGAAAACGATGATGATGATGATGATAACTGACATTTAAAGGTTTCCCAAAGTACTTTATTTTATTATCTAATTTGATCCCTGTAACAACCCTGTGGGGTAGGTGCTATTATTATACAGTTTTACCAATTAAGAAAATGAGGCTGAAAAACTTTAAGTGACTTGCACAGGGTCACACAGCTAGTAAGTAAAACTCAGGTATTCCTGACTACAGATGCAGCACTCTATGCCTTGTGCTTACTGCCTATGTGCTTCTGTGTAGAATGAGTGATTTGGTAAATGACATCTCTTTATAGAGCCTAAGGCACTTTGATTATTATCAATCATCTTTTAAATTAATGAAATAGGTTTTGGGTTTTTTGTTGTTTGTTATTACTGTTATTGGTTTTAAAGACATTATTTCTACATTATTTACAACCGGTGAGTTGAAAGACACTAATGCAATTTTTGCAAATTAGGTAAGAGATAGACATTTCAAGGTAAGACGTGCTTCCCGAGATGGGACCAGGCAGGCAGTCTCTATCAGGTGTTCTAAGAATGCACCAGGTATTTCTTTGCTCGATATTGAGAATTACCATGTACAAGAGCCCTTAATAGCTGGCTACACTTAATAGCTGACTTAACCTCTTTCCTATTCTGGGAGTTTCTATACGAAATGGAATTGACAGGGAAGACAATTATAGAGCTGGCTGGGGAGAAAAGGGGCCAACTTCAGATAATGGTCATGGGTTATTTTGCTTCTGTTAGACACTCTTACAAAGTCCTGCTTAGTACCTCTTTAATACCTCCCTATGATTTGCTAAATTGGACTTTTTTATCCAGCTCATTTCAGCCCCTGAAGCAGTCTGTTGCAACAAAGTAAGTTTTTAAAGTGTTTCCTTGTCTTTTATAGGACATTTGCTACTTTCTTGTACTGGGATTATGACGTTCTTTGTTCTTCTATCTTTTCACTGTCCGAATATTGGGCAGTTAGAACTCATTCTTAGGGAATGCACTTGGTTAAAAGTGAGCTCAAAATAGTAGCTGTAGACTTGAAAATAAACCTCAGCATTCTCCTTCCCTGCCGGCCCCCCGCCCCTGCCCCTGGACTTTCTGAGTCCTCTCTACCAGGGCTTCTTAAACTTTTTCCACTTGTGATCTCTTCAGTGATTCTTACACTGTAGGCCTTGACCCCAAATGGGGTGAGTGCCTTCCTTGTTTAACACTAAGATTTTCAGAAGAGATGCATCGGATGGTGCTATTGCTTGCCCTCCTTGCATTCTACAGCCAAGCCAAACTGAACGACTCTTTCCCGCCTTGCTCTTTGCGGCTGTTGTCTTTTTTTCTTGGTTGCTACTCTCTAAGTGTAGGCTCTTTTCTTTCCTTCCCTTCTTTTCCTGCTGAATTCCTTAATGCCCAACACAAATACCACCTGTTTCTCCTGGTGCTAATGATTCCCCCCCCCCCGCCGAACCCACATCGCATTTTGGTTTGCAGGTTTCTGATGTGTTGACCCTCTAATATTGTATATGATAACTATCGGTGTCTGTATCCCGTTGCTGGGAGTTTAGGGGAAGGAAACAGTCTGTGTCTTTTCAGAACTGTGCACCTCTCACAGCCTCTGATACAATAGATGTTTAACAAATGGTTGTTGACCAAGTGGATAAATGAACTGTTCTTTTTGCAGATTCGAAAGGTTCTTTCAAAAAGTGGCTCTTTAAGGGATAAGGTACAAATTCTGGCAACGTGTAATCAAGATATTTTTTTCTGACTGTCTTAGATGGGCAATTCTAATTATTGTTCCTGTCTATATTCAATACTGTGGCTTCTCACCAAGCAGCACCTCGAATAATACTTTAATAATTGAATCCTAAATGACAAAGGCAGATTTAATTTTCTGAAGATTTTAAAAAAAGCTTTCATCTGGTTTTTAAGGAAGTAAAATCCTCTGATAAGAAACACATTTTCTTTTTAAGGATCTGGAGTGAATCTTTCAGATTGAAGCTATGCTGAGTACCCTATTATTTGATCACGTATTAGGTTTTTTTTTTTTCTTGAGGAGGGGAGGGAGTTATAATTTGTAGCCAGAGTAAAAGGAGTTGGCAAAACTCTGAGGAAAGTTAGTAGCTAAATATATATATTGCATTTCTCTGGCAACTTAGCTCTGGGAATTCAACCATATGTGGAAATATGGGTTATGGGCTACTTTTATCTCTTGTGTGGCTGTTTCTGTGATTCCCTTCTCAGGCAGTAATCATTTTTACTTGAGGTATGGTTGGGTAAACAGATAATTGGTTTCCACTTGTTGATTCTGTGAATAGGTTATGGGGTTTGTTTAATATCCCTTCTCTTGTTGGGCACAGATACAGAATAGCTTCTAGTTTTAGCTCCTGGCCTTGCCAAATATTTGGTGTCAATCAAGAATTGTCTGCAATGCATTATCAAGGTAGCATCTCCACTGCCACGTCTGAGCTTTCACGCTGTTTCTTCATCAGGCTCATGACTAATATAAATATAAGATCACATTACAGCAAACAGCACCAAGGTCTGGACTGACACATTCAATCAGCATGCAACTCTGGAATCATAGAACAGTGGATTCCAGATCCTATGGGATGCTTGTTTGGGGGACAGTCCCACCTGCCTTGGGACTCTTCTATTTAACCAGATTCCCCTCAGGAGGAACTTAGGAGAAATCCTAGGGCCTGGGGAGTTCCAACTGGCTTATTACTTCTAGGAGTGGGCTCAGATTCTTCTTCCTTTCTTCTTTCTTCATTTCATATAATGCCTTTCCCATGGTAGATGTTTAATAAATATATGTAGAACTGCATTTTATTTCAACCTCATAAAGTTCCTTTTGGGGGTCATAGGGGTACCTGGGCTCAATGAGTATTAGAGGGAATCATGTCAATTTCTTCCTGTCATTTTTAGGAGAGGTCACGAGGTTCTTAGCGTCAGGGACAGCCTCAGACCCATGACTGCATAAGACAGTGGAATGAACACTGCTGTTGGAGTCAGAGGACCTGAGTTCAAATCATAGTTCTGATGCCTACTACCTGTGTGATCTTGGACAAGTTACTTAAGCCTTGGCCTCAGTTTCCATCCATAAATTGATCTGTACTCCTATATGAACCCTGAAGCTGTCACCATTTCCTCCATTTTGCCTCCAACGTTCATTTTTCAGTCAAGAAGCAGTCTGGTATAATGCAGTGGTTCACAGACCTTTTTGTTCTGTGAAAACTCTTCAACAAGAAAATGTGGCGACCCTGCAGGATAATTTAATATACTACTCATGATATTCTGCAATTATTTACTGCTTAAGACATCATTAAAGAATTTTTATTTTTTAAAATATGTATTCATATACATATATATTATATATACATATATATACATATATGTATGTATTAGCACAAACCCCTTGCCCCATCAACAAACCCTCATTAAATGAAAACCACAGATATAGTGGAAAAAACAATGGACTTAGAGTTAAAATAACTGGCTTGTCATGTGACCACTCTGAGGTTCAGGCTTCCTCTCTTGCATTTCTCCATCTCCCTTACAAGCTAGTCAAGTGTTAGACATATAACCAGTGCTAGCTCAATACTTGTTGAATAGTAATAGCTTACATTTATTCATTGCCGTGCAGCTACAAAGGCTTTGTCTATGGTCTCTCATTCAACCCTCACAGCAACCTTGCAACGTGGGTAGTGTAGGTATCATTGTCCCTGTTTTATTTTTATTAGAATGGTGATTTTGTCAGTTTAAGGATCTCTCCATTTTGCAGATGAGGAAACTGAGGCTCAGAAAAATCAAATTACTTCCTAGCAGGGATGGGGAACCCACATCCTCAAGGCCACAGGGTGGGGAGGTCTCCCAGTTACTGGCAGGTTCCCCATCCCTAAGGTCTCATAGTTACTGACAGAGCCCAAATTAGAATCTAAGGAGAGCTTCCAATTCACAGTTTTTGGGGTCTGCATCATGCTACTGAGAACTCACAGAAGGTGAGGGAAGGACCCAATAAAGGGAGAGGGCTTTTTGAAGGATGAATAGGATTCGTATGGGGAGTAGGAGGAGGAAGGGAATAAGGATAGAAGAAGTAAACACAAAAGCACTTTTCAGAGCCCACCTTTCCCCTTCACATCAATCTCATGAAAGTGGAGGAGAGGGCATCTCTTTTCCCCAAGCCCAGAGACATACCAAGAATTCCCAGCAGTAACCCCTTGACTCCCTGTCTAGAATATCTTGACTGCAAGGTCCCGAAAAGCAGGCACAGCACCTTCTGTGTATTCATAATGCCTAGAATAGGATCCTACACATAGTAGTTCCTTGGTATAAACCATAGACCAATTGCCTCCCTCTCTAGCCTTCAGCAATCTCTTGATAAAGATGTCTTCCAACTGCAACACATTCAAAGCCACATTGGAGAAGACATTCTGTTGGTTTTTTTAACCTCCAGGCAGGTTGTAAAGGCAAATGGGAGTCAGGAAGCCTGAAAATTCTGGAATCCTTGATGGGATAGTCAGTCAGTCGACACTTACGAAACACCTACTATGTGACAGACACTGTGCCAGGTGCTGGGAATATACAGACAAAGGTGAAATAGGCTCTGCCCTTATGTTGACATTCTGCTGGGTCACAGAGGGCAGAAATAGAGCTCAAGACACATATATACCAAGTAATACACCATAATTTCAAGAGAGAGAGAGAGATCATTTATGATTCAGAAGCTAAGGAGGAAGCTCATGTAGGAGATGGGACCAAAGCTGTGTTTTAAATAGAGACAGAGATTCTTAGAGGTAGAGGTCAGGGAGGAGAATATTACAGGCATAGGAGAGCCTATACAAAGGCATGCAGGCCAGAGTGTCCATTTCTGTGGTCCTCAGGAGAACCACTATGCATTTTGTGTTTTTCTCTTTTATCAACTTGACGAGCATAAACACAAAGAGCTACTAGGTGGATGAGGACCCTGAGCCTTTGCCGTACCTGGGTTGGCCCCAGATGTTATTGCTCTGGGTTTCTTTTGGCTGTTGGCTGGAGGATGCTCACAAGACTCATTCCTCCAGAGTGGCTGTGCCAATCTGAAAATCGACAGCAGGAACCTGCACCTTCCTGTATAACCTCACAGCTCCAGAACCCCTGGGACGATGACATTGGGGTTGATATACTGAGCAGACCTTCAGGACTCTGCAGAGAATTCTTCGTCATGGGTAGGCATGGCTGGAGGTAAAGTGAAGCTGCTCCTTCCTACAGTAAGTCTGTGAAGTTACTGCTACTTTGCACTGAGTAGAAAGCAAATTCCAAACTCTCTCTCTCTCTCTCTCTCTCTCTCTCTCTCTCTCTCTCTCTCTCTCTCCCTCCCTCCCTCCCTCTACCTCCTTGCTTCCCTCTCTGTCTCTTTCTCTCTCTCTCCCTCTATCTCCTTCCTTCCCTCATACTCATACACTCTCTCTCCCCCTCCTTCCCTCTATCTCCTTCCTTCCCTCACTTTCTCTCCCCCATCTACTTCCTTCTCTCTCTCCCCCCCTCCCTCCATCTCCTTCCTTCTCTCTCTCTTTCTCCCTCTCTCTCTCCCTCTACCTCCTTCCTTCCCTCACACTCACTCACA
>CM053624.1:44646423-44749438 GCA_028646595.1 Phalanger gymnotis | reverse complement strand
GCCCTGTGTATCTCTTGTTCATGGCTTCTTGGCCAATCCTCCTTAAAGGGACCATCCCACATGTTGTGGGGCCTTAGGATTATAGGGTCTTAGATCTAAAGCCAAAAGAGATCTCAGAGGCCATCTAAACTTCCTCATTTGACAGTTGGGGAAAATTCATGCCAGGCAAGTGAAGTGAGTTGCTGTAGTCACACGGGTAGTAGTGATCATAGAGGTGGAATATGAAGCTTTTGACCTCAGAATCACCACTCCACTTTTCAATATCTTGATGTTTTAGAAGTCTATGTAGTACAATGTATAGATATATTGTATGTATATTGTATATGTATGTATATTGAGAGGGAATGTTGCCTGACACATTTGGTGGTAGAAAAGCCTTGGCCCTCTGGTAGGAAGGTCCAAGAAGGGTTTTTACTGGGAAGAAAGGGTCACCAAAGCCAATGACCTGGCAAACCCTTGAGAAATCATTTCATCCATCTCCTCTGTGCTTTCAGCTAGGTTCTTCACAGGCAGACGTGATGCTCCTAAGTCTAAACATGGGAATGTAGAGTGCTTCAGCTGAAAAATGGCGAGAGGAGGAAAAGGGAGGAAGGTTCATTAAGGAAGACACTGGAAAAGCCCTTGAACCCCGCCCTAACTAATCAGTGCTCCCTGAGTAATTGGGACTCTGGCAGGGGTTGGCCACTGAACCTGGTGCCTTGGAATCAGGCAGATAGAGAGAGGTAGAAAAAGCTGAATTGTTACTTCTTCCTGGGGTTGGGCAGCACCCAGGAGAAGCTCCTTCTGGATATGTAAGAGGTGTCTGTCTGCACGTTGTCCACTGAAGTACAGTTTCCCTCCCTAGCGCCATTCGGTCGGGCTACACAGGGTGAGACTTTCATATGCCTGGCATGGCAACCCAGCCAAACCACTCTTTTGCAAAATTACAGGCCAGTGGTACAGCTAAGGCTGAGCCGTGGTAATGCTACAGGAAACCAGCTTCTGACAACTCCCTCTGGAATGTTTGAAGCTAGCAGGCTTCGAACCTTCCAGCCACGTTTTTCTAGAGGGGTCTGGGTGGACCTCCCCCCAAGGAGGATAAGGTTTTGGAGGCTGTGGCTCCTGACCAAAAGGCACATCCAGGAATCTCTTGTCTGGCATGTCTCTATTCCATTCTTCAGGCTGTCCCAGGAATATGATTGCATGAGCTCCTTTCAATGTCAAGAAGTTCCTTCTAGAGATTAGCCTGAATGCTGGATGTGGAATTTAGGTGCGTTTCATCTTGTTCGTTTCTCAAAAGGAAATAACATAAATGGTTTAAATTGCAATGAAACTCAGCAGGACATTTGTTAATGCAAGTTAAAGTGCCATGATGCACTAGAAATAGTTAATTCTCAACATAAGAGGGGTGTGTGTGAGCACATGCAGGAGCACATCTGTGTATATGTATATGTGTGCATGTGTGCGTATGAGAGAGAGAGAGAGAGGGAGAGAGATGGAGAGAATGCATATATCTTTTGTGATTTATTATCTGGGTACTTGGGGCTTTTTGTATGGCTAACACCATTTGGTAGGCTGTGGGTCCCCCTCCCCCAAGGATATACAACGTATAGAATAATTTACTCAGAATGCAGGTTACATTATAGAGGAATCCACTTTCTGTAAGAGTTAGAGATGTGTGGTGGGTATTAGGTGTGTTTCGTCTCCAAGGTTAGGTAGCAGAAGGGTCCCTAGTGGTATTTCTAACAAGCTTGCTAGCTTCGTTTTAGGAATATGCTGCTTCAAGGATAAAACTAAGCTGTTGAAGTGATAAGGGGGAGGCCACAGATTGTTCTTGATTAAATGGAGAGGAGGAAAAATGACCATGGAAAGAAGATATAACTGGAGAATGGATCCTGATTATTATGGGATGGCTGAAATGGGACCTCTGTGGATGCTGGGATGGCTCTATGTGCATCTTCTTCCTTCTTTCCTCACCATAGCCCTACTCTCTGACCATTTCCCCCACAACAAAAACTTGGAGTCCACCTCTGAGTCCCTCAGCTCTGATAGGTTAGCTTTGGCCTTAATTAGCTGCTACTGCCTATTTTCTCACCATACTCCCTGTGAGTTCTCCCTCATCTTCTTCTCCCCCATTTTCTTTTCCTCCTGCTTTCTAGCATCCTTTTAAGTATTCTCTTCCCTCATGGGAATGTCAGTTTCTTGAGGGTAGGGATGCTCTTACTTCTTGCACTTGTATCCTAAGCACTTAGCATAGATCCTGTAACACAGTAAGTACTGAATAAATTATCTGTCTATCAATCTATCTGCATATCCGTCCATCTACATCTATTTATCACCTATCTGTCTATCTATCCATCAATCTATCTACCTATCAGTCCATCTATCCATCCATCCATCCATCCATCCATCCATCCATCCATCCATCCATCTATCCATCCGTCCGTCCGTCTATCTCTCTCTCTATCTCTATCTCTCTATCTATCTGTCTTGCAGAAGAAGAGCTAAAGAGTTCTTATGTGGCTCCTGGAAGTTTATATTGGTTAGTGAACACGTGACACTCTTCTTGTTCTGATCCCCTTAACTAGATTTGGTAGTCAAGACTTGAGGATACAGATACATAGGGAAGGAATGTCAGCAACGAGCAAGTTTTTGGTTCAGATGAGCAGTGTGGAATAGTTGAGGGAGAGGAAAAATGCAACTTCCAACTGAGCTTCCTTTAGGATTGTGTTTATTTTGTTTTCCACATTATTTGTGATTGTCTTTGGGACATTATGCCTGATAGTCCATTTGGAAATGTAATTGGTGCTCCAGACACAGAGAGAGTGCAGCTTAATATTGTAAAGCAGAATACTCTAGAACTGTTTCTTTATAAGATCTCATTACCTGGCTGACTAATATGCTCTTTATGTGGCCAAAAGTGAAATTATTTAAAGCATCTCATTTACTGGGCACTCTTTGTACTGTTTGTTTATTTTGCTCCTTGCCAGGGTTTCTTATTCTTAGACTGGACTTTTTTGGGATAAGAGTCTAGAGCCCTCTAGGAGTCCCAAAATGATCCAGTTTAGGCTCTTTTAAAGTGGTTTTTTTTGCCTTTTGCTTTCATCAACCTCTAATTTCATAGAAATGGAGAACTCTTGATGTGGAAGTTCCATTCACCCATGACAATTGGTAATTCCTCTGAAATTTTTAATCACTGAGGCTTCCTTTTAAAGTATTTTTCCCTTCCTCTTCCATTCTTCTTGACTCAAATAGATCTGTGATTTTATCAATGTGAATATGCTCTCCAGTGATACTAGTTATAAGCCATTCATGCCTATGTATCCTGTAAAGCTCTCCAGACAATGGAAATATAGTTTTCTTCGGAGACTTTCAGTCCCAGAAATGTTTGTAGAAACTCAGCAGTGACCAGTTTTAGCTTATAACTCATCAAGGAACTGTTCCTATTTGGCTATGGGTTGGGAGAAGGAGTATAAATTAGAGCTAACAGAAATCATCAGAAAAAAGTCTAAACCTTTGATCTTAGCCAAAAGGCCAAGAAGTAACCTCTCTGTTCAGGAATGAATGAATGAATGAAAAAGCATTTATTTAGTGCCTACTATGTGCCAGGCACTGGGGATACAAGTACAAAAGAGAAAGATTCCTGACACCGAGGAACTTTCATATGGGACAGAGGTAGCTAGGGAAGGGTGAAGTCCAAGGGGTGAAGTGGAACCTGAGGCAGTAGTATAATGGGCCTTTGCTGGAAGCAGTGGACTTGACTTAATTACTCTTCCTAGAACAGGTAGGAAATGCTGTAGAGTATATATGTAGTAACATGACTGGAAGGTGGCAGGTTTGGATGTCTGGGGACAGCGAGATGTAGTGAGTTTTCAGCTACTCTGAAGGCCATTGAAATTCTGGAGGGTGTTACAAAAAATGTGTATACATGTTATATCCCACCCTGACTCCCTTTTCCAGTAGAATGTAGGCTCTTTGAGGACAAGGGCTCTTTCCTTTTTACTTGTGCATCCCTATGGCCTAGCAGAGTACCTGGTGCTTAATAACTTGTTTATTGAATTGAATCTTAAAGGAAATTGGATCTTTAGTTTAAGACTTAGTCTCAAATTAGATAACAGTTTTCTTTATGGCTGTTAGCTTCCAGATTGAGCCTTGTATCCTCTTTAGAAAAAGAAACTTGTCAGCAGCAGCCTCCCATAAATTCAGCCTTAGGACCACGTCCAATTGTTTGAAATAGTTCAGCGAGTGGTATTCATTTGCATATGTTTTGCATATGATTTACATAAATGGTAAAGCCCATACACAGATGGTTTTAGGGTTCAGATTTTAGGTTGGTTCCTCTGATACTTGTAGCTTGGGCATGTTTGTGTTTTTCCTCTCTTCAAACAACCGATCCCCCACCAACTCCCTCACCTGGGTACCCTTTAAAACTAGAGGTAAAAGTAGCATGTGTCTCTCATGTAGGCATTGGAGACTTCTAGCCAACCAGACAACAAGCATGGGGCTAACCACAAAATCAAGCAAGTTCCAAGTCACCTAGAATCCTAGCAAACTAGTGTTGGAAGAGACCTTATGAGTCATTTGGTCCAATCTCTCACCCACCCAGAATGAAAATCTCTCCTACACTATCTCTGACAGATGGCTACCCTCCCTCTGTTTGAATGATTGCAGTTATAGGGGGTTTACTACCTCCTGAGGCAGCCTGTTCCCTTGCTGGAAAATGCTAGCTGCTAATTCTTTATACTATTGGGCCAAAATCTGGCTCTTGGTGTAACTTCCACCCACAGTTCCTAGATCCATCCTATGGAGCAATATAGGATAAGTTCTAATGAATGAAAAGTTTCTGATTAGGTAACCAGCCCAGGAAGGCTCTTAAATGGGTGAGATTCAGTTACATGCACCATGGAAACCTTAAATGACATTAACTGATCTTGTTTTTATGTCAACAAATTAAGTATACACATACACATATATATTTGTATGTATATATATATATATTTTTTTTTCTGTGATTTTTTTCAGCAAGTTTCTGCCTTCCCTAAGAGAGGGAAAGGTTTCTCTTTTATCCTTCCTTATTGCTTTGGAAAGCAGCCTGCCTATAGTTAGGCTTGTCAGAAGTTGGATGATGGTTTAGTGTCCATTTTGATGTGTTAGGGAAGGGGCTGCCATGTTTTTGTCTCTATCCCCCATGCTTGGGATATTACATTGCATCTACTACATTTTTTTTCAACCTGATTGGGTGTGTGTGTGTCTGTGAACTTATTTTCAAATATTTTGATAAATATATTTCATCATAATTAGTTTCCTTTGAAATTCTATGTGTTTTAATTTATGCATTTAAAGACTATTCTGAGAATGGGTCCATGGGCTGCCACAGACTGCCAAAGGGGTCCATGACATAACTAGCATTTGTTGTTGTTCAGTCAGCAAATATTTTGTCATTTCCTTCTCCAGCTCATCTTACAGATGAGGAAACTGAGGCAAATAGGATTACTTGCCCAGGCTCACACAGCTAGTAAGTATCTGAGGCCAGGTTTGAACTCTGGGAGATGAGTCTTCCTGACTCTAGCCTAACCCTCTATGCACTATGGCACCCCCTAGCCGCCTATAACTAGCATTTACATAGTGCTTTAAGTTTTGCAAAGTATTTTACAAATATAATCTCATTTCATCCTAACTCGCCTGGGAGGCAGAGGCTATAATTATTCCCATTTTATAGATGTGGAAACTGAGACAGACAAAGATTTTAAGTGACTTGGCTAGGGTCACATGGCTAGTAAATATCTGAGATTGGATTTCAGCTCAGTTTTTCCTGGCTTCAGGCCAAGTACTCTACCCTCTTATATCACTAGGGGCCGCGCGGCGCACACACACACACAAACACACACACACACACACACACACACACACACTTAAAGAAACTTTAGTAGGTGCTTACTCAAGGTTTTGGTTGAGTTGTATAGAATGTGCTCTGCTTTTCTAAGATCTGTTCTGTGTCTAGGTAATGCTAGGTCTTGGTCAAGAACTAACTGCCTTGAGACATATACTTAATATCCAAACTCAGGCCTTTGAGTCTTATTAAAATGCCTGAATCTAATAGGATGGCCCCGCATATTTTGGGCATCAATCCAAATGAAGAGGAAGAGAGGCTGGATGTGTCTCCTGGTTCTCTATATGTATCTTACTGCATTGGCACTGATCTCCTCACCCAACTTTTCCTTTCCTTTCCCTCCTACCCCTGGGCTTCTGTAGAAGAATTGTTCTATTCATCCCATCTCAGCTGTATTGAAAGGAAAGAAGAAAGAAAACAAACGGGGGGGGGGCGGGGGATGGGATGGGGAAATGTTGGTAAGACAAAGAGAAAAGATTCTATCTCCTGGGAGGTAAAGGCTGAATAAATATATAATTGGATAGATTCTTTTTTATCCCTTTCACCTTTGAATGAATAAAGCATACAGAATCAACTCACCTCCAAGGAGGGATACACTGAACACAGAGCTGGGTATGTTTTCTTTATTAGTCATCCCCCCAAGTTGTTATTCCCATGGGAGAGTGAGGGACAGTCTAATGAACAGAATGATTTCACTCTTGGGGATGGGGGTGGGTGGGAACTTGTTCTATGATCATGAATTTAGAGCTGGAAGGGACCATGGAGGTCAAGTAGTACAACTCTCCTCATTTTACAGAAGAGGAAACAGGCCTGGAGCGGTAAAGTGACTTCCCCAAAGTCACACGGAGGGTAAGTAGCAGACCCAGTATTCAAACTCGGGTCCTGTGGCTCCAGATTGAGCACTCTTTCTACTGTCCTTGTTGGAGATTTAGCCCAGAAATAGAAGCAAAGGACCAGAGATGATGGACCTGAGGTCCTCACTGTTGGATCAGAAGCCAGGGGACCTGTCAAACTTTTATGGGACATCATGAAGAATCCTCGATAGGGTTAGATGCAAATGGGAGAAACTGAAGGAACATTTCCCCCCCTCCTTCTGGTGCTCTGAAAGGTGTGTCCTTACAGACTGAGTAGCTAAAATGGGAGAAATGTGCACTGAAGTTATTAATGGTAAATTCTGCCATATGTTGTTGGATGCTCTCAGTGAAGAACTGGGAGAGGAAAAGGGTCATATTTTCTGAACTGAGGACTCCTACAAAGAGTTTGCCTGCAGGGTCTTTAGGTGTATCTCTTAAGTGTTTTGCAAATCATGCTTAAAGGACGCTGTCACTACAATGTGGCTTTTTCGGAGGTAAAGTACAATAGCTGAGAACCGTGGATGGTAAAACTTCCGAGGGTTTGTGAACAATAACAATAGATCTACATTCTCACAAGCAGCTGGTCCAGCCTCTACAACTGCACCCCCAAGAGAAGTTAATTGTTTACTTAATTCTTAACAAAGTTGATAATATGTTTGGAAGGACCATATGTGACGCTGTCGATTTGGAAGTGGGGTGTTTTTAATCAATCAATCAATCAACCTTTATTAAGCACCTACTATGTGCCAGGTACTATGCTAAGCACTGGAGATACAAAAAAGAGGCAAAAGACCATCTCTGTCCTTCAGGGAGCTATCTAATGGAGGAACTTACTATTGTGAAAGAACAAACTAATGCAAGCACATCAGATCTAAGGTAGGACTGGAGGCAGGAGGATGGATAAGTTGTCCTCTTGAAGTCCCTTCCTGCTCAAAGACCCTGGTTCATTGAAGTCTGGTTCTTATTGTAAGGTTAATACAGAAACAATCCAGCCAAACTATGAATCCTTGAAAGGGAGGAGGATGGGAAAAACCATTATTTAAGTCAAGATACTTGAGATATCAACTTTATGTGACCTTGGGTCAGCTGGATAGCCCTTTTTTTTTTTTTTTTAGGATCTTAGCACTATGGATTTAGATCTAGAAGGTATCTTGGAAGTCTTTTAGTTCACACCTCTTAATTTCACAGATAAGAAAAGTGAGACCTAAAGAGTTAAGTGACATAGCCAAGACAATGTAGGCAGTAAGTGACCCAGCTGGGAATTAAACTCAGATTTTTCTGAATTTCAATCCATCCTACTTGATCATAACATATTGCCTCTTTTCTAGAGATTACTTTCCTTGTTTGTGAAATTTGGAAATGAGATGAGGTAACATCCAAAGTTCCTCCCAGCTCTAAAATTCTTATGACTTAAATATAAGGCCATGGCAGTCTTAACACCATAGTTAATAAGGCTCCAATATTATTTAAGGCAAGAATATAAGTCTTGGGAAGCATTTTGGATACAAGATTAATCGCAAGAATGAAATACGAGTGACACGCTTTTAAAATTCCAATGTGGAATTTGATGAGGTTGCATATTTAAAAATTACAAAGTAGAGTTGACAGGCCCTATTGGAAATGCATTCAAACATGTCATTTCAAAAAATGAAGCCCCATCCGCAGCAGAAATAGGTTGCTTATGTTATGCAATACTTTAGTATTGACTTTTCTGATGACATACCAGGCTTTGATGTTGCGATCTTAATGTTAACTTTTGGTCTGGGGGAAAGAGGTTTCATAGCCCACAGATTATAGAGTGTACGTAGGCTTGATCGTGTTGAGGTTGGACATAAAAAGAAACATCTTGTTAGTTTGAAGGTCAGACAAACCCACTTCTTTCCAATTGGCTTTTTAGGGGGCAAGATAAACGTTTTGCATCCATTCCTCTTGGGTCTGTTGTACCATGTAGTCTAGTGACTGAAAAGCCGGAGGCAGCATTAGCTCAGACCCTAAAATAAGACTATGAAATAATATGAAAGTAAGAAATAAGATATAAGATGAATAGATAAATAAAAGAAATAAGAAAACATGAAATATAATATAAGAAAGAATGTGAAATAATAGTAATAGTTTGAATTTCTCTGGTACCCTATGGTTTATACAATCTTTTCCTCATAAGCATCTTGGGAAGTGACTGGTTGCAAGTATTTTTTAATACACTCATCTTATTGACATGGAAAATGAGATTCAGAAACTTGCTCAGGGTCAGATCATTAATAAATACCAAATAAAATCAAAACTTAAACCCAGGTTGTCGGACCCTAAAGTCAGGGGTTCTTTCTACAACCCCAGGCTACCTCAGGTAACCCCCGATTTAATAGAATTCCTTTAAAATTTTACGTAGGCAATATATCAGAACATACTGGTATCATTCTTCTAGGTTACATGATACCAATTGGATTCCAGTCCTGAGGTCATGTATTAAATTTTAACTTGTCTCAGAAACATTCCACTGACATTCCACAGATGAATAAATCATATTAGGTGGATTTCAGGTGTCATCAAATATTGCTCATGTCCTTAGTCCTCAGCAGATTCTAGGAAAATACACTTAGTGGGATGGCTCTAACCCTTGTTGCATATGACAGGACCCGGGCACAAGTTACCTAATTAGCTGTAACACTAGGCCGTAATGATTGTCTTTGTAAGTTATCACAGGGATGATTTACAGCTGCATCCCAGATGTGTTTATATCATAGATAGTCAACATCATCGGAAGAGGAATGTGAGCGCTATGGAATGACTTGGTCCTTGCTCTAAATCAGGAGTTAGGTGTTAATTGTCATAACAATCTGTACTCGCATGGAAACTAATAAAAATCACAAAAGTTTCTGTTTGTGTTCTATGAAACGCACAGAAATCGAAAGAGCTCTCTCTGGGAATGATGTTCTTGAGTTGCTATAGTGGTTTTAAAGAAAAATGATGATTTCGAAGTAAAAAAAAAAGACATGAATAACTAAAGCATCCCCCCCCTCATTTACTCCTCCTAACTCGCCTGCTACATCCCATTTCCCCTTCTTCTACCAAAACGTGACGTTTGGAATCAGGGACTTCTGATTGGAGATCCTGTGAAATGCCAGATCTAGGAAAGTTTGCTTGCTATGACTTGTATGGGAAAACAAGAATTCATTCTCTTAAATTTTCTCTCTTCTCTCTCCTCAGTTCTTCTGCAGTAGTTTGGGGGCATACTGTGTTCTTTTCTACCTTTTGTTCTTGTGAATTTGTAGTCACTCCTTTAAGCCACGAATCACAATAGCTAGCATTTATATAGTGTTTTAAGGTTTGCAGAATCCTTTATGTAGGTTTTCTCGTTAGCACAAATTTGGATAAGCCACTTAGCCCTGCTGGCCTCCAGATTCATTATCTGTAAAATGAAGGGGTTGTTCTCTTCCAACTCAAAACTCCTGTGAACTTTACCTTATGTAGGAGGACCATACCATTTCGTTGTTGTTTGTTCATTTCAGTTGCGTCTGACTCTTCATGACCCCATTTAGGGTTTTCTTGGCAAAGATATGGGTGCGATTTGCCATGTCCTTCCCCAGCTCATTTTATAGAGGAGGAAACTGAGGATAAAAGGGTTAAGCGACTTGCCCAGAGTCACACAGATAGTAAGTGTCTGAGATCAGATTTGAACTCATGATGAGTCTTTTTGACTCTAGGACTGGTGCTCTATGCTCTATGATACCACCTACCTGCTCCATCTGTCTCACACCTTGGCCTAAACCCCATGAGGTTGCCCCGTCCTAGAATGTCCTTGTTGGCCCCACCTGTTGGCTGTTTGCACCTGTAGTTCCAAAATTATGTTATTAAAAGGAAGGAATTCCTACAAAAGGTAAATAAATATATCTGGTTTCCCAGCCCAGGTATAAATAAAATGTATCTAGAATTTCCAGGGACAGGGGAATTTAATCTGTGTGCTCAGAAGAAGGTACTGGTAACTCATTCAGTTATGAATCTTCCTCTTCCTCTGAAAGATCAATTCCATATCTTAGTTCTTTACCAGCAAACCGGGGAAATGAGTTATTGTTTGTTAGCACATCTTTCTACTGCTCTGGACATCATCGTGCAGCTGTCTTCTGAGCATCATACAGATAGTTGGTCATCTGAAGCTCAATTGATTTCGTTAGTCAGCCAACCTTTATTGAGCACCTACTGTGGGCATATTACTTTACAAGGGAGCGATAGAGAAACTTTGTTCAATTTGTTTCAAAACTATTTAGCACTATGTGGCAAAGTGGTGTGATAATAATAATAGTAGTTAGCATTTTTGTAGAGAGTTTCCAAAGCACTTCCTTATTTGATCATTGCATTAACTCTGGGAGGGGGCGCGTGACATTACTATTCCCATTTTACAGATGAGAAAACTGTGGAAGACAGAGGTCAAGTGACTTGCCTAGGGTCACACTAACTGCTTGAGGCTGGATTTGAACTCAGCTCTCCCTGATACAGGTCTAGTACTCAATTCGCTGTGCTACCTAGCTGCCTCTTAGCATAGTAAAAATTGCGGAAAGAGTGCCAGATTTGGAGTCAGGATATGGGTTCGAATGTCCATGTTTACTTTTGATAAGTCACTTCCTCTTTTTTGGGCCCCAGTTTCCTTATCCATAAAACAAGGAATATAGAGCAGAAGAGATCCCCACTAGTTCTGAATCTTAGGATTCTATGTGCTGAGCGCTAAAGGGATACCCCAAGAGAAATGGGACAAAATTCCCACATTTACATGGAGACATGAGGCAAACACACATAGAAAGTTACATCAGAATCCAAAGGCACATTAGGAGTAATTGGTGGACATGTGGTACAGTAAGGGGAGGGAGGGCTCATTGCGAGCTCAAGTGACCAGAAATGGGTCCTTTGAGTAGATGGGCCTTGGAGAAATGGAGCATGGAGGGCATTATTGCGTTTTCCTCCGATGGGAGATCCTTGAGATCTTTGCCTTTCTTTGTATCCCCATCACTTAGCACAGTGGCAGATACATAGTAGGTGCTTAACAAATGATTGTTGGTAGTTGGTTGACTAGGAAAAGGACATCAGCCTGCTTGCTTTCTGTTCTGGTCCACTGACAATCACTAACTAGTCCAGCGCTTTCTGTGGCTTCTTTCTCTGTGTCGTTGTGTTGCCGTGCTGGGATAAAATGCCCATTGACTTTGGTTTTGCATCACCTTGCAAATAGGAGGAGGCCTGTGTGAAAGCCTGGGGAGGGAGGTGTCTATCTGAAGAAGGATGCCACTTTGACAATAACAGGAAAGGTTTCCTGTTGTTGACTGTGCTATTTTTAGCTCCCCTTAACATGTGCTGTCCCCAGGTAGCTGTGAGTGTAGATTCTATTCTGCACTTACATGGAAAATGTCTCTGGGGGCGGGGTAGGGGCTCTTCTATAGGAACAAAGACAGCTAGTTAGCGGCAGCAGGTGGCTAGATCCGTTTCTTTGAAATCCTTTGAAGGCCCATTTCAGATGTCGTCAGGAAACTTAAGCCTTTTTGTCAGCTGAACTTCTGGTTTTAGGTGAAGGATTCAGAGCCAAGGAGCACATCCCAGTGCTGTCTTTATGGAATGAAAGCAGGTCCAGATACTGTGTGATATGGTTTTTACCCCTTTAATGTCACCAGTGTTATCTTCCAGAGGCTTCAGGGTAGGGTGTGGGGAAGACCCGATGTTTTAAAAATGAAATTCTCTTGGATTCCTTGGAAAGAGAACTACACCTTATTCAAACCTGGACCACATGGTAGGATAAAGCTTGGAGTAAGCTCAGTTGACTCTCCAGTTTTAATTCTTTTTCTTTTTTTGAACATAGAATAAAAACATCTTTGAGAGCTTAAAGGTCATGTGGTCCAAGCCCCTGTCTTAAACATCATTCCTGATGAATGGTCGTCCAGCCTTTCCATTGACAGGGAGCTCAGTACCTTAGGAAGTACTTATTCTGTTTTTGGACAGCTCTAATTGTTAGAACATTCTACCTCTTTCTTGCAACTTCTGGCCATTCATTCTAATTCTGTCCTCAAGAATGACCAAAAATGCCCTTTCCATATGACAGGCCTCCATGTTGGAAGACAGCTATTATTACTTTTTCAAGTCTTTTTCCAGTCAAAATATCCCTTATTCCTTTAGCCATTCCTTAGGATAGTTTCCAGGCCCCTCATTATAGTGGTCACCCTCCTGATCATCCTTCCATGTTCACACTCCAGTTTGTCAATGTCTTTTGTGAAGTCTGGCATCCATGACTGCATACAGTGCTCCAGAGATTTTAATCAGCTAGGAGTACCTTGCGGTCACTATAATCCTATTGATGTAGTCTGAGGACGTTAGCTTTTTAGTCAGTTATATCATAATGTTGGATAATATCAAGTCTCCTCCTCCTCTTCTTCCTCTTCCTCCCCCTCCTCCTCCTCCTCTTCTTTTCTCCTCCTCTTTCTTCTCTTCCTCCTTCTCCTCCTCTTCTTCCTCTTCTTCCTCCTCCTCCTCCTTCTTCTCCTCCTCGTCCTCTTCTTCTTCTTCTTTCTCCTTCTCCTCTTCCTTCTTCTGTTTCTCCTTCTCCTGTCTAGACTTTTGATTTCATCAGGGTGGGAAATTTGTGGTGTGGAAACTCCCTCCACTGAGTTTCCATACTATCCCCCTCCCCCCACCCCAAGTCTTTTTTATGTGAATCACTTACTAGTAAATAGGTCTGTCCTGTGCCACGTTCGTGCAGTTGGTATTTTTGGAATTGAGTATGGGACTTTATGTTTATGCCTATTAACCTTCATTAGGTTAGATTTGGCCATTTGTTCCAGATGATTCTGACCTTTGTAGATCTTGAATCTCTTCTCCGCTGTTGGCAGACTACCTCTCAGACTTCACTGCCAGGCATTTAAGTGCTCCCCACATTTCAGGTGCTGTGCTAAAGCACTGAGGAGAAAGAGAAAAAGCAAAAACAGCAAGAAGCAAAAACAAATGTATCCTCAAGAAGCCTACATGCATGTAATGGATACAGACAAGATATATACAGAATAAATGGAACATAACCTTAGAAAGGAAGACTCTAGAAACTGGGAGAGGGGCAGGAATGGCTTCATGCCGTGGAAGGTGGTTCTTGAACTGAGTCTAGAAGGAAGCCAGGGACCCTATAAGGCAAAGGTGAGAAGGAAGAGCATTCCAGGCAAGGGGGACAGCCAGAACAGAGGTGAAGAGACAGGAGATGGAGTATTATGTGCAAGGAGCCAACATCCTTTCCTGGTTGCTTAGCCAATTTTAAATTCACCTAGTTCTATCATTATCTGAGCCTTCTTTACCCATCTTGTCCACTAGGATGTAATTTGAGAATCTGTCAGATGCTTTGTTGGAATCTAGATTCACTGTGTCTGAAGCATTCCCTTGATCGAGCAGCCCAGTAAGCGTATCAGAAAGGAAAGAAGCTTGTTGTGGCTTGACTTGTTTGTAATGAACCCATTTGAGTTCCTAGTGATCATCATTTCCCTTTCCAAGCATGTTGTGTTGAATAATCTGTTCTTGAATCTGTACTGTTCTGGGGTTTGGGGAAATCTAACTTTTCCCCATTTTGAAAATCATGACATTTTAATATTTTTAGTCTTCTCATATCTCTCCCTTTTTCCACAGTTCCTCAGAGACTACTGACAATGGTTTAGCAATTTCATCTATGAATTTTTTTTTCAGTACCTTGGGATGTAATTCATCTGGGCCAGGAGATTTGAACTCATTTAGAACAGCTGGGTGCTTTCCGGCTCTTTCCTCACCTAACTCCCACTTCAATTCTCTGTTAGCCATGTTTATGCTCTCCTTTCCACTCAGATCTTTCTTCTTGACAGAGAAGAAGGCATCAAAATGGGAATTGATTAATAGCATTTTCTCTCTGTCATCTGTTAACATCACACTGTCCACCCCAATACTTCAAAACATTGTGTCGAATGACCCTAGTAGTTTATGTCCCGTCCTATTTCTGCCAGGCCTGGAGGGCCATCCAGATGAGCGGCATGTGGATTGGATGTGGCCCTTTCACCCACAGCCTGCTGTTCTTGAAGATCTTGAGCTGGGGTGTATGAATGTTCCCATGTGTTGTCCTGAGAGGTCCTCAGCAATGGTGAACGTTGGGACTGGCCTGGAAATCAGAAAGGCTTCGATTTGAACTTTGCTTCTGATACGTAGTGATTGTGTATTCCTAATCAAGTTACTTAACCTCCAATGTCTTCATCTTCTACAGGAAGCCTTTCCCAACCCCTCTTAATTTTAGTGTCATCCCCTTTTTAATTATTTCTATTTATCTTGTCTGTAGCTTGTATATATTTGTTTGCTTGTGGTCTTCCCCCTTAGATTGTGAGTTTCTTGAAGGCAGAGGCTGTCTTTTGCCTCTTTTTGTACCCCCAGCACTGAACACAGTGCCTGGCATAAAGTAGATGCTTAATTAATGCTTATTGACTGCTGACAGATCTTCCCCCCACTTTCCCAGGCTCCCAACAACTGTCTAAGACGAGAAGTTGATCATTTGCATTCCTGGAGGGAATCTCCAGCCCAGGGGGCTATGAATCACAGCTCTGGGCCATTCTGTTCAATAGGAACCTTACCAAGCTAGAAACAATCTTATAGAGGTATGCTGGTAAATGTTTAACAACCACCTCGTGTGTGTGTGTGTGTGTGTGTGTGTGTGTGTGCACAACACACACTTAAATTTAACTAACATCATTAACATTTTTCCATTTACTTTTGTAAATCTGAACTGTCAACAATACAATAAATCAAGCTGATTTGTAGCATTGCTGATTTCTGAGGTGTAAATGCTCACAGTGAAAATTTAACAGTTAGCTCTCTCAAGCTGGTTTATTTTGTTTTGGTTTTGGTAGGCAGTGACATGCCCACAGTCACACAGCAAGTTAAGTGTCTGAAGCCAAATTTGAACTCAGGACCTCTGAACTCCAGGGCTGGCACTCTATCCACTATGCCACCTAGCTGTCCCTCTCAAGCTCATCTAAGCTGCTTCTGGCACATTGCTGATTATGGAGGACCATGGGCTATAGTATCATAATTAGGGGGCTTGTTTTCTAGGGTTGTCTCTATCATAGATTCACTATGTGACATCAAATGAGTTACTTCCCTGTTCTGTGACTCAGTTTTTCCAATCTATATCTTCAGAGACCCATCAAGTCATACGATCTTAGTGCTGAAAGGAGTTTCAGGGCTCACAGTAATAATATCAGAGCTAACATTTATATAACACTTTAAACTTTAATAAACTTTAAGAGCCTTGAAAGTTTTGTGTACAATGGTACCTTTAGTATAATATGGAATTATAGGCTACTTGGAGCTCAGTGTTTAAAAAAATTTTTTTAATGGAAAGGAGACATAGAATGAATGCTATAGAATTTCAGAGTTGGAAGGGATTTCTGTGGCCAGCTAGTCAAACCCATACCCCAAAGGGAATTCTCCACTGCAATATACCCTATAGGTGGTTATCTACTCTTTGCTTAAAGACTTCCAACAAGCAGGATCCTGTTCACTTTTGGACAGCTCCAATCATTAGGAAGTTTTTTCTATTGTCAAGTAAAAATTTGCTTCTTTGTAACTTCCATTCAGTGCTCCTGATTTTTCCCTCCAACCCCAAAGGGAGCCTGTTTATTCTCTCTTTTGTGTGACAACCCTTCAGATATTTGAAGATGCCTATCATGCCCTCTCTTCTCCAGGCTAGACATCTCCAGTTTCTTCAACTGGTCCTCCTATGGCAGAGACTCGAGATCATTTATCATTCTGGTTACTCTCCTCAGGACATACTTCAGCATGTCAGTGTCCTTCCTAACCAATGGTATCCAGAACTGAAGTCAGTATTCCATGTGTGGTCTGACCAGGCCATATAATAATATGTAAATACTACTACTACTACTACTGCTACTACTACTGCTACTACTACCACTACTACCACTACTACTACTACTACTAGCGATAATAATAGCTAGCACTTATACAGTACTTTGAGATCTGTAAAGTGCTTAACAAATATTATCTTATTTCATTCTCACAGCCTCTCTGGGAGGTATGTGCTACTACGATTTTCATTTTACAGATAAAGGAACTTAGGCAGACAGAGGTTAAATGATTTGTCCAAGTGTCTGAGTTGAGATTTGAGTACACGTCTTCTTGATCCAGGTCCAGCTCTCTATCCATCGTACACCTACCATTACTTCCTTATTCCTGGAAGATATGCTTCTCAATGCAGCCCAAGATCATATTAACTTTTGGTTGACCACATCATACTGGTGATTCACGTTATACTTGCAGTCCACTGAAACCTCCAGATCTTTTGCATACAAACAACTCTTACCCTGTCTTGTACTTATCCCCATTAAATTGTATCTTGTTAGATTCAGCCCGATATTCTAGTCTGTCCGTATGGTTTTGGATCCTAACTATATCCAGTGCGTTAAGTACCCTTCCTTGTTGTTGCAGAATAGACTAGCCAGTGAGTAGAAATCAGGTTCTCCTTATGATTAAGTTGACTTTATGTTAGTAAAGATACTTCAGGCAATCCTTACAGAACCTTAGGGACCCTTAAGATGATCTTGTCTAAATCCTACATTTTCCAGATGAGTAAATGGAGACCAGAAAAGGTTAGCGATTTTATAAAATAATTAGTAAGTGGCTGAATTGGACGCTGAATTTGGGTTTTCTGATTTATTTCCTTCGCTTGTCAAATGAAGTGGTTGGAGTGGATGATTTTTAAGTTCCCTTTTATGGTCTCATGACTCCAAATTCAGTACTTCCCCACTATATTACGCTTGTGGTGTAGTCATGGTCAACTCCTTTCCTTTTTATGTTTTCAATATAAGTTCGAGTAGTGCTCACTTGAGGACCTTAACAGATGTTACTGCAGAAGGAGCAGACACCCATCGATCTTAAAAAAGACGCATTATCTTTTCTTTACTTTCTTCCTATAGAGGAACATTATTCCCTTAGAAGTATTCCTGTGGATCCACCCAGGCTTTGTACTCATTGCCAGCAAACCAAGAAGACAAAGCATGGAGAATGGACAATTACATCGGGTCTAGAAGCTCTGCAAGAAAATGTTCTTGACTATTTAGTCACACCTACCCCAAAATAGTCTTGTGAAATTCAGTCACCCACCTTAGCCACTAAACTTAGCTCGAATGACTTTTGCCTGTTTCCAAAATTCATACCCACTCTCAACACACAAAGGACTGCCTTCACGGAGCAAACTCAAAAAGAATATGCTGCAGGCTCTGAAGACCGTTCCAAGAGAGGAGTTTCTAAATGTTGCTCAGCATGGCAGAGTTATTAGAATAAGTGGGTGGTCCTTCCACTCCCTGAGGGGACTCCAGGGAAGAACAAATACTCATATGTTTGCTTAAAAATCATTTTGATTACTTGGTGGGTATACTTTATATATGGCCACGATTAATTGAAAAACTTCAGCTAGGGAATGATGATGGTGAGAATTCCGCAATTAGAGTCGAAAGAATGGTCATCTAACGGGGGAGGCAGATTGTCCAGGTAACAGTAATGGATTTACCTAGTGGAGTAGACTACTCTTTTTTTTAATCTATTCACAATAAAGAAATGATAGGGAAGAGGGATGTGCAGTAAAAGATAACCATTCCTAAAGTGAAGGACAAGGCTTGATCTGGGAAATCAAAAGGAAGCCTAATGCTCCTATTCTAACTTTGATACCTCTTGCCATATTCTAAAAACTGAGGGTTTGGGGTAGGAAGGAAGATGAGAGAGAGAGAATATTGGGAGAGGTGTTTGGGGACAGGTTTTCCAGACGTGGACAAGTAGGTTAGGTTAGTAGGACAACTTAAGGTTAAAGAGATGTTGAAGTCTTGTGGAAAGAGCACTTGATTTCATTCTCATCAACCCAATCATTCCACTGTTGGGAAAATACCTTAAAAAGAACCTTAAGAACCAGGGGACAGTTATAAAAAGAGCTACGTGTTCTAAGATTTTCATAGTGGCATTCTATATAATCACTCACAAATCAACTGAAAACAACCTAAATGACCAGCATTAAGGGAGTGGTTAAATAAAGTGGGGTGCCTGAATGTAGTAAAATTCCCTAGCACCAGCAGTATAATACAGCAGATAAAGCATAGGCTTTGCAGTCAGAGCACCTAGGTCAAATCCCTTCTCTAAGACTTACTCTCTTTGTGACCTTGGGAACGTTCAAAAACTTCCCTGGGCCTCTGTTTTCTTACCAATAAAATGAGGTGGCTGGACAAGAAGGCCTCTGAGGTCCCTTCCAGCTCTGTCTCGATGATGCCATAAGGATGAGGCATACAAGGAAATCTGGAAAGACTTTTATGAACTACTGCCAAGGAAAAAAGCAGAATTGGAAGAATAGGATATATATATATATATATACCAATAAAGACCATAGTAGAGGAAAAATGCACGAGAATAAAAAGTAGTGAATCCTCCTGAAGATGGAGAGAGAGAATAACTGCATCGTGTGGTGTGGATTCAAATGAGTAAATTTAATGTGAAACCTACTAAATAAGTTTAATGTTTGGCATAAAGCTTTTAGCAAAACATTAAGAAAGAGCAAGCCTACTGGCTATAAACTAACAGGACCCGGGCTTTCATCCCAATTCTGTTCACTTGCTGCCTATGTGACCTTGGATAGATCATCTGGTGTTTCTGTGCCTTAGTGTTCCATCTGCAAAATGACAGGGTTAGACTAGAGGATCTCCTAGGGTCAACTCTAAATATATGATCTGATGAAAGTAACCCAAAGACAATTGGGCTAGGCTTTACAAAAGCTAGGTGCTAGTCATTACGGCAGTATGCAATTATGTGTCCTTGGGAAAGCTGCCTGATTTATTTGGGTTCTGGTTTCTTCATCTAATCTCTACAGTCATTTCTTCCAGCTCTATGAATCCCATTCTATGGAGGGAACCACAGCTTGGGTTCCCTCTCACCTCAAACGATGTGTTGGGGTGAGTACACATGGGGCAGAAGCAATGTGCTTGTGTTAGAGGACGTAGAAGGAAAAAGTGTTTTCCCAGGACGGGGAGATTCAAGTGGCCTCTCACTATGGGAGCTAGAGAGAGAGGAGAAACCTAGCGAGCCCATTTGTCTTGTCTTGGCACTTCCATCATCCACATCACACCTAGGGGTGGAGGGACACATGTGGCAAATGAGTCAAAGGCACCTTTCAGAATTCCAGGCTTTCGTTTTCAATAGCCCTATTTTCCTGACTCTGGGGAACAGATGCCACTCTGATACATTCAGGTGAGGATTAGGAGCAGTTCCAAGTTTTTAAGAATATTTCTGTGTTTACTCAAGTATCGGTTTTCATTTGTCTACAAATGTTTTTATCTTTGGAGATTTTGTATTCTGTGTCTCAGAAAACATTCTTCTTTATGCCAACCTCCTCAAGGAAGACTTCCTCTATTTTTCTTTCGCTGGGCCCTCCCTTTCTCTTCATCTTTTAAAAAATTATTCATCAATCAAATCGACTAATGTTTATTGGACATTGGTCATGTACAAGGCCCTTTGTCAGGTGCTTCGGGGATACAAAGATGAGCTGGAAATTGTCATTGCCTCCTCGGATCTCACAATATTGTCACTGATCCTTTTAATGTTCAACTAAAAGTCACAGAATCCCGGTATCCCAGATGTGGGAGGGACCTCACAGTGGCCATCTTCTTTAAGAGGTGGATCTCAATAGTATGTCCTGCTCTAGTATCTTTCCAGCCTTTGTTTGAAGACCTCTTTTGAGGAAAATCTACCTACTACCTCTCAAGGCAGGTCCAGTTTGTGTTTTTAGATAACTCCAATTTGGGGAAGGTTTTCCTTATGTCATATCTACATATGCCTCTGCAGCTTTCAATCATTACTTCTAATCGACTTCTGGGGCAGTAATGTTGGGACCATGAGGATGTGGAAAAAATGTTGAGCTGAAGAGGCAGGAGACCTGGGTTTGAGTCCAGATCTTCTTATTTCTCTGAAGCTCAAAGTCTACATCTGAATAATGACATTATAATACAACTAAAGGAAGCCTAGGGTCTGGGTCTAGGAAGGTGATTAACTCTGCCCTAGCCAGAGCTTACTTGGAGGATTGTGTTTAGTACAGAATGCCATATTTTGGGAAGTACATTAATATGCTGGACTATGTCTTGAGGAGGACAAGAAGAATGGTGAAGGGCTTCAAGGTGATGCCGTACCAGTGCTGATCAAAGAAATTGGGTTTTCACTCTGGAAAAAAAGCCGGGGATATGATAGTTGTCTTCAAATATTTTAAAGGCCATGTGGCAGCGGGATTGGAATTTTTCAGCTAGGCTCTATTGGGCAGAATTAGGGCAAGCGTTGCAAGGAAAGAGTCAGATTTAGGATTGATGTAAAGAAGAACTTCCTTTTAATTAGAATTATCCCAATGTGGAATGGGCTGCTATGGGAGGGGGTGGGGAGTGACAAGCAAGAGCTAGATGACTGCTCCATATAACCTGAGGTCTGCACACTTGGAGAAAACAGCTTGATAACTCTATTTCAACGTAATTGGCTTTCTTTGTAATGCTGTACATTTTGTTTCATGCATTTAAAGCATTATTTGAGAAAGGCTCCACAAGCTTTACCTTCTGTCAGTAGGAGTCTAGGATACACATACAAAGTCACAGGCCTTGCGCTAGAGGGAATTCTTGTCCAGAAGGGTGTTGGGCTAGCTGGTTCCTGAGCTCCCTTCCAAATTCTAAGAATCTGTGATTTTGTGATTCTGTAGTATTTTTATGGCCTCCTTCAAAGGGCTCTTGTGAGGGAAGACCTTTGTAGACTGTGAGGTGTTTTCCAATGGGAGTAGTGGTTATCGTTGTGATATGGTGACACTGTACTATCCCGTAAGCATTCTAGAAGTGCTTTTTTGTGGGTTAACTTCACCTCCTCGGCTGGACTGTAAGTGTCTTTACATCAGGGCCCATGTCTTTGATTTTGGTTTTGCCATTGTAGGGTTCTTCTATAGGCTGAGAGGCAGCTTGGTTCTTTGAGAAAAAAACATGGTGGGTAGAGTTGGTGGATTTGGGTTAAAATTCCTCACTCTCAACTACCCTAGAGAAGACTTTAAAATTCTCCAGGAATCCATTTCCTCAAATGTAAAATGTGAGGGGGTTGGCACTAGATGACCTCTGGGGTCTAAGTCAAGAAGCCCTCCATGAATGCTTTGGCCTAGATTTAGGACAATAGATGCTCTTGAGTCTCAGCTTCTTCTGCTTGTATGTGGTTCCTTGGCCTCTGAGGCTGTTGTTTCCTCCGGAGACTGCCGCCAGGTCATTTCTTCTCTGTGAGGACCTTGGGCATGACCCTGTGTAATTCCTGAACCCCACTTCTGGTTGAATAAGCTGCTTTCTTATCCCTGGAGAGCAAGGCATTGGCACCTGGGCCAGGTGAGTTTGAAAAGTTTGTCCACTCCTCCCCTATATCTGTGGTTTGGCCCTAGCCTCCTCATACCTTTCATGCCTGACTTCCTCCAAAGAAAAGGCATTTTGTGTGTTGTGTGCAAAGGTGGGATTGGAGTTTCACACCAGACAATTTGTCTGTGTTTGTGAAAATGCCAAATTAGCTTTCTTTCCTCCACCTCCCTCTGCCTTTTCTTGCTTTTTGTTTGAGGAGGACTCTGTCTGTCATGCCAGCCACCAGCATTCCTGGCAGGAGTTGCCTTCTTCATTGCGTGGCGCTGAACTGAATTGAAGCAAATTGAATGGAGGAGGCAATGTTAGCACGAGCTCAAAGATCCTGTTGTGGAATGAAGTGATTATAGTTTTTACTGTGCACGGGTGGGGGGGTGGTGGGGAATCGCGCCATGGAGGTGAAGCCAGCATCTGTTTACTGCTAATTAACCCCTCATGCACCCTTCCTTTTCTGAGGGAGCCCAGTAGCTGGAGTAGAGCTTCTTTTCCTATTAGAGATTTCCCCCTAGAAGCTGAACGAAGACAACCAAGATGCATAAATGAGTATCCTGGTTTACTTGAAAGAATAGCTGATGCTTATATGGAATTTTAAAATGTGCAAAGTACTATACATAGATTGTCTCATTGGATCTGAAAAATAACTCTGTAAGGTAGGCTCCCCTCACAGGCCCTTGGGAAGGAAGGAAGCAAACATTTATTAGGCACCTACTATGTAACAGATCTTACCTCATTTGAATCTCATAATAACTCTAGCAGGTAGGTGCTATTTTCATCCCCATTTTACTGCTAAGGAAACTGAGGCAGACAGAGGTTAAGTGACTTGCCCAGAGTTACACAACCGATAAGTATCTAAGGCTGGATTTGAACTCAAGTCTCTTCTTGCTTGCAGGCTTAGCACTTTATCCACTGTATCATCTGGCTGCCTCAGTGTCCTCTTTATTATTATTATTTTTAAATTATATTTTACATTTATTCGATCTGAATAAATGAGTACGTGCCCTATACAGAGTAAGGAGAGTATCCTCAGTGTCCTCTTTAAATAATGAGGTTGGCCTAGATGAAGGATGGACCATGGTAGAGTGAGAAAAAAATCTACTCTGGAGTCAGAGGACCTGGATTCAAGTTCTTCCTCTGATGCTTGCTATCTGTATGATCTTGGATAAATCCCTTAACTTCCTCCCCTGCCTCAGTTTCCTCATCTGTAAAATGAAGGTGTTGGACTAGAGGATTTCTGAGGTCCCTTCCAGATCTGGAGCTGGGATGCTATGACCTCTCTGAACTTCAGTTTACTCATCTGTGAAATGGGAATGAATGTTCTTGCAATACCTGCTTCCCAGGGTTTCTATGTTCCTCCAAGGAAGTAGTGGTGAAAGCTCGTCATACACTGCAAAGCACTATATAAAGATAAGTAATTTTTTATTGTTGACAAAGAATATTAATTGGAGACAAGTGCTGGATTTTGGATATTTTGTTAAGATGTGTGAATGGGAACAAGTCTCAATGAGCCAATTGACAATTGCTTATTAAATTCCCACCACGTACTCAACACTGTGCTAGGCCCTTTTGGGGGATTAAAAGAAGATTGAGCCACGATCTTTAACCTTTAGTAGCTTGTAACCTGGAGAGAATATCTACCCTGAAGGAATGATGAGAGGATTGTTCCAGGCAGTATGGAAATGACTGCATAATACCACCATTCTGGGAAAGAGAGGCCAGGGACCCCTTCCCCCATTCTGTTTTGGAGCCAAAGGGAGAGAGTTGGGGAGGGGGCTACATCTGGCTTTTCCCTTTGGATCATGATTTTTTTTTCCCTCTGTAGAGTTGGGGGGCAGCATGGTCTGGTTTTGAATGCTGCCCCTTCTATGTATTAGCAGTGCCATTACAGTGAAATGATTTAACCTCTCAGAGCCCTAATCTCCTCACGTGTAAAATGGAGAAGAAAAGACTTGTACTACCTGCTTTACAAGGCTCTTTTGAAGAAAGCATTGTGTAAACTTTAGTGTGCCTTAAGCACGTAAATTGTTATGCTTGTTACCCTCATGGTTCCCCTGCCTTGGAAAATCCCCCAGGTTCTGTAGAACATCCAGAACCTTAGAGTTAGAGCTACAAGTACCCTAGAGATAACCTAATCCACAATCCTTAACCTGAGATTTGTGGACCCTTCCATGGACACATTTTGAGGGATCCATGAATTTAAAAAAAAAATTATTTCATTACAATTGGTTTCCTTTGTAATTCTATGTATTTTATTTTATACATTTAGAAATATTATTCTGAGAAGGGGCCTATAGGTTTCCCCAGAGTGCCAGTGGGGTCCATAATGCAAAAAAAGATTAGAGAACCTCAACCTAACCCAAATTCTCTACCCTGCCCATTTTTATAGATGAGGAAGATGATCAAGGAAAAGGGAAGTGACTAGCATAAGGTCACATAGGCTGTGACAAAGCTGACATTCAAACCCAGTTTCTCTGGTTCTGCAATCAATACTCTTTGAAGGGGGTAAGAGAGACAAAAGACAGACAGTATGCTGGGGAAAGAGGCGAATTGACTTCGATAAAAGGTAGTTTCCTCAAAGACAAAATCAAATTGGTTTCTACCCCTTGGAGACTATTGGGTTATGGCTGGCCAGTTACAGTCATTGATTTATGAACTCCATGGCCAGAGGCTTCTGATCTAAGAGGTCAAAACACTGCCCTAGTATATAAGATGCCAAATGTCTTATATGCACTTGGAAAATATTTGGATCTGAGATAAGCCCATTAGTAATGGTAGCCTAAGCCAGAATACACAAAGACTCCCTGTTCTTTTCAAAGCATTCTCTGATTTCTTAAGCCCAGAGTTGAGATAACTTCTCTGAATATTGTACCTCTCAGATCTGTATTATTTTGGGTTATCTTGTTTGGTAGATTGGAAGCTGGTAGAAGTCAGAAAGCATACCTTTTATTTTTCTAGGAATTCCCTTTCTCAATGCCTAAAGAGGTTTTGTCCACAAAGTAAGGGCTCATTAAATCTTTGCTGAATTGACTCTTAGAAATGTCGAGTGAGGATGAGGCAGTGTGTTGGAGTCCTAGAAAGAGCTTGGGCTTCAGAATCAGAGGTCTTGAACGCCGGAGTTTCAGGGGCACTGCTTCCTAGTGACCTAGACTTGGGATTTCTGGGTCCTATTGTCCTCCTCAAAATAAGGGGTTTGGACTAGATAGCCTTGAAGCTTTAATTGGGTATTTGTAAGGTGTGGAGCCTTGGTATGGGGGAGAAATGGATTTCTTTACAAGCCCAGTATAAAGATTGTTCTCATTTGGAGGCTTGGCATCGACAGTAGTTGATGTTTTATATTCAACACATTAGCCTTCTTGAATGGAAGAGAAAAAGGTTGCACTCTTGTTCTTAGCTTATGTCACTTTTATTTTAGAGAGATTGACACTGAAATTGGGATTCCCTCCTTCTTTAGTAGGCACTCAGGAAATGATCATTGAATCTGAATAGAACTGAATTCTTTTCTTTTCTCTCTCCCTTCTTTCCCTTCTCTGATAGAGTACCAGGAATCTTACTTACCTTTTTTTTTAACCCAAATAAAATTTTAAGGTATTAAAAATACATGATTGTAGGCTGGAAGGACCCTTTGAAGTTATCTGGTCCAGCTACCTTCTCTTACAGAGGTGGAAACAGGTAGTATGTGAAAGAAGCTGCATTTGAACCAAAGGCCTCTTGGTTTGTCTGGGGAAGATGCTTTCCATTCTGAGACAAAGATTAGGGTGCAGGGTGCAATCCTGGTTAGTACTGGGGAACTCTTTTATGCTGTTGCTTAGTTCTGGAAGGTAGAATTCACTAAGCTAGGTTTCCATCCTGCTTGCACAGGGCAGCGTGGTGTAGATGGTAGAGCATCAGAAATGGAACCAGGAAGACCTGGGTGAAAACGAAGCACCTATGGCAGCCATCAAACCAGGATCAGCTCCTGAGACTCCTAGACCAGCTCTCCACCTTGGGCTCTCCCACCTCAGCTTCTCAGCTCCTTTTCATGTGCTGTCTTTGTTAGCGTGTAAGCTCTCTGATACAGACTGACCTTCTTTTTGATTGTATTGGTACTCCTAGCCACAGTGCCTGGCATACAGGAAGGGCTTAATAAATGCTTTCTATGTCTGTTTGGCCTCAGGTAGTTACTAGCAGGTGCCTAGTGTGACCTTGGGCAACCACAGAGGCTAGCTAATAATGCTGCTGCTGCTGCTGATAGCTGGCATTGATAAAACATTTTAAGGTTTGTATATATTATCACATATAATATACTATTACATATAATATGTTATTATTATGTGTAATATATATTTCTCATTTATTCCCCCCAACAATTTTGGGTTAGCTACCATCATTATTTCCATTTTACAGATGAGAAAACTGAGACAAAGAGAGGTTAAATGACTTGTCCAGAGTCATAGCTACTGAGTATCTGAGTCAGGATTTAGACTCTTACTCCAGGGCCAATACTCTATCATTGCTTACCTCACATAGTAAGTGCTTAATAAATGTGCGCTCTCTCTCTCTCTCTCTCTCTCTCTCTCTCTCTCTCTCTCTTTCTCTTTCTCTCTCTGTCTCTCTGTCTCTCTCTGTCTCTCTCTCTTTCTCTCTCCCTCTCTCTGTCTCTCTCTCTCCCTCTTTCTTTCTTGCTCTTTCTCTGTCTCTCCCTCTCTGTGTCTGTCTCTCTCTGTCTCTCTGTCTGTCTGTCTGTCTGTCTCTCTCTCTCTTCCCCTCTCTCACACTCTTGCTCTATTTCTCCGTCTCTGTCTCTTTCCTCATGGCACAAGCTTTTCTTTCTGTGGCTCAGTTTCCTCATTTGTCTCACAAATACCCCTCTTAGGGGTATAATAATAGTACCTACCTTACAGGTAGAGAGTTGTGAGAATCAAATGAGGTAACATGTACAGCGATTTGTACACTTTTAAATGTTACGTAAATAGCTATTATTATTGTGTGCCAGGAACATAATCATAACATAAATAATTTGTTTTACAAACTTTTAAATTTTGCTTTGTCGTTGTTTAATCTTGACTAACTCTTCATGACCCCATTTGGGGTTTTCTTGGCAAAGATGCTGAAGTGGTTTTCTGTTTCCTTCCCCAGCTCATTTTACAGATGAGGAAGCTGAGTTAAGTGACTTGCCCAGGGTCACCCAACTAGAAAGTATCTGAGGCTAGATTTGAAGTCAAGTCCACTGTGTCATCTATTTGCCCCTTGCTTCTAATAAATATAAGCATTTTTTTCTTCCAAATTGGATATCTGTGTTTTGGGGCAGTTATCTTTAGAATTGAATATTTGGGAGATCCAGCTTGTGGCTCTTGGCTTTCTTCTGTCTGTTTTCTGGGTAATTTATATACCTAGACCTTTATTTACTCACTGATCGTGTGCCTCAAGGGTTTGTTTGTCTACCATCATTTGTTTGGGCTACCATCTCCCGGGCTTATTAGGTGCCAGATAGAGTTTGGAAACATATTGTGGCTTCAAGTGTCCTCACTGACTATGAAACTTGAGTTCCTGCTATGTTAGTGATGAAGGAAAATAAGATGTGGAAGCAGCCTGTCCAACTGTGCCTGTCAGCTCTGAAGCTGTCTGAGAACTTTAAACGTTCAAGCGATTGCTTGCTTTCCCTCTTGAACCTTGTGCTTGCCAAGAAGGTAGTAGATTGACCTGGTCAAGAAGGGAAATTGTCATTTGCCAACCAAGGATTTATTGGGTGCCTGCTATATCCTCAGTACCAGACACTTGGTGCTGGGTACCTGTTGTATCCTCAGGACCAGACGTTTGGTATGGGGTACCTGCTCTATCCTCAGGGCTGTATACTGGGTGCTGTAAGGAATACTAGAGAAGAAGAAGCAACTAACCAATGGGAAGCAATAGCAAACAAGACAAAACAATATACAATTGATGGCTGTGTTTTGGGGTATAGACTAGAATAGACCAGAAATGACAGAATTCAGAATGGGTGGACAAGGGTTGTGGCGATTAGGAAAGGCCTTGTAGAGGACGAAGAGACATATTTTGGGTCTGGGAAATGGGTAGGATTTGGATAGATAGAATTTGGATTGGCCCTGGGTATTCTAGGCAGTGAGAACAACATCCACGATGACCTACAGGACAGGAGCAAGCATGGTGTATTTTTTTAGTTTAAAAGGAGAATAATCTCATTAGAATATAGGGCATATGTATGAGAACACTGGAAAATAGGTTCAGAATTGCAGGTTGGAGTCAGATTAGGGAGATTGTTGAAACCCAGACAGAGGCATTCAGATTTCTTATAATTCGGGGGCAGGAAATAGGGAAAAATTTAAGGTTTTTGAATGGAGGTGCTTTTCTGAAGTGAGTTTGAGACATTTATCTGAGTGGTCCTGGGTCCTTCTTTCCATCTTATTTGAATTTTCAAAACTCTGTCTTGGCAGCTCTTAAACTTTCTCTTTTCACACCTGGATTAGAGAATCCTAGGATTCTAGGACCCTACATTTTGATTTGGAAGGCACTTTTGAGTCCATTTAATTCAATGTTCCCATTTGACATCTACTGAGAATGAGGCACAGTGATGTTAAATGATTTGCCCAAAGTCACATGGGTTGCAAGTGTCAGAGCTGGTGTTCAATCTGGTCCCCAATACCACATCTAGCATGTTTTTTTTTAAAGGAGCAGTAGCATATTGCCTCCTGGCAACCTTTCTTTGGAGATTCAGAAACAATGTGTTCCATGCGCCATCATGGCTCCTGCCTGTACTTGATACTGAGATTCCCCTATAACTTACATTTCCTTTCTGCTTCTTTTCCCTTTCTGTCTTGAGGCCAAGGCATCCCATGCCATGTCTTACTTTTGGGGAGATAAGTTTGAACTTCAGGGAAAAAAGTCATCCCTTAGTGCCCAGGGTTCAGAGATCTGTGAAAGTATAGCCACTGCCATGGATGGGGAGTGAGGATTTGTTACCAGATGGTCCAAGATAGTTCAGATGGTGTAGATGTTGCTTTTCTTGCAGGCAGGGGGATGGACCAGATGAGCTCTGAATACAACTTTCAGCTCCTAGGGCTTTAGGGGTCTATGAGATGCATTACTTGGCAAGGCCTGACTTTGATGTACTAAGCTGTCTCTCATCTCCTTGACTACAGGGGACTGGCTACTCACAAACTAGTCTCCCATTACCTGAGGTGGGAGCCAGGTCTATTTAAAACATTACTCGCTTACTATGCATCTTCTCTGAATCAGGGACTTGCTGTTCTGGGTCTGGAAATTTCTCCTGGAAAAATACATGTATCTAACTGTGGGTTGTAAAGCATAAGAGGGGTAAATTCCTGGCGGGCTCAGGGAGTTTTTTTCAGAAAGTTTCTTTTTCTCTTTGGTGGCTCCACCTGAGAGTTTTAGGGAAATCTGCCTGAGACTTTTGATTTGTTGTTCAGTCATTTCAGTTGTCTGACTCTTTGTGACCCCATTTGTGGTTTTCTTGGCAAATATACCAGAGTGGTTTGCATTTCCTCCTACAGATTGTTTTACAGATGAAGAAACTGAGGCCAATAGGGTTAAGTGACTTTGCCCAGGGTCACACAGCTAGTAAATGTCTGAGACTGGATTTGAACTCAGGTCTTCCTCTGGGCATTTTGCTTACCCTTGGTAGCTGGTCAGAACTTTGGACAAAGAGAAAGGCAGTACTTAGGCCAACATCCTCACCTTCACCTCTTAAAATCCCCAGCTTCCTTCAAATTTTAATCCAAATGCTGCCTCCTACACAAGGTACTTCCAGATCTTCCCCATTGCACATTCTCCCACCAAATTAGCTAGGATATATTTTTACATATGCTTATACAATTACATGTTATTCCTCCCCCCTTTCCCCATAGATTGTGACCTACTTGAGGACAGGGGTTATTTCCTTTTTGTCTCAAAGTACTTCTCAGAGCTCTTCAGCACATAGGAGTTAGTTGGTAAATGCTTATTGAGTGATTAATTATAGATCCAGCAAAACTTGGGGTAGAATCTGACCAGGGTTTCCTACTTCTTTGGAAATCGTAGACCTAGAAGCAGCTGCCCTGCAGTCCTAGAAATGTTAATTCAACAGCAGCCTCTTTCCCAGTTGAATTCTTGACAAATGGTCATCCAGCTTCTGGCCCAGTAATGGCTAGTATGATCTCATTCCCTCATGAGGCAGTCTGATACATGATAGGTCATAGAGTCAGGGGCCGAAGCATCATGTCTCCAACTCCAACATCCTAAAGCCATCATTCCACCCTGTGCCTTTGACCTAGTTGGTAGGGGTCACCTCCAGAGAAGCTCTGTTCTCATCCCCATATGTCCCTGGAGCATAGCAGCTGGGTTACCTGAGTGACAGTGGGTTACTTTGGGACTTCTCTTATACTTACATATTTATTGTTACTTGTGTTTGTCTTACCTCTTACCCTGCCTGACAGCTGATTTTTTTCCGGGATCTTTTGTAGCTGCCCAGGAACATATGGTAGGCACCTTGGAATGGGCTTACATTCCCTTTCCCCTCCTCTTGGCTGGGGATCGTACAGGGCAATTTGGAAAGGGAGCTCCAAGGTAGTACATAAGAGCGTTTTTGAAGCAGCTCTTCTTAATGGGATCTGCTCCTCTTTGGAAGGTTGGTAGTGTCTTCAACCTTGCCTTTGTGCAGGAGGTGAATGAGTCATAGAAGAGCCAATGTCATTTTTGTGAGGTCACTGAACCAATAAATATTTAATGTGTTGCCTTCCAGCTAAGATTGGCAGAGAAGCTTCTGTTTTGTCAGAGGACATGGCCCTTTTCCTTTTCTTGCCCAAACCATCTAGTATGAAATCTATCTAAATTTTCTCCGTAAGACTTTAATTCTTTTATTATGTTGTTATTTAATTTGACATATGTTTATTCACACTTGGCATTTCCTACTAGGTTAGAAATTCCATCAAAAACAAGGAAGCCTTAAGTATTCCCGGAGGGTCTACCTTAGAATATTGAGCCTCAATAATTCAGTCAGCACCTACTATGCGTCAGATACTTTATGAATTGCTGGGGATTTTTATAAAACCCAGTTAAGTCCATGAGATGGTGCCTGCCCTCAAGGAGTTTATACTCTACCGGAGGGAAACAACATGTACACAAAAGATACAAAGTAAATATAAAATAATTTTTAGGGGCACACATAGTAACTTTTTATTGCCTATTTAATCAAAGTGATTAATTAAGTCATCTTTAGCCGTACTGATTCTACTTACTTGTGTGACTTTGGCCAAAATAGGGGTGGCATTGTGGAGGAAAGGACATGGATACGAATCTTACCTCTGATGCTTCTAACCTGAGTAACCTTAGGCAAATCTCTGGACTTCAGTTTCCTTGTTTGTAAGATGACAGGGTTGGACTAGCCGACCTCTGGAATTCCTTGTGATCTTATGATTCTACATCTCACTTTTTTTTTCTGAGACACGTTATTTAGTTAGAAGAGGGAGAGGAGAAGAGAAGAAAGCTCACTTCACTGCTCTGCCTCCTCTGCAATTTATATATAAATAAAATCAGTTCAGTGAACCTTTTCTACTGGAAGGGGGAAAAAGTCATAAAGGGATGATCTGAGGGGTATCTGATGGGATTCTGTCCTCATTGGGGATGTAGAAGGCAGAAATATAGACTGATAGCATATATATTAGCCTCAGGTCCTTTGTAGCATCACTGGGGATAGCCAATTCCCACTTTCCCTCCCTGAACATGAGGTTACCTTGGTGGGGGGAGGGGTTGACTCCAAGATGGGTAGGGAGGGCTCTGTGCACGCAGATAACATACATACTGCACTCTAACCTAAGAGGTCTTTAGTCTGTCCATTCCTGGGAGCCACTGGCCATGTCTTTGACATGGAACAGACTTCTAGGTCCCAAAATTTTCACCTCATTATCCCTGTAAATTATTTTTTTCCAGGAATACAAATCTCCTTAACAAATGAATTTTGTTGTAGAAACTCATGGCTTGTGTTTTTTTCTTTTTCTTCAGGGTAAGGGGGAGGGAGTTAGGGCAGGGTGAAGAAAATCAGAAGGGAAATACTGAGTGCAGCCTTTCAGGGAATTCTGCCCACTCTAGCATTTGAAATACCATAGCTCTTTGCTTTATTTTTAGCAGTATTGGGAACCCCGAGGGCAACAGGGGGAGTGTGTGATGTGGGAATCCTATTTTTTACTCAGCCTTTCAAAAGGAACCCTCTTACAGTTTTATGCCTGATTTGTTTTCCTCTGAAGACAGTTGTGACTGAAGCCAAAAACCTATAGCAAACCCCTCAACAAAGCTTGGGAAGACACAGATAAATGGTGTGAAATTCTGTTTGTTTTGCCAACAATCCACCTTCCCTTTCCTCCCCCACCAGCTTCAGTACCTCTAACATTAAAACATCATTCCCTGGCTGGGTCTTGGTGTTCAATGAATATTCCCAGAGGTTGTGTCTAGGAATGTTTTGAGTGTGTCCCTGTGCCTTCTTTCATCTCAGGCAGACCCATAGACTGGTCCATGTAATGAGTAAGTGAAGGGCTCATTCGTTGACTAGGACAAAGGGACTAGGCCAGGGTCATCACCAGCAGGGAATTGTGGATCGGAGGAACAAGTGAGACTGAAGGGATAGTAAGAACAGAGAGGAAGTGAAGCCCTTCGAGGGTAAGGTGCCAAAGAGGTTGTTAATGGCAAGAGAATTGTCAGAATCAGGAAGCTCCATCCTCTCACACAAAGATGGAAAAAGATGAACTTTATGATTCTTTCCAATTCTAAGATTCTGTAATTTTTCATTCTAGCTTTTCTTTTGCTTGAATTTGGATATGTCACAGTCCAGGGACATGATCACCTGGGAAGGAAAATATGACTTTTCTCCAGTTAATATTTACCGTAATATTTCAGCCAGAAATAATTATTTAGCTCAGAGGTTCTTAACCTTTTTTGTTTGTTTCATAAATCCTTTCGGCTGTCTGGTGAAACCTATGGACCCATTCTTAGAAGAATGTTTTCAGAAACATAGTATTACAAAGGAGACTAATTAAGTTAAAGTGCAGTTATCAAAATATTTTTTAAAAAGCAAGCTTACAGATCCCAGATTAGGAAATCCTGATTTAGACTAACTCTTTTACTTTCCTGATTAGGAAACTGAAGCTAGAGAGAATAGATGCTTCATTCAAGAGTAAAGGTGGGGAAGAGGCCACAGGTGGCCCTCCAGGTCCTCAAGTGCAGCCCTTTGACTGAATCCAAGATCATACAACTTCTTGTTGTCGGACTCTTCATGACCCTATTTGGGGGGTTTTCTTTGCAAATATACTAGTGTGGTGTTCCATTTCCTTCTCCAGCTCATTTTACAGATGAGGAAACTGAGGCAAACAGGTTAGGTGATCTGCCCAGGGTCACACTGTTAGTAAGTGTGAGAGGCCAAATTTGAACTCAGGAAGATGAGTCTTCCTGACTAAGCCCAGGCACTCTATCCACTGCCCCACCTAGCTGCCCATATACAATCCCCAGCTAGTGCCCCTTTCTCCTGATTCAGTCCATTGTTTCTTCTCTAATATCATGATGTCAATCTAATAGGATGGGTGAAGATTTCTTAGAGCAGAGGTGTCAAATTCTCATTGTTGTGTGCAGCCCACACAACCCTGAAATATAGCTGGAATCAGATAAAAATGATTGGGAAGTGTTTACCAAAATAAATAAATTACAACATAGATAATTCTCATTTGTGGCTTTTTAAGTCAATATGCGGCCAGCAGGAATCTGTTTCTTTTTGAGTTTGACACCACTGATTTACAGGCTCTTGCTTCAAGCCATCCCCTTGATCATTCTTTGAAACCCCATGTGTTGGGTTCCGTTACAGCACTGTCCCAGGACCTTCCTGTCCTTTCTTCCCCTTCACCATCAAACATTGCTGCCTGGAAAAAATCTAAGAAATATAGAAATATAGTATTGTATTTGTTATCATACTATTGATATTATATTACTATATATTATATTGATTTTTAAGGGACAAATGACCGGCAAAGGGAGTTTGTATTTTTCTGGACCTTAAACTGAATAACTGAAGCTCTAAGTTTAGCATTTCAGAGATCAAGCAAGTAAAGGCGACCCAAGCTAGGGAAAAAGCTCTCATCTCAGCATTAGATGTCTCAGGTTGTGGCCCCAGTCTGTTATTGATGCTATAACACTGGGCAAGTCATTTCACTCCCCTTTCTGGGCCTTAGTTTCTTTATCTATAAAGTGAGGGGCTTGGAGTAGATGAGCTTTTGTTCCTTCCAATGCTAAGAAGCTATGATTTCAATTTTTGGGGGGTGGGCTAGAAGGCCTCAGAGGCACTCATGAAATTTTACTGGACTAGTAGAGAGTTTCCAACTCTGTCTACCTATAAGGCAAACTCTGCTTTTATTAAATAGAGGAAACCAGGGCCTTACTTTTTTTAAAAATTAATAATAAATTTTGATTATTACATTGTATGCTGTATTTCTTGTGAGCTGTGTGTGTGTGTGTGTGTGTATACATTGTCTCTGCCCCACTAATGCTTTGGCATAGAGCTGACAATGTGCCTAGGTCCTAATGTTCATGGTATTCTGAGTCTTATGCGTTAGGTGTGGGGTTCAAATGTTGGTGCTGCTACATCATGAATAACTATGGTGACTACTTCCCTTTTCTGATTCTCAGTTTTGTAATAGTTTGTTCATAAATATTTGCATACTGTCTCCCCTGTTAGACTGTGAGTTCCCTGAAGGCAGGGATTATCTTTTGCCTTTCTTTGTATTCCAATCCGTTAGCTAAGTATCTTGTACATAGTAGGTGCTTAATAAATGCACGTTGATTGACTGTAAAAAGAAACGTTTGATTGAACTCAAATCTAGGATTATTTGGCCATAGTTCTCCAAATTTACCCTTCCTGGACCAACTTGACCTTGACCATATTATCAAGGGCAGGAAGTGGCTTTTCAGGTCTAGATAGTTATTGGTTGAGTCATTAGGACAAGAGAGTGGAAGCTGAATATAATACTTAATACAAGCTCTGTGAACCTCCATGGTGATAACCTCTAGAGAAAAATAAACAGTAAGGATTAACTCTGACCTCTAAAGTCCTGCTTTGAGATGCCTTTATTGGAATGAAATGGGAAAGCAGCTTTGTGCCCCCGGCTATGGATGCAATTTGTCAATAGATATTTTGGCTCCTAGATTAATAAGGGACAGCAAATGTGTCATCTAGGGCTGTAAAAGTTTTATGCTTTGAGTATAAGGTGGGGTCATTATTCATGTGATTCGCTAAGCCCTTGGGCCAACTGTTCCTTAATTGCATCTCAGTAAAAGGCCCACAATATCATCTTTATTTCCTTTTTAATTTAAGATTTTTTTTTATCTTATCTCTTCTTTTTTAAGGTTTATTTTTTTTTGGAGTTTTTACTTTGGTAATGGAAACTACTGGGGGGTCATTGATATGCTTGGTTTAGTGGAATGAGCACTAGGGTAAATTCAGATCATTTCCTCCTACTCGCTGTGTGACAATATGCAAGTGAATTTACCTCTCTGGGAGGGGGGAGTGAAGAAGCATCTGCTATGTCCCAGGTACTGGGCTAAGTGCTTTACAAATATTATCTCATTTGATCCTCACAACAACCCTGGAAGGCAGGGGCAATTATCGTCATTTTATACTTGAGAAAATTGAGGCACACGGAGGTTGAGTGACTTACCAAGGTAACACAGCTAATAAGTGCCTGAGGCCAGAGTTGAATTCAGGTTGTCTTGACTCCAGGCTCAGTGCTCTATCCACAATATCACCTGGCCGCCTCTCTGTGCCTCAGTTTGCCCTCTGCAAAGTAGACCATGCCATGTCCTGCCTCCCTTAGAGAATTGTTGCAAGGATCAAATGAAATAATGTTTAAGGCAGTGCTTTGAAATCACTATGGCAATGGGTGGTCAGAATACAGTTTTCTGAATGACAGTTCATGTCAGAGATGGGAAACTCCTCTTTTATTAGTTGTAGCTTCCTCTGACCATGTCAATCAACGAGCAAGTATTTTAAGGTACCTTTGAGTTGCCCCTTGCCGTGCTATCTAAGATGGTGGATAAAGAAGGACAAGAAGACATGATCTAGTCCTCAGAGAGTTGTGGTCTAGCTGGAGAGACAAGACTAAGGTGAAAAAATTGGGGAAGGATGTGATATTAACAAAAGCTTATTCTTTGTGTAGTGCTCTGCCTGGCAGACCCCATGGCCCTGATGCTGAGGGTTAGAGGAATTCAGAGAAAGGAGAGATTTAATTGAATGGCAATCATCAGACTTCGTGGTGGAAATGGGCCTTGCTATTATTTCCGTAGAATGGAAAGCATTTGAATAGATGAAGAGAAATGAGGAGAATATTCAGTCATTTTGTTATGATTTTCTATCCTGATAACTTCTCAGTAGATGCACTTGCTGGATGAGTTATTTCTTTATTTTATTTTTTGACAGGAACTTTAGGATTTTATTTTTCCCCTATTACACGTAAAAACAGTTTTTAACATTCATTTTTAAAACGTTGAGTTCCAAATTCTCTCCCTTCTTCCCCCATCACTCCCCATTGAGAAGGCAAGCAAGTTGATACAAGTTATACATGTGTAGTCATGCAAACCATTTCCATAATAGTCATGTTGTGAAAGAAAATATAGACAAAAAACCTCAAGATAAATAAAGAAAGTAAAAAATGTGTGCTTCAATTGTCTTCAGACACATCAGTTCTTTCTCTGGGGTTGGATAGCATTTTTTTCATCCTAAGTCCTTCGGAGTTGTCTTGGATCATTGTATTGCCGAAAATAGCTAAGCCATTCACTGTTGATCATCTTACAATATTGCTGTTACTTTGTACACAGTACGTTTCACTTTGTATCAGCTCACGTAAGTCTTTTCCAGGTTTTTCTGAGAGTATCCTGCTCCTAATTTCCTATAGCACAATAGTATTCCATCACGTTCACATACACAGTTTGTTCAGCCATTGGGTGAGTTATTTCTTGCAGATAATGACCTTGGAGAAGGGACTTCTAAGCATCAGATGAAAGCCTTTTGCTCCATCAAAAGCTGATGGTCTGTAGTAAAAAGCTACGACTCTGTGTTTATCGCCCAAGATGAAGAAGACAGAACTGGCTGATTAGTATAATGCTCCAATGGATCTGTGACCTTATTGATGAGGGCACTCCTTCCAATGACGCAAATTGCAACCCATCTATGCCTCTGTCCTGTGCAACTCTTGGCTCATCCCATAAGCTGCCCACAGGGGAATCTACCCAATATATGGAATTCTCTTGATATTGCTTGGATATTAGTTCAATAGGGATTAATATAACAGGAGACCTTTTAATGTTCTTATTCAGGCCTAGAGCTAGGGTAGAAAGGTGAGGAGGGGGAGAGGACAGTAGTGGTTTTCTACCAACATGTCTGGACCCGCACAGATCACCCCTCTTCTCTAGACCCTTCATCTCAGTCCATCCTAGCCCTCCTGGAAAAGAGGAAGGTGGAGGGGAGGAGAAAAGGAAAGGAGAAAAAGAAATAAGCTAGGAAGACTTCTGGAGATCTTGGTAGGATGCTTTTCTTTTGCTTTCTTAGAAAGAATGGAATGAAATGAAAGCCCTTCCCCCCAAACAGAATTAGAATCTGTTCCATCTTGATTCCCTCAAAGATTTTATGTGAAGTTGTATTTATTTATCCTCTAAAGTAATTAGCCTCTGTAGGGGATCTCCATTTAAGGCAGACTAACAGATGTGGATGCACAGTACATGAGATGAATAGAAACGAATGGCCCAAGCCTTAGAGTTAGAAGATACTTGAGAGTTCAACTAGCCCATTCCCATTTACGTCCAAGGCATGAGTCCCTTCTACAGCTGTTTGTTGGTGGTAGGCCATTCCATTCCATTCTTCTGATATCTCTATTTAAACTTTAAGGCACTGTGTTGAATGAGAGCCATTGCATCATATAAATCATGTCATTCCATCATCATCAAAATCGTTGTCGTCATCATCATCATCATCATCATCATCATCATCATCATCATCATCATCGTAATAATCATTTATGTAGCTCTTCAAGGTTTGCAAAGCACTTTACAAATATTATCTCATTTGACCTTCATAACCCTGGGAGATAGGTGCTGCATTATCCCCATTTTGCTGATAAGGAAACTAAGGCAGATGACTTGAATGGGAGTTCCTTGAAGTTGAAGGTGATTTTTGCATTTTTTATATCCTGAGCACTTAGCTCAATGCCTGACACATAGTAAGCACCAATAAATATTTCTTGACTTGACTTATCCACCAACAATGAAGTGTGTTATTTTTTGATATCTGAAAAAGATTCATATGGAACTTTCTGTATCTTCCCTCTTAAGTCATCTTCTCCAGGCAAATAGCAGGTATCTAATTGGGAGGGATGTGAGGGTTGTCACAAAAGCACTAGATTTAGAGACAAGAGAGAATGTGTGGGAAGAAGGATTCTCCAAAAACTGGGTTCACTGAAGGGAAAGAGGTGACACTTTGTATCCTGGGTCATAGGCTCTGTCCAGTCTCACAGAGCAACATAGGATGGAAGGATTCAGAACTGAAAGGGACCTTCAAGATACCCAGTACAGATGTTGAATAGCCCAGCCAGGATTCAGACCCAGGGTTTTTGACTCCTCAGTGTCCCATTGCTTCCTTTGGAAGGAGAGTTTTAGTAAAGGCCGCCTGAGCACTTTTCAGCATCAGCTCTCATATATAGGCTACGTGTCTTTTCTCTTGAGGCCTAAAGACTGGTTTATCTAGTCCAACCCTTTCCCTATCCTGTCATATGCTAATAATCTATAAAGATAAATGAGAAAATAATTTTGTCTTTCAAAACAGTTTTTTGAAGTTGTCTTTAAAGAATTAAAGCAGGGAGGTTTCCTACCCCCTAATCTACTTCTTTGCCTGACCTAACTCCACTTTGAACAGCTGAAGAAGAATAAAATATATATTTGGAAAATATAGAAAAACAGAAATATATTTGAAAAAATATAGAAAATATATATTTAGAATTAATTTGATATTTTTTCTGGGCAACAAGGTAAACTAATTATGTTCTATATTGCCCAATAGTAGAAGGACTTTGCTTCCCCTGAGCTCCTGCTGGCTAGATTGTGGGAAAGGGTGTCCTAGGACTGCAAATGCTCTATGGATAATGGGAGAGTTGACTATGCCTTTCTTTCAGCCCACCTACACACAGTCTTGTCTCCTTAATTTACTGTCTAATCTGATTCTCTTTGGAAGCATCAGAAGTGTTCCGTGAAGTTTAACTTACCCCACAGTCTTTCAACTGTAATTGTGTGAAAAAGGGCAGATTACATCAAAAATACCATTTCCTTTGTGATGAAACTTTCATTGGGTGAGGGTTTTCTGGGGGTTCCTGGTCGTGACTTGGAGATGTAAAAATAAAAGAAAGGAGACTGTGGCTGTCCTCCCTTTTCTTTAGAGCTCATGCATGAGGGTGATGACGTCAAAATATTTTCGAAGATGAAAACACAGCTGTCGAGTTACTTGCATTACAGCTGATTTTCTCGTATGCTTAAAATAAAGATGACACCTAGAAATCCTATGGAAACATATTCACACCTTGTCAAATAATGAGTCGTGAGTCTGCAGCTTCTTAGCAATCTTGGTAACGTTCTATATTTTGAAAGATATAAATATTGGTGATGTCGTTGCAGGTGTTGCTTCTCAGCTGGATCCCAGTGGAGGAGTTGATGCTGCCCCCCCCCCAATACACAACAACCACCAGATTTCTTTTCTTAGATCATAGAGTGTTTGGGCTGAAAGAGACCTTAGAGCTCAATGACCCCAATTTTATAGACACATAAATGAGGTTACACAACCATGGAAGTTTGAGGCTCAATGGAGGTAGCTGCTAAATCTTCAGACCATACACTTCCTATTATACCATGTTGTTGCCCCCCAGGGCTTTAGGAATCAAGATACTCAGAATGTGCAAGTTGGTTTGGAAAACCCAAGAAAGACTGGTGAATATTGTAGGCAGAAGGCAGGAGTCGAGAGTGGGGGTGAACTCCTCCTGCTTTCCTCTCAGATAATTTGTTCAGACTCTAAGGCTTACTTGGCACTTCCGATCAGAAATCCTAACCTGTCCAACTAGTTGGACAGTGGCCCAAACAGTATTTTGTTGTCACGAATGAGAAAATAAGCACCAACAAAAAGGAAGTGAGTGTTAAATCACAAACTGTACAATGCAGTTGTGTTTTGTTTTGACTTGTCTGCTGTACTGGTTGTTCCATAAACAGGCTCATTGCGGATATTTTGGTATGACCATGAGCCAAGCAATCCTTCTCACTATATATGGGTGTGTCCCTGTGGGTTGTGGGATTCAGTATTCATCCTCTTTTAAGTTCTGTCCCTATTTTCTGACTTAGTGGATAGGGTGCTGTGCTTTGGGGTCAGGAGGAATTGAGTCAGAGCCCCATCACAGACTAGCTTTGGGTCCCTGGGTGAGTCATTTAGCTTCTATGTGCCTCAGGCAACTCCCTAATTCTTAGCTAAGAAGTTATAGATTGGTGAATTTCGTTGCTAATGGATCAATTCTACCTTCTTTTCCATGTGGAAGAGTCCCTTATGCTGATGAGTCAAAAAGTCAGTCAATCAACAAACATTTATAAAGTGCCAAAAATTCCTCATTCTGATGAGTCAATTAGTTAATCGGTACGTATTTATTAAGTACTTACCATATTAAGGTACAGGGTTAGACTTTAGGAATACAAAGATATTTGAAACGGTCCCTGCTCTTGACATTACGTTTTGTAGGGGAAGACAATATGTTGACATAAAAGTATAAGCAAAATGTGTGCATAGATCACAAATCCTTGCATGTTTCCCCATATTAGTCTGTGAGAGGAGATAACAAGAATGGGGAGCTAGGTCGTACACTGGATAGAGTGCCAGGCCTAGAGTCAGGAAGACTCATGAAATTTACTAGCTATGTGACCCTGGGAAAGTCACTTAACCATGTTTGCCTCTATTTCCTCATTTGTAAAATGAGCTGGAGAAGGAAATGGCAAAATCATTTCAGTGTCTTTGCCAAGAAAACCTCAGGTAGGGTCATGAAGAGTTGGACACAATTGAAATGAAAGAACAGAAGTAACAACAGAAACAAGGGAATTTGGGGGATTTTCTCTGCCTAATTGAGTACTCTTCCTTGGGAAACCTGTAAAGGACCAGCTAGATGGGAGATTTCGTCATACTGCCTATGTACTAGAACCAATTAGGTGCTCGGCAAGCAAACATCATGTTTCCTTACATTTGGATAACATTTTCAACTCTTGAGAGTATTTCCACATTTTCCTTCTCAACTCTGTGAAGTAGGCAGGGTAGGTATTATTTTGCTAGATTATGAAACAGAAGCCAAAAGGGGACAAGGGACTGGTTTAAGGCCACACAGTTGGTAGCAGAATTGAGGCTGGGATTTTCTGATCCTCTGGACAAGTATCCCTCTCTTGCCCCCAGCTAGACCATATTTCAGAGGATCAATTTTGCTAATATGGTATGGGAGAAGTTACACCTTCAATTTAATGGAAGTTTGCCAAGCACCAGCCACTCTGCTTTGCTTTGGAGATACAATTGCAAATAATCCCTTCCCCCCTGCCTTTTTTTTTCTTGTAAAATCAAAGTACTACTTTATTAAATGAGTTATTTTACACAATATGAACATCAATATAATTACAATTGTAAAAAAAATTTTTATAACAAGGATGGACTGATTTTCAGGATTTCCAAATCAGGGCCCAACTGTACATTTACACAGAATTGTCTTTGCATGAAACCCAAAAGGGGACAGTATAAAAATGAGTGTTTCTGTAGCCCCCTTATTTTTGCCGATCAACAGTTTGTTAGAAAAGCAGCTGCAGGTTCATTACCTAAGGTCGGAGATAGTCGAAGAGTCAATAGGTGCCATGAATTCACCTGTAAACAACTTTATGCCTGAACATCAGCCAATTCTGGAGGAAGTGGAGTCTTAGGATGTTTGCTCTCAAAGTGCTGTTTGAAGGTCTTGGGGTCTGGCATATGTGTCCTACAGACAGTGCAGGTATATATATCCAGGCAGCCTTGGCAGCAGCCTTATGATTGTGTCCTTGCTTATTTTTCAGTCCAGCTTGTTTTTTGGCATTTTTCTGCTGAGACTGAATCTTCTGCTGTCCATGAGCCATATCGGGGCTGGGACAGTCCCGCGTCTGAGGCACCACACAGGGCGAGGCTGCTGGGGGTTGGGGGAGGGAAGGGACCTGCCTTTTTTTTTTAACAGATGAGGTTGGCAAGTCTAGAATTTTCAATGGGATATTTATCCTTAATTATTAGAGGGAATTTGAGCTCTGACTCATGTCCGCTTGCTCATGCTATCCCAGTTTCTGAGCCCTACAGCTCAAGAGGGACTTGGGAAAACTTGGATAGAGCTCAGAGGAGAGCTGGAAAGATGATGAACGGGTTGGAACATAAGACCCAGAGAAGGGAGGCTGCAGGAATTGAGGATGTTTGCCACAGGAAGAGTGGGGTGGATGTTAACTTGATGATATTTCAATTCATAGACCCATTGAATGTTTAGATTGGATAGAACCTCAGAGATGGTCTAGTCCAGTGGTTCTCAAAGTGGGGTCTGTTGACCCTTGGGAGTCTCCAAGATGCTTTCAGGGTATACTTGAGGTCAAAATCATTTTCATAATTAATACCAAGATGTTTTAATTTTAAATATGGTAAATATTTGAAAGTTATAACCTACCCAAACAAAACCTTTTTTGGGGGGTCCTCGCCTTTAAAGATCATTTTGGAGGGTCCTCAGTAATTTCTAAAGGTGTCCTGAGACCAAAAAGTTTGAAAATTGCTAGTCTAGTCCAGCCTTGGACTCAAGATCAAGAGTAGAAAAATAATTTCGCCAAGGTTATACAGTGAGTTAACGGCAGAGTTGGGACTAAATCTCTTCTTTTGATTTCTGGCTCTGTAATTTCCCACCCCACCCCCTTCTTGTCCCTATTTTAATTTGTGTTTTTTGAGCTCCTCTTCTGCTGACATGAAGTGCAGCCTAGTGCAAATAACACTGGCTTTGGAGTCACGGAGACTTGGGTTTCAATCTCATCTCAGATATTTCTTAGATAGAAGACTACAGGCCAGTGACTTATCCATTTGGAGCCTCAATTTCATTATCTGAGGGAATGAGGGTAATGGTACTCCTACTACCTACCTCAGGGTTATTGTGATGAAAGTGATTTGTAAAGCTGAATATCCTGCACAAATGTGAGTTGTTGCTATATACACAATCCTGTGCTAGGCTATTAACATGATACAAGAAAGGAAGGCTTGGCCCTACATTTTCAATGGAGAAGCAACATGAAGCATCTATATCTATCTCTCTATCTAATAGTATGAGGCTGAATATGACAAAATAGGCCAATATTGATGTCATATCTCTAAGATCCTGCCCAGATTAAAATTTCAATTTAATATTCAATAAACATTAAGCATGTGTTCTTCTCCAGACACTGTTCTAAGTAGTATTGATGTAAAGAAAGAAATAAAGCAATCTTTGCCCTCAAGAAGCTTTCATCTATCCAGGGAGACACATATAAACATGTAAAAAATAAAAATGAAACAGTCTTGGGGAGATGGGCAATAAGCTTCTATAAAATAGCCTTTAGTGTGCAAGACATGAGTGAATGCAGAGACAAAAATGAAAACCCTCATGGTGCAGTGGTGGGGAGGGGGAGGGGGAAAGGGAAGATATGTAGATAAGTAAATACAGAGATAAGTAAATACAAAGTAATTATGAGCTGAATCTTGAAGGAAGACAAATGGATTTTTAAATATAAACTATAATCTAAACAGCCAGTGGTCTTACAATTCAGAGGAGGGAGATTGTTGGGAGCTGGCATGGTCTAGGAACATTTCATGGAGGAGGAGGGCTTTAAACCTCCTTTTCTTCATCTTTCCAAATCCTCCTCTTAATTGAAGGCCCAGCTGAGTCTCTGAATGGCCGAGATAGTGCTGGCCTGGCTAAGTAGCCTGCTTTGCTTGGTCTCCCTCTCACATGCAGAGGGCTTCCTCTCCTGCCTCACCCGTCCTCCTGGCAACAGAAGCATTCTTAGGCTCCAGAAGGAGGGGAGACTCCAGAGGAGAGGCTTTCACTGATCTTGTCCTTGGGTGGGCAGGATGAAGTGACTCAGGCTTCTGCAGCCACATGATTGTACGGGGTGTCCTAATGCTTTTGTCTTGCTGAGCCTTTCTCACGGCTGGCTGGCACGGTTTCGGATGCCGATGTCAGGTTCATCAGCTTTATTTTTATTTTCCCGTCTGGCACTAGAAGAGGAGCCCCAGCTTTCTTTCTTGCTAGGTGTTATTTGATGCTGGGTCATGCATAGACTCTGGTCCTTTCTGGGAGATGCAGATTAGAAACAGGTGGCATCTTTTGAGGAAAATTCTGATGAGAAAGAGAAAGACCTTAGCAAGGAATGGAAAATTAACCTTGAAACTTAAGCCCATGAGTGCTAGGAACTAAAATCTAGGGATGTGTTTAGTCACTCCATCCTCAAATTCTAAAGACTTTTCTACTTAGAAAATATTGCTGTTTTAAATGAGGTCTAAACCTTGGAGAAGAAGCGAGAATTACATTGATGCCTTTCAAAGTCTATGAGATATGACTTACTAATAGCTCAAACTTATATCAGAATTAAGGTTTGCAAAGCATTTTACATCCATTATCTTATTTGAGACTCACCACAGTTCCAGGAAGTGGGTGCTATTATTTTCACTATTTTACCAATGAAGAAACAGAGACAGAGACAGATGGAATAACTTTACTCTGGTCACTCAAGTCAAGTCCACAAATCAGAAAGTACCTACTTTGTGCCGGACATTATGCTAAGCCCTAGGGATATAAAGACAGAGGTAGCAGTTATCTAAGGGTGAATATAAACGCAGGTCTTCCTGGGTAAGTCCAGAATTCCAGCTACTGTACTACATAGTCTTTTAACACAGGGCCATAGAAAGATCTTGAGGTTGGGAATCAGAAGATCTAGGTATTAATTCTGGCCCCACCTCAAATCATAGACTACCTGAATTTGAAAGGAACATTGATATTAGCCTACTTGCCTGTTTAACAAATGAGGGAACAGATGTACAGAGAGGAAAAATGTCTAATGAGGGGGACCCAGGATCAAATCTTGTCTCAGATTTATACTGGCTGTGCAGCTCTGAGTTCCCCAGGCAATTCTTCAAAAGTACAAATTGATGAGAAAATGCCAGTCTGCCTTTGGAGAGGAACAGCCCCACTAGGAGCTCCATACTTTAATGAAATCACAAGGCCCAGAAAAACAAAGAAGAATATGTTCATTATTAAGTATTGGGATTAGGAATGGGACACTGGCTAAAGCAGAATGAGGATTGCTTGTGTAGCACATCCTTTGCTTCAGTAATTCCAACTCTCTTTAATTTGATAAATGGTGCCCTGGGAAATAACATTTTAAGTACATCATAATACTACTCGGCAACACACTTGCATGTTGGCTCCTAGGGGCAGATTTCTGTTTGGACCCTTAAGAATTTAGAAGAGGGTTTAAATTGTATCAAGAGTTTTGCTTTCAAAGGTAAAATGCTTGGAGAGAAGTATAAACTCTTCAGCTCAGCTTAACAAGTTTTACTGGCTGTTTACACAAGGCACCACTTCCTGGCCTCAGAATACCTCTTGTCCTGGTCGTACTCCTCTGTTGGCTTCTTCTTATGTTTAGAAAGTCACCCTGGAACGGAGTTGGGCGGCAAACATGTGGCTTTGATCTGGAGTCCTTTCTCCACTTATTTGGGGGAGAGGCAAGTGGTTTATGCCTTTGAAAAGACGTGATTCAGTCCTTTCTCTTTTTAGGGATTTGTTTAGACATCATTGAACAGTCGTTATGGAACCTTGGTGATAGAGGTTACAAGTCTTTATGAAGAATGGCTGGAGAGAGGAATAGCTAGATTAGTCAAAACTCCCTGTTCTTTGAATGCAGTTTTCCAATCTCCTATCTCTCTGATTTTGCCCCTGCTGTCTTGCATTCCTAGAATGCATATTCCCCATCACCTCTTACAATGCTTAGCTTCCTTCAAGGCCCATCTTAAGTACTACCTCCTATGGAAATCCACCCTCTTAATTCTCTCTCTGTCCACAAACACTGTATAGTTGTAGAAGGTAAATTCCTTGAGGGAGGGACAGTTTTTCATTGGGTCTTTGGCTCTCCAATAGCTCCACAATTCATGGCATGCTTAATAATGTTTGCTGAATTAAACGATACTGAATTCTAAACTTCAATCCATGCTTCTTTTTCAGGTAATTTGAAAACCTCTTTTAATTTAATGGGAAGAACTTGGGAGGATCCAAGCAAAATAGAACTGGAAGTCTATGGGAAATTTAGTTTGGGGAAGATTCTCCCCTCTTCCCCCACTATTTCTTGGAAATTTACAAGATTCAGAACATATAAATGAATCCCAATTTTTTCCAGACATATATGGGAGAAAGTTTCAATGAACTGATGAATCATTTTCATTCGGCCAATCAATATTTATCAAGCACTGTGTTCCACCAGCTACCAGTGACTTCCCCTTTGAGATTATCTAACGTCTGTATAGATCTTGTGTATACATAGTTGTGTGTGTGTTGTCTCTCCTCTAATAGAATGTGAGTTACCTGAGGTGAAGGGACTGTTTTTTGCCTTTCTTTGTACCCTAGAACTTAGCAGTGTGTCTTGTAAATAGGATGAGCCTGACAAAGACTTGCTGACTGACAGTGCAGGGGATCATGCTCCCCAATGTGGTGGATAAAGAGATGGATAAAGGATATGGTCTAGTGGGGAAGGTAAGCCATTCATAAATAACTAGACCCCAAATTGGCATATGCTCAGTATCACAGAAGAGACCCAAGTCAATTTCTTTGGGAGTTGACAGGGAAGAGATTCCATTGGACTCTGAGCAAGATGTGAAGGCTTCAAGGAGCAGGGTGGATGTGAAGTGAGCCTAGAATGATGTGTGGGGTTTTGACAAGTGGAGAAAAGGTATGGAGAATGTTGTGAGCCAATGAATGTATGGAGGAAGAAAGGTAGAAGGTATTTACAGGGATCAGGAAATTCCATAAAGATATTTTTATGTGTTTTGAGTGACAATGATAATTTTTCAGATTACTGTCAGGGAGGTCAGCCATGCCCTTGCACAGCATCCCCTTTGGGTCTCAGACAGAGACAGAATCCTGGATTAAAGGGTCTATGGACCTGATCCAGTTTCTTGTTTGTATGCTTAGTTATGGAGATCATTATAACAACTTTGATTTCTACAGCACACTAAGATTTTAAAAATGCATTCCTCATAATAATACTATGAGATTGGCACTCAGGCAGCTAGTTGGTACAGCGGATAGAGCGCCGGGCCTAGAGTCAGGAAGACCTGACTTCAAATCTGGCCTCAGACACTTACTAGTCGGGTGACCCGGGACAAGTCACTTAACTCTGTTTGCCTCAGTTTCCTCATCTGTAAAGTGAGCTAGAGAAGGAAATGGCAAACCGCTCCAGTATCTTTGCCAAGAAATCCCCGATGGGGTCAAGAAGAGTCAGGCACAACTGAAAAACTAAGGAACAACAACAGGCTGTACAATCATCACTCTCCCCATTTTGCAGGTGAGTTAATTGAGGTTGAGAGCAAGGAAACTTGCTCATGTCCACATGCTAATAGATGTTGAAGCTGGCATGTGAATCAAGATGTCTTGATGCCAAGTGAAGCATACTTTCTACGATACTGTATTTCTTGCTGAATGGAGTAAAGATGAGTTGGAAAAGATAGTTTCAGGCAGTGAAGGAAGAATAGATTTTGGTGCATTCATACTATTTCTCTGACCTGTCTGGAGAACATCCGGGTAAGATCTTACCATTTGAAGATTGACTGAAGGAACTTTGGATGTTTAGCTTAGAGAATAAAACATACGTGTGTGTGTGTGTGTGTGTGTGTGTGTGTGTGTGTGTGTGTGTGTGTATGTTAAAACTGGCTTCAATTATATGAAAGGGTATTATGTGTAAGAGGGTTAGACTTTCTCTCTTTGGCCCCAGAAGGCAGAGCCAGGAGCACTGTGTGTAAAGAGGCCAATTTAGGCTTGTTTTAAGGAAAACATCCTTAATGACTCAGGCAGTCAAAAGAGACATAGTGTGTTTCCCTTTACCGGACATCTTCAAGCAACAGCTGAATAACTACTTGCCAGGAATGATGCAAAAGACATTTCTGGTCAGGTACATTTTGGATCAGCTGACCACCAAGGACCTGACTATCTCTTAGACACTGTGGAATGGAAAGATCTTACTCTACGAGTTGATTGAGACTGGGTTTTCCATGAGCGGGCTCCTTGGTTTCTCTAAAACAATATGCATATAAATGTTCTTATAAAACAATATGCACAAAATACATTATAAGAAATGAAGGAGAAACCAAACATTGATCATGTGTAGCTCACAAGTCTGGCTTGTACAATCAATTTCTTTTAAAATGAGACTTCAGTTACCAATAGTGGAAAATTCCCCTTGGAAATGGGACATTTTCCCTCTTGAATCGATGTGGTGGTGCCACTTCTTGGCATTTTCAAACTGGGTGTGGTTGGGATTTGGGTTTGGAGACCTCTGTGGGGCTTCAAGAAGTGGGGCTGGGTGTGCCAGTTAAGGACAACCTCTCCCAATGAGTCAGACCTGAGGTTATATTTTCATGTGGGACTGTAGTGAGGAGGGGAGGTAGAATGAAGAAAGGCTGTCTCTCCTCTGGGAGAGACTGAAACCAGGCTGCCCATAATCACTCAACGTTCCCCTTCCCCACACCCATGTCTAAGCCCTGGCCTTTGTCATTTTCTTTTTGACTGGAAAGCAATTCACCCTAAGATTAGTAAATTTCTCTGATAGATGGGTTTCATGGGAGTACCATCTTTATTGCTAAAGTGATTATAATTCTTACTTTGTTACTCAGATTTCTGGTATCAAAAATCATAATGGTCTTTGATGAAATACATTATAATTGTTGGAGTAAGTATATCCTGGTGATACAATAGGGAACTGGAGTCTCTGCCTTCTGATGTAATTTCTAGATAACTGCCATTTTTAAAGCATTCATAAAGTGTTTTACATATACTATCTTGTTTGAGTGTCGTTGTACCTTTGTGAGGTGGGTATAGATGATGTTATTATCCCCATTTTACAGATGAGGACACTGAGACTCAGAGTGGTGAAATGCCTAGCCCATGATCAAATACCCAGTAAATTGGAGGAAGGATTTTTTTTTGCATTCTTTTGAGTGGGGAAGGCAGGGCAAGTGGGGTTAAGCGACTTGCCCAAGGTCACACAGCTAGTAAGTGTGTCAAGTGTCTGAGGCCAGATTTGAAACTCAAGTCCTCCTGACTCCAGGGCCAGTGCTCTACTCACTGTGCCACCTAGCAGCCCCTGGACGAAGGATTTTTTTTTTGAGCCCAGGTGATCATGACTCCAGGTCCAACACGCTATCCACCATGCTATATTACCTCTAATATGATAAACGACCACATTCCTTAAGGAGTCAAACAATATATGTGAGATTCCATCTAGGGCTAGCCTTGGCCTAGATTCCAATGTCTTGTCTGCCTCTATCCATCTCTGCATGGAACAAGGCCAGTCATGTATTGACCTGTTTTATAATTTGAATTTTCCATTGGCATTGGGATAAACCAGGCAGCCACAAGCTGCCCAGGAAGAGATAAACAGAAGTGATTCTATCCCACAGAGAAAGGGAAGCCTAGAGAGTTGAGAGTAAAGTCAGTTAGGAAGGCCAACAAAAGCTGGGAGAAACAGGCAGGTTCCAGGCATCTAGGACAGCAGGCCAGAACCAGAGCCTGAGAGCTCAGAGGATTAACAGGGAACAGCCCTAGTAAGCAGGTTGCATGACATTGGATCCTAGTATAGAGGCTGTTTTCTCAGGAACCCGCAGGTATTAATTGTGTTCAAAAGGAGGTCAGAGGCTTGTGAGTGAATCCTTACAAAGACAGGGGTGGAGAGGCTAGGATAACCTCACAAATCATAAGGTGGGGACATCCTGGGAACTTTACACCATCTCAAAGTAGACTGTGACCTGCATATTAATGACTGGGGCTAGTTGGTGGTCTTAGACACTGCAAAAAGAATTGTCTCCTGCCTCCTGGCTAAACTGTCTGGGAAAAATTTGGGTCTATGCCCCAAATTCAAAATTCATGTCTTCATGAGATATGTGTTGGAAGCCTCAGCAGAATTTTAATTTAAATTTTTTAAAATTCTGATTTTAATAAACACCAAAAAAGAGAACATATCTGTATATAGAATAGAATAGAAATAGAATATTATATGTGAAACCTCAAATCTCTGTTACATACAGCTTGCTTTAAAAAAAGTATATAATTGCAACATGTTACTTTCTAAAGTGTCCTTAGCAGAGTTTTAGGTAGGCCATTATGGAATATAACCTATGGAGTGTAACTGTCAACTCCAAACACCATAATGGACCAAGGAACATGTTCCCTAAGAAGCTAGGGAGGACTTCCTCTTAATGTAGAGATTTCATACTTGATAAAACATGATATAGACCATCCATCCTTCCTGCTTCTCTTTGCCACTTGGAAAGAAGCTTGTATTCAGGGTAATCCATCACTTAGTCAGTCAATCACCATGTATTTATTAAATGCCTGTTATGTGCTAGGTGCTTGTGGTCAAAAATCAAATATTCTTTGCTTTCAAAAAGATTCCATTCTATTGGGGAAAACAACATATAAACACATAAGTACATTAACAAAATAAATATATGGTGGGTTTTGTTTGTTTTTGTTTTTTATTTTTATGTTTTTGATCAGATACTAGAAACTGACAGATTGGGAAAGGCTTTATGTAAAGGTGACCCTTATGCTGAGCCTTGATGAAAAAAAAGAGTCTCCTTTTAATTTATGTGACCCCAGGCAAGTCACTTAACCCTGTTTGCCTCAGTTTCCTCATTAGCAAAATGAACTGGAGAAGGAAATGACAAACCACTCCAGTACCTTTGCCAAGAAAACCCCAAATGGGGTCACAAAGAGTTGACACGACTGAAAAAAGTGACTCAACAACAATGACATTCCATAATCCAGGAGGAGAGCATTAGGAGTCAAAGTGAAGAAGGTGGCTTGGGGGGCTGTCCAACCACTTGTAAGAATTGAGAAGGGGTGGGGACAGAGGATGAAGCCAGTGGTGATGCCATCTCTTTTGCTGAGGTTTTCCGTGCATGCCTATGAATGACTTCCCTTAAAACCAAGTGATAATAAGACTCAATCCCATCATTCCTTTTTTCCCCCTTCTGTTTAGACCTGTGATTTTGTTGACACAGGGAACTACCATTGAGGAAATTCCCTTTACCAATGCAAATTGGCATGTGCTCAATAGCTTCTAGTCTTTTTTTCTTTTATTTAGTACTTTATTTTTCCCAAACAATTTTTAACATTTGTTCTAAATTCTCTCCCTTCCTCTCTACCACCCCTCATTGAGAAGGCAAGCAATTTGATATAGGTTATACATGTGTAGTCATGCGAAACATTTCCATAATAATCATGTTGTGAAAGAAAACACAGACAGAACAAACTCAAGAAAAATAAAGAAAGTAAAAAAAAGTAGCTTCAATTTGTATTCAGATACCACCAGTCCTTTCTCTGGGGTTGGATGGCATTTTTCATTGTAAGTCCTTCAGAGTTGTCCTGGATGGTTGCATCGAGCAGATTCTAGTCTTAAAGGACCTCCTGGTCCTGGTACTGAGAGGTTAAGGTACTCGTCCAAAGTCATGCAGCCAGTATCAAGGACAGGGCTTGAATACAGCTCATCTTGACTCTGAAGTTAATTCTTTACCTGCCATGCCAAGTTGCCTCTCTATCTCCTTGTTCATTGCTGCCAACCCAAACCAGCAGAGGTAGCAAGGACAGGAATTTTTCTGATTCTGATTTCTGATTCACTCTCAAGCAATAGTCAGATAGCTTTTGAGAAGTAATCGCTCAGATGAAACAGTAATACATGCCCTTCCCTGATTTTCTGTCTTCCAAATCTCACCTGAATTCTACCCCACCCCACAGAAGCTTCTGTAGCTAGATGTGGCCAGATGGCACTGGGGTCTACCATTGGCCCATGGGCTATACTTGGTGGCCCACTAACTTCATGCCAATGGGTACAGACATGGCAATAGTCTCTGTTTCAGGGAATACTAGATCTGGGACAGACTTTATAGATTTTCTAGTCCCAGCTGCCTTCCTTTATAGGTAGGGAAACCAAAGCTGAAACTCATTTGTTCCAGGTCATACAGTGAGTGAGCAGCAGGGATGGAATTTCTGATGCATGGTTCCATTATCTTGCTCCTACCTAATGCTATCCCCTCCTATCTGCCAATAGAAGTGTCCTAGGACCACAGATTTGGACCTAGAAGAGACCTCAGAGGCTATTTAGTCCAACCCATTCATTTTATGGGTGGAGAAACTGAGGGCCAGGGAGTGAAGAGACTTGTCCAAGGTCACACAGATAATATTTCTCAGAGTCTCAGGAAGCCAGGTCCTCTGACTAGATAGCCAGTGCTCTTTCACTGGACTGCACTGCTTCCCAGGTGTTAAGAAATCTCAGTCAGCAAATATACACTGAGACACGGTTAGTTGCAGCTGCAGCAATGGGGAATCTCTTTGGGTTTACAAAGAATTCTAAAAAAGCTAAGGAGATAGTAATATGCTTGTCTAAATTTGTGTGACAGCCACCTTTGCCTGTTACCGAGCCTCCTCCAAGTGAGGTAGCCATGAGCAGAGCTCTGATCCCACCTGTTTAATTTAGCCTTACTCTAGAGCAAGGCCATGCTAATTATATCTGTTTAAGCCAAAGGGTACTATAAATAGGATGCTAAGCATCTGTCTTATTGTTAACAGGCACCTACTGAGCACAACACTGCCCTAGACCCTTTGGGGGGGATATACAACACTTAGAAGAAATAAACTCCATGCCATAATTCACTTGAGAACCTAGTTGAAGAAACAAAATATGTACGCATGAAGTAACTGGAAAACAATCAAAATGACAGCATAATAATAACTAACAATTATATAAGACTTTTAAGCTCTGCAAAGCATTTTACATACATTGACTCATTAGGCTATGTCAACAACTCTGGGAGGTAGATCTACTCTGGGATTTTTTGTTTTGTTTTTTGGATCAGACCTTGGATTTTATTGGCATAGGAAATTTTTGTTAAGGAAACTCCCTCTACCGATGCAGATTGGTGCCCACTCTTCAATGTATAGTTTCAGAGAAGAGCCTGGGACATTGACAAGTTAAATGACTTGTCCAGGGTCACACAGCCAGCATATGTCAAGACTTAAATGCAAGCCTTCTTGACTCTGAGGCTAGCTTTCCACTGCATCATGATTCCTCATGTCAGCTATTATTATCCCCATTTTTCATATGAGAAAACTGAGGCCCAGAGATATGAAGTAAGTAAAGGGGGAAGGCTTTGATGGTCTTCCTCAAGTCTAGGAGAGGTACTTTTATCCATTAGGACACACTGCCTCTCTAAAGTGAATTCACTTTTAGGGTATTACTTATCCTTAAATCATCTAATGTGTGTGCTTGGCACATTTCATATCCACATCACTGTTTTCTCTGAACTCAGTGGTACTTTGGGTCACTCCTCTGGGTACTTAATGCCCCACTATCTTACAGTATCTGGCAATTCTGTATGTAAGTTTATTTCCCCAGCTGGACTCTAGGTTGTTGTTTTTTTGCTTTTTAGGGAAGTGCCTATATCTGATACTTCTCTGGTATCCCCAAGAGCATCTAGCAAAGTACTAAATACAAGGTGGGCACTCAGAAGTTGTTGAATTGAGTAAAAAAAGTCACCTCCTATGAAGAGAACTGAGGAGGTTTCTTCTGAAAGACAAAAGATGCAGCAGGGACATGAATGTTGTTATCGAACATCTGAAAGGTTATTATTTAAAGAAAGGGAAGACTTGTTTGTATAGCTTTAGAGGTCAGAATAGGAACCAATGGGTGAAAGTGACTGGAAGGAATAAGGCTGATTTCACCCATGTATTTGTTGGACAGAGCTAATTATTAGCATGTTTGTTTTTTATTTCTCTCATAGTCTTGGCATCTCATGATTGGTGCTATCCAACAAGGGAATCTAACAGGTAGTCTTACGCAAATTTTTGGGATGAATCAGAAGACCTTTGTTTTAGCTCTATTCTGCCCAGATTTATGACTTTGATTGAGTCATTTAATCTCTATAAGGCTCAGTTTTCTTCTCTGCAAAATGCCCTCGAAAGAAAAAAATGTACGTGAAATCATTATATAAATGTCAAGCGTTAATAGTACTTCAAAGACCTCTGATTTTGTTGGCACTAATGTTACTGAGAGGCAACATATTGCAGTAGATAGAGGAAAGCAGGCTCAAATTCTGTCTCTGAAATGTGCTGCCTGTGTCCCTTTGGACGAGTCACTCAACCCTCTCAGTGCCCCTAGCCAAACTTCTCAGACTTGGCTGGACAGCAGTTGCTGATTTGCATTGGTCGAATGAATTTCCTCACTGGGGAGTTTACCCTGAACCATAGAAATCAAAGGTCTAGACTAAATAGTAATAAATGATATGTGTTTGAGCTTCCTGTCACTGGAAGTATTTAAGCAAAGGTTTTTGTTGTTGAGTCATTTTCAGTCATGTTTGACTGGCCATGACCCCATTTGGGGTTTTCTTAGCAAAGATACTAGAGTATGCCATTTTCTTCTCCAGCTCATTTTATCGATGAGGAAAATGAAGCAAACAGTGTTAAGTGACTTGCCCAGGGTCACACAGCTAGTAAATGTCTGAGGCTGAATTTGAATTCAGGTTCTCCTGACTCTAGGGCTGGTGCTCCATCCACTGTGCCACGTAGATGACCTTTTGTCAGTAGTGCTGGGGAAGAGATTGTTGTACTGAATGGGACACCTAACAATACTCGTTTACTTGAATATTAACACTTGTTGCTACAATAACAAGATAAATGCGTACACATGTAAACACACACATACTTCATATCATTAAGTACAGTTATCCCTTCCACATAGTGACTTTCCCCATTGTGATTTGGATATATCATGAGTTGGTATAAGAAATTAAATGGGAATTTTTGGGGAGTTTTGTGGAAGCCGCAAATGACACTTGAAGGCCAGCAGAGGACACCGAGCCTATGACCAAATACTTAACCCAAATTTACAATAAAGTACTGTAAATGTCCCATAAAAAAAGAAAAAGATCAGATTTCTTCTCTGGTGTGAAGGGAGGGCCAAAAAATTTCATGAAGATTTCCTAGATTGCAGGGGTGTCTCACCCCTAACCCCCAAGATGTAGAAGGGATAATTTTAGTTGTGTTTCTGAGAAGCTGTGGGTAAACCTCAGGTTCCTTGAGGACACGTGGTAGGAGGATCCATGTCTTTTTATCCTTTAAAATATTTACAAACTTTCTAGCATAGGAGTTTTCCATTGGCCGTCAGCTGTGTTTTTCCATTGGTTTTCAGGGGGCAGTGTGAGAAGGTGCTGTCAGTGAGTGGGAGCTTGCTTGGATGCATAACTGTAAGGCGAATTGAGGGGATCTGGGCCCCCTCTTTGTGAACATTGGTTGTGGCAAGAATGAAGTTTAAAGAAATATTTATTCGAGGTAATCCCTCCGCTATGCCACTGCCCGTTTCCCAGGAAGCCACGGTAACAAACACAGCAAGCCAGCCATAACTTATTGAGGGACCAAGCAGAGCTATCTGAGGGATGAGGAAAGTCGGGAAAACAAAGTTCCTTTAATGTCCTGCAGTCTTAGAGTCCTCTTGAGAGGCTTGGTCTTCCAGGTTCCAGAAGGCAGCCTCCATCAGTGATCTCCAGACCTCCATTGTCGATGAGCTTTCTCAAAAGCTTCTATCCCACGATTAGTGCACTTTGAGCTTACGAGGGGCCGATTCTTCAACAGGGTCTTCTCTCCACCACCTTTCAGTGCTTGGTGCCAAATTTCAGCATTTGGTGTCTTGGATTGGATTGTACAGACAGAACTCGCCTGTGAAAATGGGATGAGGACATAAATCTCCCTTCCCTGGCCCTTTCCTTAGCTCCCCACATCAAATACTCCGGGAAAGATAGTCTACTCGGGGCTCAGACTACCTTTGGAATCCTTTTTTATGTTCTGTGACCCACTGGCATCTCCATTTGGGCCTGGCATCCCAACATGTGTCCCTGCCTCCCTCCCCTCTTACATTATTTATGCACTCCTTCCAGTTTGAAAGGAGGCATTTTAAAACTCAGCTGTGTCTTCTATGGTTGCAGCATTTTATCACCATATGCTGCAATCTCTTATTCTATATAGGAAAGTTCTGCTAGACAGGGGCCATGTATTTTCTTTAAAAATGATTTATTTAAAACTTTATATCAAGCACCAACTCAAGCAATTAAATTTACTTAGAAACTATTTAAATTAAAATAAATTAAATTCAATGCATAAGATGTCATAGCAACTTTTTACACACTCCTTCTAAAGGCCCACCAGGTTTCTTTGTTCATTCTATCTCCTTCACTTTTTTCTCATATATGGTCATAGTGCATACTCTTATTTCCCCTTCTTGTATTACTTCATAAAGGTCTTCTCAGATTATCTTGCATTCTTCATGCTTGTTGGTATTAAAAGAATTAGGCTAGCTTACTGCATTAATGTCCCACAATATAACCCTTCCCTCATTGAATATTTGGGTTATTTCCAGTTCCCTTTTTTCCCCAATTAAAAATGGTGCTCCTATAGGAATCTTTGAACAGTTAACTCTATCGCTGTTATTATTATTGTGTTATTACTGTTGTTAACACTTCCAAGGTATAGTCCCAACAGTGATAGGCACATGATAGAGAGGATGGAGAATTAGAAAGACAAGGATTCAGGTCTGATTTCTGACACATGTTGGTCACATGACTCTGGCCAAGGCATCAGCCCCCCAATGCCCAATGCCGTAAGCAACTCTCTTGAGACTCCCAAGTAGCAAGGAAAATGCTGATCTGCATTAATAGAGTTTCCTCCTTTCAGAGTTCCCTGTACTGATGAAATCCTAGGTATAATCCCAGTCCCTCCATAGTGGCAACAATGGAATTTGATTTTAATTCAATTTAGTCTTTGAATGGATAGAATTATTAGGTCAAAAGCTATGACTAAAAAAAAAACTTTTGTGGCATACTGCCAGATTAGTCAGAACCACATCTTTTTATATTCTGTAAATACCCCTAGCATTTAATTAAGGGCCTGGAAGTTCTTCATACCTATTTTATTTCATCTCTGAAGTATTACTTGTGAATCTTCTTTCTTGTCCAAATTCCATTCTCAACTTCATTCTGCTGTGTTGCATTCCCTCTCAAGCACTAGCCTGAAGTGTCAGAAAACATGGATTCTGTTCATAGTTGAAGCTGCTTAGTAGCCATGTAGCCAGTCACTTCCCCTCTGAGTGGCCGTTGGGCCTTCACCTGGTAAGTATAGGCCCAAGTACTTTTGTACCCATTTCACAGAATTCCTTACCTCCAGAAGAATGTAAACTGCTTGAGGGTAGATATCACTTCATTTTGGACTTTATGTTGCCGGTATCTATCTGGGCACAGTGACTTGTCTATTATATACTAGGTGCTTAGTAAATGTTTTGCTAAATTAAGTTGAATTTAATTAATCAACTGGTATTTCTTGAGTGCCTTCTATGTGCCCAGTATACAGAGGCAAACGTGAATAGTTCTTGCCTTCAAGGAGTTTGCATTCTAGAAGGAGAAAGACCAGTATTCCTGACTCCTGACACCCAACAGTGCCTGGCATATAGTAGGTGTTTAATAAATGTTTATTGACTGATTGACTCCAAACTCGCACACTCTCTATTGTGCTACCTGCCTATGCTAACTCTATCTAAATGTGAATTTCCTCTTCCTCCAGCTCCCCTAACCTGCTACCCCTTTTTATATTCCAAATACAGGATTGCTTTTTCCTCCTCTTCTCACTTAAGATACATTCTTGATCAAAATGAATTATAGCTATAACTGTAAATAATTATTTTAGGGACTATCATATGCACAATAGTTGAACTTTATTTAGAAACCAATGATAGTCATGGCTAGAATGGCATACATGGAAACCCTATCACGTGAATTTTCAACAGGAATTTAAGCTGATCTGTGTTTTATCCCCTCCATGGGGACCCTACTGATCACCAATGTGGTGAATATGGTCACAGATGGGGATCTTGGTCTCACAAGGCTTGCAAGGCCTATAACCAATTAACCTAATCCCAGCCTTCTGGAAGTTTGAACTTTGTGTAGAATTTGAACTTTGCTTTTGGGCCCTGAGCCCGCATCCATTACGCCATTGCCATGAAAATGATTTCGTTTACCCTGCTCATATTGGAGGACTCAGCATAGGGCCTCTGCTCCAGTGCCATATACAGCAGGTGGGAGAAAAGTGTGAGGTGGATGCTCTGAGCCAACTACAGAGTGGAAATAGCCACAGTTTTGGAGAACTCTCCCCCATTCCCCCCTCTCTGTTCCCCCCCCCTCTCTCTCTTTCTCCCCTCTCCCTTTTTCGGTCTCTCCCTGCTGAAGATATTTTGTGTTCATGAGTTTCTAGCCCCATTAATTAGAGTTGTCGAACTTACAATCTTAGGTGTTGGGAGGCTAAAGTAGGTGGGGCCCAAAACATATATGACTTTTAAAATTGTGAATAAATAACAGAAAGCAATTGGTAAAATTTTTTTGGATAATCTATGAATTTCAGTTAAATGTGTATAGCTTCTTCTTTCCTAGTCTCTCACCCCCTTCTACACAGTGATCGTATTAGTCAAATGATGTCAGGTGAGAGGTGGAGGTTTCATATACATTTTATAAATGGGAACGAAACATACAAACACACCAGTAAAATTTCACTATAACAAGCTTGTGATATTTGAAGTGTCTCATGATGGGATTTTTATCACACTGCTAGAAAATGTATTCTTGGTGTTTAGAACCGGGAGGTGGCCCAGAGCTGAGGCTGGAATGATGATCTATAAGGAACCAACTTCCTACCAGAAGGGTCCTGAACTCCAGCAGGGAAAGGGAAAGAGTGTCATGCTTCCCTCTCTCCTTTTCTTCTCCAAGTGCCAGGATATCTTTGTGTTCTAATTTGGTGAATGATCCAGAAGATTTAGTGTCTTTTGTTGAGATGTTTGAGATGCTTGAGTTAGGGAGGAGAAGGGTGAGGATGTTCCAAGGGTAAATGCCAGACATGCAATAGCAAGACTTGTCCACAGCTCAGTTGTCCTTTGGACACTTGCAGTACCAACAACAGGCAATTTTAGTCTTTCATTTTGGTGGCTATTAAGTTGACAGGGACCAGAGAAAGAACTTATTTTATAAGATTGCACAGAGTTTGTTGCAATTAGATTCCCAAAAGCCCTGTCTTCTCTGGGTTCTGATCCTGGACAGGGAAACAGCTTGGTTATATAGATTATTCTTTGCCTCATTACAATGGGATTCTCCCTGTAAAGAGAAGCTATAAGCATGAGCTATTTCACCCCTGTGAAGGGAATTTCAGGTTTTTCCACTTGCCAGAGGACAAAGTAGAAAGGGAAATATATGTAGTCTCTGCCTGTAAAGTTTCTTTCTGTTGGTGCCACCCATGACATCATTTTCCTTCAGGGAGACAGCTGCTGCCAGCATCAGGGCCCTCCAGAAATACCAGTGGTAATTGGAAACTTTATTTTCAAATACTTCCCACAGTGTTCCTCATGGTGAGAAGTGCCTCTTGCTAGGTGACTTATCAGGTAGCCTGGCTTAGCTATTTGCCTGTGAGACTTGGGGGAATTGAAATAAATTTAATTGGTGGCTGACTGACCCAAGGCCATGAGTAGGTAGGTATGTGTGAAATAGTTGGCATCAGGATCATTTGCATGTGTCCTGCATATAATTTGCATGTGAGTTTTAGAGCCAGAAGGGACTCTGAGGTCATCTAGTATCGGAGTTCTTAACCTTTTTTGAGTCATGGACCCTTTTGGCAGTCTTGGCAATGCTCATGGATTGCTTCTCAGAACAATGCTTTTAAATGAGTACAATAAAATGCAGAAGATTATAAAGGAAATCAATTATATGGAACCCTAGTAATTAAACTATTAGAAAAACAAAGTCATCAGGGACTCCAGGTTCAGAACTCCTGCTCTAGTCCAATCTCTTAGGCATGCCTTCCCATTCCTATTTTGGACCCATGACTTTCCATATTTATTTCCTACCACTTTGCATCTTGCAATCCATGATCGTGACTGCTCTTTGTATGGAACACCACTACCTCCGAGCCTTTGGCATGGGCTGCCTCCCATGCTTGGAATGTTCTCCTTCCTCGCCTCCATCTCTTAGAATTCCGAGTTATATTCAAGACTCAGCTCAAGCACTCAGCTCCTCCACGAGGCCTTTCCTGGCACTTATCACAATGCCGGACAAATTTAGCAGACACAATGAATGCTCGTTGAATTGATTTCTTCTTTCTCATCCATCTACAATCCTTGAAGAACTTTATCCTAGAAATGTATAACAGAGAGTTGGAGTGAGGGAGATAAACAGTAATTTATTTTTCATATTAGCTATAGGTCTGGGCCCCAAATAATGAGACCAAAGTGGAAATAATTAGGGTGTACTCGTGATTTCTGAGATAAGGGTTTGGTCCCGACGAAGGCAGCCAAAAGCATCCTTCTCTCAGTGAAGGAGAGAATCTAGGCTCTCGTCACACCTTCATTGTTGCAGTAGCCTTCTAGTGAGTTTCTCCGCCTCATCTTTCCTCCTCCCAATGCAGCCCGTGTGCTGTTGACAGTTTGATCTTCTTTGAATACCTCCTTCACCATGTCACATCTCTTTTCAGGACCTTTCGGTCACTCTCTATTGCCTACAGGACAAAGAGCCGAGCTCCATAGGCTGGAACTCAAAACTCAGAATGATCTGGCCCTGACCTAGTCATGTCTCTTCCTACAGTATTCCAATTAAACCTGCTTGTTCACTATCCCTAGAACACACTCTGTCCATTCCCAACTTCTTGACTATTCATGTTGCCACTCCTTCTTGAAATGCCTTCCTTCTTAATCACTTGCCAAAATCCTACTCATCTCCTTTGGAATGGGTTCTAAACCCTTTTATTTATTGATTGGGTCATGGATTCCTTTGGCAGCCAGATGAAGCCAAGAGCCCCCTTCTTAGAATAATATCTTGCTGCCTCTATTTATAATGAAAGGAAACACTAAATTTCAGTTAGAAGTTAATGAAAATAAAATAAACATATCACTTTTCCAATCCAAGTTCAAAGACTGCCCCCCCCCCAAATCTATCTAAGGATCCCTGGTTTAGATGCCCTGTTTTTTAGCTTAACTCCGGTCTTATCCCTTTGATGAATTCCAGACCACAAAGTGGCTTTATCTCTCGTTGTCACCTCCAGGATCAAACACAAAATCCTCTGGTCTTGAAGCTCTTTATAACCAACCCCCACACCTTACTCCGAGACACAGACTCTTTGATCCAAGGACACTGGCCTCCTTGCTGTTCCTCTACCAAGATGCTCCATCTTGGCTCTAGACATTTACTCTGGCTCTTTCCCCATGCTGGGAATGCTCTCCCTCCTCTTCTTCCTCCTCTTCCTCCTCTTCCTCTCCGTTTCCTGGTTTTCCTGGCTTCCTTCAAGCTCCAGCTAAAGTCCCGCCTTCCACCAAAAGCTTTTCCCGAATCCCTCTTAGTTTTAGCACCTTCCTTCCATTAATGATTTCTTATTTATTCTCTAAAGCGTGTTTGTGCGTAGTTGTTTGCACGTTGTCTCCCCCATTACACTATGAGGTCTTTGAGGGCAGGCACTTTCTTATTTTTATTTTTTGTATCCTCAGTACTTGCCACATAGGTGTTTAATAGATACTTGTTGGCTGACTAGCCTCTGTTTTGCCACAACATTTTTAAATTTTAGCACCCATTTGGCATTTTAAAAACTCTTTTTATATGTTTGCACCGTGTTCCCTTAACTATAGGATAACTTCCTGGAGTGCAGGGGTCATTTCTTATGTTTCTTTGTATCCTTTACACTGCTTAGGGAAGGCTGAGCATAGGATGGATATAATCAATAGTCAATACACATTTATTAAGCACCTACTATGTTCCAGGTACTGTGCTAAGCCCTAGGGAAAGGAAAAAAAGGCAAAAGACAATCCCTGCCTTCAAGGAGATTACAAACTAATGGTAGAAGACAATATATAACCAATGGTAGAAGACACATAAAAATAAATTGTTGGGGGGCAGCTAGGTGGAGCAGTGAGTAGAGAGCACCGGCCCTGGAGTCAGGAGGACCTGCCCAGACATTTGACATACTTACTAGCTATGTGATTTGGGCAAGTCACTTAACCCCAATTGCCCTGCCTTCCCCTCTTGAAAAAAAAAAGAAATTGGAAAGTGGGGGTGGGAGTGTGGGTGGATAAGGCACACAGTGGGGGCAAGATGAAGACCAGCAGCTCAATGGGAAATGACGAGGCATCTCTCTCCTTAAATGGAGGATCCGGGAGGAGCTCTTTAATGGCCACCGTTGGCCTTCTCCAGTCAGAGGGATGGAAGGGATCCCGGGCCAGGAGATTATGGAAAGAAGAATGAGTTTCAGAGGTGATACAATCTTGCCAGAAGATGTGTTACTAGAGTCAATGATGAAGACCAAGAGATCAGCCAGATTGCAATTGATAAGGTGACTACCATGGGTCCCCTCCTTAAATGGTATTTAAGATATTCAGTATTTATTTGTTGGGTAGATGAATGAAAGAATAAATGTCATTTTAGCATTGTGGGATCTCTTGTACTAAAATGGGGCCTTGTGGATCAGTGGATTATGTGGGGATTGTTAACAGTGGAGAGAGCCACATCCATGTTATGGCAGGTGGTCAGGCCCATTAGCATCCCACATGCCCCTATGATCTCTTAAAACAACTCTCATCCAGACACTCCAACTATTTCCTTCCCTTTATGTAGGTTGGACAAAAGGAGGGAAGAAGAAGAATGGGAATGAAGTTGGAAAGGGAGGAAGAGATGGATACCTCAAAAGATGAATAAGCACAGCCCTGTAGACTAGCACTAGTAGAAATATGAGGGTGATTTTGATTTCCTTTTTCCCCCCTTTGGGACCTGGGACCCTCCATGCCTGACAATATTTTATAGTCACAGAAAGTTATTTTACAATAAAATATTCTGTGAAATTGGGAACAGTGTGTACAGAAAGTAGAATTCTAGTTGCTTTTTTACTTTGCCATTGATTTTTTGCCCTGCAATTATGGCAAAGACTATATTTCTCTGAGAATAGTAGCTAGTTGAAAAGTTGGGACTTTTGAAGCTAAGCCGTTTGAGTTTCCCATGTATTAAAAAAATCTTACCTTGCTTTTAACAAGAACAAAGTGTGTTTCTTTATCCCTGGCATGAAACGAAAATAGCTGAACTTTTTCGCTCAAGTTTAAAAATAAAAAGTCACCTTTGGGCTGAGACCAAGCATGGAAAATTTTAGGACAGGAGAATAATCTTTTTCAATTGCTCTGAGCAAAGGAAGAGAAGGAATTTTGATGGAAGGTGATGTGGGGCCTGAGCCATCATGAACACTCTGTGGGTTATGAGGCTGCATTTCTCTTCACTTAAGAGATGCCTTCCATAAAAATCACACCTTCCCACCACAACCTGGCATGAGCAAAACAGGGGGAATTAATTTAATTCAGTACAATGTGCCTTTATTAGAATAGGCAAAAGAGGATGTAATTAGAATTACGGGAAGCTGTGGTTTACAACAAAGATGTGTTTTATCACATAGAATGCATATTAGTCCCCAAAATGATCAGTTACTGAAGTTGTGAATAGGGTAGTGATGTATGTCTTTGGAGGAATGTAGAAAACCAGAAAATTATGGAGTAAATTTTAAATACAGGTTGTGAGCAGGTTATAACACAATATAAATGAGGAATTACCCAAGAGAAGTGGTGCAAAGTATGTTATTGGAGAAGTGTTTCATCAGGAGAAAAGATGGGGCTGGCCGTAGCAAGAGCAGTGGACCACTTGTGCATTCTATTGCTATCCAGGCAAAGGTTAAGAGAGCTCAAGGAAGACTTTTCTACTCCCTGAGTGGCGTTCTGTGTCAGATTTACACCACGATATGAACAGCAGTCCCTCAAGAGGAGCAATCATGAATGGCTTGAGGTCTTTATTGTAGGAGGCAACGCTCAATTCAATGAAGTCAAATATTTTTTGGATCTCTTCATTTGTTGTTGAGTCGTTTCAGTCATGGCTGACTCTTCATGACCCCATTTGGAGTTGCCTTGGCAAAGATACTTGAGTGGTTTTCCTTTTCCTTCTCCAGCTCATTTTACAGATGAGAAAACTGAGGCAAACAGGGTTAAGTGATTTGTCCAGGGTCACCTAGCTAGTAAGTGTCCGGAGGCCAAATTTGAACTCAGGTCTTCCTGACTGCAGGCCCAGTGCTCTATCCACTGCCCCACCCAGCTGTCCCAGATCTCTCACATTGAGTATATAACATTCCCTGGAAGATCTATCATCAGCAGTAAGCACAATTCATATTGCGTTGGAACTTATCTTGTTTTGTGAGTTATTGGAGGGCCTTTTCTCAACAGAAGAAAGAGGAGACAGTCTTGTATTAGAGTATGTCAGAATTGCTCTAGGAATCAGCTGGTATAAGGATAAGATTTTTTAAAAAAATTTCCCCTTTGGTGAGTAGAATAGGCCCTGAAGCCAGAAGGACCTGAGTTCAAATTCGGCCTCAGACACTTGACATATTTTGCTAGCTGTGTGATCTTGGGCAAGTCACTTAACCTCAATTGCCCTGCCTTCCCCTCAGCAAAAAAAAAAAAAAATTCCCCTTTTAAGAAAATCAGTCAATTCACAAATGTTATTAAGTACTGACTACTTTATTTGAAATGAGAAATCCTGGGTTTGAATCTTGCTTCTGCATTAGGCTATGTGAATTCTAGCAGGTTCATAGGCTTGTACATAGATTCAGAGCTGGAAAGGACAGTGGAGAAGATTAAGTCCAACCCCAGATTTTACAGATGGGTAAACTGAGGCTCAGAGACATTCAGTGGTAAGTCTGTTGTTACACAGCTCACAAATGTCAGAAGTGGGATTTGAACTCATGTCTACCTGACTTCGTATCCAGTGCTATATTAACTAAATCAAGATTTCTTCATTTTTCTGTGCCTCATTTTGTCATCTGTAAAGTAGGGGTGCTGACATTCGCATTTCCTACCTCACTGTTATGAGGAAAGAGCTCTGCAAATCTCGAAGTGCTACATAAATATGAGTTATTAGGAGTAAGAGTGCTGATTTAGCCTTAGCTCGGGGACATAATCAACACTGAGCAACCATGATATCTCTGAGGGTGTCTCAAAGCCCATCTGGTCTAACTGTGTCTGAGCTGGCTTATCCCATGCAGCATCCCGAAAGACCTCCAGGGAGCCACAAACCCATATTACAGACTTATGAAATAATTAAAAAGCTCAAATTCAAAGATTCTTTTGATGACCCCAGAATCTCCCTTTTGTCTGGGCTGTTTGTCCAACCAACCAACCAACACTCGTGTCTCTGCTCGGAACTTTTCCATGCTGGAGAAGGGAATATGTTGTGGGGGTCAAGTTCAAAGGCATCTTTAGAGGAATAATAATAGTAGGTAACTTTGATAATATTGCTAAAAAGCTTCCAAAATACTTTACATATATTATTTAATTTGTTCTTTATGGCAACCCAAATGAATTGAATAGCATAGGTATTATTATCTCTGTAATTGCTATGATATGATATGATAGCAATTTATAATATATTTAATAGAATATTATGATAATAATATTTATGGTAGCAATAACATAATATTTAATATAAAGTGATATTTATATAACACTTTAAGATTTGCAAAACATTTTACAAATATTACCTCCGTTATTCCTCACAGAAACCCAAGGAGGTCGTGGCTATTATTCTCTCTCATTTACAGATGAGGGAAGTAAGGCCTAGAGAGATTTATGTAATTTGCCCAGGGGTAACACAGCTAGTAACATCTGAGGTCATATTTGAACTCAGAGCTTCCTCGCTGCTGGACCAGCCCTCTAGCCACCGACCCATTTAGCTGACTAATTTTGCAGATGAGGAGACTGAGAGTCAGCAACATTAAGCATTATGTTCGTGGATATACGACCAGGAAGTGTTAAAGGCAGGCTTCTAACCAGGTCTTCTGACTCTCCGGCCATGACTCCATGCTAACTGTGAATCTTGCCGATTTGTTATAGAGATGGTAAACCACTGAGAAGCAAGGGGTGGAAATTATAGAGAGACCGATTTGGGCTCCATATAAGGAAGTACTTCCTATTCCACTCTCTTAGCGCAAAATGGATTGCCTTGGGAGGTAGGGGGTACCCCTTTACCAGAGGCCTTCAGGTAATGTCTGGGCAACCACTTGTCAGAGAAATTATAGAGGAGATGCACAGGAAGGTGTTAGTTAGACTAGATGGCATCTGAGATCTCTCCTGCCTCTCACTTCCTGTAAAATGATTTCTCTCGGACAGAATATAAATTACAAGATGAGTCCTTCCCTCTCTCAAATTGGTCCTGGAAATAGTTTTTATCTCCAGCTACCTAGGGAGGGTGAAGAATCCTATTTCAGGCTTGCTGAAGTTCAGACAAAGCCTTTGAGCATAATATAGCCCTCAGCCTCAGTGATCTGTGAGGGTTTTCTTCTGTCTCACTGGGACTAGTCCTCGAGGGAGGTTCACCTCAGCTGAGGCTTTGGGTTTTTGGTGCACTGGAGTTTGCTGCTGTTTTTAGAGCAGAAGGTGTTAGTGAAGAAGAAATTGGAGGAGAGAAGGTCATGCTGTGACATTAACCATCTCAGAGTCACTCGTGCTGCTTAAACCAACACAGGTCTGCTTGTAATTCTTTAGAAGACTCTCTCGTCTCTATACTTTGGTCCAGGTTGTCCCCTGTGCTTTCATTGTTCTCCCTCATCACATCTGCCTTTTAGTTTCTCTGACTTCCTTTAAGTCTCAGCTCAAAGGGCAATTTCTGCAGGATGCCCTTCTCTCCCTGTCTCAGCTACTGGTACCTTCCCTTCTGAGACTGATTTCCACCTATTCTGTGTGAATCTTGTATCAGCTTAGTTATTTATATATTATTTCCCCCATTACACTGTGAGTTTCTTGAAAACAGGGGATGTTTACTGCCTTTCTTTCCATTTTCAGCACCTACCACAGTACCGGGCACACGGTAAGCACTTAATAAATGCTTGTTCAGTGATTAAAGTAACAAAATGTTCAATTTCGGGACCTAGATGCCTGCATTCTGAAGGATATGAGAAAGCTGCTCAAAAGAGGTGTAAAAGCAAAATATTTAGGAAAACATCATAAATTTTTTTGATTAGAAGGGGGCATCTCTCTTATATTCAGCTGTAAAATGTATCTTTCAAAATCCCGAGATGTTATTCTCTCTTTATTCTGGGCTCCTTGGGCCTTGTCTTTTTAAATTTCATTCTAGGAATGTGGCACATGTACCAGTATGGTGGGCTGAGAACTTTGACAGGCCTGGATCTTTGAGGTGTGGTAGGGGCTCTCTCTCTCTCTCTCTCTCTCTCTCTCTCTCTCTCTCTCTATATATATATATATATATATATATATATATAAAAATTCTAAAGTTTTTTTCCTTCTTTTTCTGATTATAATGGAGAAGCTCTGTAAGGGAAATGGGAAAGGGGAAGTAACTCATATTATAGTGTCTTTTTTTCCACATTACTCATAATCTCTCTTGTTCAGAATTGTTGATGGAGGTGAGGAAGAGATGCTAATTTTGAGGCAGATACCTGTCCCCTTTCAACTGGATGGAGACGAAGATTTCATTTAACTGGGCACCTAATGGCTATCTTGTTAGATGATTTTCCAGAACTAAATTTGAATTGAGGACCTATAGGTCTAAGATTTCAGTTACCATTCCCAAAGCCCCGATATTGTCTAATTTCTCCCTCCCCTTTCATCATCATCGTCATCATCATCATCATCATCATCATCATCATCATCATCATCATCTGGCATTGTTGTACTGAGCCCAGTTTCCAGCATGTCAGGCTGAGCCTTTCTTCTGGGACTTTACATGAGAAAACTCAGCATTCTATCCCAATAATGGATGTCAGGAAAGGTCTTTTGTTAATTTCAAAGATCTTTACAGCTATTCAAATAATTATCTGTTATATGGAGAAACAGATGACTTTTAGAGAACCTGTCTCCACTCTCATTGAATTCTAGCATTGTTTATGAGTCATTTATTAATTGACTCACTCCCCATGCCCGCATTGTAAAATGCGGTGCTGTGTAGTAACCCAGCCCCTATTTCTCTGCAAATTCAATTCCAGAGTTAATTTCTCTTTGTAGGTTGTCTAGCAATGCTTTGTATTTGGTATTTGTCATCTATCTCTTACTCTTTTACCAGTCATAATTACTTTGCGTTAGGTGAGTTATTTATGTGAGTCTTAAATTCTGAATTGAGAGAGTTAGCTTAATTAGTTAGAGGACTGTACATATGGTGACCAATTTCCCTAGACCTTCCGTTGAGAGTCAGCCCCTAGAGTAATGAGCTTGATATCTTACCTCTGACATTTACTGGCTGTGTGACTGTGGGTAAGTCTCACAACTTTTCTGGGCCTTAGTTTCTTCATCTGTAAAACTTGGATAATAATAACCACTAGCACTTGCCTCACAGAATCTTTGTAAGGCTCAAATGAAAACAAAACGCTATATAAATGTTTGTTATTATTGAGCTCTTGTTCTCATGAAGGACCAGGTGGAGAAGTGTGGATGCCTTAGCATATGCCAACTCTACTCTTGGAAAGACAGTGCCAAAGACAGACCCTTCCAATCCTTAGTTCTTTTTTTCCCCTTAGTTCTTCTTGTAAAGCCCTAAAGAGAGGAAGAGAATGGTACATTCAGTGGCTCTCCCAGAGTTACTTGCACACTACATAATCTATATTGAGTCGTGCACTTGTTTCTTATAAACTTATTTGTACATTTACACCCATGATTATCTGTCATCTAGACTCTATGTCTTAGGAATCTATATCTGTTTACAATTCATACATGTATGCAATGTACACTCCTTGGGGTTACACACCTCTATTCAATAGAATGTCTATAACTCATGAATGAAAGATTGAAGGGCTACTCACCTTCCTTGATACATACTGCTTCTGAAAGTGGTGGGAGGGACACCTAAGCTGCTCTTTGACAGTGATTGACATCTGTTGAGATTGAAATAATGAGGCCTTAGCCCCTATTTCTCTGCAAACTCGATTCTAGAATTAATTTCTTGCTGTAATGTACCCAATTCCACCTTGTATTTGGTGTTTGTCATCCATCTCCTGCTCTTTTGCCAGTCATAATTGCTTTGCAATTATATTAATCAAAAAACAACTAGCTCCTTGCAAAGATGGCAAGAAGAGAGGTTAATAAAAAAACAAACATTTCACCGAAGTAGCAATTAGCTACAGTGGGCATGATCAGGTATTTTAGGGAACAGCATATACAGGGTAAGTAGTTTTATTTTGGGGTGAAGAGAGTCTAACCTTTGTGATGGCAATCCTAGGAGAGATACAAGTGGGGTATGAACAGAATTGACTGTTTCAGCCAAAGAAGAATAGGTTGGTGAAGGCTCTCTAACAATTAGTTTGTCAAGGTCTTACAAAGTAGAGAGGAGGCAATGGGTTGAGGAGATGTGAGATGGCATTAGGGAATGTCTCGGCTTTGAACACATTCGCTTACTTCCACTGAGAAGAGTCTTCACCTTAGCCCTGATGGTTTTGAATTCTAGAAAAAAAGTGGAGGTCTTAGTGTAGTTAAGATAATTTCTTCGTGCCTCCGAAAAGATAATGGTCAGCACTGTGTTAGGCAAATGAAAGGCATTGACTAAATGCTTGCTGATTTCAACTGGCTTTTCTCTTCCTGGTAGCACATACATTTATCTCCAACATGTCGCTATGGGTCTTGTATTATTCTCCAGTTGCTTCTTGAGTGTCTGTCTTGTCTTCCTAGGAATATTTGTAATCTGTCAGGGCAGAAACCAAGTTGTCTTCTAGCATTTTGTTGGAGGCACGATGTTAGGGCATCTACTGTGTACAACTAGGGAATGCTACAAGACCCAAATCAATGTGTTGGAGATAAACAAATTGTTTGTGCTGTCAGGAAGAGGGAGGCCAGTTTATATCAGAAGTGTTAAAAAAAGCTTTTACACAAACAAAACAAATGCAGTCAAAATTAGAAGGAAAACAGGAAACTGGGAATTTTTTTTTACAGCAAGTTTCTCCAATAAAGGCCTCTTTTCTCAAATATAGAAAGAACTGAGCTAAATTTATAAAAATAAGAGCCATTCCTCAGTTGATAAATGGTCAAAGGATATGAATAAGCAGTTTTCAGAAAAATCAAAGCTATCAATAGTCGCATAAAGAAATGCTCTAAATCACTACTGATTAGAGAAATGCAAATTGAAATAACTCATACACCCATCAGATTTGCCAACATAACAGAAAAGGAAAATGACAAATGCTGCGGGGATGTGGAAAAATTGGAACACTAATGCACTGTTGGTGAAGGTGTGAGTTAGTCCAACAATTCTGGAGAGCAATTTGGAACTAGGCCCAAAACTGTGCATATGCTTTGACCTAGCAATATCACTACTGTGTCTGTATCCCGAAAGGTAAAAGAAGAGGAAAAGGACATTTTTGTACAAAAGTATTTATAGCAGCTCTTTTAGTGGTAGCAAAAAATTGGAAATCGAGGGATGCCCATCAATTGGGGAATGGCTGAACAAGTTATAGTATATGATTATGATAGAATACTATTATTATATAAGAAATGATGAGCAGGATGGTTTCAGAAAAACCTTGAAAGACTTATATGAACTGATGCAGAGTGAAGTGAGAAGAACCAGGAGAATATTGTACACAGCAACAGCGATATTGTAAAAATTATCAATGGTGAATGACCTAGCTATTCTCAGCAATACAGTGATCCAAAGGATCCATGATGAAAAATGTTATGTACCTCCAAAGAGAGAACAGATGAATTCTGAATGCAGATTGAAGCATACTTCTTTTGCTTTCTTTATTTTTCTTGTTTTTGATATATGTTTTCTTTTGTAATATGGCTAATATGGAAATGTTTTATACGTTTTCGTATGTATAATCTATATCAAATTGCTTATCTTTCCAAGGAGTGGGGTGGGAGGTAGGGAGAAAATTCTGAACTCAAAATTTTGAAAATAAATTGTTAAAATTTTTTACATGTAATCGGGAAATATTTAATGAAATAAACAAAAAGATATTTTAAAATATCTCATCTGGAGTATTATGTCTAGTTTTGTGTATCACATTTTAAAAAGAATAGAGGCAACTAGATGGCATAGTGGATAGCACCCTGAACTTGGAGCTCAAATCTGGCCTCAGACACTAGCTATATGACCCGGGGCAAGTCATTTAACCCTATCTACTTCAATTTTTCTCCTTTAAAGTGGGGGTAATAACAGTATCTGCCTCTCAGGGTTATGGTGAGGATCAAGTGAGATAATGTCTGTAAAATTCTTAGCACAGTCCCTGGCATACAGTAGGCATTTAATAAATGCTTAAGAAAAAAAAAGAACATTGAGAAAAGGATTGGAGACCAGACAATATGAAAATTTGTGGAAAGACCTGGAGATATTTGGCCTGGAAAAGAGAAGCCTTAATAGAGATGCCTTAACAGAGATGCCTTCAGGTCTGGGGGAATAAAGAGTGAACGAAATAAAGAATGATTAGAATTGTTCTGGTTGGCTCCAGAAGGCCAAAGTCGGGGTAAAGGGTGATAGCTTCAGGGAGACATATTTAGGCTTGAAGCAAAGTGAAATCTCTTGACAATCAGAGCCAACCAAAGGTGGCATTGGCCTTCTCAGCAGGCAGTGTGTTCTCTCTCATGAGAAGTCTTCAAGTGAAGGCTGATGACCACTAGTCAGGGATGCATTGGGGTGTCTTGGTTAGACTACCAGGCCTTGGAGGTTCTTTCCAACTTTGAAATTCTGAAATATGTGTGAAGGCCCTTTCCTGCAGAGCACAGGTTTGCTTACAATCACTTCACTCTTTAGGAGATGAACCTTGCCCCCATTAAGACCTTCTCTTGCTCAATCCCAAATCTCTTGACTATTAGAACAGTAAATATTTTTTTTCCTTCTGGCTAAGGCCGTTCCTGAGATGTGCCTGAGTAAGAAATATGCAAATATTGTGTGTACTCAGTGGAAATGTCATCTGCCCACTGAGCTGTGGTAAAGTATGGTTCCAGTTACCTGCTCCATTAGTTGCTCTGAGAACCAAGACAAGGTTGATCCACTAATGGCTGGGCAATGGAGTTTCCTTTGGATACCTTTGGCTGACAGCTCCTCTGGGTGATAGAGCTTCATTGGGTTCTCAGAGAATAGCTATTTGGGCTTGAAAGTCGAGAATATTTTCTTGTATTGCATAATGAGATTGTTTAAACCAGAGACTTCCCATACCTTCTGCCCATGTGCCAACAAGAGATTTCCATCCCTCCCCCACCCCAAGCCCTGCAGGGTTGGCTCTGTCATCACCATTCTGTTTTCCCTTGGCATCATCACAGCTGAGGCCATTAACTGTCGAGCCTCAGCCTTGTCCCAGGCCCTGGGGCCTACCCAGATTTTAGGCAGGGGAAAGATAATAAGTCCTGGACCCATAGTTTAGTACAAATCACTATGGCTACCTGTCCTTTTCTGACCGTCTACATTGACTCTAGCAACTGGGCAATTGCTCCATTGTCACCAAGTTCTTAGCATATAATCTAGACTCAGAGATTTGTTGGGTCAGTGTCTTGTTTCCTTGTACCTAGCTCTCTGTCTTAGTTGTCCATCCTTCTTATATTTCTTAAGGGAATTCAGTCTTACCATAAACCATCATCTTTCTGACTGAATTCTCTGCTTCATTTTCCCTGCTGGTCTGAACTTCAATCCATTGCTTATTGCCAGACTTCCCTATGGCCATATGTCTCAACTGCTGCTATACCCACCCGATGCCCACCATTGAGCTTTCTCGATGTCAATTACCTGCCTCCTTGGATCACTGATAAGTATATCTGCTTCTATCTCCCCTGATGAGACACCATCTTAGAACCCATTGCTAGCATGGTCCTGGATTATTTATTCCAATAAGCCCCTCTAGTCTCTGGGTCCTGGCTTTCCCCCATCTTGCCCATCAGGATCCCAGGATGGGAAGATTGGGTCTAGGTCACTCCTGTACAGGTGGCTACTAAGATCTACTCTAATCTGGGATTCCAGTTAATTAAATACCAGCTTCATTTAAAGACCCATGAAAATACATTAACTCAGGGTTTCCTTTTTTACCACCTGGCCCCAACCCCCTTTAGATTCCTTCAGCCAGGATCAGGGCTCTGAGCCTTTTGAGAAGCTAGAATTTCCATGTGCCTTTTTAGGGGATGTCGGTGTCACCCAGTTTGTCAGGAGACGAGTTGAGGTTGTCAGTTGGAGAAATTTCCCAGTCCATTGTATAAAGGTTAAGGCAGAGCCTAGGGTTCTACTCACGGCCCTTGCCACTAACTAGCTGTATGATCTTAGGCTGAGCACTCGCCCATCCTGGGTTCTTTTTCCTTCTCTGTCAAGGGAGAGATATGAATAAGATGACTTTTTTTGTCCCTTCCAGCTCTAAAAATATGTTTTAAGTGACATTCTAGTGTCTAGATCAGGGGTGGGGAACCTGCGGCCTCAAGGCCACATGTGGCCTTCTAGGTCCTTGGGTGGGGCCTTTTGAATGAGTCCAAGTTTTACAGAACAAATCCTTTTATTAAGGGGATTTGTTCTGTGAAGTTTGGATTCAGTCAAAGGGCCGCACTTGAGGACCTAAAGGGTCACATATGGAGGCTGCAGCTTCCCTACTTCTGGTCTAGATGATACTTAAAAGTGTGTGTGTGTGTATGTGTAGGTCAGTGACATGGGAGAGGGAGTGATAAAGAGAAGCTATAAACTCCTTCCCCATCAAAGAGTTAAGTTTGGACCTCTGTGCCATTCTCTTTTCATCTGTTTAGTTTAACCTCCAAACTGTGGTATCAGATTCACTGCATGGTTATGTTTTTCAAGTCTCTGAGTGACAAATGATGTTTTTACAATGCTTCATACATCATTTTAAACACCAGCATGGGGACTGGGGTGCTGGAATGCTTCAGGAATCTTGGCATGGATCTCTGCTTGGAGCATAAAGCCATCTGATTTTCCACAAAACAGTCTGACCTGGCAGAACTTAGCCAAGTAGGAAAACTTTAAAAAAAGTTTTAATAAGGAAAGAAACACTTGAATAATAGTTAAATGACACCAAAATGTCGTTCTGGACAAGTATCTTTCCTTCACAATGGAGATCTGTCCTTCTCAGAAAACAGTTCTGTACATGTCTCGCCAAGACTCCCATTTTTGGTTTTCTCACGTGGAGTCTGCAGGCTTGAGCATCTACCCCTTGCACTCAACTAGCAGTTTTGACTGGGCTCCTTGTTTTGACCAGAACCCAAATCACTGGGTCCTTTGGCATTTTTCATGGTTTATTGTACAGTCTGGTCTGTAAAGAGGGCCTATAGACTACATCTGCATAGGACAAGATCCCCTTTTCAAAACGGGCCAGGCATAGCCCCACGATGACAAGCCACTGAACAGAGGGTCCAAAGATACCACTAATGCTGCTTTTTCATCCAAGAAAAATTCAAGTAGTGTGGCTTCCTTCCATTTATACCTCCTGAACCCTTAACTCAATGTCAACCAAGCAATGTATCCCATTGGGAACACACTATGGAAGCTACTACTTGATATAAAAAGGGCTACCTTCAGCCTACCACGGACTCCTGAGAGTGGGCCTCAGGATTGATTGCTGTCCTGCTTACTACTTGTGTGACCGTGACCTTCTCTGAGACTCAGTTTACCTATCTGTAAAATGTGAAGATCCAACCATGTGGCCTCTGAGATTCCTTTCAGTGTTAGATCTAGAATCCTAGAATTATTCTGAGCTAGTCAGGTATTCAGAGGACTTCAAAGACTCAGGCTTCAGGTAACAGGCAGCCAAAGACTCAATCTAGAACAGATACAACAAGGGATTCTCCACCACTAGGACAAACCGAGCCCAGGCCAGCAACTTCCTTGATCCTCCAACCTTTGTGGTCTTTGGTAGTGTGATGCCCCTTATAGGTTATTCTAAGAGCATCCTGCCACAGACTCAACTCTATTCAGAATTAGGGAAGCTATCTCTGACATTCAGACATTTACACTTACATTTACATTATGTGTGTATGCATGGACACATCTGGTGTGTAAATATCATTGCAGAAGTTTCATGAATGATTTTACAACCTTTTGGAAACTTTTCAGGAGTTTTAAGGAATTCGTTAATAGATAACATTTCTTTTGTCTCAATTCTACTCTTTGTTACGTCCTCATTTATTCCCCCATTTTTCCACATGACAGAGGGAAATTGCTATGATATGAAAGCCCATCTTTCCCCAAACCTCCCTCTTCAGTGACCTCTCATCATCCTTTCTTTTGCCTTGAGGAATTTTCCATCTCGTCATTGGGTTTTCTTGGACTGAATTGAAAGTCAGAGTTGATGGCTGCTCCAACTGTGTACATGCCCAAGAAGTCAGGTTCTTTCCAGTGCAAAGGGGGCCTAGGATTGTCAGCGTTTCCATCTGGAGAAGGCCCTTTGGAGGTGATTGGTCTCATTAGGAAGAAGCAAAGCTTCTCTTTTTCCTCTTCACCATTCTTTATTTTCATGAACATTAAGGACTGGAGCTTGTATAGTCGGTGGATGCTGAGGGGAGTAAGGAGGGAGCAGCTTGCCAAGAGGGCAGCTGGATGTTTGCCCAGCACTCTCTGAGATCAACTGTACTTTTAGAAGCAGCATGATAGAGTGGAAATGATGCTGGATGTAAAGCGAGAGGACCTGAGTTCAAATACTAGCTCTGCTATTTCTTACCTGTGTGATAGTGAGTGAATCACTTACCCTTCTGAGCCTCAGATCCTTACCTGGAAAAGGGAGAGTTGGATTATTCATCTCTAAGGTCCAAGCTCTAAATCTGGGATATATTAAGGCTAGGATCTCACATAAGAATCCTTCTCTGTGTGGAAATTCTGTGAATGAAATGGTACCTTCTGGCCCCGGCTCTTTGCCAAGTGCATTCTGTGGTGGAAAACTGTCACCAGACAGATTCCTAAGCCTGGGTCCAGTCAGCATCTTCCCTGGGGACTCCACACACATTTCTGAGACTGAGACAGTCCTGCAGCTCTGGAAGATTTCAGGATTACTGCAGATGGAGTCACTGGTCAATGATTCAACAGCTGCTCCTAGGCCAACAGAGGGACATAGGCTGCTTTTGGAAGCGCGTTATGGATGAACCTTGTCTGGTGTCTCTCCAGCAGTAGGTCAGAATACTCGGTCGGAGCTTTCTTCTATCTCCAGCCAGCTCCACAGAGGATGTGGATTGCTCGTCTCCACAAACTGAGGAGGAAAGAATTCTCATCTCACTTGAGCAGTTCTAGTGAATGCCCACCCTAATCTTCACAAGCTTCTTTCTCTTGTTTTTCTGGGTCTTTGCCTTTTTTTCTTCCCTTATCACTATTAGAAAGGAGGCCTAGGGAGTTTTGGAGGAGAGGGAAATATAACAAACAACCCCAGGATAATAGAAGTGCATTATTGTGATTCTTTTTATCCCATTGACCACTGAAGTTTATCCCAGTGGTCTGGTTGGCTCATACCTTTACTGCTCCGATTCCACGTCCATTTTGGCCAAAGGTGTATACTCAGTTAAAGATGATATCTTTTGACAGCAAAAGAGTATTATTCATCTGCTGAGATCATATAGGTAACATGTCCTTCTATAAAACCTTCTTAAGTACCAGCATCACCATCAGCATCATGTTGGACTTTGAATCAGGAAGACCTTAGTTCAGATTTCACCTCTGTTACTTAACTAGTTGTATGACTTGGATTGGACCAGGGAAGTCATTGAGCCTCTCTTTCAGTCATTCAATAAATATTTATTAAGCACCTACTATGTGCCAGGCACTGTGCTAAGCATCGGGGATACAAAAAGAGGCCAAAGGCAGTCCCTAACCTCAAGGAGCTTACAATCCGAGCCTCAGTTTTCTTATCTATCAAGTGGGGACAATCATACCTGTAACACTCATCTCGTAGGGCTGTTGATGTTATGAGGCAATGTTTAGAAAGCACTTTGTAAACCTTAAATTGCCACATATTGTTATTATCTGTGATTCTAGCAGTGCGGGTATGCTTGTATAGTGGAAGAAACACTGTATTTGGAATCAGAGGACCTGAGTTCAAATTTCCCTTTGGTCACATTCTAACTGTGTGACCTTGGAGTAATCATTTAATCTCTCTGGGTCTTAGTTTCCTCATCTGCAAAGAAAAAGAGTTGGACTGGAGGACCTCTATCATTCCTTTCAGCTTTAAATCTGTGCCTTCTTAGCCTGTGTGACTTGTCTATCTTTCCCCCATATATCCTCTATAGAGTATCTACTTAATGAACTGGTGGTCTTCCTCTTGTTCTCCTTTCTTAGAAGTGCCCATGTACTATTCGGGCTGTTCATCGTCAGCATCATCGTCATCATCACAGCTAGTTAATTAAGGGTTCCCCTCTGTGTGTGGCCTTGGGTGAAATGATAAAATGAAAGGATGAGCCGGACACAATTCATGTTACATGTTAACACCCCAAGAAAGAAATCATGTAACAAAGATATGCTGATGATGGATGATAGTGCAGATACAAAAATTCAGTAGATAAAAAGGAGAAAGGCACAATCTCAGGAGGTAGCAGAGGGTCCTCAGAGACACGTGACTTCACAAAGAAGAAGCAGTTCACCTTGGACTCTGGCAGTTCCCCAAGACTGAAAACAATGATGGGGACTCGGTAGGCACTTGGTTTAAGTCCTGGCCAGAGCAGTAATTAGAGGGGTGAGTAGACTCTCAGGGGATGGCAGGGGGAAGCTGATCACATCTGGGATCAGGGCCAAACTTTTCTCCTCTCCCCTTTCATCCCCGTTAGGCAGCTGAACCAAGATGGCTCAGACCTCCCTCTTCAACCAGGCTCCTGGGTTCAGCAGTTGCACAGAGTGACCATCTGCCCTTAGGCCTACCTCTCATGCCTCTGTTTCCCTCTTTGCCAATTATGGAGGAGGGAAAAGGGAAGTGACAGTCTGGGGACAGAGTGCTTGGTGGGCCACTAGGCCATCCCACATTCCATGAACTTGCCATGCCCCAATTTTCATCACTAATGATCTATTTTCGAGTAACTCTAGGGTGTGAAGGGTCCAATATTAGAAACATCTTGGGTGGGGGCAGGTTGGAGAGACAAGAATACCAATTATTATCTTTTACGTTTGTGTACTTTTCAAAGTGTTTTCACGTCTGCCATCTTGATTCATTTTATTCTCCCACGGCTCTATGATGTAGACAAAGAGGCTGTTTTCTTTCCCATTTTATAGTTGAGGAAATCAAGAGCCCAGGATGCCTAGGATTAGATGGGTAGGTAGTGAGTGACGTTGTTCTATCTGCTACATCACACCACCTCTGCCAGAGGGAAGGATGCTTTCCCAAGTATCTGGAGCAGCAGGGACTAGTGGAACCAGACAAGAAAGACTGGAGTAAGGGCTGAGCCCCTGGCTCCCATGTCTGGTCATTGAAAGAGTCGCCATTCCAGCTTTAGAGTGCTAAAAATCTGCAGCCTGTCTGCCTGCCTGTTTGTGTGTCTGCATGTGCCTGTGTGCAGATGTGTGTGTGTGTGATGTGTGTGCATGCTTGCATTTGTGGGCTGTGAAGTGTTGGATCTGGACCCAGAGGAACTGTGTTCAAATCCTGCAATAGCCACTTACCTTTTCCTGGACCAATTCCTCATCTATAAAATGAAAAAGTTAGAATAAAGGACCTCTCAGGTTTCTTCTCACTTGAAATTTGTGATCCTATGAACTATAGAGATGCTGGAGGTTCTCTAGTGCATCATTGCCATGGAGAACTAAGGTACAGCTGAAGAAACATGTTGAAGAAGAGGCGTTGTTCCCAAGCACTGGAGGTCGGTGACAGATTTCTGTTCAGTCTTATTGGAAGAAAAATACAATCACAGAAGCAGGGACTTGTATTTAGTTCTAAGGGGGCTGAGGCTTGTGTGAAAAGGGGTGTGACCTTGGGAGCCATCCCAACCCTGCATTTTGAAGGTTTATCTCCCTAGCTGTTATAGTCAGACTGCTATCCTGCAGATAGGGCAGTTAGCCTATAAAATACTATGTATCTTGAGAAGTCATTTCATCCTTACCTTGCTTCCATATATAATTGTGTCCAAATATCTAGGACAGCTAATCTGTTTTCTAAAATCTCCTGGAAAGGTAGACCTTATCTCCTCTCCTGCAAGATCTATGAGATTTCTTGCTCAGAACCTATCTGGTCTAAGATGAGACCATTTCCTTTTCCCCACCATCCTTTCTGTGTCCTCCGCCCCACCCCAAATCATACCATCCTGAGGGGAAGGCTGTCAATGTGCCGATTCCACTCATTGCCCTTGGCCAAACAAGTCAGGCTCCATTGAACTCTGTGCTTCTGCTCTCCTCATACTAGATCCGCAGGTGCTGGCCAAGGAAAAGAGGGAGGAGAAGGATTAGAAGACCAGGGACAATAGCCTCTCAGAATCCTGGTAGCCAAATAACGTTAGAAACATAATGGGAGCTCTGTTCTTTGTGGCTACTGGTGAGGTCAACCCTAGTTTTTGGAATCAGGCCTCGACAATTCCAGTTATCCCCACCTTTTCTCAATAGCAGCATCTGGAAAATGGCAGAGAATTCCCATCCAAGGTCATGTCAGTTCACAGGAATATAACTTTAAAACAAATAGCACAGTGTCTGGCATATAGTAGGCACTTAATCCACGCTGGCTGACTCGACGACTTTAGAACGTAAGGGACCTCTGATACTCTATGGACCAACCCCCACTTCCTACATATCAGGAAACGGAAACTCAGGTCGATTTCAAACTTTGGATCTTGTAGTATTGTCTCCATATCGCTCTGCCTTTCTCCTTCTGGGAGTGCAGTGAAAAGTATCAGAGGCCAATGGAGAAAAGTAGGGGTCAGTGCTGAGGGATATCTTTGTCTCTTTCTATATCATCCGTATCTATGACCACACATGTGGTTGTATATGTTTGTATGTATATATGTGAGAGGCTGGCAGTGTGGTGTAGTAGGAGGTATGTACATTTAGAGTCAAAGCGTCTAGGTTAAAATCCTGCTTGACCTTGGCCAAATCATCTGGCATCTCTGGGCCCCAGGTTTCTCCAATGGAAAATGGGAGGGTTGACTGAATCCACATTTAAATTTATGAGCTTGTATAGACACGAGTTAAATGATTTGCCCAGACACTAGCTGTGTGACCCTGGGCAAGTCATTAAACCCTGTTTGTCTCAGTTTCCTCATCTGTAAAATGAGCTGGAGAAGGAGATGGTAAACCACTCCATTATCTCTGCCAAGAAAACCCCAAACTGGGTCACAGAGAGTTGGACAAAATGGAAATGATGCAACAAAAGCAACTTATTTTATTTATAGGGAAACTAGGTGGCACAATAGATAGGGTGCTGGGCATGGAGTCAGGATGACTCATCTTCTTGAGTTCAAATCCAGCCTCAGACACTAGCCGTGTGACACTGGGCAAGTCACTTAACCCTCATCTGTAAAATGAGCTGCAGGAGGAAATGGCAAACCACTCCAGTATCTTTGCCAAGCAAACCCCAAATGGCATCTCAAAGAGTCGGACACTACTGAAATGAATGAACAACAATGACAATAGACACATGGATTACAGACTGAAAACATTTTGGTTTTGTGCCTTCAATGTCTTGTACAAAGGAGGCATTTACTAATAAATATTCAATTGAACCAAACTCATGGAAATGCCATGGTCAAGGTGTACCCTCATAAGAGAAGCTGATGTATCATGGGACCCTTTGAACAGCAAAGTAACCAGTCAGTCTTGATGTGTTCCGACAGAGGTTTGCCTAATAGATTGTGAGCTCTTTGAGGTCAAGGATTGTTTCTTTTTTGTCTTTGGATCTCAGGACCTAGCACACCGCCTGGCACGTGGTGCCAAATGAAAGTTGGGTGAGTCGAATTTCGGTATATTGCTATGACCTGGTTTAGCTACGTAAACATAAACATTCAGAGCTAAATTCAGGAACAATGGCATTGGGGAGGCAGAGCTTTATGGGTTTCCCCACAAACAAAAGAAAATGTGTACTATATTACAAGGGGAACCTGATTAGATCTACTCTTTGATCAAATCCTTGGCAGACAGAGATTGTTTAGAGTAGGGCATTTACTGTATCCATGCTGTATCTGTTTTTCTGATATGTAAAACCCTAGATATTATATACACATAGTACATACATATGTATATGTATGTATATGTCTATGTATATATTTATGTGTATATCTGCATTTGTATATATGTGTATATATGGTATGTGTGTATATGTACAGAGAGAGAGACAGAGAGAGAGAGAAAGAGAGAGGGAGACACACACAGAGAGAGAGAGAGAGAGAGAGAGAGAGAGAGAGAGAGACAGAGAGACAGAGAGACAGAGAGACAGAGAGACAGAGAGAGAGTGAGTTAAGATTTGAAGCTTGATCTTTTGGCTCAAAATCCAGTGCATTTTTACCTTACCTTTAATGTGGTGTTGTTATTAATATTAAGCTAGATTTGCCTATGCATGACAAAATAATTTCCTTTCAGGCTACTCATAGAAAATCTGCAGTAGAACAGGGAATGTGTTAGTGAGAAGGCACAATCTAGAACCTCCTCCCCAGCCAAGAAGGTTGCCTGCGTGTAGGGACAAGTTGAGTTTTGTCATCTGTCACTGTAATTCAGGAAGGCCAAGCAGAGATAGAGTTGGATGGTGGACCCTGCTCTGGGTGAGGACAACACTGTCAATACCAGGTGTTTTTTCATCTTGTGTTAGTGGTCTTGCCTGCTTTCCACCCTCCCGAAGCCAGGAAAACAAAAAGGAGGAGAAAAAGAAATGGAGAAATGAAGGCCTTCTGAGCTCTGGCCTTTTATTTAAGGCTCAGTGTGTTTGGGGAAATGTAATTGAGCAGTTGTGTTCATCCTGCCAAGCCCATATCGAAGCCTTCAATAATTCATGGTGGAGGCCTGCAGATCTGGAGGAGAGAAGCTTTCTGTAGATGCCTGTGACCTGTAACTACAGGAGAAGCTGGCTGTCAAACGGCCATTTAGGAGAATAATAAAATCCTGTCCCTGCACAATCAAGTTATTATGGAAACTCAGAAATATTGAACTGACATACAGTTGTATCATTAGCTTTTTTTCTGGTGTTTTTCTTAAGAATGTTCTATCTCTGCCCCGGTCAGCAATCAGGAGTCAAGCTGGACTCCATCTGGAATGAAGGCCAGAGTTCCTGCGTCAGTCATTCCTGGCCCAACATTATGCTTTTGACCCTTCAGGCCGACTCAACATTTCTTCATATAGTCAGCTTGCCTGGCTCCATTTCACAGATGGGGAGAACAGTAAGGGAAGAATGGAATGAGTTTTCCTTTACATGAGAGAAGTCCATTGGCAGAGTTGGGGATAAGAAATCCTGATCCATAGGGCCTCTAGCAGAGTCAGAAAACAGTCAATCAGTCAGAAAAAAATTTAATAAACACCTACTACGTGCCTGGCACTTAACTCAGTTATGTAGTGCAACAAAGACCCAGTGAATAATCTGTCTTGTATTTTTTTCCAAGGAAGGGGCAGCAGTGGCTTGAATCTCTGGGCAGAATTGTGGGAGGGGGAACAGACTCAACTGAAGAAGTCATCCTGCTCTGACTCCAATATATATGTGTGTTACTAATGCAATCTGATATAGAAAGCATTTGTCAAGTTCCTTCTATCTTGAGGCTCTGAGCTCTGCACTGGGGAAGCAGAGATACAAGAGAAGCCTGCCCACAGGGAGCTTACTTTGCAGGAAGGAGGGTTATAATGTAACAAAACAACAACAACAACAACAACAACAACAACAACAACAACAACAACAAACCATGAATAATTTGAAGAGGAAGGTGAAAGTATTAACTCCTGAAGGTGGGTTGGGGGGATGATGCAGAGAATGCTTTCTGTAGGTGATAGAAGGAAAGAAGCATTTATTAAGTGTCTGCTACATGCCAGGCACTGTGCTTTATCTCTGTGAGGTAGATACTTTTATTTTCCTCATTTTATAGTTGAAGAAAGGACATTAAAGTGACTCACTCAAAGTCATACAGCTACTAAGTATCCGAGGCCTCCTGACTCCGGGCCCCAACATCTATCCAATGTGCCGCTTAGCTCCCCTGAAGGATGCTGAGATGTTGGCTTTTCTACTCTTGGCTGCCTACATGAATGTTGTCTAGGTTAACTGAAGTCTTTTCTCAAGGTTCTAAATTAATTTCTAAAGGCAGTGACCAAGCTGCCACATCTTTCCCATTAGGGATGAATTTGGTTTTATTTTCAGGGCTGAAGGCTTCTCTGAAACTTGGCCACTCATAGGCAGGCCTAATGGATTGGTGTGGTAGAAAAAGTAGGTTTTTGAAGGCAGAGAGAGGGCCTGCCTGGTCCTGCCGCTTTCATCTGAGTGACCTTGGTGACTCACTTTTTTCTCTGGGCTTCATTTTCCTCATCTGTAAATGGCCAAGGTGCACTCACCCTGGTGACCTAAGGTAAGTGGCTTTAAAGGCTTCGATTTCTTCATACTTAAAGTGATGGAGTTGGACTCAGTGACTTCTAAGGTCCCTCTCAGCCCTACGTGAACTTTGATGGCCAATCTCCAAGTCTCCAACTCTAAGTTAAGGAGTCTGTGAACGTCTGTCAGTCCCTCTCCAGTCGGGCAGGAGGTGGTTTACGTGGGGCGTCTGTGGAGGAGGCCTCGTCAAGGGGGTGGGAGGAGATGAAGGAGGAGGGAGTGGAGAGACTTCTTCACATTCCCACAGGGACTGTGTGATCACAGCCATCCCCACACAGACTTTCCTCCTTGGGAACAGCGGAAGGTTCCAAACAAGAGGGAAGTGAGAAAGTATAATTTTAGTGTCTCTGCTTTGACTAATTCCCTGCGGAGGCTCCTTCTGGTGCCTCAGCATTTGGGGTGGTGCCAGCAGAATGGGCATCTTCTCCTGAAGATAGATGGGGCTGGGACCTGGGACCTGAGGAGTTGACTGGGGCCTTATGAGCTACAGAGAATGGGAGAGGCCATTACTCATGGCCAGGGAGTCCTGAGATGGGGGAGAAGCTCCAAGGGTAGAGGATTGAGGATAGATTCAGAGACACAGTAGAAGAGGGGATTTAGGGACACATCTAGGGTCACTAGGCTGCCAGTCTGGGGTGGGCTATATTAGTGCTCTGGATGAACCCTGTGGAATTTTCTCCCAGGTTCCAAGTTGCATTTTCCAGGACCCATTCCAATATCTCCATGCCAGGACAGGTGGGTTCCTTTGAAAAAGTTCATGGTACCTCAGGGCAGGACAAGCACAATGGAAAATTTCTGTGAAACTGGGAAATGCTGGAACAAGGCCCAGGCATGACGCTTGTTGCCCTATCAAAGTTCATTCCTTTATAGCTCCCAAGGCTGAGTGTATAACAACCCAATATAGTACAATCAGCATTTATTAGGCACCCATAATGTGCAAGGCATGCTGCCAGCTATTAGGGATGTAGAGACAAAATGAAAAAAAAAAGCCCGACTCAGTCCCCCAAGGAGCTGGCGTTCTACTAAGGTGTTACAACATGTTAGCGGACAATCAATGCATGATAATTTGATGAGGAGGTGTAAGTACTGACCATTTGGGGAACCAGACCAGGAACGACTTCCCACAGGAGACTCAGCCTTAAAGGTTAAGAAGAGGGAGTGAGTAACAAGGGCTTTTTGGAACTAGGGCTGGAATGGTGAGTGCATAGAACAGCAGGTAGGTCAGTTAGGCTAGAATGAAGAAGGTGTGAAAGTCGACAATGTGTAGAAATATAGATTGGAACCAGAATGCAAAAGGCTTTATGTGCCTAGCTATATGTCTTTTATTCTAGGGGCAATAGGGAACTGTGGAAGGTTCTTGAGCTGAGGAATAATGTGATTAGACCTGGGCTTTAGGAAGACCATTTAAGATGAAAGAGAAAGGGGAGCACTGAATGTTGGCAGGTATAGGAGAAGATGTAGATGTGTTAGACCTGCCTCTGAGATATGTGTCTGTGAATGAGCTGCCCCACTTACTTTCTCTAGTGGTACATGGACTATGTCATGGACATCGCTTTCCACTACCAGGATGAGCACTGACTTTAAATCATAACCCTCTTCCTCTTTGATATGATTTTAATTTAAGAGCATTTCAGCTAAGGTTCCCGTTTAACAAGCTTCACTTCATAAGCTTTTACTAGGTGAGGAATGCTGCATTAGTTGCTGAAGATAGGCAAGACATAAACCTGCCCTCATGGAGCTTCCAGTCTAGTTGGGAAGATAATGGACACACATGAGTGTCTATAATCCAAAATAGGACATGTGAAAGAACAGCAAACATGAGATCCATGTGATGGTGGAAAAGACCCATTCTGCCTGGGAGGTCCGAAAGTGAAGGCTTCCAGAAAGAGGTGGTGTTTGAGAAGGTTGTATAAGGTCAGGGAAGGTGTCAACAAGGAGAGAGGGGGAGGGGCAGTGCTTCAGTTAAGAGCTTGGAATGAAATGGACTTGACACTGAGGTGTAAAAGTAGAGGTCAGGTCTGCAGAATTAGGAGCAGTTTAGTTTAACTGGAGAGTATAGTACATGGAGGGGAACCTTGGGAGAAAAGGCAGGAGAGATCAGCTGGTGCCAGATCATAGAGGGTCTTGAATGGCTAGCAGAATATTTGTTACAACACTTCTTCCTTCTTCCCTCCCTCCCTCTTCCCTTCCTTCCTCCCTTCCTCCCTCCCTCCCTTCCTCCCTTCCTTCCTTCCTTCCTTCATTCCTTCCTTCGTTCCTTTTCTCTCTTTCTCTTTCTTGCCTTCTCCCTTCCCCCATCTCTGTCCTACTCCTCTTCCTTTTGCCTTCCTTCCCCTCCTCATTTCCTTTCCCTTGCCTTGCCTTATATCCCCTTCTTTCTTCCCTTCCCTTGCCTTTTCTTTGTCCCTCTCTCCCCCTTCTTTTCTTTTTGTGGAGGAGGTGGCAGGAAGAGAAAATAAGTGCATGTTAATTAAAATTTTTAAAAAAGAAAAATGTCTGGCTGAGGAGTTTAGTTCCTCAGAAAGCTTTAGAATTCCTTAAGAGTTGTATAGAAGAAATTTTAGTGCCTTTGTGGTGGTGGATGGGAGACGTGGGAATAGGAGGGGAGAGCAGCTTCTCAAAGAAAGGACTGAGAAAAGGCTAGGAAGCAAGATTTCCTTTGAATAATTTCCATACTGTGGTCAACCCAAGAGGCTGGCGACCCCTCCCCACCTGGCTCCTATTGAAAGATCCTGTTCTAATGCCACTTATGCCATAAAGCCCTCTGTGACAGATGGGGAAACTCCTTGAGGGCAGGGTCCATCCGTGTCTTTGTATCTCCCTAGCACTCGACTTAGTTCTCTGAATATGGCAGGCAATTAATAAGGCTTTAATGAATTTAATTGAATGAGACTCTGTTTTGGAATTGAATTCCCTACTCTGGGTCTCTCTAGTCTCTGCCTTGCCCCAACCTCAGGATTTTCTTGCATTCTCAGCTCTTGCGAGTGCTGCAAAGCCTGCTGGCTTACAGAGGGTTTCCTAGGAGGCTACCCTGGGCTGTGAAAACCAATCATTTTGATTCTGAGAGGACTTATTGGGAAATTAATAGGACCCAGTGAGGGATGATCCAGATGGAGGCAGGTGTGAAGTGGCGCTTTGCTGGATGGAGTGGTTTTTGGCTTTCAAGATCGATCTTCTGTGGGGTAGGAGAGAAAAGGAATGACAGCTGCTTGATTTTCTCAGGAAGTGGGGGGGGCAGGGGGAGGCTAGGTGGGAGGGAGTCTGAAGTCCCTCTCCTTGGGCTTTTTTTAGATGTACCATCAGGTTCTAGTGCTGCCCTCCCACCGCTTCTCCAATGCAAAGGGCAGATCTCTGAGCAAGAGCCTCCCCCTGTGCTTTCATTCCAGGCCCCTGGAATTCTGGGGGCAAGTACACGGAGGAAGAAGGAAGGTGAACTGAGGCCCAGAGGAGAGATTCCAAGATCTAGGGAATGAGTAGATGAATGGATGACAAAGCATTTCTTAAGTGTGTACTTTGTGTAAAGCCCTGTTCTGAGTGCTAGGGATGGCAGCAGAAAAGCAGGACAGTACCTGCTCCAAGGATATCCCATACACTAACTACTGGGCCCTGGCTCATCTGGGCCCACTGGTCTATGTTGCTTGCTCCTATTAGACATCCTGGTGAACAGAAAACCATGGTGTAGTGAGTTGGTTCGTTGGTTTTTAGAGACCTTGAAGAACATCTTCAACTTTTTCATTTTGCAGATGAGGAAATTGAGGCTAAGCTCGGATTGGGGCAGTGACTCACCCAAGGTGACACAAATAGGAAGTAATAAAGCCAGGGCTCAAATTGAGGATCTTTGAGCCCAGATCTTGATATTGTCCCATGTCGAGTGACCCAAGCAAGAGATGTTCCCAAAGCTTGCTTGTTTCCATTCCATTGTGTTTCCTCCCTTCCACCTCTCCCTGGCTCCTCGGTCAAGTTCTGCCATAAATTATCTGTGTGAACATCGGCAAATCCCTTACTTTATCCTTCTCTGCCTCAGTTTCCCCATCCATAAAATGGGGATAATGGCACCTCCTCTCTCTAACTCCTAGACTCAGATGAGAGAATGGATATGAAAGTAGGTGTACTTTAGAAATATGGGGGACTTGTTGGCATCCCTGCTTCTCTGTGCAGCCTACCTGGGGGATGATTGAGAAGAACAGAAGACCCAGGGGAGAAAAGATAATAGTTTCAGTTTGGAGAACAGGCCTCTTTTTCTGCCTCTGTCCCTGTTCTTAGAAACTTCGACTCTTTCTAAGACCGTAAGATTATACAGTTGATGATGTCTGAGAGTAACCGTAGGGACCATCTAATCTTACCCTTTTATTTTTACAAATAAGGAAACTGAGGCCTAGGTAAATTAAATGATGTACCTAAGGCCACACAGGTAACAAATAGTAGACTTCAGGTTATCTCACTCTAAATCCACTGCCTTTTCTTCTCTACTGCTGTCAGGGAACCAGAGATAAAATGGTAAGGGGTGTGACCTCTTAGAACCCCATAGAACAACTTGGCCCTGAATTAAGTCAGATTACTTAAACACCAAATCACTTCTATCATTTAGACATAGAGACCTGCAGAGATCAGGAGAAGGATCTGGGCCGAGGCCAAATGCCAAGTGGTGGGTTTTGCAAGGACTTGCACCCACTTTATTTTATTTTTAAAATCTCCTTTTTTATTATGAACTTAAAACAACAACAACGACAGACCTAAATATTTCTAGACAGACAGAAGACAAGAAATAGGGTTGTATATGAAACTGTGAATTTCTATTACATGTATTTTTTTAAAAAGTGTATGTTAAATTTAAAATGCTAGTAACAAATCTGTTTTATTTGTCTGTGTCATCTTCTGAACTCCCTTCTGTTCTCTTCTTTGTATTTAAAAAATGTTTCATTGACGAGCTTTTCTTTTTCATTGTTTTCATCACTATCATTACATACTTACTCTTTGAACCACAGCGCTCTCTACTCCTGATAAAAGTCCTGTTATTGTACCCATTTTGCAGACGGCTTAAAGTTATGAGGTGATTTACCCAGGATCCCATAGCAGGTTAGCAACATAGCTGGGAAGAACAGGGTGGCTGGGAGCATGCAAGAAAAACTTTGCCAGCTCTAAATGAGAAAGTGGGATCTGGGAGGGGAGGCAGCTTTGGCTGTACTGTGGAGAATGCATTTCTGCACTGCCAGCACCATCCATCATTTTAACAGCCACAGAAATTCATTCTGGTCCCTCTTAGACACACACACACACTCGCAATTAAAGCAGAGAAGGGAGTTATAAAGAATGGACTCCAAGCTCATGGAGAAGCAGCAGACATTTCATGGTCTGAAGAACACCATTGTGATGATTTGGGTGACAATGTGGCAGGCATTTCCACTGAGACAATAGCTCCTGAGGAGCAGATATAATATTAATATACCAGTTATTCTCATTTCCCAGAGCCCTGTAATTTAAAAAAAAATTTCTTACTTTAGCATTATTCAAATTTTTTGGTCTCAGGACACCTTTTATACTTGTAAAAATGATCAAAGACCCCAGAGTTTTTATTTGTGTGGGTTATCTCTATTGACATTTACCAAATTGGAAATTAAAACTAACAAATTCTAAAATATTCATTTTAAATTTGTTTAAATAACAATAATAAATAATAACAAATATGTTAACATAAATAACATATTTTTTATGAAAAATAACTATATTCTCCAAACAAAAAGCTAGTGAGAAGTGTGGCATTGTTTTACATATTTTTGCATTCATTAAATAGAACATAACTGGATTCTCATATCTGCTTCTGTTTTCAGTCTGTTGCTATGTGTTGTTTTGGGCGAAGTCTATGAAGAAAATTCAGCCACATAGAGAAGTGTAGTTGGAAAAAAGGAGAATTATGTTAATAGGCAAATATTGTCTCAGGACTGTTATTAGAAAGACAGTTTTGACCTTATGGACCCTTTGAAAGGGTCTTGGGGACCTCCAGGGATCTGCAGACCACACTTTGAGAGCTACTGCTTTAAATCAAAGGAAGTGTGGGGATCATGAAAATGCAGGTCAGTATAAACTCTTGGTTTATAATTTTAAAATTGTATTGATATATTTTGTTTTTATAATCCCTTCAGTTCAACCAAGAGTATATGTAGTGTTCCATACCCATAGTCCTTCACCTCAGCAAAGAAAGGAAGGAGATACATTCACATATGTCCTTTTTGAGTACAAATTAGGTAATTATAATTGTACAGTATTCAGTTTTAATTTTTTTGGTCTTTTCCTTTATATTACTGTAGTCACTGTGCCATTTCTGGCCATGTTTATTTCTTTTTTACATCAGTTCATTTAAGTCTTTCTGTGCTTCTATATTTATGTTAATTGTTTCTTATAGTCCAAGAATATTCCATTTTGTTTCCATCCCACAAATTATTTTGCATTGTGCCTTTTTAAAAATAAAATTTTATTGATGAGTTTTGCTTTTTTACATCATCAACTTCTCCCAGCATCCTTTCCACTCCCCAGAGAGCCATTCCACGTAATACTTTTCTGAAAGGAAGAAAAAAGAGGAAGAGAAAAGATCAGCAAAATTGATCGTTACATACATCTGAAAATATATGCAATGCACCACACCTGTGGACTTCCTACCTCTGCGAAGGAGTAGGGTGAGGGTAATCTTCTCATATCTCTTCTCTGGGGTCATGCTTGTACTTTGTAATTTTGCAACATTCATTTTTGATTGTTTTGTGGTTGTTCTTTCCATTTACATTGCTTTAGTCATTGTGTATATTGCTTTCTCGGCTCTGCTCGCTTCACTCTGAATCATATTAGTCTTTTCCATACTTCTGTGTATTCATCATATTCTGGACCGTAACTTTCTAAATCATCAAAAGAGATGCAATTTCAGGAGGCTTTTCTGAGTGCATAGAATCATAGATCCAGAGCTTGGAAGGACCAAAGAGGTCATTTAATCCAATCCCTTTCATTTTGTAGATTAGGGTACTGAGACCCAGGAAGGTTGACTTGTCCAAGGTCACATGGGTAGTAATCATCAGCAGTCAAGTCAACAAGCCTTCATGTGCCAGTTGCTGTGCAGCACGTTGGAAACACAAATCTAAGCAGAAGGACAATCCTGCCCTTACAGAGCTTACGTTTTAAAGGGAGAATACAACATATAAAAGGAAGCTGGAAAGGGAGAGGCTGTGGGAGCATAGTGGAGAAAGCCTAAGAGAGTCAGGAATGCAGCCTGGAGAGGAATGAAGGTATAGTTGACCTGGGCATGGTCCTTAAAATGGAAGTTTGGCTTCTGGGGCACAGTAGAAGAATTCTGGGAGAGTTGAGTACGGCCAGGTGAGATTTGAAACCAGATCCTCTGGAGGACTCCAGAGCTAGTGAGTGTTCTCTTCACCATACCATCTAGCAGGGAGTGAGGTCTTGACAGCAGGACTTCTCACCAGGAAACTCACAGTCTTCAGATTGTGGAGGGCAGAGCTACAGCTAATAGAATTGTATGAAAATCTTCCCTCCAGGAGATAGTCACCTACAGTGTGGGGAATGTGTAACATCTGACAGCTTCCTATGTTAATGGATTATTCTGGCTCTCTATGAGTTAAACTTTATTGCTTCTAGGCTCCTGAAGGACTGAAGGTGCTGTCAGGGAACCTGGTACAAAGCTTTCTTGTCTTGTTCTTGTTGCAGCTCTGTTGAAGAGCTCCCTTCTGGGCCTCATTCTCAGCTGGTCCAAAGCGTTAACTAGAATATGTAGTTTGAGCTTTCTCAGAATGCTGGATTGTGACAAAGAGGGCAAGTTCTGGGGACAGATTTCACTTGTATTAAGTTTTTTACATCGATACTCTACACCAATTCTGATCTCCCAAGAGACTGACTCCTAGAATGTAAAGATTTCTTGGAATAGGCTTCACTTTTCAGAATTCAATGAAAAGGCCCTTCATTTCATTGAAATTAAAAGTCAAAAAGGGGGAGGTGGAGAAGAAAGAAGAGTTCAACCTCTTGGATGCATAATATTTAGAAAGCTAATGGTTAGGGCAATTTTCAGAAAACCAATTAAAATAAAATAATAAAATATTATTTTTGATAATGAATAAAAAATAATTTGTTACCATTTGATAACAAATAAACAAAATCATAAACTAAAATCAATAAAATTGATAGACAAAGATATTCTACAGAAAGACTTGCATTTTGAATGTTTCTCCAGTAACCGGGATTGGTGGCACTGGGGTATGGTTCACCCATCAATCCAATAGTTAGCATTTGTAAAGTGGTTGAACCAGCATATTCTGTGGCACAGAGTTCTTTCTTTGTACGGTCCACCTAAGCGGTCCACCTTGAGATTGAACCTGCCACCTTGACTTTATTAGCACTGTCATATTACTAACTGATTTCATTGTCTAGATGTAGATCTGCTAGGATAAGGATGACAGCCAAGTCTCATTACCCATCTGAAGTGCTGGATAAATCTTCACTAGTAGCAGAAGGGTACAAGTGGTGTGGAGAAAGACGGAGAGGAAGCTATAGATGTGGCATTAACCTTATCAGAACAGCTGGCCTGAAAGTGAAATTTGACAATTTGAGAAATCAAGAAAGGTTGGCAAAATTTGGGGAGAGAAAGGTGAGTAGAGAGGATGAATACATATTTATTTCTCTTTTTGTCATTGACAAGAAAAATGATTGCAGATCTTTTGAGGACTTTTATAGAGAGATAGGGCTGTCTTAAGTGACTCATTGCATCCTTCTTGATTTCTTCCACGATATGGAAGGGAAAGGGTGCTTGATACAGCAGAAATTGCTCCTGGATTACAACGGAAAGGACCGAAGTTTGAATCCTATTTTTCCTAATGACAAGCTCTTTGATTGTAGAAAGCCACTATAGACCTCCATTTCTTTATATGTAAAATGGAAATGATGGTGATGATGACGATGACCAAGGTCACAGTGATGATGATGACAACGATAGTGATATATTACATGCTCCACACAATTGTTATGGAAAATTGCTCTGGGTACTAGGAAGGGCTACATCAGTATAAATTGTTTTTATTACCTAGATGACCTCAGGCATCTCTAGGTTTCATTTTCCTCTTCTGTAAAATGAGGAAGTTGGATTAGATGATCTCTAAAATGCTCTCTAAGGTCCTTTCTAGCTGTTGGTCCTTTCATGCTATGAATGAGTTAGATATGCGTTTCTGGAAAGTCCACACGGTTTTTGGGGAAAGCACAAATCTTAAATGTATCGTAAAAACATATGGATGGAAATCACCAAGGATATCCATTCTCCATTCCCACACTCCTCCTCCTCCTGAGTCCTTTCTCACCAAGCACATCTCCCGTATTGGATGGAAAACTTCCAACCAATATGCATAAACAAGAGCGGGTAGCGCGGCATAACAGAGCTGATCTTGGACTCAGGAAGGGGTGAGTTCTAGTCCTTCCTCAGACATATATTGACCTTGTAAGATCCTGAGCAAATTACTTAACCTCCCAGTATCTGAGACAAGTCTCTAGGATGAGTGAGAGTTTCTTACTTCTTCCTGAAAGTCCTAATACCAGTGGTGTCAAACTCAAATAGCAAGCATCCCCATAAGCTGCATATTGACTTAGAAAACCACAAATTAATATTATTTATGTCATATCGTATTTTTGTTTATTTGGGCAAGCATCTCCCAGTTACATTTTAATCTGGTTAGGGCTACACTTGGGATTTTTCTTGGACTCTTCCCTGTCCCCCAACCCTGCCCCAGGCTTGGACTTTGACTTCTCTGTTCTATACGAACAAAACCATTGGTTCTCTCTCTCATCTCTAAACCAACCAACAGAAAATCCAAGCAAATAAACTAATGAAAAAAACATTTATTAAGCATTAATTAAATGCCAAGTATTGTGTTAAGTGCTGGGCATACAAATACAAATGAATGCCAGTCCCTGCCTTTAAGGCACATACATTCTAATAGGGGATGACAACATCTTTAGGGCAGTAAGGGCTAGGGAGGGTGGGGTATTTTGAACCAATTTAGTAATTAGGTAGGTAGGAGCCACCTGTAGGTGTATGCTTTTCTGTTTTAATACTATGCTTTAATTAAAGTTTCTCCTTTGTACCTTGTACTACTAAAAAAATGTTTCCAAGTTCCATATCAACAGGTTCTGAGGAGGGAGGACTGAATAGTTGAACAGTTATTTGTCTTCTTTGGGTGTTGCGACTTTCTTTTCTGCTGGGAGCTTTGTGGGATCTCTTCCCTTTGTATTCACTTAGGAAACTAAAAAGGTATTGGTATCTAGGGTTTGAAGGGAACATCTCTGAGGGTTTAGGGGTGTGTGTGTGTGTGTGTGTGTGTGTGTGTGTGTGTGTGTGTGTGTGTGTCTGCGCGCGCGCACGGGTGTGTTTTTCTCTTTGGATTTCCTCACTAACTGGACTGGTTAAGATGTGTTAGCTCATTCAGCTGTGCTGAAGGGGGCTACACCAATAACTGAAGGGGAATGAGAGACAAGATCCCAGACAGAAGCAAGGCGGGGGGAGGGTAGGGAGGCAGGTGCTTCTGCACCCCAAAGAGGGTGAAGATGCTTTCAAGCTTGTCTGACAGCTCATGCCATGTTTTGCACCTAATGTCCCTCACCTATCCAAGAAAAGAAAGACAATGCATTTCAAATATCTCTTCTTGGACAAGTCTGGTCATTACAATTATCCAGCCTAACATTCATTCTAAGGGCAGCTAGGTAGCACAGTGCATAGAATGCCACTCTGGAGTCAGGAAGACTAGTTCAAATCCTGCCTCAGACACTTATTAGCTGGGTGACCCCAGGCAAGTCACTTAACCCTATTTGCCTCAGTTTCTTCATTTGTAAAATAAGCTGGAGAAGGAAATGACAAGCCAGTCTAGTATCTTTACAAAGAAAGCCCCTGAAAGGGTCACGAGGAGGTGGTAAAGACTGAAATGAGTGCATAGCAACCACATTCATTCTATGATTGAATACAACCAAGCCTGTTATTTTTCAGTTATTTGGAATCCTTTAGCTCCCCCCTCTTTCTTCGGTAATTTCTGAACTTCACAGCTTTGCACATTGGTTATCTTCTAGCTACCCATCCGGAAAGCCACAGGAGAAGAAATTAGCTCAGTTTCATTGTATTAAATCTCTGAAAAATGAGCCAGCAAGACAGTGAGGCCTGAACTTCCCCAGGCAACCTGTTTTTTCCCCAGTCCAGCCTCCATCCTTCTTCCTCTGCTCCTGCACAGAGTAGCCCACAGGGTCTGGCTGCTGTGCCTGGGCCATGATGCTGCTTTTGCACCCATCAGGCACACAGAGAAGCTGCCCTTCCTGGAGTGGTAGCCACAGCAAACGCTGCAAATTAAGTTTCAGGCACACAACAGCATTAGCAGGTTTATGGGGGAGGGGAGCTTTTCCTCCGTTGACATATTGGGTGGCATACTGGAGGTTTTGTCTAGTGCTAAAGAACATGGCAGCCTTTTCTCGTACCGAGATGCAATTCAGGGGATTTCTCTCTTCTCCCTCCACCCCGCCCAATTGCTACTCTTTGCAGGAAATTATTTCTGATGAATATTGACTTGTTACTAGAAAACTCTTCAGAGGGATAATGAGCCTGGCATTCTCCCTTTTCTAGTGTTTGTCTTTGGAGCCATAGATAACCAGACTCTTCTTTATTGGCTCTAGAATTTGAAGAGTCTGTGCTTCCATTCCACATCTTGAGTGAGAACCAGCTTACCTTAAGGCAGTGCATTCACAGTGAGAGACAAGCGTACAAGAAACCAACCCTCCTGCCTAACAGATGCTATATGACCCTGGGCAAGTCACTTGACTGGTCCCTGCTTCGGTTTCTTCATCTGTAAACTGGTGATAATAGTAGAGGCCCAGACATGACCGGGGTCATTGAGAGGATACAGTGAGATAATATATGCCGAATGCTTTGTAAACCTTAAGCTATACATGATGGTTATTTCCACCACACCAGGACCACTACTACTACTACTACTAGTACTACCAACACCGCCATTACCACCACTACTACCCCTATTACCACTACTACCTCCTCTTCCTTCTCCCCCTACCACTACTTCTATAAATGCTATTCCTACTAATACCACCACCACCACCACCACTACTACTATTACTACTACTACTTCTACTAACTTCTGCTACTACCACCTATCACCAGCACCACCACCAGTGTCACCGCCACTACTACTGCTGCTACTACTACTACAACTACTATCACTACTACTACTACTACTACTACTACTTCTGCTACTACCACTGGTAGAGTGTAAGCTATTTGAGGGTGGATTCTGGTGTTTTTTTCTTTTTCTTTTTGTCCCTAGTGCCTAGCAGAGTGGCTGGCACATGATAGATATCTAATAGATATATTTGCTCATTGAGGGATTATGGAAGATCACACAGCTATCAAGTTGCAAAATGGTAAAAAAAACCCCTCCAAATTCAGCTCTCCTTCTACTGTATCATGCTGCCTTTGTAACTGAGAAAACATATGGAAAGCACTATGTAAATGCCAGCTCCTCTCATTACTGCTATTAAGGTCTGTGATGGATGCCCCCTTCTTCTGTTGCCGAGGACTTTGTTTTTCGTATACCAAGGTGATGTGTCTGACCCACCCCCAGCAGGCCGTGCTCTTTAAATTGTTTTCCTAGTAGCGATGATGGATTTGTCACTGAGTCATCCGTACTCCAGCACATGGCTGGGGTTAGCAGTGCAGTCTGTGGCTAGGGAACAGAATGAAGCTAACTTGGTCCGTGTGGGGATTAAACCCGTGACCTTGGCCTCATCGGTCTGGTCCTCCGACCAGCCTCTGATGGCTGCCACTCTATTGTCTTACACATGCTGCTGCCCACTTCAGCCCTTCCCAGATAGCTTATTCACCTTTCAGCTTAGCTGTGGAAAATCCTACTTTCCAAATTCTTCCCAAATTATTAAGTGGACTAGGTAATGAAACCCATCGGTTATTCATCATGCCTTTTTATTCTTACTGCCTCACAAAGGGCCCCGGTGCTTAAGCCTTGCTGGAGGACTTTAAATTCCCAAACAATACAGCAACACGGCCAGCTCAGATTGGTTTATTCATTTTCAGCTTGGGGTCTGCATGAGTCAGAGAGGTGATGTCTGTTTTAAGGTACTGGCTCTGATAGAGAACAGGATGGAGATGCTGAACAGCTTCCAAGTATTTCTGGGAGCAGGGTTTTTTTATAACTAGAAGGAACCTCTGAAATTGTGTTGTATAGCCCCCTAGTTTTGTAGATTTTACAAGTGAGCAAACATCGTCAGCACAGCAGGCTCCTTAAATTGTCTCCCCAGTAGTGATGAAGCATCCATGCTCCCGCTCAGGTCACGCGTACAGGCTGGCTGGCTGGGTTCCTTAACAGCACGTGGGGGAACGGGGAGGGAAAGGAATCAGCATCTATGTAGTACCTACTGTGTGCCAGGTACTGTGCCAAGCTCCTTTTGCATACATTATCTCACAACAGCCCTGGAAGGTAGGTGGTCTCACTATTCCCATCTTACAGCTGAGGAAACTGAGGCAGACATAGGTTACGATTTGCCCAGGGTCTTACAGCTAAAGACAGTAATTATAACAAGAACTAACCTTTATATAGTACCTATGATATGCCAGGCACTGTGCTAAATGCATCACAGAACTCTTGTTTAGTCCTCACAATGACCCTAGGAGGTTAAGCGCGATTGTCATTCCCATTTAATCGATGAGAAAACCGAGGCAGGCAAAGGTTAAGTGACTCGCCTAGGGTCATACAGCTAGTTAAGTGTCTGAGGTTGGATTTGAACTCAGGGCTTTCTGCTTCCAGACCCCAGTGTTCTATCCACCAGCTGTAAGTTCATGGTGGATTATGTGCTGGATCCCAGCTGTTCCAATGGCTCTTTTTGCTAAAATACAGTGTGACTTTGTTATTTTTGTTTGGAGGCAATTCCCAGAACGTGTCCTATATAGAATCATGGAATCTTAGAGTTGGAAGGAACCTCAGAACTCTTAGTCCAGCTTGTGCCCAAACAGGAAACCCCTCCATAATATCTCTGGAAATAGTCATCCAACCTCTGTGTAAAGGCTGCCAGTGAAGAGGATTTCACTGGCCTGAGGCAGCCCTGTCTACTTTTGTATTGGTCCAATGATTAGAAAGTTTTTCCTTTCATTGAATTTAAATTAGCCTTTCCGTAACTACCTGTTGTTCCCTAGTACTCAAGTGTAACCTTTCTTCCATATGAGAGAGGAGACACAGATAGGACAGAGAACACAGACAGAGACAGAGAGAAGAGGAGATAGAAAGGGAGTAGAGGGGGAATCTATATTGTTCTGTCTCTGCCTTGCTTAATTGAGACAATTTTAGGGTCTCCTCTCTCTTCTCGTCTGGGCAATAGTATGTAACTTTGTTGGATCATTCCCTAGGTAAGACTAAAGCCAAGGAATCAGAAAGAGAGGAGTAGTAGAAATAGCCCAGGTTTAGAAGCCAAGGGACCTAGGGTGAGTCCCAGCTTCGCCATCACCTAAGTCTGTGACTTATAAACATGATTCTACTGATTGGGATGGAATAGATATGAATAAGTAATATATACATATTTGTAGTATTTGCTTTTAGTACTTCTAAATATCTCAGCTTTCCAACTGAAAAGTAAAGCCCTCTAGAACATGGCTTCTTAAACTTTTTCCACTCATGACCCCTTCAGCACTTCTTAAATTATGGGTCATAACTCAGTTTAAGAAGCACTACCTAGAGCTAAGCCCATGTCTTGAAAACTTGTTCATAATTGCCTGTGATGCCTAATCTAAAACTAGCCACTCGAGAGGGGTTCCATAAATGTTTGTTGAATACATAAAATTGATTTTCCAAACAATTTATAGATGTTCCTCAGCGCTTAGCTGAGTCCCTGAAACATACTAAGTGTTTAATGCTTGGTGGCCAACTGACCCTGCCAACATTATGCCATCCTCAATTATGATAGCGCTCTTGGGCTAATGCATAGTAAGTAGACTCGAGTTTACCCGGCTAGGTAGGCTAAACATTGTTTGGTTGTGTTCTTGCATTCCCAGCACCTAGTGTCATGCATAGGGTAGGAACTTAAGAAACACTTACTGGATTGGATTAGAGAACATGGTGCTTGAATTAATTGAATATCCCAATTAAGCAAAAAAAAATCTATATATTTGATGTGGGTTACCACTTTAAACATATATATTTTATTCTTTGGACCAGATTTGTGATTTCCTTTGTATAGTGAACTTCTGGTGAAGAAAGTCACAGATCAGTGATTAATTGTTCTGAAATTTATAGCCTTAAATAGTTGTCTGGATCACTGAGATGTTGTGAATGTTCCAGGGTCATGTAGTCAGTATGTGTCAGAGCTGGTGCTTGGATCCAGGCCTTTCCTGACTCAGAAGGCTCTATGCCACGACTGCCAATGTTTAAACAATCTGAAAATAATTTTTACATAGCTAGTATATATATATGTACACAGACTTATATGTATATATATGCATATCCATGTATAAATATATGTGTATACGATATACATACACGTGTGTGTGTGTGTGTGTGTGTGTGTGTGTGTGTGTGTGTGTTTAGGAGTTCCTCTTCATCAAAGGTCCACAGTTGAATGATTGTTTTTCTGGTATATTGTAGTAGAAATTCTTTTTGGGGTTTGAGTTGGGTTGGCTGATTCCTAAGGTCTCTCCCAAACTTAAAATTCTATGCTTCTGTGACAGTAAGCGAGAAAACAGTAAAACTAAACTGAACCAGACAATCTAGACTTGTTGATTCAGAACACACTTTGGGATTTTTCAGTGCATTTTCAATGATTTTTCAGAGAGTCATATTACAAATATAATGCTCATTAGATAAGGCTGGAGATCAAGCTGAATCTATACTAACCCTGAAAATTTCTTTTAAAAAATCAATCAACTCCTTGGTATCCATTGGTTTATCTTTCATTTTCTTTTTTCATAAGCAAAAAAAAAAATAATCCATATATGCACAATTGGGTGGCTCAGTGGGTAGCGCATTGAACTTGGAGTCCTCATCTCATCTGTAAAATTGAGTTAGATAATATTAGCACCTACCTTACAGGATTGTTTTAAATGAGTTTTTAAATGAGTTTACATATATATGTATATATATATATGTACAAAGCATTATACAAATGCTAGGTATTATATGTAACACACACACATGTACTTCTAGGTGTTTTGAGTCTATATAAATGAGTTTATTGTACATCTCAACAGGAAATGGCATTGGCCGATGGCTCTCCATGAGACAATGGAAGCCCAGAATAGCCATGAGCTACGTTAGAGGATCTGAGTCATTTCAAATGCATCCTTTGAAACAAAATTTTATCTCTCTTTGGGATTTAAATACTTTAAAAAGGGACACTCCTTTTGCTCTGCCCTCCAGACTCTCTCCTGCATTTCTTACTCCTGATTCATCTCAAAATGTTCACTTGGGGACTTCCCTCTTTTAAAATGAAGGTAATCTCAGAAACAATAATTAAGTCAGTACTATACTACTGGGCTGCTGTGAGCAGTAGAAATATCTTCTGTGTTGCTTTCTTATTACCTTTTTAAACCCTTCTGGGCATCTTGTGCAACTATAGCAAACAACACTGGAGGGAAATAACTCTCCCCAAAACTTCTGCAAGCACATCTCTGTTACTTTAAAAAAAAGGGGACAACTCCTTTCTTCCATTCTAGGTTCCCACTCTGGTTTCATGCCCTAAGGTTCTCTTACTGTCTCATGCAGTATTAATATGGGGCTGCCTCATGTGCCCTGGCAGGCACCCGAGTTGAAGTAGTAAAGCATAATCTGGGATGATACCCATGGAGCAAACCAGCCTGGGGTTCGATTCTATTCTCAACACTCCTTCATCTCTTCATTTCTTTGTCATTAATCTGCCTCCTTCTCCCCCAGCTCACCCTACCCCAGGCTCCTGCATCTCAGAGATAAGCAGAGAGAAAACACATAGACAGACAGACAGACAGACAGACAGACAGACACACACACACACACACACACACACACACACACACACACACACACACACACACACACACGGGTTCTCCAATTGGAAGATAACGTCATCAATCTGTAATGTCTCCTTCAGAAACCCAAAGGCAGAAGAAACTGTGTGTATTGTATGATCAAAAGGGAGGAAGGGACAATGGAAAGCAATGCCATGCTAGCAGGGTCCTTTCAAATACCGAAGCTTGGAGGGAGAAGCAAACCCCAACAGTGACCTGGGCTCCTTTCTAGCCCTGACCAGTAAATAGCCCAGCAACGGGAGGCTGGTACCCAGAGTCCTTCACTAGGAATTTATGCATTATTGTGCTCTGGCTAAGTGACCAACTCTTGGCACTTTTGACTCCCACAACCGCAATTGATTTGGACAGTGATGGTTATTGTGAGAATAAAATGAGATTATGTCTATAAAGTGCTTTGCAAACCTTAAAGTGCTATGTATACATGAACTATTCTTACTGTAGAAGATGAGCCTGATTCCCATATGGGGCCACATGATTTACCCAAAGTCACAGTTAGGTGATGACAGAGCTGAGACTCTCTCTAGATCACCTGGCTTCTAAACCTAGGCTTTTCCTCCTACATGAGACTGCCTCTTACACTGATTCCTTGGTTGTAGTCTCACCTAGGGGATGATCCATCAAAGTTATATACTATTACATAGAAGAGAAGAGGGAGGAGACCCTAAAATTTTCTCAAATGATCAAGGCTGACACAAAACAATATAGATTGCCCCTCTACTCCCTTTCTCTCTCCCTCTCTTCTCTATCTCTATCTGTAAGTAAATTGTTATAAGGTACAGAAAATGTTTTTGATTTGTATGTCTATTTTGACTTGTGTAATTATCTTAAAAATTATCCTTTATAATTTTTTAATTATCTAATTTTTCCATTAGACAATTTCTTCCAAATAAAATATGAAAACAATTTTAAGAACCAGAACATTCTGAGATTACAGAGAATCTGGGCAATCGCTCTGGACTTTGGGAGGTGGTTCTGATGACAGATGGGCAGGGAGTCCAGGAGGCAGCTAGTGGGATTGGCTTTGCCAGGTGGATGCTAAAAAAGACCAGAAGTCCATTTATTTATTCTTGCATTTATTAAATGCTCACATCATGTGCACAGCCATGTGTTAGGTGCTGGGGGTGATAAAAAGATAATTAAAACACAGCCTTTAAAAGTGGAAGGTATACCTTTAGGGATAATTTAATCCCCTCATTTTGAAGATGAGGAAACTGATAGCCAGAGAGTTGAGGTGGCTTTCCTAAGGTTTAGATTCTTTGATTCCAAAGTCCTTTCCCTGTACCATTTACCTACTTTCATTCTCTGTCTCCTCATGGAATGTGTAATTTGGAGGGGGTGGGGAGTGACAGGAGAAAATGGACACAAACGCAAATGTGCAATACCATCCCATCGGCCCACAATCTCACCCTGCAACGACAATCAAGGCAAAGGATGGAAGTGTCTTGCTCTTCTTTCATCTCACCCACTTGTGACTCCTTTTCACTTCTGAAATTCTTGATGTTGCCATTAACCTAAGTTAACCTGGTTACTAAGGCTTTTGGTAGCAGAGATACGGTGATGAGAAAAAGACACAGAGATTTGTCCAGAGGTTCCTCTTTTTAGTAGCCAAATCCAAATTAATCCATGTTATATCTCAGTCTCCCCCATTAGCATTATTAAATTCTAATACTTGAAGTAATGACTTAAAACTTGGAACTCAATGTGCTTGTAATCCTGCTTCAACTTTTTAGTCAAGCTCCAGCTCCTATCACTTTCTGAGAGCATCGGGAATTTCAAAACATTTGACTTTACTCAAGAGAATAAAGGGTAGTCTTCTTATCCCATGGATCAATAGAGAAATACATTTCATCTATACCTGGCTTCCCCAGCATTTGGATTCTTCAGTC
>CM053624.1:44630007-44645923 GCA_028646595.1 Phalanger gymnotis | reverse complement strand
GTGGCATCATTATCCTCATTTCCAAAAGGGTAGCTGAGGCTGGGGAGATTAAGGCACTCACCTCTGCATCTTCATACAAGCTATCCCTCCCACCTTCAGTGATCACTTCCTCCTCTCTCCTTTTACAAATCACATCCATCCTTCAAGGCCTTCCCCCTTCAGGCAGTCTTGTCTGACCATCCCAGCCCACACAGGATCTCCATCTCCCCTGACCTCCTAGAAGATTTATTGTCTACATCACACACCTTCACATTTGATTACATATTATCCTTCATCATCATCTTAAAAAAAGTCATTCATTCAGCAACCATTTATTAACCATTTATTATATGTGCAAAGCACCAACCAGGGTAATGGAGGAAACACAATGATAAGTAAGATGTGACCCCTGTCCTTGAGGAGATTACAGTCTAGCAAAGGGGATACAATACATACACAAAAGTCTTATTCATAGGCTCTGGGAGGAGGCCCTGTTGCTCACCATCAAATATCTCCCCTTGGTCTTTTCCCCTACTCTTGTCGCCATCAGCATGGCATCTCTATCATTCCAATTAATTATCACACAAAGACATAAACATCCATTGAGTAATTTTCCTAAAGCATAAGTCCAATCCTATCAGTTCCTTACCCAAAAATTTTCAGTAGCTCTCTAATGCCTATAGGATAGCAATAAGGAATAAGATCCATGATTTTATTGTTAGAAGGGACTCTCAGATGAAGAAATCCCTTCTATGATGCAAGTCAGAACCTTCTGTAGAACTTAGAGTCCAAGAGAGCTGCCTGGAATACTACTGGACATTAAGTGACTTAACCCAGGGATACGATGCTAGTATGTGTCAGAGGCAAAGTATGAGCACCAGTTTTCTGGCCCCAAGGCCAGCTTTCTATCCACAACACCAGCCCCAATAAGATAAAACACTCAATCACTGATTTAACATTTAAGGCCAGAAATAATATACCTCCAACTTACCTTACTCCAACACGATTCTAACTGATAATCAGTAAACATTTGTTAAGCAACTATTATGTGCCAGGGATATAAAGAGAGGCAAAAGTCAATCCCTGCCCTCAAGGAATTTACAATCTAATGATTTCACATGACTCCCATTATCAAAGGCCTTCATCTGTCATGCCTAAAACAGACTTTCTTCATCTCTGAATCTGTGTAGTGGTTTCAAGTTTACCAGTATCTCCTCTGGGCTTCATAATGCCGGGAGGCACTTTTTTTAAAATAGGAATTATAATGTCCTTGGTGAGGAGAACTCCCAGGAAGGGAAAACCTTCTACCCAAGTAGATTGACACTTGTCAGCCATTCACAGTCTTAGAGAATGGCCTGGGTCACTCAGAGGTAAAGTGACTTGCCAGTGGGCAGTAAGGGTTAGAGACTAGACTTGAAGTCACTCTACTGAACTCAAGGCCCTGGATCTGCTACACTGTGGGTACTGTTATGCCCATTCCACAGATGAGGAAATAGAGGTTCATAGAACTTAAGCATTTGCCCATGGTTACACAGCTAACAAGTTACCCTGAATTTACTAATACCTTGTCTGGCTTAATAAACATAAAATAATCTGCCCAACTTTACTTAGACAAGGTATTTTAATTCTTGTGGTCTCAGTTTCCCTGCATATAAAATAGGAATAATTCTCATTCCATGTTATGAGGATGAACTGTGGTTTTTGTGGGCCCTGTTGAGAGTTACTGGCTTTCCAGACGCTGACTGATTAGGTCAGCCCCACCCAAAGTTCTGGGTAGGAAGCCAGAGCCTTCTGCTTTACCACTTTGGTGAATAAAGACAGAACTCTGGCTTAGTGCCTCCTTCAACCATGCAATCACCTTCAATAAAAGGGTAAATAAACATCATAGTCCGGCTGTGTGACTTTGCAAAAAGGGGGATGGAAGCCTGGCAGGAACTGGCAAGAGTCCTATTCATGGGCTCTGGAAGGCCCTGGTGTTTGTCAGCAAATACCTGCCTTCAGTCTCTTCTCCTACCCTGGCCTGTAATAGAAAAAGCATTAGGCTTGGAGTCCACACCTGGGTTCAAATCCTAGCTCTCTTACTTAATACTTACTACTACTTACTAGAGAGTAAGTACTACTTACTACTAAGGCCTTGGTTTCTTCATACATAAAATAAGACCAGGAATCTTTAACCTAGGCTCTGAGGATTTTTTTTCATATTTTGATGACTATATTTCAGTTCAATTGGTTTCCTTCGTAATCTTATATATCTTATTTAATGCATTTAAAAGCCTAATTCTGTGAAGGGATCCATAAGTTTCATCTTTCCTGATTCCCCTTAATGCTAGTAGTTAATAGCTCTTTCTATAGCTTATCTCCAATTATCCCATTTCTATCTTGTTTGTAGATAGTTGTTTTCATGTCATCCCTCTCCCCCATTAAATTATGAGTTCCTTGAGGGCAGGAAATGTCTTTTTGCCTTTCCTTGTATCCCTAGCACATAAATCAGCACGTGACACATAGTAGGTACTCAATAAATATTTGTTGACTGACCTAACAGCCAAAGGGGTCAATGGCAAAAAACAGGTTAAATATTAGATGATCCCTAAATCCCTTTTCATCGTCTCTGGATGCTTTGCATGTAGTAGGTATTATTATCTATTGAATTGAATTGATTTTAAGTTTTATTGTTATCTTTTATTTTTATCAATCATTTCTCCTTAATTGTATCCATTCCCCCAAGCTGTCTTTTGTTTAAATGAAAGCATCTGAGCTGACATGGCATCTGACAGTAAATACCAACCACATCCTGCATCCATAATCCTCTACCTCTCCAACGAAGAGAAGGAACAGCCCTTCCATGAATCCATTATCCCCATGGAAATTGTTTTCTTGAACTGAATGGAATGAAATGGAACTAACTCTGTGACTATGAAATCATTCACATCCATGAGAAGTAGATTTCTTTTGAAGTCCATGTTTCCTCTTTTTGCCTCTTCTCTTGGGAAAAAACAATTATAAGTCAACTGAAAAGCAAAAGGTTACCATGAATCCATCTTGGGAGAATTTAACAGCTTTGCTCTTGTGAGCGTAATTACACTTTCTCTTTGAAAGCCCCGATTTTCCTTCTGACAATCTCCTTGGAGTGCTTCCCTCTCAGATAGGAGACTCTGATCATTAGCTCCATAATTCATCCTGTTTTGCCTTCACCTCTTCAATTACCCAGGCTCATTCACTGGCTGTTGCCTCAGGAAGTACCAGCCCTTCTGGATGTGGCAAAAGCCCTCAGATCCCCCTGGCCCACAGCCAAACCCAGAGTCCTCTCAAGAAGATTTCAAAGAGGGCAGGTGGGGAAAAATCTTCAGGTGTTCAGGGACTTGGCTCATGGTGCCCTGGGCCCGGGTAATAGTTAAGACACTGTTAGAGTAATTACTCATCCTTAACAAAGGGGGGAAATGAGAGAGCTTGCAAGGTTTTTCCTTTGAAACCAGGGCCATCCAGAAATGTGGCTGCTCTTGCTTCTAGAAACATTCCATATCCTCTCAGCTCGAAATTCCAAGCTGATGAAACCAAAATTAAACTAAGGCAAGAGAATAAAACCATAAGTAATAAGAAATGCATTGAGGGGACAGAGGTATGTGGATACAAAGACCTACTGAGAAGGTTATTTAGAACACATAAAGAAAGAGGTCCCCTCCAAGCCTGCCGACCTCAAAGTCTCCTGGGCAGGGTTTTCAGAGAGTGTCTCTTCTCAAAGCCCTATCTGCACCATTCACCCATCCAGAGAAATCTGTGTCATAAAAAAACAAAAACAAAACCAGGATGGCCCCTCCTATCCAACTCTGTTCCCAGACTCAGCAGCGTAAACGTCCTTCCTACTTTGGGGTCACAAGATCAGAGACTGAGAGCTGAAAGTGACTTAAGAGGCCATATAATCCAACCTTCCCATTTTACAGATGAAGAAGCTGAGACCTAGAGAGGTTGAGCCACTTGCCCAAGGTTATAATAAGTATAAAAGGAAAGATTAGAACTCAGATCCTTTGATTGCCAATAAATGATCTTTCTCCTGTATAATACTATAATTCTAGACAAGTGTCCTCATTCCAGGCCAGTTTGGAATAAGGGGACAACATTGTTTCCCCAGAGCTTTGGACGCACCACATCCTGATAGAAATCTCCAGACACAAACTATAAACTCAATATTCCTGTCTATGGATATATCATGCTCCTATTCAATAAATTACAATGGCTCCCTATTACCTCCTGAGTCAAATATAAAATCTTCTCTCTGACTTTCAAAGCTCTTCATGGCCTGGCCCCTTCCCACCTTTCCAGTCTTATGCCTTACACTCCTCTATGCATTCTGCAATCCAGTGATGCTGTCCAGATGGTCCCTTACCACAAAACACTCCGTCTCCTTACTGACTTCAAATTGCTGTCCCCCATGCCTGGACTTCTCTCTCTCCTCTTTCCTGGATTCCTTGGCTTCTTTTGAGTCCCAGCTAAAGTCTCCCCTTTAAGAGGGAGGACCTTTCCAGTCCTCCTTAATCTTAATGTCTTCCCTTTGAGATTGCTCCCAAGTTGTCCTGTCTATAGCTTGTCTGTACATTAGTTATTTGCATATTGCCTCCCTCATTAGATTGTGAGCTGCTTCAAAGCAGGGACTATATTTTTCCTTTCTTTATATTCTCAGTGTTCAGCCCATAGTAGGTGCTTAATAAATACTAGTTGACTGACTATGAGCCGTGAACTTGATACAAGGATGAGTCTCTCCTAAGTCCTCACTAAAGGCAACGAAATAATGGTGCACACCCAAGACCAAGAGTACAAACCGAGCTATTCAATTCAACAAATATGTATTAAATATCTTCTACTTGCAAGGCATTGTGCTAGGTATTGGGAATACCCAACCCTCCAAAAAATAAAAGTCACTGACCTCAAGGATTTTATATTCTATTCTGCTTTTAAAAGTCTGAAGGTAGCAGATCTTTTTTTTTAAAACATGGTTATAAAAGCACTTTGTAAACCTTCAAACACTACATAAATAAATTCAAGATATTATGACTCTTTCTATATACCATCTGGGCTTTTGTGTTCTTTCAGGAAGCAACAAAGGGAGTCAAGAGTTCTGGAGAAAGGCTAATTGAATCACGCTGCTAGTGGCTTGAGCCAATAAAGCAATTTCTCCTTTCTGGCCCCTAACCCCAAGTCTACCATTCCTTTAAAGCCCAGCTCAAGCAATGCCTACTCCATTAGGCTTTTCGTGGTGATTCCAGCCCATAGTAACGGCTTCCTTATCTGAACTCTGAGAGTATTTATCATGTGTCCCAACCACTGGGCTTGAGGTCTTTGGACAGAGGATAGAGGACAACTTATTGGGTATGCAGTAGTGGGACTTTTTTTAGGGTATGGATTGGACCACATGGTCTCTGAGATTCTGCAATGAAGCACCTGACTATAATCTGTCTTATTCCTTAATCGTTTCCTAAAGTGCATTTGGTCTTATTTCCCCAACTAGATTATTAACTCTTTGACGATGAGGATCTTATCTTAGACTTCCTATGTATCCCTTATGGAACCTGCATGTTTATTGGGCACCCAATAAACTGAAGATAGTAGTATTTACAGATAGAAAAGATCTTAGAGATATATTAGCCCAACCCATTCTTTTATAGCCTGTAGGTCAGTGAAGGGAACTTACTTGCCCACCATTACATGGGTAAGATGTAGAAAAGTAAGGATTTGAACCTGGGTCCCCTGAATCCAAATAGGGTGCTCTTCCCACTACACCTGGTTGTCTTCTTTCCAAAGAGATGATTAATTGATTGAAATCGTGATGATGAAGACTTGAATTTCCCAATTCTACTCTCCAGGAGACATCTTTGGTTCTCACTCCACTCTAAGCCTCTGTCTGCTACAGGAATGCCTAGGCTTCATAATTTCCAAATTTATACAGCTGTAAGTACACTGGGTTCCTAGCTGGATGCCTCATCCTAGCATAGAAGCAGGCCTGACTATTTTGATGGCCTTTCCAGAAGAGCACCAGCTCCAGCAGGTACTACCAGGTCAGCAAGACTTTGAGTATGGAATGGTCTGAGCTCAGCTACGATCAGAGAGAGGAAGGTGACCAGCACAACAACAAGTTTCTCCAACAACTCACAAAACTATTTCCCATGGTGTGAAGAGGTTATTTCCTGCCACCTCCACCAGTGAAATCATAGTTTTGTTTTGTTTTGTTTAAGCCTGCAGATATATAAACAAACACCTTCTAACACACAGAGGTCACCAATTTTACGTTACTCAGCACTGCTGAATCATGCCTATCGAGAATGCCACAGAGATAACACAATCATTCAAAATCCTTCCTTTTCCATGGGATGAATTCTTCCAAGTTAACTTCAAGGACTAGAATGTTATTTATCATTTGTATTTCATGAGAGGCTGCTCAATTGAATGTCTTTGATCTACTCATAAATCTAAGGCCTACAAAAATAAAATACAATAAAAAGGTGTTGCCAAGAGTGAAAGCCTCAGCTCAACAGAATGCCACCTTCTCTCCCGCCCATCCCCTTGATGGATCACATTCAGTTTGATAGCCCTGGTACACCCCAGTCTAGATGCTGAAGGGAGAACTCTCACCCAAAGAAAAATGGATTATCTCAGGGATAGAAGGGACTTTAATGGTTATCTCATCCTATCAGAGGGCAACTGAGGGTGAAATAAATAGAGTACTGCAACTAGAGTCAAGAAGACTTAAGTTTAAGTCTGGCCTCAGACCCTTACTAGCTGTGTGACCCTGGGCAAGTCACTTCACCCTGTTTGCCTCAGTTTCCTCATCTGTAAAATGAACTGGAGAAGGAAATGGCAAAATATTCCAGTGTCTCTGCAAAGAAAACCCCAAATGGGGTCACAGAGAGTTGGACACTAGTGAAAATGACTAAATTACAATAATGATCCACTCAGAATTAAAATAAGAATCTTCTCAACAGCATTTCAGGCATCATCCAGTCTTTATTTGACTATGTCATAAGAGAAAAAAAGCTACAATTAACAGCAAGAGAAAGCCCTTTCTACTCTCCTATTACTCCAATTGTCAATGACGACCTGAAATCTGCCTCTCTGAAGACTCCTAGCGACACTACTGGTGTCGCCCTCTGGGGCCAATCAGAATGCATCTCTTTCATCTTCTGCAGAACAGGCCACCATATATCTGATGACCACTCTTCCACATCCCCAGTCTCTTCTCTTTTCTCGTCCCAATTAAACCTCTCCAGGTTGTTCCCTGAGACTTCCAATAGTCTCCAACTGTCCACACTATCCCGACTCCCCTTCTCTGCACATGTTTCGATGCTTATCAATGTCTTCCCTGAATAGCGATGCTAGAATTGATCAACACACTCTAGATAGACATGGTCTGACCAGAGCCCAGTACAGTGGGACGATCAACCCTTTATTCCTGGATGCTAGGCCACCCCAGGCAGTCAAAGATTGAATTCTCTCTCTCTTTTTTTGACTCTCATGTCACAGTGTTGACATACATATCGAACACCTAGTCCACTAAAATCCCCAGATATTTTTTCTCAGCCATTGTTGTCTACTTCCCCATTCTCCAACCTGCTACTGATTTTTTTCAAGGGAAAAAGGCAACAAGCATTTTTTAAGAGCCTGCTACAGTGCCAGGCACTATGCTAAGTACTTTATCTCATGATCCTCACAACAACCCGTGAGAGCTAAGTGCCACTATTATCCCCATTTCACAGATGAGGCAAACAGAGGTTAAGTAACTGTGGCAGAGTCACCCAACTACACAGTGACATTTGAACTCAAGTTGTCTTAACTCAAGGTCCAGTCTTCTATCCACCATGTCACCTAACCGCCTCTAAGTAAAGCATCTCCAAATGAGGGCCTTGGCATTCGGATCTATTAAATTTCATCTTGCTGAATTGGCCCATTGTTCTTAGGTGACAACCCTCCCTCCCTCAGGAGGGTCACCTGGTGTAATGAGGAACAGCAGGGCAGTCAAGAAAACCCTAAACTATTCACAGATGCCAGTTTCTAAGGAAAAGGTGGGGATGCACAATAATCAATGCACTCATTAAGGAATCAACAAGTATTTATTGAGGAAGGGCCTGCTCTGTGTAAAACCTTGTGATAGGGACTATTCTGAGCTAAGTACTAAGAGGGGAAAAAAGCCAGGTAATGTTCTGGAAATCCCAAGAGAACAGCTCTGAAATGGAGCAAGCATGGAGAGATGCCCAGTGCTAATAATCCAAGCAACCCATTGCCTTAAGAGGGAGGGATTTGGGGGCTCAGAGAGTGCAGATCACCCTGAGAAGGCATTTTCCCCAGGCTCGTCTGCTCCTTGCTGTCATCTAAGCTGCATAAATTAAAGGAATCTGCAGTCATTAGAGCAGAAGGGAGCCAGAACCCCCCTCCCTCCTTTCTGATGCTGCCTGTGATTGGGGAGCCCGGTTGTTAGGCAGCCAAGCTGACTCACACTTATTGCATTAGCCCTCTCTCCCTGTACAGCCTCCCCTCCCGGCACCCAGGCCAGCATGCCCAGCACTCCTGCGGGCGGCAGAATAAATGTTTCATGGAAGGTCTGTGATTCACAGATGGTCTATTAGACCCCATGCCAATGGGGAGCTATCTGTTCCTATCTTTAGAAATGCTGCAGGCTGAAAAATCAATTTACCCGCCTAGCACCCCAGCCTGGAGCCTCCCTATGAAAGCAAGTGGCAACACTTCACTCTGGCTCCCACTTTGAGCGGTGCATACCTTTTCCTCTGCCCTATAGAAGCAAGGGGCTTTTCCTCCTGAAGATTTTCATTCATTCCCTCTGCCAAAGGAACATTGATTATCTCCCATTGCTACGTCTGGGGCTTATTCTCAAGGGAGGTTCATGGGAAAAACACTGAGCCCTGGAATATCTTTGACAAACCTCAGTGGACGGAAGATCCGAGTTCAAATCCAGCCTCGGACACTTACTAGCTGTGTAATCCGGGGCAATCTCTTCAGCCTTAGTTGACTGTAAAATAGAGAAAATGCTAGCATCTGCCTCCCAGGATTGTTAGGAGGGCAGAGTAAATAATATATAAAAAAATATTTGTCAGCCTTTAAGTACTATCTAAGTGTTTGCTGCTATGATGATGATTTTTATAATCAGTGCACATCTGGATGTTTCATTTACCTCTTCACTGAAACACCAACTGCGCCTTTCCCTAGTTTCAGTCAGTGGGCAGGTATGCTTACTTAGCCCTTCAAGCTGGACATCTGGCCTCACTCAAAGGAGCAATAAGATTTGAGGGTGAAGATACACTTGGCAGCTTGTCCACTTGGCATCTAAGAGGTTATTAGGCTCAAGAGGCAAATTTCCCTCTCTGCTATCTCTGCTCTCTACCCAACCCAGCCCTCACCCATTCCTGCCACCTCCTCCAGCGGCTGTTTGAAGATGCCCTTTGTCTCTCCTGGATGGCAGCTGTCACCTCAGGAAAGGGGATGACAGCTATGATAGCTGATGCCTTTATCTTCACTGCATCTAAGAGGTAGAAAAGGGAAAAGGAGGGAGGAGAGAAGGAAGGGAGATCTATCTGGCTTATTCCCTCAGAAAACGTGCATATGAAGTTGTCACCTAACTAGGCTCCTTCCTCTTTGAGTTTTCAGTGCCACTCACTGAATTTTCAAATATAGATCCATACATACATATATATGTGTACATACATATTATATATATATACATATATATACACACACACACACATATTACTATGAACTTAGGAATCACCAATAAATATAAACATTTCAATATACAGAAAGGAATAAAAAAGAGCACTGTTTTTCAAACCATGAATTTACACTCCGTAATTTTTATTCAGGTATATTAAATTTAACAAAATTTACTGAACTTCTCATGGAATTCCTCACTCAGGTTTGGATGCTGCTTTCAGAGGGGTGTGGGCTGAATTCCATCTCTGCCTCTTACCAGCTATATGACCTTAGGAGAGTCACTTAATAGCTCTGAGCCTCAGTTTCACCATTTGTAAATGAGGGGAGTATACAAGATGCCCTCTAAGGTCTTTTTCAGCTCTAAATCTAATGGTCCTATAATTTGATGGAGAGAGGGCGGGAACCACCAAATCACCAAGAAGCAATAACAGAAGGCTACTTTTCTATATAAGAGAAAAATGGAGAAAGGTGGGGTGCAGAAGACAAAGAATACTGGAAATGTTCAAACTAATGGACGATGAAGACTACCCTTTCACCCCTATAGAACCATTCACCCCTGAATAATCAGAGAATGGTCAGTGGGCTTTTCACTCACAAAAAGAAGCAAGATCCAAGTTTTTGTTTAAATTTTATTAAATGGGCTTGTAAGAGAGAGAAGAAGAGAGGCAAGGGGAAAGAGCTGGGATTTGATAAGCATGCACAAAGATTTCAGTCCTCTCTGGCTCTTACCTAAATAGATCTCCCCTGAGCAGCTTTCGAAGGGGAGAACATCACAGCTGACACAGATGGATACAGAGAGAGAAAACAGGTTCAAAGACCTTAAGACAGAGATTCCAACGGGCTCACACCAACAGGACCCCAGGCCCCATCCCTTACCCCTACCCAAAAAACTCACCATGAGTAAATCAGGGAAGACTTGGGATATCTGAGGTGCTAAAGTCAAAGTAGCTACATAACTGCTGATTAGGTCACTTCGCCAGTCTGGGACTCAATTACCTTGACTGTAAAATGGAGGCCTCAAGAAGGATGCTTGGCCACCAGAAACAATCAATGACTCAACAAGCATTTACCAATCAAGGCACTATCAAGAATACTGAAGGAGACACTGCCAATTCGTCAATGGATCTGTGGTCCTATCCGTGAGAGGATTCTTCCAATATCACAAATTGCAATCCCTCTGTGCCTACCTATCCTGGGTGACTCCCAATGTAGGTACACCCCATACCTTCATCCCCAGTGTAGCTGCTAGGTTTGGCTTCTGCTCATCATTCCTCATCCAGCACCAAAATCAGCCAATGGCGAAATGGTGAATTTAACGACATTCAGTTGTTTCCCTTCCTGTCCCTTCCCCTCCACAATCTTTCTGAGAAACCTTGACAGGCTCCCGTTGCTCTAACATTGCACTGCCTCCTGAGAAAAGCCTTTGGATAGCAAATTCACATTAATTTGTTAGTGACTGATAAGTTTTGGAGTCTTAGAGTCTGCTGGGTATTTACATTTTTTCAGTTTTATTCCAAAGGAATTAATCTCTAACTGTTGAATTAAAGACACCCTCCCAGGCCATTTACCCATTGTATATCATGTGTTGTTTCCCTCATTAGAATATGGCCTCCCCTCAAGGTCAGGGTCCCTCATTTTTCCTTTCTTTGTACCCCCAGTGCTTAGCACCGGTGCCTGGTGTGTATTAGATAACTAATCAATGCTTGTTGACTAAGCAGAGGAATATGACAACTTGAACCTGGCCCTTCTAATCACACCATTTAGGAGACTGCCTAGCCCTCCTTCACATAGGCCCCATCCTGTTGATAGTGAAATTCACCTACAACTGCTGTTTCATCTTCTAGTCCTTTAAATATTGGATGGGCAGTGACAAGGACATATGTGTGTGTATGCATATATATACATACATAGCAGCCACCAACCCCACATAAGGCGGCCACACTGGAGAATACTTAGGAGCCACTCCTCTTTCTAATATATATTCTCTATGTCTCCTGGTCTATGACTTTTGAGCCCTAGACATAGCCAATTTACAGAGAACCAGAATGGAGGCACAGAGCTCTAGGAAGATAAGGTCTACATACTCCAAGCAACATCTGTCTCCAGAGTGGAGGAAAATCAGCAAAGGAGAAGGTAGGAGGAACCTGGCCTGGGCTAGACCCAAATACAGATAGCGTATTTTGCATGGAGGCCTTTCCTTATGCTGTGCAGGATTTGGCTGATAGAGGAAGATCTTTCCACTAATTTTTAGTTTTTCCTTCTGGCTCACAATTCTCAGTGACAAATTCTGTGATTTCAGTGTAGCTAGAAGGAATGACAATGAGGACAAATGGGGAACATAGGGATGGCAGATATAATTCACTGCACCGTTGCTAAGTCTAATTATATTTCTATTTGTGTATGTATATTATATATGTATATACTATATATGTGTATGTGCATATATACGGTTCCATTTTCTAAGTAGGTCATACATATTTATTTTTTCATTTCCTAAGTTTAGTTAGGTCATTATAGGAAGAAAGAGGAAGGGAAGGAGGGAGGGAGAGGAAAAGAGGGAGAGAGAAAAAGAAAGGGAGGAGTAAGGGAGGGAAGGAAGAGAGAGGGGGAGGGGGAGGGAGAGGAAGAGAGAGAAGTGTATATGTATGTATGTGTGTATCTACACACACACACACACACACATATATATATATACATATACATATATAAGGGTATATACATACCTAGGTGATATATTCAGATTTAGCAAATTGAAAATATAAACACACATGCATAAGTCATACATATGAATATACATATGTGTGTATGTGTGCATGCAAATATGTATATACATGTATGTGTGTATATACATATGTAGATACATGTATATCTGTATGTGTATATACATACAGATACACATGTATGTAAACTTGTGTATACATGCACGGAAGGGGTCTTAAAGATGAACTAGTCTAACCCTTTCATTTTAAACATTAGAAAACTTGCTGCATGATGAGAAGTAATCGAGTTACTTGGTGGCACAGGTAGGGATCAAGCTCAGAGCCCTGGAAATTCAGTCCAAAGTTCATCTCCTCAAGCCAAATTATTTAAAGACAAACCATTTCAAATGACACATTAGGAACCAAGAGCGGATGGGTGGCTAACATCTACAGACAAGGGAGACATCTGATTTCCTAAGAAGACAGTGTGGGGTTGTGAAAAGAACACACCATACTTGCTGAGAGGCTTGGGCTGGGGCAGGAACTTAGGCACCTCCCTGAATTTCTCAGAGCCTCCGCTCCTCCATCTGTAAAAGAGGAGGCAGGGTAGAGGAGAATTCCTTTCCTGCCTACCTGTCTCATAAAGTTGTTGTGGAGAATAACTGAGATAATGTATGTAAAATACTTTGTCAACTTAAAGTGCTACTTAAATGAGTAATTACTGTTTTACATCTGCCACTCTAATTTCTTTCTCTCTGGGATGTTTCTGTCTTCCCAGTGAGTTTCAATTCCCTTCTTTTTAGAGTTTTTCCCTTTCCATGGGGCAGAAGCCCCAAATGATTGATTAATTCACTCAAAAACCATCTGTTAAGTTTCTGTGATGTACAAGGCACTGTACTAAGTCCAACGAGAGATACGAAGACAAATAATACATGGTCCCTTGCCCTCAAGGAGGTTGCAATCTAGTAAGGAAAAAAGTTACACAGCAACAAGATGTTACATGTCTATGTGAAAGTCCCACAAGTTCTCCAACCCATCCATTCTCTCCACCACCACCCCAACTCCTTGGGTACATTATTAACTTGTCTGAACCTCTATTTCTTCATCTGTAAAATGGAGGTGAGAAATAGGGTGCTATAATAGAAGGCTACCTGGGAGTCAGGAAGACCTAAGTTAGCGTCCTACCCCTGACTCATGGTAGCTACATCACCAAAAGCAAGCCTCTTCCCCTTCTGGTGCCCCCAGATAACTAAAAAACTCTTAAGTTAAAAAGCTGCTAATCTACATGTATAGAGGAAGTTTCAATACCAGGAATGTCCCCCTCCCCAGTGAATTCACAGGTCAATACCCCCACCAAGGAATGGAGAGAATGATACCTTCACAGAGCTATTATGAGTGAGCAAAAACAACCATAATAATGTAAAAATGCTGAGTATGCTATGAAAATACTGTTCTTGCTCAGTTTCATTCATGTATATAAGTGCCTGCTTTCCTTCCTCACTAGCTTCAAGTCACAATGAACCCAATGATTCTCCCCACCCATAAAACAGAGAATTTGAAAATTAAGTCAAGGCCTATTGGGCTGTAGGGTTTCCATAAGGGTTCCTAACATCATTCCTCCAAGCCAGGCCCTCTCCAAGCTGTGCCCAAGCTCCAAATGTAAGTTGAACCTCCTCCAGTAAAGTTGGAGGAGGCAGAGCTACCTAAACCAGCCAATCAACTCTCCCAGGAAAAGATGAAGGCCAACATCAAGCACTGGGTCTTTGGGCAAATGCCAACTGGCGTTTTGGTACCAACCACAGTTTATCCATCAGCTGAGGCCTTTCCCAAGGAAACCTTGCTTCCCTTTGTGTTCTACTCAGGGGTAAACATATATTTAGATGGTAGATTCAACAAAAAAGAGGCTGCTAAATGGTCTGATGTATGGTGGGAAGGTAGGAGGGTGGGCTGTTTAAGTAAATCTCCATTTATCAAGGGTAGCTGCCTTCGGGTACCTCTGAAGCTATTCTCTGTTTTGCACACTCTTGCTGAGCCAGGCCTTTCGAGCAAGATGCCCAACCTACCAATGAGTTTAAGCACCCAGACCTATGTAAACACATACTTAAGGAAAGGTCTCTGGGGCTAAAGAGCCTCCAGTAGTAGACCAGCCTCTGAACTAAACTGTGGTCACATGCTTCACTGCCCTAGGCATGGCCTTCAGAACTCTAAGTTAAACAGGACCTCCAGGGGTGTTAAGTCTTCCACTCTACAACAAACAACAACCTCTAGGCACAGAATCTTTCCAGGCATGAACAGGCAGCTGTACTCCCCAAGCTCAATAAGGTCTCCCCTCCTTGACCCACATGTGGATTAAACACTTAGTAGGCTATTCACAATAAACTTTTATCCCATGGATTACTTTCCATTGCCACCCCAGTACAGATTGGCTCAAGCTGCTTTACCCCATGAAATACCGGTGCAAACCAAGAGCATGCCAATGAGTTTTAATATTAACCAAAGACTAAGACAATTAGGGAATTAAATGTGCTACAAAAAATAAAAATAAAAAGTCACACCAAAGACAAACATAAATTCTTTTCTGGACTAAAGGCAGGGCATGGTTGTTGAAAGAATCCCATATTTGCCATCAGAGGTCCAGGGTTCAAATCATGGCTTTATTAGTTACTACCTGTGTGGCCTTGGGAAAATCACTTAACTCTCTCAAATTCGTTTTCCTCCTCTACGTAAAAAGGAATTTGGATTAGATCAAGAGTTCTTAAACTTTCTGTCCTCATGATTATACTGATGGCATCCTTTAAGACCTAGCCCAAGTCTCACCTCTTACATCAGAGCTGTCCAAAATATGGCCCTAGGGCCCCATGTGGCCCACAGTGCAATTTTGTGTGGCCTGCCTATGGGTTGTAGTTTTCACGAGCAAAAAAATAAAATAATAATTCGCATGGAATGCATATTAGATTTTTTAATTCCATCACTAATAAGTAATCTTGTTGATCTTAATTTTCTTTGGTGTTTTTAAGCAGTATTATGGATGGAACGTATCACGCAGAATTTTGAATCTATCTGTGGGATGTGTTCCATCTGTACAATACAGATTAGTTAGAATGCACCTACCTTTATACTGTTGTGTTGTAGCTTTATTATTTTGTGTTTGCTTTCACACCTTCGTCTGTCATGTTGATGATGTGCCTTCCCCCACTTTCTATTAGTGTACTGTATTTTTTTATTTTGAGTACAATCCTCAAATAGTTATTTTATTTTAATGCAGCCCTAAGATAACCTAAGGTTGGATAGCCCTGTCTTACGTGAAGCCTTCCCCAAATGTTTTGGATCATAGTGAATTCTCCCTACTCTGAACTCATAGAACTTCCTGCCTCTGTGCCTCATTTGGTACTCATTAGACAATTCTTTTATGATCAGCTGGCATTTCTTCTTGTTATTGTTTGCCCTTCATTCTTGAAGAGGACCATGACATCAGGCAGGTGATGCCATGACATGCAAGTGAATTGGATTTAAATGAGGGAGGACCATAC
>CM053624.1:44517481-44629507 GCA_028646595.1 Phalanger gymnotis | reverse complement strand
CTTCTTCTTCTTCTTCTTCTTCTTCTTCTTCTTCTTCTTCTTCTTCTTCTTCTTCTTCTTCTTCTTCTTCTTCTTCTTCTTCTTCTTCTTCTTCGTTTACAATAACAGCTAAGTGACTTGCCCAGTGTCACACAGCTAGTAAGTGTCTGAGGTCAGATTTGAATGCAGAGCCTTCCAGATCTGGTGCTCTAGCCACTGAATCACTTAGCTTCCCCTTGGGTATCCTACTCCTAATGCTTACTACCTGTGACCTTGTGAAAGTTACAGAACATCCTTGGGCTGAATTTAGTTTCTTCACATATAAAATGATGGGATTTAATTGAATCTTTCTCTAGGATCATGTAATCCTGAGAGTCACTAGGGTGGCCCTAAAAGAAAGCTAACCTTGGGCAAATAAGCTCTACTAATAGGTCTGGGGAGCTAGGGAGTCCAGAGTGGGAAGGGACCTCAGGAGGCTTTTGTCTAATTTCTTCATTTTACGAATTTTACAAATAAGGAAACTGAGTCACAAGGGGGTGAGTGGATTTGTTCAAGTTCACAAGGGAGGATTTGAATTCAGAGCCAGTGCTCCTTTAACTGCATCAGAGGAATGTTAAACATCTAATATGTATGAACTGGATCTGTCTATGCTTTTGGAGTGGTTGATTCACTCACCTGTTTTCTCTTATGTTAAAGGTGAGTAAAGGAAAAAAAAACATTCCCACGTTCAACTGAGCATGTCTCAGGGAACCCCTTTTCCTAGCAGTGTCTCTGACATGATATCACTCACATCCATTTTTGCTTGGAGAACTATAGCCTTTGAACCTGCAATTGCAGATATTAAAATTACAGAGGCAAAGGTCACAGGGCAAAAATTTGAGGGGGGGAGCACCAAATGAACACAAAGGATTGAATAGCAGCCATCAAGGCCTTGGTAGCTGTATCAGAGGAATTCTGGGGAAGCAAGTTTAAAACAAGGATGAAAATTTTTTTAGACCTCTTGACAAGCTTATATCTTCTCAGGATTGTGGATTTTTTAAAAAAATGTATTAAATTTGCTGATAAGAATGACCAGGATTACAGCCAAGTGGCTTATTTTTCCTCTTCCCCCTCCTGCCTGGCTTGCAGCTAAAGATAAGATTGATGAGTCAGATTAAATTCTAACTGAAGGTCAATTTATATGATAGCCTGGGCTGTCATGAGTATGATTTATGGAAGGGGTCCATATTTGCTGGAGGTCTCTCAGCAGCTTCTCAGAATGGTTAGAATAAATTGTGGGCTTTTTTGGTTCCTTTTTAAACCCTTTGAAATCTACTTCCAGTTATGTCCAAATTGAGAAATAAGCAAACAAAACCAGAAATCTGACCTCCTGATCTCACCTTTCCTGCCCCAACACTTTACCAAGACTTTTGCATCCGTCAGACAGTTTCAAGCTGTCTCCAATATCCGGAATGAGGTGCCAGGAGAGAGAAGCGAACAGGAACCTGACATTCTTCAGACCTTTCCTCTGCTTCCTCCCTGCTTCCAACCTTTAATTAAGGCTTGTGAAGTTCCTCCAGAAAGCTAGGGCCTCACAGTTGGAGGAGGTGCCTCTGGGACCATGAAGCCCGGCCCAGACTTTCTTTTGCTTTCCAAATGAGGTCTCCTGAGAGCCCCAGTCATGGGACACATGCTTGGGTAGCAGGACCTAGGTGCCATAACTTATCTTTGTTGATTTTCTCTATGGAATATTGGCATCCGTCGCAGGCTTTCATCAGGTATTGGGGGATCAGAGTTCCAGGAAACATCCCCATCTTTTGATTGCTCGCCAGCCACTGTCTGACCTATGAGATTTTGTTATTAGCCTTAAAACCACTGTGAATCCTCATCCCTCCTTTCTTCCTCTTTTCTTTCCCCCCCAGAAAAGAAAATCCATTAAGAAATTAAAACTTCCTCCAAAATCACAATTGCTTTGGTTTCTGGGTTTTAAAATAACATCAATTTTCATTTCGAATGCTGCACAGTCTTGAAAGGACCCAAAGTCACCATTAATTTGTTTCTACTTCCTGACTCAGCAAGTTGGGTGGATTTTTTTTTAAAAGCTTTCGGGCCCCACCTTTGGTATTATGTATGAGACTTCTAAAAGCTTTCTCTAGAGGTCTTGAAACTTGTGCATTTGCCAGCAAGTACAGTTTTCTGTCCCAGGAGGCTTTCCAGGTGGCCTTTGACTTAGTTTTATGGGAACATTCTTCAGTTTGCCTACCCAGTGGCCCAGGAAGCTCTGACTGTCCAGTGGTCAGTGGTCTCAGCCATGAGCTAGTCCCAGGCAGGGACAGGCCATAATCTAGTCTCAGGCAAGGAATAGTTCAGTTGTGAAAGACCTAGGTAAATTAGAGTTATAAATTAATAACTCCAAAGATGGGCTAACAACTTAAGTCTTCCCAACTGCCAAGTCTAAATTCAAGACAAATGAAACCCATGATGACAGCCCAGGGGTGCATGTATGGGGGTATATAGGAGATGATATTCCAAAGAGCAAATCAAAGGCTTCGACTCTCACCTTTAACTGGGCTGGCTACCAGCAAGGGAAGGAAGCTCTCAGCTAGTTTGTCTCAACCAACTTCAAATTCATAGGACATTAGAACTTCCATAAATTGCTGAGACTTTATCTGGAGGACTGTGTTCAGTTTGGGTACCACATTCTAGAAAGAATAAGCTAGGGCTTCTTAAGAAGGGGGTTGGGAGGATGAGAAACTTGGGGGCCATGTCATAATAACAATTAACACTATGTGATTAGCAAAATGCCTTGCATTTATTATCTGACTTGATCCCCATAACACTCCTTTGAGGTGAGCACTATTTTTATCCCCATTTTTATAAATGAAGAAACTTGATAATTTTATATATAAACCTTATATGTATATAAAATTCACATATAAACTTCATAAATATGTATAATTTGTGCATGAATTTTATAAATATATATAATAGATAATTTATAAATACAGGTGTAATTTATATAGAATTTATAAATATATGGAATTTATATGTAAGCTTTATAAACATATAATTTATAAATATATAAACTATAAATATGTAATTTCTATATAATTTATAAATATAATTTATATGTACTTTATAAACATATAGTTTTATATATAATATATAAATGTATAAAATTTATATATAGTATTTATATAGAATACATAAATATAGAGTATTTATATAGAATACATAAATATAGAGTATTTATATACAATATATAAATATGGAGTATTTATATACAATGTGTAAATATACAGTATTTATATATATTGTATAAATATAGAGTATTTATATATAATGTATAAACATAGAGTATATATGATGTATAAATATATGAATATGTATATGAATATGTATATGTAGTATTTATATATAATTTATAAATATATATAATATATAATAAGGTTTATAAATAAATATTGTAAATGAGAGAGGTTAGATGACTTACCCAAGATCACACAGCTAGTGAGCATCTAAGGAAAGATTTGAACTCAAGAACTGGTTGAAAGAAATAGAAGTATTTAGCTTTGAGATGAAAAGACTTAGAAGGACCAAACTGCTATTTTCAAGTCTTTGAAGGGCTGTCACATAGAAGAGGGATTAGGTTCATTCAACTTGGCAGAACTAGACACTCCAAGTAGAAGCTGCCGAGAGATAAATTAACGTTTGGTGTAAGGGAAAGATTCCAGACCATTTGAGCTGAGTGGAATGCGCTGTCTTGAGAGGGAATGGCTCCCGCCTCGCTGGAGGCAGCAGAGGAAGCTGGATGAGGGCTCTTTGGGGATATGTTCTGTAGGGTTGAACTAGATGGCCAGTGAGATTCCATGGGTCTACGATTTACAGAGCGTCGTTCTGAGGTTTCCAGACCTCAGGAGTTTGAAGGGAAAAAGGATCAACTTGGAAGCTGCTACCAAGACCATCGAGGGTTAGTTATGCCAAGGATGCTGCCAATTTGGACAATTTTGCCAATTTCTGACAGAAATGTGCGAGTGAACAATGCACTCAAACCAAGTTGAACTCTCTTAGGAGGACCTCCATTGAGAGCATAGGACGATAGAGTAGCTGTCTAGTCCAACCCCCTCATTTTACAGACGAGGAAGCTGAAGCCCAGAGAAATTAATCACTTGTCCAAGGTCCATAAGCGTCAAAGGCAGGATTTGAACCCAGGTCCTTTGACTCCAAAGTTAGTGTGCTCGAAATTTCTACTGTACAATTTCTTGTGGATCATTATTGATTAACTTTCTTTAGAGGCCAATAGGTGGTGCCATAGCGCATAGAGCTGTGGGTCTGGATTCAGGAAGACCTGAATTCAAATTTAGCCTCAGACACCTGGCAAATCACTTAATGTCTGACTGACTCAGTTTCCTCATCTGTAAAATAGAGATAATAATAGCATCTACCTCCCAGGGCAGTTATGAGGAGCAAATGAGATAATATTGTAAGGCATTTGACAATGTGTTATACATCGTAGGAATTTAATAAATGCTTATTGAGACTGTTGTTCACTCTTCATTCTCAAAGAGGACCAATGGAATGAGATAGTATTTATAAAAGTGCTTAGTATAGTGCCTGGCACATAGTAGGCACTTGACAAATTTATCCGATTGTATGTCTATTTATGGGCAGCTAGGTAGTGTGGTGGATAGTGTCAGGCCTGGAGTCAGGAAGACCTGAGTTCAAATCCAGCCTCAGACATTTACTAATTGTGTGACCCTGGGCAAGTCATTTCACTCTGTTTGCCTCAGTTTCCTTATCTATAAAATGACCTGGAGAAGGAAATGGCAAACCACTCCAGTATCCTTGTTGAGAAAACCCCAAAGGGGGTCATGAAGTCAGAAATGACTGAACGATATCTATCTATATGCTTACCATAATTATCAATGTAATAATTTATATTTACACTTAATATATTGTACAACTAAAATATATTAATATTATTGTAATATAGTTATTTTATATGATTATTTCTCTCCTTTCTTCATCTCCACAGAGAATATCTGAATAATACAACCTTGGGAAACTCACTTAAATGTCTTCTGGGCCTCAGTCTCCTCACCAATAAAATGGAGGGACTGGATTACCCATTGACCTTTAGCTTTGGGCCCGATATCACACTAATCGTAAACTCCACTAGGCTCACTGCAGACTAATGCATTGTAGGAAGACAGTTCATCATAAAAATGCAATTAAGGGTGGGTCTGATTAAAATGCAGTTACTCGGCGTGAAATCTGCCCCACGGACAGGCTTGAGGTACTGTACGGCAAGGAGGATTTTTAGCCATGAATTGAGATGGAAGATTATGAACAGACACAGTCGCTGAGTTTAAGCTGCTGAGAAGGGCCCGGAATGTGATTTTAAAAGATGAATATGTAAGCAGATTATGCCCAGGAACTGGGACTGTATTTTGAGCCGTGTAAAAATGTACGAGCCAACTGCTATAGGACTTGTTGCTATTCGTGATATTCATAGTTTCCAGACGATGTGTTAATTTAGTGCTGTATGTGTTGCCGCGGTCTGATTGATGGCATCGTATACATTGGGTTAGTTTTCTTTTTCATTAAGTCGCGTCCTAGCTTCATGGAGACACCGGAATAGAATGTCTTCTCTGCTCACGTGGTTCCCCTTCCTTAGAATAGTCTCCTTTGTCTGGAGCAGGGAAGAAATGGGGCACTGGGTTTTGTGCCAGGAAGACCTAGGTTTGAATCCCACCTTGGACGCTTACTTAGCTGTGGGATCGGTTTTCTCATCAGTAAGATGGGGATGATGATAACACTTAATGTTACAGGGTTATGGCAAGGATCAAACAAGATAGTATATGTAGCGGGCTTTGCAAATTTTAAGCCTCTAAAAATTAGTCTGCTTTGTTGTTATTGTCCTTCTCCTTCTTCTTCTTCACTTAATTTAAGGGGCAGATAAGTGGTGCAGGGGATAGAGTGCCAGGCCTAGAGTCAGGAAGTTCTTCCTGAGTTCAAATCCAGCCTCAGACCCTTACTAGCCATGTGACCCTGGACAAGTCACTTAACCTTCTTTGCCTCAGTTTCCTCATCCTCAAAATGACTTGGAGAAAGAAATGGCAAACCACCACTCCCGTATCTCTTCTAAGAAATCCCCAAATGGGGTCATGAAGAGTAGGGCATAACTGAAAAATGACCAAACAACTTAAGTACTGCTTCCTCCTGGAAGACATCTCTGATCATATTAGACCCTGTTTACCTCCTTTTTCTCTGAATCCCTCTTCTTATAACTTTGAACACCCATTAGCTATGTACTAACATGAATTATATCGGCGTTTAACTATTACTTCATACGCATTTGTCTCCTCTCCTTGTCCCCCCACCCCAGTCCCCCCCAGGGCATGAAGCATTTGTTTTCCTTCTATATCTCTTATAGTGCCTAGCAACAGGGCAGGGCTCACTAGAATCAGGAAGCCAAGGCCCTGGTCTAAAGGTTCCTAAGCTTCCCCAGGACTTGCTTACTCAGACTTAGATGCTGCTTTCAAGACCTAGGTTCAAATCCCAGCTCTGGCTGGCCAGTCATGTGTTGTGTCTGGCTCTGGACAGTTCACTCCATGACCTCATTTGCCAAGTAAAGAAGCTCCAGACCAGTAATGTCAAACTCAAAGGGGGATACATACACAAGGACCCCTGTGGGCAACAGATAACTTTGTTCTAAAATGTAATATTATCTGTTTTATTGGATTTTTATTTATCTGATTAAATATTTCCCAATTTACATTTTAATCTGGTTCAGGCTGCTTTCAGGAGAGTGAGCCCCACCCACACCCTCGACACCTCTGGTCTAAGTAACCTTGAGGTTTCTTTACAGCTCTCAATCAATGACCCTATGACTAGGTGATCTCAAAGCTCTCTCTCAGCTCTAAAGGACTACCAATAATTAATGGTATGTTTTGGCATTCAATGCTGGGAATGTAAGTGTAGTTGAGAGAACTCTGGATTTGGAATCCCAAGGTCTGGATGTATATCCCACTAAGAAAAGGTCCCTTCCCCGCTTTGTCCTTATTGAATGATTACTTATTCTCAGTGGATCTAAAGGCCTGCAACCACCTTCATGCCGCCTTTTCTGACCTCTCCAGCTGCTACTGCCTCCTTCTCCCCATCCATCACCCTGTATCTATTTATACCTAATTTGTATAGCCCTATCTCTGTACATATGTTTCCCCCAACTAGACTGTAATAAAACCGTTCCTGCCACATGGTGGGCACTTAATAAATGCTTATTGATTTATCGATCGATGGATGGACTCATTTCAAAAGCAAGGTTAAGCCTAGAAAACAATGGACTATTGGAGCTAGAAAGGACCTTTGAGATCGTCTAAGGCCACTCCCTCATTTTACAGAGGAGGAGACTGAAGCCAGGAGAAGCAAAATCACTTGTCTGAGGTCATGTAGTGAGTTAGTTTCACTGCTGATAGCAGCGCTGGATCTCCAAGACTCCTGCCTCCTCGCTAGTGGGGAGATGTTCTTTGAATCACCCCCATGCCCGATCAAAGTGTTTTCAGCACCTCCTCTATGCCCATCCTCTTCTTATCCTCAAGGAGGTTGCGATCTTGCTGGGGAGAGACAAGATGAATACATTTAAAATCATACAAGATCCAGCCTTTAAGTGGAGGCCAGATGGCCCCTGGCTAGAGAAGGGATGGTTGAAGGTTGGACTTTGCTCCTGAGCCTTACAATCAAAGACTCTGGGATTCCCCAAAGAGCAGAATGAGGCCTGAGGGGACACCAGGAGTTTAGAGAAGGCAGAGGTCACAGGGTTAGGGACCAGTGCTCGGGCATCAGTAAGGTTCATGCCATTAGTTCCTGAGGCAGCTGCCAAGGGGAGTGCCTTCCTGAGGGATTACTGACTTCTGCCAGCCAAGCCCTTGCCTGTACTGGACAGTGGTTCATTTGGCTTCTCTGGGAAGTCAAAGTTTCCTATTTCATGTGAGTTTCCCTTCTTTGTCGTTCCCTCCCCCACCACTTCATATTAATTAGTAACTGGAATTCTGGGAGGAGGGAGCAGGCATTGAAATCTAGCCTTGGACCCTGACCAGCATGCTCCTAAGTGTCAAAAAATTATACAAATCACATGCCTCTCAGGAGCAGTGGCTAAATGAATTCTGTCTTTCCTGGGCCCACCTCCCTCTGCTCCCTACCTCATTTTAAAATGAAAAGCTCCAGTCAGAGTCATGCTTGGGGAGCAGCTAGAAAAGGTAAAAGCCTAAACCCCAAAGGTGACCACTCAATGGTGAAGTAGGAAGTCAAGGCTTTGGGGTCACATGACTCACCTGTGTGACCTTAGCCAAGTGGCAGCCTCTCTGTGCCTTGTTGCAATTGTGCTATATGGCCTCTAAGGTCCCCCCTGGCTCTCAATGTCTGACACCTAAGTGGCTCAGTGTATAGAGCCCTGGGCCTGGAGTCAGGGAGACCTGAGTTCAAATCCAGCTTCAGATGCTTAATAGCTGTGTGATCCTGGGCAAGTCCCTTAAACTCTATTCGCTTTATACCACCAGAGAAAGAAATAGTATCTTTGCCAAGAAAACCCCAAAGTGGGCCATGGAGAGTCGGATGCAACTGAACAATTCTCTGAGAACAAGAAATAGGATCAACAGAACGAGTTTTATTTTTTTCCCCAATTTGGATTAAAATTTCCTTGCAGACTGTTGTTTTTTCCATTTCAGGGCAGCCAGGCCTTGTCCAATTACAAACAGTTCTCTCTTTACCCAAGTGGACCATTCTGCAGACCTCTACATAAAGTGATTTCTACATAATGCAAATTTGCCCCTACCTACCCACTTTACTTAGCCTGTACAACAAAGTCATACACAAAATAATACCTTTATGCAAGTTGTAAAATGCACTTAAATGCAGGCACATTAAATACTATGCCATGATAATGAACAGAATAATGAAATGGAAGGTAAAGTTGATGATCAAGTATGCACAGTACTGTTAACACAGGCTTGCAGTACGTTGACTCTTTCGTACCCACTGCACCTAGTTTCATCGGAAGTTGGCTGCGCTACTATTTTTAATGAAACTATCCAAAATGTTTGGACAGCAGCTCGTCTTTTTTCCTTGTGTATCTGATGATAACGAGCGATACTATCTTCAAGTAGTCTGAACTTTTGAAATTCTTGAAGTATTTGAATCCATCTTTTCAATACCAGAAAAAAAATTCACTCGAATGATGAAACGCTTCTGTCGACTGTTTTGTGGCGAACCTTTTTGCTTCGACCTCAGGCTTGGAAGCTTCCCTTTCTTTTCCTTTGGTCTTTGCAGCTAACAACAGCGCAATCTGATCCTCATTCGGTAGTTCTTCTCCATGAGACTCGATCAACTCCTCCACGTCATTCTCATCCACTTCTGGCTTCAATTCTCCGGCTAATTTTGCAATCTTGTTACTCACAGCTTCAAATGTTTCATCTTTGTCAAATCTACAAAAATCGGGAATAAACTGTGGGCGTACTTTCTACCCCCCCAACTCTCTTCATACATGTTTCTGTTACATCTTCCCATGTGTCTCAGAATTCTTTACCTAAAGTCGAATTTATGTAAAGCGAGAATTGTCTATAGTCTCTTTCTCACTCTCCTTTCTTATGCCCAAGGGAAAGCTGGTGACCTGCTCTAGGTCTCAAATAATCTGACTCAGAAATAAAACAGACAAACAAAACAAAAGTTGTAGACTCCGTAAAATGTTAGAGATAGATAGAATCCCCGCTTAATAGGGGTATCTTAGTAGATGCCTACTTAATGCTCTCATACCTACTTTGGGGTTAGTGTAAACTTTGCACAGCTGCCTCTGGTTTAGAAATAGGGATATAAATCTTGTTGCATTTGATCCATTGCAAATCAGAGAGAACTATGGTGATGGAAAGTGCCTTAGAGAAGACCTACTCCAACTCTTCATTTTTACAGATTAGAGAGATCAGAGAGGTCAAGTGATTTTCCTAGAATAATATAGTGAGTGAGTGACAGTCAGCTTATAATAAACTGGGCAAATTGGAGAAGGATCCAAGAAAATAAATAGTTTAGAAATCATTTTCTACTTGAGGTAGCAATGTATGATATTATTCTCGGTCCCAGAACAATTCCCTTCCTGGCTCAGGCCCATTTAAAATTGAGTTTTTTGTTACTATGCTCACATTGGCACATCTAGGCCTACAAGTGGGTTGAGGTGGCAAGGGAGAAGCCCTCCTGAGATAACAGAATGGTTCTTCTCTGGTCTTAGGAGGCAGAAAACTTGGATTCTGTTCTCTAACACTGATGAGCCAGCCTTGGGACTTTGGGTGAGTCACTGAAAGGCCCTCACCTATAAAATGGAGAAAACCACATTTTCCTTTCAAGAGGGCCAGGAAGTTGGACAGAATAATCTCTTGATGTCTCTTTGAGACTAAGATCTGTTATAGCTCTCTCTCTCTCTCTCTCTCTCTCTCTCTCTCTCTCTCTCTCTTTCTCTCTCTCTCCATCCATCCATCCATCCATCTACCTACCCACCCACCCACCCACCTATCTATCTATCTATCCCTTTGGCAAGAACCAAACTTGCTATCTCACTGGTAGAGGGCAGCTATCTCTTTATGGCCCATTTATATAGATGCTACTTCCTAGGCCGTTCCCAGTTGGCCACTGTTAGCTTGCGGCTGGCTTTATATTCTCCCTTGAGAATTCTGTTGTTGTTTTTCCTTTAAATTTTTCTCCTGCCCACCAAAGGTCTCCAGCATGACAGAGCAGCATGGTGCATCTCACCACTGGTGCTTCCTCAGACCAATTTCTTCCTATTTCATCTTGCTGAGCCCTGGAAGGAAATAGCCCGTATTATCCTGCTCTGACAGGCCCCAGAGCCCGTAGGCCTGCTGCTAGGCTTACAGCTCCGCTGAGTTTTTAATACCTGCATTAACTCCCTTGTGCAGCAATAAACCATTCTGAGAGTTAGCCTAGTTTGTATTTTTAGAGCATGGGCTATCAAACACTCAACTCATAAAGCAGCCCCCTTATGCTCAGCTGGGAGGAGCTGCCTTGGGGACAGGAATAATTTTAATTCTTTGAAATTCATTCTCCTTTTTTTCTCCCTTCCTTTGCTCTTTTTTATGATCTTAGTTTATCCTCATAGTTTCTTTGTGAGCTGGAAAGAAGGGTTCATCACCCCATTTTTCCAGATGGGAAGGGAAAGTGAAACCCACTCCTAAATGTATGATACCATTCCAGAGCTGGGACTAAGACCTTGCTACCATCCAGATAGAGCAGGAGTTCTTAACTTGGGGGTCCATGGATAGAACTCAGAAGGTCCATGAAGTTGCATGGGGAAAAATACATCTTTATTTTTACTAACATCCAACTGAAATGCAGCATTTCCTATAAGTATGAAAGTAGGCCACAAACATGATTCTCAAAAAGGGTCAATTGATCTCACCAGACTGCCAAAGGTATCCATGATATGAAAAAAGGTTAAGAACCCTTGAGCAAAGACAAAAAAGGGATATGTTTAGAATAAAAGAAAAAATAACAATGTAGTGGTATTGGGGAAAGAATCTAGGCCTGGAGATGAAAGGTCTGGGTCTTCAGGCTCCAGTCTTACGAGCTGGATGACTGTGGACAGGTCAATTAAGGTATCTTTTCGGAGCATCATTTCCTCATCAGGAAAGTGAGGATAGTAACAGTTGTGCTATGTATGTTGTGGTATTATCTGGAGAAAAGGGAGCTTCCTAGTGGTTTCCCCAATGGATTGTCCCTGGCTCTATGCGCTTCACCATTCTGATCTAGATGATGGGCATAGATAACATGCCCATTGAATTTGTACACAGCGCAAACTTGGATGGTAGAGCCAGTCTTCAAAAAGATTGGATAGCCTAGAACAATGAGCTGAATTTAATCAGGTGCCATCTAGTAGGAACAAATGTAAAGTTCTACACATGGGTTCAAAAGCTTAATTTCTCTTTCCCCCAATTCAACAAGCTTTCATTAAGTATCCACCCTGTATCGTATCGTGCATGGTTCAGGCCTCTGAGGGTGAAAAGACAAAACCGAACCAAACAAAAAAACAGCGTTTGGCCTCAAAGTAGATTAGGTTTTACTGAACGAATGAGAAAGCATTCATTAAGCCTACTATGTGCTAAAGTGCCAGGTGCTACTCGTACAGGATAGGAGAGGCATGTCTAGACACTACTTCATGTGAAAAGCATCTGGGAGTTTTAGAAGGCTCCAAGTGAGTTAATCATTGACAAGGCACTTTGAAAGTTAATGGGGTTGGCATTAAGTAGGGTGGAAGGTCTAGAAGGAGGGGAGTGAATTTTCTGCTGGACTCTGCGCTCATCAGCCATCTGGAATATTGTTCGGGTCTGGGTCCCACATTTTAGGAAGGACATTGACAGGTTGGAACACATCGAGAAAAGGGCCGGCAGGGTGAGGACTGGAAAGCAGGACATAAAAGCGCCGTGTGAAGGAAACAGGGATATTTAGCCTGGGGAAGAGAAATTGTTTTTCTTTTTTTGGGTGGGGGAACATAATTGGAAATGAGATTTAGACTTAATAATAATAGCTGGCATTTATGTAGCACCTTAGGTTTGCAAAGCCTTTTGGATTATCTCACTTTGTCTTCACAGCAACCCTGTGCAGGAGGTGCCGTTATTATCCCCATTTTACAGATGGAGAAACTGAGTCCAGGATAAGGGAAGTGACTTGCCCAAGGTCACAAGCTACTGTCTGAAGTGGTCCTCCTGACTCTGTCTAGTACTCTATCCACCATCTGCCTCTCTACCTCTAACAACAGACTGGCTCCACTTTGTCCCAGAGGACAAAGACACAGGTAGACGTTACCAGAGAGCAGATTGGTACTCTGTGGGAGAGAAAACCTTGTTGTCAACTAGAGCGACCCTAAAGTAAAGTGGGTTGTTTCAGGAGGGAGGGAGTTCCCCAGCCCTGGGGAGGTCCTCAAGCCAATGCTGGATGTCTGGGAGGTTGAGAGTCTGTTCAGGTGCAGGTGGACCTTCCTGCCCAGAATCTATGGGGCTCTGGGAGTCTCGGATGCTAGCCCGGCTCAGCCGAGCACCTGCTTCCCTTACAGACAATCCCAGGAGACTTCTGATGCCTTTCATCCGGGATTTAGACTGTCTCCTCCCCACACTCCTGGGCCCTAATCAAGGGCTTAGCTGGGTTTCCAGTGAATTTTCCCAGGACCTTGTTTCACACTTGGGCTGTCCTAACTTTGAGAGCACAATCTCACAGGCCAAGGGGAGAGTTCAGAGACCCCTACAGACGGATTAGGTTCCCTTAAAAGATTGATGGGAGCAACTTCCTAATGAATGGACGAGATTGGGATTCTTTGTAGCCCTCAGCTCAGCAGGAGACCAATTAATTTTCTCAAGAACAATCTGTCAGTCAGTTAACAAGTATTTATTCTGCAATTACGATGTACCAGGCTCTTTGGTATGCATTGAGGATACAAAGAAAAGCCCAAACCCCATTCCTGCCCTCAGGGGTCTCACCTTCTAGAGGGAGGGGTGCAGGTAAAATAAAGAACTAAATATCTACAAGATCCATGGAAGGTGGAAGGTAGATGGAAGGTGACCTCCGGGGGGATGGCAATAATGGGTTTGTTCTGCGAAGTTTGGATTCAGTCAAAGGGCTGCACTTGAGGACCTACAGGGCTATATGTGGCCTCAAGTTCTCCACCCCTGGAAGGGACAGAGAAAGGCTTCTCTGATCTGAGTGGAGTCTTGAAGGAAGCCAGCAAAACTAAGAGTTTGCTTTTGAGGTTTGTTTACATTATCTATTGGATACTTCCTGTGAGGGGGGTCCTGGACACATCTGCTCTAAAGAGGGCAGCAACTAAGAACCACAAGACAAGGGCCAGTGAAGAAAATCTGGCCCCTCCCTCTACCACTGACCCCCCTCTGTGACCTCCTGTGTAAAATAAAAGGGTTGGATTAGATGACCCTTCCAGCTCTGCCTCTGTGACTCTAATCATCTGTTAACACAGTAGAAAGTAAGCGTTTTGGGTTCGGGAGGTCTTTACACATAGCAGGCACTTAATAAATGTCTGTTGAGTTGAATTGAGCTCCACATGTATACCCTGGGCTAAGGAAGATCCAGAGGGAAGTCATTTGGCATTTTGTACTCACATCATTGTGCTCATTCGATCTCAGACAGACATAACTCATAGGGATATTTGGCCTCAAGAAGCCCAAAGGGAATAAACAGTTCATCACGACCTCTCCCCACGTATAACATCCCAGCCGTCACTCTCACAACCATAAATATTTCCTAATTTGATTTATTTGGTTTGTACAGTTACCACATTTTGATTTCTTTAAATGGAAGTAGGCTCCTTTGTGTTGTAATTCTTGTAGAAGGCTGAGTTCGGGCCTTTTCCGATGTGCTGTGACCCAGCGGGCCTTTAACGAATGTGATAGATGGAAGTAGAACGTCAAGGTGAAGGCCCATCCAGCAGAGCCATAGAAGCAACCACATGGACCGGAACCTTGGAGAGGAGCCATCAAAACCACCTTCGTCCCTCTGGCTTGAAATACAACGGAGGGGAATGTGGTGGGGAGGAGGGGAAATCGATGGCTTTTTTGAGGTAGTCTTTAATAACAGTAATAATGACCGCAATAACCATGATGATAGCATTTATAGGGCGCTTTGAGGTTTGTGAAGTGCTTTATGCATTACCTCCTTTGGTCCTTTTAACAACTCTGTTGTTAAGTATTATGAATATAACACATATAAATATGATATACATAACTTTAAAATAATATAAATATTATCTCCATTTTACAGATGAGCAAACTGGGACTCTGAGAGATGAGGTAACTTGTCTAGGGTCACATAATTAGTAAGTGTTTTAAGCAGGCTTAAGACTCTGGACTCCCTGACTTTAAGTCTTATTTTGAAGGGATTTTAAAATATCCTATGCAGAGAGAACTCTACAAAATGGGACTAAGGAGTGGAAATGAACTTATCTGTCTAGGTCAGTGGCTACAGCGCCTGCCCTAAAGTTAGGACGTCTTGAGTTAGACACTTTTACTAGCGGTGTGACCCTGGCCAAGTCCCTTAACCTTGTTTCCCTCGGTTTCCTCATCTGTAAAATGAACCGGAGAAGGAAATGGCAAACCACTCCAGTATTTTGCCAAGAAAACTCCCAAATTAGAGTCAGCTGGGCATGACTGAAATGATTCACCAATAATAACACCTACTTGTCTCATCTGGTTTTTAACTCCGGATTTGGCATGCACTTGTTGTGTGACCTTGACCAGGTCAAATGATTTCTTTGGGATTCATTGTAAAATGGTTATAGGTATGCTCCCCTATTTTGAAAATTAAAATTTAATGCTTATTTCTTTTTTAAAGAAATTATACCTTTTGTTTTTATATCACCTACGTTTTCCAATACGTCCTTCCCTTACATCTCCCAGATACCATCCCTTATAACAGAAAATTTTTAAACAGGAAAAACAATCCAGCCAAATTAATGGACACAACAGCCAAGTCAAACATTCCATGTAGTGTTCAGCATCCATAGTTCCTCACCTCTGCAAAGAGAGGGGAGGTCTATTTTTCTACCTCATTTTCAGGACCAAGCTTGGTCATTATAATTTTACCACATTCAGTTTTGATTGTTTTCAGTAAAGTCAGGGCAAGTTGTTAAGTATGGTGGCTCAAGCTTCTAACCCTGGTACCTGGAGAAGGGAGGCTGGTGGATTGATTGAGCTCTGGAGTTCTGAGGTGCATTAGAGTATTGAGATGGTGAGCCTCCAACAGCTGGGAGTGAGGCAGAAAAGCCAGGCTAGGCAAAAAGGGGAGGTCAGAAATAGAGACGGTGAAAAGTCCTGGACTGGTCGTTGGTAGCATTGGTCCACAAATGGCCACTATACTTCCAGTCTGGGTGACCTAGGAAGACCAAGACTCATAAAACAAACGCATGAACAAACAAACAACAAAACCACAAACAACACCCAACAAAGAAATTCAACAAGCAAATATTAAGAACCTACTATGTGCCAAACGATGTGCCAAAGAAAGACAAAACTCTGTCTCTGCCCTCAAGTTGCTCACAGTCGGATGGGAGAGATAACATGTGAACAACTATGAACAAACAAGTTATATATGGGATAAAGTGGAGATAATTATGGAGGGATACATTGCTATTAAGGGGAACCCAGGAAGGCTTTATATTGGGGGGGGGTTAAGCAGGAAGCCACCATTTTTCTTTCTTTCTTTCTTTCTTTCTTTCTTTCTTTCTTTCTTTCTTTCTTTCTTTCTTTCTTTCTTTCTTTCTTTCTTTCTTTCTTTCTTCCTTCCTTCCTTCCTTCCTTCCCTCCTTTCTTTCTTTCTTTCTTTCTGCAGGGGAGAAGGCAGGGAAATCAGAGTTAAGTGACTTGCCCAAGGTCACACAGCTAGTAAGTGTGTCAGGTGTCTGAGGTTGGATTTGAACTCAGATCTTCCTGACTCCAAGGAAGCCACCATTTCTTAAATACCTACTATGTATGAAGCACATACATAGGTAATAATATCAAGGTGCTTTGAAAAGTATGACTTCCTCTAAATATGTCCATTCCTATTGTTTCATTATCACATGGACCATGAATATATCCATATATATGGATATATCCATATATATGGACCATGAATATTTAGTCCTAAGGAGAAAACTCACCCATGAAAGCAACGATTCATTTCCTCCATTGGAATTCAGAGAAAATGCATCAGAAAATTGTTGCTGTCAGCCTGTTGTCCTTCTTTCTGTTTCCTCCTAGGTCAGTGATCAGTGCTGAAAGGAGGCTTCAGGCACCCAGCCTTCTTTGGCAGTCTAAAGCCCAGATGCGTGATCTCTGGGAAAACCACACACACACACACACACACACACACACACACACACACACTCTTTTGATCTAGATGAGAGCTGCTTTAATGGATTACTGCTTGGGGTCTCATTTGTTTCTCCAATTCACAAAGAGGTGGAAAACATTTTAAGGAGGCTAGCTCTTAAGCATTAGTTTTATGGCCTCTTCTTGTAATGGAATATGCAGGGTAGGAACATTTCTCAAGAAAGCAGCATCAGGCTGGGGACTTCATTACCTCCTCCTGCTTCAGACAGACATCCAACAGAACTTTTGGATGGAGGAGCCAATCCCCTTGGACTGCAGGGAGCCTGGCAGCCCATCTGTTTGCTCTAGGGTACTCTGGCTTTCCTGCTGCTCTAGAGCTTGGGTGGTTTTGGAGACAGGGGATTTCACAACCCTGGTGTCTTGTACTGGTATCTTTCCCTGACCCCATCCATCAATGCCCCCTTTCCCCTTCTGCACATACGAATCATAGAATTCTAAAGAGCCGGAAGGCTCCTCGCTCTCTGTCTGGGCCAGTCCCTTCATTTTACACAGAAGGAAGCAAAGGCCCAGAGAGGTTAAAGACCTACCTGAACTTGACTCGGAGTACAGCACTCTTTCCATCATTTAGAACCTTCAGGGCTCAGCTGAAATCTTACCTCCTCCTCCATGAAGCCCCTTCCCTGACACTCAAGCCCACACTGAACACCCTCTTGTAGCCTGGAGCTCACGCCGTACAGCAGACTTAGGTTCAAGTTGTTTCTGCTGTTAATTATCCATACCATCTTAAGCAAGTCAGGTGCCTTAGAGGCAAGGTAATCTCGGGGGTCTGTTCCCCTGAATCTATGATCTTATGGGCCATGGACAATGAGGAAGCTCTCAGAGGACCAGTGTTGAGTTTTGTACTTTTAGGAGATGGGCAAACAGACTCGTACAGTAATCAGTGATGGATGGGCACTCAATGCATAGTTCTTGAACCTGAATGGAGGTGACTCAAAACGTGAGGCCTGGGCTTGGCTCTGGTCCTCTCTGGAAGAGGTTTTTGTGGGAAGACATATATTTTCTCCACATTGTGACCATTTTTGTGGACAGATGAAGGTGGGACAAATGTTATCAATGGGGTGTTTGAACACTGATTTGGGGTTGGAATCTCCTCTTCTGAAGCCCACAATGGATTTGCATGGCATTTCAGGTCAGGAAGGTCTAGCCCTCAGCTACCCAAAGACCATTGAATTCTAGGGCATGCTTCTCACCTTGATTTATTTTTCTGGAGGAAATCACATTCCCTTGGGCTAAAAGCACGAAGTACTAAAAGCTAAAAGAAGAGAGGGGGGAAATGGGATGACTTGAATGTTTTTACTCTCTCTGACCTAGTTTTCATAACTGTAGAGCAATGAATGGGGGAAGTAATTGTGATGCTGCACAGAAATCCTGCTCTAATGAACTCGGACTCCATTCTTGAGTTCCTTTCAGAGCGTGGGCTCCAAGGCCAACGATATTTAATGGAAGGGCTCTTAGCGTCTGGGTTATGGGGCAGCAGAAGTGGGGGGAGCAGATTAAGAAGGGGAGGGATGGGCAGTCTCCCAGGGATGACAGCTTGTCTATGTTGCTTCCTTGGATGAGTGTTACCACAGTGTTGGGTTCGAGAGCCTGTTGCCTCAGGTAAATTTCCTGTAATTTAAGTTTGAATATAGCCAGAGGCAAGAAATGATGACTTAGGGGAAGACACTGTTAATTTTTTAGTAACCTGTCAAATTTCAGGGATCTGGGAAGAGGAAATGATGCCCTGGCTTCCTAGGGAAAGCAAAGACTTTCTAAATAGGGGAGACTGGGAATTGGGACAAAGGCATTGAGACAAAAATAGCTAAGATTCTTCTATGGTGTCTGGTACTATGATCCTTCCGTCTTTAATTCCTTCGCTTACCACCCCCCTCCATCCCCTATATTTGATCCATTGCCAATCCTTGCTTGTCTGATGCTACAACTTCTGTGATATCCATCCCTCCCCTCTCTTTCTTCTCCCTCTCTCCCACCCAAAGTTCAGGGCCTCATGACTTCCCACTTGGGTAACTGCCATAGATCCTTAACCAAACACTCTTGCCTCCTTCCAGTCTTTCCCCCTTTCCAGGAAGGGGAGAAACTTTTCTACACAGCATTGAAACAATCTTCATGCAAGGACACTACTCATCATTCCCCATACATGATACCATTTCCTGCCTCCATGTCTTTGTGAAGGTTCTCCTCCATCACCGGACTCTTGTCTGTCCTCCATCACTGGAATCTTGTCCTCCATCCCTGGAATCTTCTCCATCCCTGGCATCTTGCCCCTCCTCACCTCCACCTTTTGGAATTCCTTGACTCTTCCAGGCTTAGTTGGGCAGCTAGCAACTCCTGCTGAAGGCCCTTTAGGGGTTAATTCTCTCTCCCCCAATTATTTTGTCTTTATCCTGTATATGATGTGTGTGGACTTGCCTGTGTACACATTATATCTTCATCCCTTCTCCTCTCTCCTCACTCCTCCCAGTTAATTTAAGCTCTGTGGTAGCAATGCCCATTTTATGTCACTGCATCTCCAGGGAGTGCCTTGCATGTCATAGGTGCTTAATAAATGCTTAATTGATTCTAAATGAATAGTAAACAAGAAGGTTCTCTTTTTAAAAGTCATGAAGCACCTAATTAAATCTTGCACATAACATTAAGCTTGATGCACAAACATCAAATGTAATATTTGATGATTGAATGTTCCTTTCAGGCCATCAATTGATTAGATTCATTGGCTTAACCAACAAAACACTGAAGTCAGAAGGACTGGGCTCCTGTCTCTGCTCCACTATTTGTGCCCTTGGACAAATTGATCTATTCAACTAAACAAGTATTTCTTAAACACCAGTTATATACACAATGGGAGTAAAATGTTGTAATAATACAGTTTCTGCTCTTAAGTACCTTATAAATGAAATAGAGGGGATGCAACATTTACAAATAATCATCGGATAAGTTCTGATATAGTAAAGATGGAGATATGATCCAAACAGACTGGTATGAGGCATTTAAAGGGGCTGGGGAGCAGTGTCAATTATGGAAGGCTCCAAGGAAAAGGTAGAATCTGAGCTGATCCTTGAGGCAGGGGAAAGGGAGCTACAGGAGGATAGTCCAGGTGTGAGTGAATAAAGATATAGGTAGAAAATGGTAGGGAGAAATCAGAGAATAATGAGTAGTCTAATTTGGCTGGGAGTAGGGAAAGACAAGTGAGATGAGTGGGAGAGTCTGTTGGAATTAGATTCTTGAAGGCCCTTCTTTAATGTTGTGCTGAGAAATTTAGTTGGTATTCATTAACCAGTAGGGAGCTGCTGAAGATCTGTGAACAGTGAAATGACACAGGTGGACCTGAGCGTTGGGAAGATTAATTGGGTAGCTGGGTGAAGGATGGATTAAGGAAGGGAAGAGAGAAGTCTGGTTTTAGTGAGTAGAGAGGAGGAGATGGACTTGAGAAGGGATGGACTTTGGGGGCTAGAATTTTTTCTTTGAACCTCAATTTCCTCATTTTAAAAATAGATCTGGTAATACTTGCCCCGTTTACCTAACCAGGCTGTCGAAGGATCAGGTTACTGTATGAAAACAGCTTGAAAAGAGTAAAATGCTCAACAGATGTAGGCTATTATTGTCATTGTTTACCCTAAGCCTTAGCAGGATTCATACATTAGGAAAGTGCCAGAGAGAAAGTTGAGAGGCTTAGTGCCTATAGGTATTAGTCATTTTAGCCAAGCTTTCAATGAAGGATTCTAAATGTCAGGATTTCCAGCAGATGTCCTCATTGCAAGGAAATCACTGTCTAGGACGAATTATGTTTCACAGAGTTCAGCCCTGAAAACCAGATAGATTGGGACCCCGAGAAGCCTACTCCAGTTTATGTTTTTCTTGAACCTATAGCTGCCCTGGATAGCTGTTAATTCTAGTACCCAAACAGAGAATATTGGCTTTGGAGGAAATGTGAGCTGTGAAATCCTGACTAGATCCTCCAGAATAATCCTGATAATGAATACAGGAAAGAAACCAGTATGATGCACAGGAAACTCTGTGATAAATTCAGGTTTAAATAGAACATGTACAAAATGTAGGAGGGGCATATAACCAAGGGTGAATTCAAAAGAATGTCACAAATATGGAAGAATAGTAAGACCGAAGCCCAGAAATAGCTGAGGTTGGCAAAATATTTCAAAGACAATGAAAATGATTTTTTTTTTCCTTTTGAAGGGGAGGGGTATAAATTTTAAAAGTTATGTTCAGAACAAGGACAAGGAAGAGGCAGGACCATTGCTTGGGAAAGATGATACAATATCAATATATGGCAGAGAAGACAGAATTACTCAATTCCTGTTTTGCTTCATCTCTTCTACCAAGAAAACTGAATTTCAAAGGTGATAGGACAGAATAGGTACTAAGAAATAATTGGAGCCTAAACTCTGAGAAAAGATACTTAGAAAGAACCCAACTACTTTAGATAAGTTTAGAGTTCCAGGATGACCCAAATACACCCCAGGAAGCTGAAAGGACATGGCATTTTATTGTAAAACCACTCTCTATGATTGTTAAGAAATCATGAAATTTAGGAGAGATACTAAAAGAACAGAGGCAGGAAAATTCCAGATTTTTAGGTGGGAAAATATATTTCAGAAGTTAATTTTAAAATGGATTATTAAACATGATCCATAAGTAAAGGGTTAGCCACCAAAAGCCAGCATAGGTTCAGTAATAATAATGATAAACATGTTTACATAATGCTTTAAGGTTTCCAAAGTACTTGATATATGTTACCTCCTTTGAGTAAATAGGCAATATAATACAGTGGAGAGATAACTATAGTAGGAGTGAGACTACTTGGATTCAATGCCCAGCTTGTTTTCTTATTACTTTGTGTGACTTAAAAAAATAACTTTATATCTTTGGGCTTCAATTTCCCCATCTATAAAATGGGAGGGTCAGAGAAGATGATCTTTTAGGTCCTTTGAGTAGTATGATTCTAAATCATGGTAAATTAATCTCTCTACATGTCGTATGTCTCTCCCTGTCTCTCTGTCTCTGTCTGTCTCTCTCTCTCTGTCTCTGTCTCTCTCTGTCTCTGTGTCTCTCTCTCTCTGTCTCTCTTTCAATCTCTCTGGATAAACTAATTATATCAGAGAACTATAGCATACTGGTCTTGGAGTTAGAAAGACATGTTCCATCCCATTTCTGTCATACCTGTGTGATCACAGCTAAGTTATTTAACTTTTCTGAGTCTCAGGACAGTCTCTAAGACTGTAAGTTATTGATGAATTCATCGATTCAGTGAAGGGAATTCTCACAATTAGAATCTTAGATTAGACTCAAGTTCTTGACATAATAGTGCATTAGATGGGCTGATTATGAGAATATTATGGACATAGTATGTTTACGAGGGTTTTGTGAATAAAGATGCTTCAGAGAGATTAAAATATCCCTAGTCAATCAATATGCATTTAAAAAGCATCTACTATGTTCCAGGCAGTGTGTCAAGTTCTGGGGATTCAAAGAATTAAACAACCTATATTCCCAAAGAGCCTATATTCCAGTTTTTGCATTGTCTTCTAGCAATGAGGAAGTTTCTTTTTGGTAGCACTTTCTATCTCTAGACAGTTATATTTGTTAGACAATTCTTCCCCATATTGAACCCAAATCTACCACCTTATCACTTACCCTCACTGGATTTAGTTCTGTCCCCTAGAACCTCATACAATATCTAACCCCTCTTCCATACAATAACCCTTCACCTACTTAAAGACAGCTCCTATATCTTTCCTAAGTCTTCTCCTCTTCAAGCTAAACATCCCCAGCTCCCACTAATTTTAGTCTGTGGAGTTTCCTTCTATGGCAGTTTCATTGTAAAATATGGACAAGAATTTCACAGGATGAAAAGTCATGGAGGGTTTTGATCTGTGTTGGTGGAGGTAACATCTGAGATCTGTTCGCAGTGACAAAAGCATGGATCATTCAAAATACTCAAGGCTTGATGTAGTCTCTAGGCACTCTATAGCTTGTGAGTGTTCCCTTTAAAGGGTAGCACCTAGGACTATGCACAATACTCAGAATCAGAATCCTAGATTGTCAGAGTTGAAAGAAGCATTGATGGCTATTGAGTCCAACGGGGACATTGAGGCCCCAAGTATGGGCCAGCCCCCTAATTTATCATTCCACTTGATTCCAACTGTTAGGAACTTTTCCTTAAATTGAACCTAAATCTGCCACTGCTGCATCTTCCTGGTGCCACTAAGACAAAGTCTGCTCTCTCTTTCAGGCCCTTTCTATATGTGAAGGCTATCCTGTCTTCTCCCTAGCCACCTGCTTAGTCCCTGTCAAGACATTCTTTACTAAGTGAGACATTTGTAGTTTCTTCTTCTGATTCTCATATGAAATGAACTCAAGACCTCTTTCACCATCCTGTTTGTCCCACTCTGAACACTTCAACTCATCAATATCCTTCTTGAAATGTGAGCCCAGAACCGAACCACAATACTCCAGAAGAGCTAAGAATAGGGCCGAGTACAACAGGACTATCTACCCCCTCCTTAACCCTGGATGCTATATCTCAATGCATTCTAAGACTGTATTAATTTACTTGTCTGGATGTCAGAGGTATGGGTAGAGCTTGGAGCCTACTAAAAGACCCTCAGATATTTTTCAGAAAACCTGCTATCTATCCATACCTCTGCCTTTTGTGTACAGCAGAGAACAGTCAACCACCTTTCTTGATATGCATTCTAGACTTCATAGCATAGTAGAGCTGGATAGGACCTAACACTCTCATTTTACAGTGAAATTATTTGCCTAAAGTTACATAGCTTTTATAGTAGCTAATATTTATATAGGGCTCCAAAGTTTGAAAAGTGCTTTACATGTTATATCATTTGATCCTTACAACAATTCTGTGAGGTAGGTACTATTATTATCACCATTTTGCAGATGAGCAGACTGAGGGTGCAGAGAAGTAAAGTGGAATGCCCAGAGTCACCCAGCTATGTCTGAGGCAAGATTTGAACTCAGGTCTTCCTGACTCCAAGTCTAGCACTGTATCCACTATGCCGCCCAGTTTTATGTGAGGATTACCATTAATGTACTCATCACAGGGCATGTTCACAAGGGCTGGTGATTAGTGATAGAGGAAACTTTTCCTCCAGGGGCTGAATTCTCCAATTTGACATTGTGCCAAGAGACTCCCCACCCCCTCTTCATATCACAGTTATTGGATATAACCTCACATCCATAATCTTATTTCCTACATTGTTGATTATAAATAAACTTATACCAACACCATCACATCGCCTCCTCATCACCATCAAAATGACTTTCACACTCCAATTAAATTAACCCACTTACTTTATTCTCTAACAAACTTTTCCAAAGTTTATCCTCCTAGATTCCATTGTGAAAAAAGGAGTCAAGCTTCCCAATCTTTCTCTGGCATTTTGTTATTTTGCTTTCTGTGTCATACAAAGTGGAAGGCCTGCCATGAGGTCCCACTGGGAAAACGGGCTGCTAGATGCTGGGCCTTACCTGCAAGTCTGCTTTAAGTTAGGGCCACAACCTCATGGATTTCTTCTATTAGGGGAAAACATAACTAGCAGTTCTAGAAGCAGCTGCTGATGCTTCTGGCTTTAAGTATCATCCAGGCAAGGCATCCAGGCAAGTTTAATGGCAGAGAATTCTCACTACATTATCTAAAGAATCTCTTTGTTAGAGAGGACACGCCCTGCAATACTCTTACTATTAAAATCGACAGCAGACAGCGACAGGAGACAAGGGCATGTGTTAATAGTAAGAGGTCTCGGCTTGAATAGACACTGTGTGTCCCCATAACGCATCAGCCTGTTCAAAATTTTAGGCATGACTTCATAAACCCTGCTATTTATACTGTGCTAAACTCTCAAAATATCTTTAGTAACACTAAGCCCTAAATTGTATTAACAGCATCACTAATTATAACCTTTTTTTAACACTTACATTGCTGTTTTGCTATTGAAATTAAATGCCACAGAGCCTTCTTCTGGTTAATGCCCAGTTGAGAAGACACCACTGCAACTGGCCTTCCAAGAAAGGAAAGACCTGAAGCATCAGATGGCTATGAGGCGTTTCCAACAAACTGTTCTCGCATAGCTGCTGGCAGAGGCCATGAGGAGTAGTGAAAAGAGAAGCAGATTGTGAGTCAAAAGAAGTGGGTTCAAATCCTGGCTTTGCTACTTCCCAGTTGTGGGGCCCAGAGTTTCCCTCTGTGGAAAATAAGGATGTTGTCAGGAAGAAAAAGAGGAGGAACCATAGCTTCTTCTTCATAGAGAAGTAGAGGGCAATAGACACGGAATGTTGTGTCTCTTGTCAGGTGAGGTTGCTTTCTTGGTTGGGTTTTACTGAGTGAAGGATCATATTCAGAAATGATTCTTATGTTGAAAAAAATTACACATTAAAGTTATCAATTAAGAAAAAGTCAGCAGGTTTAGAAAAGGTAACAAAAAGAAATAAATGAGGGTGTTGGACTAGTTGGATCTCTCTGGTGTCTCCCAAGTCCACAGCCTGCCATTGTATGATCCCTAGATGTGTGTGTGTGTGTGTGTGTGTGTATGTATCTATCTAGACAGATATATCTCCAACTCTTTGCGACCCAATTTATGGTTGTCTTGGCAAAGATACCGGATTGGTTTGCCATTTTACAGACGTGAAAATTGAGGCAAACAGAGTTAAATGACTTGCTCAGGGTCACATAGCTAGTAAGTGTCTGAGGTCAGATTTGAACTGAGGAAGACGAGTCTTCCTGACTCTAGACCTAGCTCCAGCAAAACAGATACCAACGGTCAAAACCAAATGGACTAAGTAGAGGACATCTGTTGAGAGTGTCTCCATTCCCCAATCTTTTCCCACTCTGTATGATGGGGGTTGTTCAAATGATTCCATTTTACCTCTGGGAGCCAGGAAAGTTTTCTGGGTCTCTTTCCCCTACCCCCTCCACTGCAGCCTGCAACAACAGCTTCTCAATTCTCCAGTGTTTTCGGTGGGTGGTGTTGTACCCCTGGCATCTGGGCTGAGTGTTAAGTGCTAGGAGAGAAAGCTGGCATTTCGCTTTCATCAGCTTAACCCTTCATGTCCCATGGACAGAATCTCCATCTGGATCTCACTGAACAGTACTTTAGCTCTGGTGGGGAAGAAGAAGAGGGTAAAAGACACCTTACCCATTAAATGATCTTTTATTCATCCATTCACAACAGGGAGACAGTCTCACACTCTTAATATTCTCCCAGACTATTGTTGGTGAATCAATCAACGAGTGTATATTAAGCACCCACTATGTGCCAGGCAGGGGGTATGGTACTTGGCCAGAGGAAACCAGTAACCAGCTTTTTTAACTGTGTCTGTGTTTCATTTTTAAATAGAATGCCCTGCCTTTTAAAATAGAGTAGCATAGTATAGGCAGTGAGCTTTGATGGTATTTCTTGGCCAGGTTCTTTTCCCTTCCTCTTTTCCATATGCCCACTTCTACCACCTAGTACCACCCTTCCTCTTTTCCATATGCCCACTTCTACCACCACATCATTATCATGTGCCCAGATTATCACAATAGTCTTTGAATAGATTGTCTGGCCTCTGCTCTCTTTCTTAATAATGCTTCCAGAAAATTTGACTTAAACATCAGTTTGATGGTATCATGCTCGAAAATCCTCAATGGCTCTCCATTGTCTACCAAATGAGCTTCAAACTCCCTTGTGTAGCACTGAAGGTCCTCTCTAGTCTGGTGGCCACCCTTCTCTTTTAGTCGTAGTTCATATACCTCTCCTCAACACATGCTAAGTGACAGATTTAGACAGGAAAACATAAGATCAAATCCTGCCTCAGACCCTTACTAGCTGTGGTGACCTTGGGCAAGGCGCTTAACCCTGTTTGCTTCAGTTTCCTCATCTGTAAAAATGGAGAAAAATTATATAGTACCTATGTCTCAGGTCTGTTGTGAGGATCAGATGAGGTGATATTTGTAAAATTCCTTGTACATCTTAAAGCAGGGCTGTCCAAAATATGGCCTACATGCCGCGTGTGGCCCACAGTGTGATTTTATGCGACCTGCCTGTGGGTTTTAATTTTCACGAGTGAAAAAATAAAATAACAATTTGCATGGAATGCGTGTTAGATTTTTAATTCCATCACTAATAAATAATCTCATTGACATTGATTTTCTTTGGTGTTTTTAAGCAGTATTATGGACAGAACATATCACACAGAATTTTCAATCCATCTAATAAGTGATTAATAAATGCTCTATCCATTTATCTATCCATCCATCCATCTATCCATCTATCCATCCATCCTTCCATCTGTCCATCCATCTATCCATCTATCTATCCATCCATTGATCTATCCATCATCGAGAGCTGGGATGTGGGTCTGTACAATGCAGACTAGTCAGTATGCACCTACCTTTATACTGTTGTGTTGTTGTTTTGTGTTTGCTTTTGTGCTTCACGCCTTTGCCTGTCATATTGATGACACGCATTCCTCCACTTTCTATTAGGGTATTATATTTTTTATTCTGGGTGCGGCCCTCGAATAATCATTTTATTTTAATGCAGCCCTAAGATAACCTAAGGTTGGACAGCCCTGTCTTAAAGTATTATATGTTGTTTGTTGTTTAGTCGTTTCAGTCGTGTCTGACTCTTTGTGACCCCATTTGAGGTTTTCTTGGCAGAGGTGCTGGAATGGTTTGCCATTTTCTTCTCCAGATCATTTTACAGATGAAGAAACTGAGGCCAACAGGGTTAAGTGACTTGCCTAGGGTCACACAGCTACTAAGTGTCTGAGGCCAGCTTTGAACTCAGGAAGATGAGTCTTTCTGACTCCAGGCCCAGAGCTCTATCCACTGCACCACCAAGTTACTATTATTATTGTTACAATCATTTTTATTCTATATTTCAACCACTATCAATCAGTCCTAGAAATAAATCCTATGTTTTACTGCCTTCATGTTTTTCCTTTCCCTGTGTTTAAAACGTTCGTTCTCCCTCTCTCCAATCAATCACTCAATAGTCATTTGTTAAACCCCTAGGTCTGTGTTTGGCACATGAGATAGAAAGACAAAAATGAAAACATCCCTGCCTCCAAGGAACTTACAACATGTAAAGTTTATAGAAAATATTTACAAAATTAACATAAAGTAATGGGGGGCGGGGCACGGGATGCAGAGAGGAGACAGGGAGGAGAGGCATCAGCACCTGGAGAATCAGAAAAGACTTCAGGAAGGAGGAAGTAGCTCTTGATCTTGAGCCATGAAGGGAGCCAAAGGATTGGAAGAAGCTGAGTTGAGGAAGCTGAGTTTTATCAGTTGTATTCCCACCCCTCATTTAAAATCCAATTTAGATTCGACCTTCTCTAAGGGGTAAAAGACCTCCCTTCCTTGGATAGAGATGTGCTGGTGTTTAACAATCAGCTCTCCAAAACTAAAAATATAAGTGCACACATTGCCCAGCACACTTTTAAACTTAATCTGCATTATTAGCATTTTTTCTCCATTACTTTATTAAATACAGGCAATCAATGAAACAATAAATCAATCCCTAATTTATGGCACTATTAGATTTCTGAGGTGTAAATGCTCAAAAATTTAACAGTCTGCTAGCTAGTCTGAGCTGGCTGTAGCATACTCCTGGCTTGGACCACATCCGGCACTTGGTTAGCAACTCTCTAATGTGCTTATCACTTGTTAAAGTTATCTGTGGCTAGTCTGTTATCTGCTGTGAGTTTTTTAAGGGTTAAAAGGTCTTGTGTAAATGTTGTATGAACATGGTGTTCTGCATGTAGCCGGGCCTTGAGAATCAACCAATCATTTCTTAAGTGCTTGCTATGTGCTAGGCGCTATGTTAAACTCGGGGGATACAGAGAAAGTAAAAACACTGGTTTCTGTCCTCAAGGTGCCCACATTCTAAGGAAGGAGACAATATGCAAACCACCCTGTACGTACCAGAAAACGGGGGCGGGGCAGTCTCAGAGTGAAGATGAGAAACGCTTTGTCCTGAGTTTCTTGGTCAGCCTCCTTGTTGCCTTCTGTAAGTTAGCTCAGCGTATATTTTAAAGTGCCTACCGTGTGCAAGGCATGGGGCTTGGGACTGGGGCTACCAAGACAAAAAATGGAAATCTTGTTTTCTCTCTTAAGCAGGAGTAGGATGGAAATGGTTTTTGGTTTCTCCATTTTTTTCAAGATGATTTTTGCTCACAATGTAGCTAGCTCTGGGTTTCCTTCCTCAGGGTACATCCTCTTGCTCTTCTCTTTCTTCCATTTGTTTTCTTTCTCTTTCTTTGTTCCCTTAAGGAGTCGAACTATAGTTTCTAGGTTCTTGTCCTTTCATTCTATGTTATTAGAAGTTGGGCAAATTAAAAAGAAATAAATGTTTTTATTAGAAATTTGACATTGAACCTCAATACAAAGATAAGATAATCAGTTTAGAGCTGGAAAGGATCCTAGGGAGCCTTAATCTAACTTCCTTATTTTATGTATCAGGAACTGATTCACCCAGAGAAATGAAGATACTTCCCCAAGATCACAAGGAAGTAAAGAAGAGGCCTGGGATTTAAGCCCAGCTCCTCCTAGCTCTCAGTGATGGATAGGTCAATGGATGGATGGATAGATGGAAGGATGGCTGGAAAGATGGATGGATGGATGGATAGATGGATGGATGGATGGATGGGTAGATGGAAGGATGATGGATAGATAGATGGATAGATGGATGGATGGATGGATAGATGGATAGATAGAGCATTTATTAATCACTTAGTAGGTGCTAGGCACTGTGCTAAGTACTGGGGATACAAAAACAAGCAAGATAGACAGTTCACAATGGGGGAAGACAATGTATAAGGAGGAGATGGAAATGAGGAGGTGGGCACAGTAAAGGCATCTCTTATCAGGAGGACAGTGGGGCATTTTTCCAGGATAGCAATGAAGCTTATGAAGGACAGGAAAAGAAATGTGAAGAGTGGAGTTAGGAGTGAAGTGAAGCCTTCTCGGGGCTCTTTCCAAAATAATTTCTAGTATCCTTTCTCCTAGCTCAAATTTCCTCTTGCTTAGAATCTACTTATAATTTACATGTATTAATATCAACATGTAAAGTATCCTGACATCTTTTTCTCAGAAGCTCATTCAGTCAACAAACAAACAAACAAAAAAACAAAAGAAGAAGGCACTTGATTTGGAACCCAATGCTTTGGCTGGAATGCTAATCAATACAATTTGGATAATAATGCTTGCTCTACCTGCCTCATAGAATGGTAGTGAAGAAAGTGCTTTGCTAATGTTCAGGAGCTAAAGAAATGGGAGTGATTATTATTCAAAAGATGCTCCCTCACCCTTGTATTTCAGTTACCAAGAGTGACCAGTTCACGTGACCTGGCACTGGGTAGCCCTCCTCATCCATGACTAATGACTGTGACGATATCTGCAGACAGTAAGCAGCTCGTTGGGGCAACTCTGCTGGTGATTGAATTTCCTCTGTGGGCCAGAGTTATTCCATATTGGCATCCAAGTAGCTATATCACTGGGTGTTAATTGTCCTGAACTCACTCCCAGTGCTGACTTGATATTTCAAGACTGCCAGTGCTTATCTATCTATATATGTATTTATCCATTCATTCGTTGATTTACTCACTCATGTATTTGTTTACTTATTTATTTATCTCTATTCTGCTGAGTTCTCTTAGGCAGTATTTCCTTAACAAGCAAAAAAAGTTTTAGTGATGCTCTTTTTACGTTGTAAAATACACCTTGGTACCCCATCACTTGGTGCCCCACCCATAGAATCTTCTAAACAAAGAAGATCAGGTCAGCAAAACAAGCCAATATCATGCCTGACAGCTTAGACCTCATTCTATACCCATGGAATGTGCTTGGCACAGTGCCTGGCACATAGTAGATACTTAATAAATTGTTTATTGACTCTCTGCCCTATTCAATCTCTTTACTAAAAGGAGAGACGCATATTTTATCTAAAGTCTTCCAGAGTCTAGAGCACTCATTATATTGACCAGATATTTTTTCTGCCATGTTTTCCTTTCCATTATCACTGCCATTTTATATTCTGTCCTCTGTGTTCTGCTTACTTTGCTCTGCATCAATTTATGCATCTTCCTAAATTTCTCTAAATTTTTCATAATTATAATTTCTTACTCCATGATCTTATTACTTTGATTGTTCCTTCTTAACCCAATCAAGCAAGCCCATCATATGTGACTTTTACGAATTTCCATAAGTTCAACATAGGGGGTTCCTACCTTACATGCTAGGGGCCTTTCTCGTACTCTTTTGACATTGTGTGGGTATCAGTGGATCACACAGGCCAAAAGTTATAGCTAACCTTTTCAGCTCAATTGGCCCATCTTTTCTGATCTTTTGATCTTCCTTCTTTAATTTTTTTGATTCACTTCTCCAATGGAAGACTTGTGCGAACGATATGACAATTTGTTCAGCCATTCTTCAACTTATAGACACTAATTTTATTTCTAGTTTTTTTGAATAGAATAGTTTTTATGAATATTTTGTTATATATGGAACGTTTCTTTCTGGGAAATATACATTGTAGAATGATCATCGGGGAAGGAACAAAGGAAGGAAAAAAGAGAAGGTCTATGAAATTCTCTGAGCCCAGAGCTCTATCCACTGTGCTACCTAGCTGCATCTGGGCAAACAGTATGAATAGTTTAATGACTTTTTTTTTTTAACAGTTCTATGCTGTTTCCTAGAATGTTTGGATATTACACAATATGAAGGCCACAGTAGGGAGAAAGTTTCACGTCTAAGAATTCTCACTGGAAGGGCCTATTGACTTAAGTTATTTATAGATCCTTTCCTGACTCCTACAAACTAAAAAATAGGTCCTTTGGGCAGCTCAGTGGCATTAATTTTTATGGGGATTTTAGTTTTTTATCTGTCAAATTGAGAGAGTTGAACTTGATGGTTTCTAAGTTCCTGACTGTTGTTAGGAATGTATAAGATTTTTAAAAACATGTTTGTATTTGTTTAGTTGTATGTAGGATAGGGGAGTTAGGAAGGGAAGGGTTTGGATGGTCCATAGAGAACAGCTTCACATGTCTGATTTTCCTTTGACCAAGGCAGATTAAAGGCTCTGAGGACTGAAAAGATGTCTCCTTGGTTATCTTAAGGTTCTTTCAAATATACAACCTTGGGCTGCCACCCACAAGTGTACATTATAGAATCATAAAACCTGTATCAAGAAAGGCCCTCAGAGGTCCCCTACAGTCAACCCATTCTTGATCAGTATCCAGGTCTGCAACATCTCCAATAAATGATCATCTAGTCTCTGGTTGAAGATCTGCATTGATGGGGAGTCCGTTATCTCCTGAGGCACCCCATTCCACTTTTGGACAGCTTTGGTGATTAGGAGGTTTCTTCCTCTACAATGTAATCATAATCTTCCTGCTCAGTGTGTGCTCACAATTTCCTGATGGTCTTTATGCCATACCAAAATACAGTGCCAGGCCTAGAGTCAGAACGACTCGTCTTCCTTAGTTCAAATCTGGCCTCGAAAACTTACTAGTTGAGTGACTTTGGAAAAGTCACTTATTTCAGTTTCCTCATTTGTAAAGTGAGCTGGGGAAGGAAATGGCAAACCGCTCCAGTATCTATGCCAAGAAAACTTTAAATGGGGTCATGGATAGTCAAACATAACTGAAAAATGAATGAACAACAAAAGATTTTAGCTAGATGCTTTCCTCTTGTCTATTGGAGTTCATGGTATCCAAGAATACCTAGTCTTCTGTCTCCAAGCCTTTTTGGGTCTCTGCTGCTTGGTACTCATAAATCTGCCCTTGTTGCTGACAGCTTTCAGTGCGTAGTAGGTGCTTAGTAAATTCTTGACTATCAGGATGTCATGAACAAGAGAAATAAGACCTATTTTGCCTCCTTTAAGTGTGCAAAATACTCCTTTTAAAAACAAAGAAACTGGTTTTAAGGTTTAGAAAGTGTTTTTCTCATGACAATCTTGTACAATAGATAATGTTAACATCACTGATCCCATTTTGCAGATGAAGAACCTAGGGCCCAAAGACTTGTTTGCTGCCTCAGTACTCACTACCTTTGTGACACTGGTATTCTCTGAGGCTGGCACAGCACCTGGCACGTAGTAGGCATGGAATAAATGCTTGTTGATGGATTGCTCAAATCACTTAACGTTTCTGGGCCTCTGATTACTCATCTATACCAAGAGGAAAGTTGGATTAGATGATCTTGACGGTCTTTTCCAGGTATAAAATCTGATGACCTTCGATCAATGGGTTAGATGTTTCAGATAGATGATATATTTTGGCCCATAATGAGGGAAAACTTTTTAACGGTTGGAGCAGTCTGAAAGTAGAATGACCTCCATCAGGAGGGATTATGTTCCCCATCACTGGAGAACTTGAAGCAGAAATTAGTTGGCCACTTGATTGAGATGTTTAGGAGGGATTTTTGTCAATTGTGATCTCGACTAGATGTGTTTGGGAATCCCTTCTGTCTCTGAGATGATCTGATTTTATGATTCTATGATGGATGGAGCAACAATATACTGCAAAACAAAATTACATGTGACAAGAGATTCCCCCTCCCCATTCCCCATCCCCCATCTCTCTATTCTGTAGGAGGAGAGCGATTCTAAATTGGGCTATGAGTTCTGAGAACCCACAGAGCTGGGCTCTTTCCCTGAGACAACCTCTGGAATGGGCCGAACCTCTTCCCCTCTCTGGGTCTCAGTTGTTTCTCTGCCGTTCTCTGAGGAGATGGCATTTTCATCACTCTGGGACTTCAGGAGTAGTTGTGCATGCCAGGGAAGCATTTGGAGGCCCACCTGAGGTGCCATTTTCAGTGGCTGTGAATAATGGCATTAATAGTAATGAGTATTATTGTTATTCCTGATTAAAACCTCTCACCTTCTTAATGTTGGGAACGCCAATGGCATATCTCATGGCATTTAAAATCTCACGAACCAGCTGATAGTGGATATAATTGCTGTGTGGCAAATTAATTCAGCTCAAAGTTAGTTAACAGGTGCCATTTCATTATTAACCACTCCAATCAAGCAGATCAGGAGTTATTTAAGGTTTCCCACTGCTGGGCCACCTACACCAGCCTTCATTTGGCTTCGTGTAGCATTTGGGGGAAGATAGAGAAAGAGTTTCTATTTCTTTTCTTTCCTTTGTGGGTTTACTTCTGCAAGGAGTGGGGTGGGTGGGTGTGTATGTGACAGCAGCAGTAGGAACACGGCCCAAGGGACCACAAGGTTCTTCAGGGAAGATGAGGTCAGAGAGGACCAGCCCTAATTCCAAAGAGCCACCTCTGTGTCCGGAGGATGAATGGATCAGTGACAAGAAGCCTGGGAAAGGGCAACCTTCTTTTGTTGGCTGTGGGAACAGAGGCTGGTATGATTTCTTCCTGGGAGAGCTAATGATTTCTAGAGTATGGATCCTGATGTTGTATCATCCTGCCCTTGGCCTCTAAGGTTGTCAAGTACAGTTAACAAAGATAGGGAGCAAGGTAGTTCAGTGGCTAGAGTGCTGGACCTGAAAGAAGAAAGACCCATATTCAAATCCTTTCTCAGAAACTTACTACCCTTATGACTGTGGACAAATAATTTAACCTCAGTTTCCTCATCTGTAAACTGGGGATAATAATAGTACCTCCCTTCAAAGCCCCCTAGAGTTGTTGGGAGGGTCAAATGCTAAAATATCTGTAAAGTGCTTTGTAGTGCTTAAAATTCTACATAAATACTAGTGACTACTGCTATTATTATTATAAATTGCTGTGGAATGATTTTTCTTTGATGCTTGAGTTTTTCTCCCTTCTGAAATGAAACTGGAACGCACCAGTCATGTTGGGTTACTCATCCCAGCTGGCATATTCTTTTCCTGTTCTTTCTCCCCTAAGAAAATTTCAGCCCAGCTACCATGAGGTTCAAATTGTTTAGTTAGGAGAACATAGGGAGGTGCTTATGGTAGGGGACAGGACTTTACTTTTCACAGCTTCTTAGGTCCGTATCTCTGATGGGGATTCATTTTCAGAGGCCTCACACACATTTAGGGAAGAGATGCACAACCATTCAAAGAATGAGAGCCAGGGTAGATTTGCTTGGGTGAGGTTGGGGTAGGCAGACTCCCTATTTTCTACTGTGTTGAATCCTGTCCCTGGCTTTTACACTGTCACTCTTCCCCCATCTGGCCCTGCCCTGCCAACCAAAACTCATCTCTCATTTTCTTCCATCTTTTCCCTTCAGATGTAGCCAGACCAATCTTCTTACTTCTGTTCAGTCCTGGGCTCATTATGCAGTTCAAGGCAATTAAGTGGCCCACTTCATAGGGTGCTGGACCTGCAATGAGGAAGACCTGAGTTCCAATCCTGCTTTAGACCCTTATTAGCTTTGTTATCCTGGGCAAATCACCTAATCACTTTCAGCCTCAGTTTCCTCATCTGTAAAAATGGGGTTAATAATAGTATCTCTCTCCCAAGGTGGTTGTTGTCATGGTCAAATGAGATCACTTCTGTAAAATGTTTTAGAAAGCTTACATTGCCATATGAATTCTAGAGATTATTATATTATATCATGACCATTCTCCCCTCCAGGGACCTCTGCTCATGTTATTACCCTTTCTTCAAACATTCTCACTTTGCCCGGCAGCTAACAGGTTCTACTCATCCTTCAAGGTTCGACTCAGGCCCCATGTCCTTCATACAGCCTTCTCCGACTGCTTCTGACTACCCTGACTTTTTTTCCTTGAGCATCATCCATTGTACTCACATAATTCAATACTTAACTATATATGGTTTGGCTTGCCTCCCTAAATAATCTGTAAGTTTGCTGAGGGCCAGGGCAATATCTAAGACCAGTGTTAAGGCAGCATGATGTAGGGAAAGAACACTAGACCTAGAATAAGGAGATTTAGAGTAAAGTATCAGCACTTCCTAGCTTTGTGATCAAAAGAAAGTTCCTTAACTTCTCTGGCCTGTGGCACTCATCCTTAAAATTGGAAGAATGATATTTATATTGCTTATCTTAGAGCACGGTCAAGAGGAATTTGCCTTCTAAATCAGGAGTTCCCACTGACATCCACAGGATCCCCCACCCCCAATGAATTCATGGATAGATTTCGTGAACTTTGGTGGGAAAAATTAACATCTTTATTCAACCAACCTTAAAGTGAAATCTAGCATTTCTTCCAATTACCTAAAAAAAAATATGATTCTGAGAAGAAGAGGTCTATAGACCTAACCAGTCTACCAATGTTTAAGAACCTTTGTTTTAAACAATCTCTATTTTCTTATTGAAAACTAATGGCTACAGCAAGTTTTTATTTTCTCTCCTTAGCTAGGTGAGCTCAGATGCTCTCTCTCTCTGCTCACCCAGATCTCTCTCCTTATCTCAGAGGCTTCCATCACCATGGTATCTAGATGTCCAGGCAAACACACATTAGGATTAAAAACAAACATGTATCTGAGGAGGGGAGGGAGCCTTGATCGGCACCAGTGCCTTTGCTTCCTGGGGCAGGGGTGGGGGGGGGGCAGGGAGGAAGACCCTCCGGTTCTGCATGGCAAATTCTAGCTCTCCTGAGGGATAGGAGTGGGCAAAGCAGCAGGTGTGAACCTGGCTAAACCGGTTTGGTTTTTGCCTTTTCTGAAAATTGGGGCTACTCTGCAAATGTGGCTCTAGCGCGTTTGATTTAGCCACCTGCTGAAGATAAGAGGTGACTATATCACCCTTCTTGGCTACCTGGTTACTTTTCCCTTCAGAGTCATGACAGCTGGGTTGTGGAGGTGGGGGAGGGGAGCCGTATGTACAGTAGGGATGAAAAGGGTAGTGTAAACAGTGAAATTAACCAATTGATCATTCATATACCAAGTATTCCTTGATTGTTTTTATGTGCAAAGCATATGGAAGCAGCGAGGTGGAAGAGTGGATAGACTGCTGGACCTGAGTTCAAATCCTGCCATAGACACTGACTAGCGATGTGACCCCAGACAAATCCCTTAGCGTTTCTCAGCCTCAGTGTCCTCATCTGTGAAATGGTGATCATAATCACACCTACCTCACAGAGTTGTTGTAAGAGCAAATGAGATTATGTATACATACGTGTATGTGTATACACACACACACACACACACACACACACATGTGGATAATGTATATAGATAAAAGATTGGGAAGAACCCTAAATACCAGGCCATGGAATTTGGGCTTAACCTTTAAAAGAAGTGTGAAGCTCTTAAATGTTAAAAAAAAAAAAAAAGCTTAAACCAAGATGTATGACTTCAGTGGTGCTGGCTATTTTCCTGCTATGACAAATCTCCTTTTAGGAGCTGTGAGTAGATCCAGAGGGTCCCAGCCTGACAGCTCTGAAGGGAGAAATGAGCTCTGTAGCAAGCCCAGGCTGTTTCTATGGCAGCTGCCAAGGCCACGTGGCCTTCTCAGAATGGGGGGAGACCTGATTCAGGTGGAGGGAGGGAAGAAATCCTGGATCAAATAAGTGAAATTCAGATCATCTTAATTATGTGTGTGTGTGTGTGTGTGTTTTGTGTTCCCACCAGGGAAGCTAACATTGTTTTCTCGACTGGAAAAATCCGAGGTGATTGTCAAACATTTCTATTTATAGCAACCAAATAATTAAGCAAATCAAATCTTCAGGGATCAGAAGGGGGATGAAAGTTGGCGAGTTCTAGGGTGAGTCTATGAGGTCAGCTGCTTGGTTAATAGGGAGTAGATGAAGATGGGAGGGTTTTTTTGTTTCCACTAAGACTTTGCAGTTTGATTTTGATCAACAGAGGAATTAAAAATAACACTTTCTTCTTCACTGCATCAGACCCTAGAGCAGGGGTTCTTAACCTGGGGGCAGTGAATTTATTCATTTAAAAAATATTTAGAGAATTGTAATTTTTAAATAGAAGTAGGATGAGTTTTTTTAAATTACAAATTTATTTTATTTTCAATTCATGGAACAAAACAAGCATTTCTATAACACAGTATAATAAAAAATGATTGCACATGAAACTGTAATTCTGTCATGTACAACTTACCATTTCCTCCAAATATACAACAAAGTTATGTAAATTGCTTTTCTTCCCCTTTTTAATCTCTCCCCCCTTCCTGCCATGGCTACCATTAGACACAAATAAGTATATTTATATATTGTATTTCAATATAAGTGGTTTCCCTCATAATTCCATGTATTTTGCTTGTTGCACTTGTAAAAATTAGTTTGAGAAGGGGTCCATAGATTTTGCCACACTACCAGAGGGATCCATAACCCAGAAAACATTATGAGCCTCAGCCCTGGAGAGTCTTCGGGTCATAGGATTACAGATTGCTAGAACTTTAAGGGATCCTAGAAGTCATGTGTTCTGACATGAGGGATCATTTTGCAGATGGGGAAAGGGAGTCCTCTTGACGTCAAATGACTTATCCAAAGTCACAAAGAGAGTAAGTGAAACACCGGCTCCCTAAAGGTAGGAGGGATCTGATTTCTTTCTTCTCAGTGCTTAGAACAGTTCTATGCCTATGGTAGGGTTTTGTTATTTGTGGGATTGAATTGTTGTAGCTGAGTGGGGCTCAGATCTTCTGACTCCCATTCTGCTGTTCCTTCTGTTCTATCCGAGTCACATCTGAGGTCACTGGAAAGGTCTGCCAAGCTCAAGGGAAGGCCTGTTCAAAGGCATCAGGTGTCTTGCTTACAGTGGTAGTTTTGGGCTTCATCTACAAAACAGCAGAAGCATTTATTATTTATGTAACCCTTCGAGAACTTTACCGATGTTATTTCATTTGGTCCTTAAAACAACTTTCTAAAGAAGGTGCTATTATTATGCCCATTTCACAGATAAGGAAACTGAGGCTGGGGGGGGTTAAATAATTTTTCCCGAAGTCACACAGTAAGTGGCTGAGGCAGCATTGGAACTCATATTTTCCTGAATCCAAGACTCCAAGTCGTGGCTCCATCTTGCTACTTTCTGCTTCCTTTTTTTTGTCCCAAAGACATATGAGAAGGGCCAGTTCCTGTTTTACCTTCTCTGCTACCACTTGAACTTACTTGAAAAAGACTATTTTGGAATCCATTTTGTGGACCCGGATGAGCAGAGGCATTGGTTGGAGTTTACAAAATCTGTGGTGAAGCAGCTGAGATGCAGCCTCCATTCACCGTGTGCTTCCAAGTGAGGTTGTATTCCACAGACCCAGCTGTCCTGAGAGAGGAAATAACTAGGTTGATTGTGACAATGAAGAGAAGAAGGGAGAACAAGATTGAGAGATGCCAAAGACATATGAGATGGAAATATGAGCTCCTTGAAGCTGCATCCCAATCTTCTTGCCTCTCCCCTACCCATTGCTACTGGCCCTCCTTAAAACATCATAACATTGGTGATGTCACTTCCCTGACCCCAGACCTTCAGCAGCTTCCTGTTACCTGCAGGACAAAATCCCAACTCCCTAGCCTGGCATTCAAAGTTCTTTGTAACAGAGCCTTGGTTTCTTCTTCCAGCCTCATCTCCAACCATGCATTTTTTCTGAGTTCTGAAATAGCAGATAGACTGGCTTGTTTACAGTCTCAGATGGAACTAAAATTCATCAGGGTGCAAAAGCAGTTTAGAGGGGCTGGGATGAACTCTAGAGGCAACTGCCCGAGTCACCCATTACTAGTAGCTTGGGCTGGCAGAGGTGAGGCATGGAAACTATTTCTTGCGAGAGGAAGCGTGCTATCCCTCCTAGTCCTGGATATCAGCACCTAAAGACAAAGTCCCATGTGACCTGGGCTAGCTATAGTCTTGATCTAAGGAATAGGTCTTAATATTCTCCTACCTCTGGGCTTTTACCCAGGTTGTTCCACCAACCTGGAACACCATTCCTTCTCCTTTCTCTCTATCTAAATTCTAGCCTTCTTCAAAGTTCAAGTGCAACTTCTTCATGAAGCCATCCCTGATAACCTTAGCACAACATGAGTGAGGCCTTTATTGTCAGTCCCCTTTGTTTAGCAATTCTTTTTGGAGTTCCTTAGAACCCCCATTGTTTCCCTAATTGGTTGCCTAACATTTGTCTTGTGGGGTTTTTGTTGTTTTTTACTTTTCACATATTTGTGAATTCAGACTTACTCCCTTTAATTCCAGAGGACAGAATGAGGGCTAATAATAGCCCACATTTATTTTGTGCTTTATGGTTTACCAAAAGTTTTACAGACATTACCTCATCGATCTTCACACTTCTGAGGAGGCAGGTGTTATTGTCATTTCCATGGTACATGTGAAGAAACAATTGAGTGACTTTCCCGAGGTTACACAGTCAGTGTGGTAGAGCCAGGATTAGACAGAAGCCACAGTGACTTTTGACTGCTCCTCTAAGGAATTTTCCTCTAATAATACAATTTCATATTCATATAGCCTGAAAATGCTGTCTTTATAGCAACTCTGTGACGTATATAGAACAAATATCATTATCCCCATTTTAGAGATTAAGAAACTGAGGCTCAGAGAGGTTAATGTTAGTTGAATTTCTTAAGAGGCTCACCCAAGCTCACCCAGTTGTGTTGTTGTCATTTTGAGGCAGTTGAGGTTAAGTGACTTGCCCAGAGTCAAAAGGCTAGTAAGTTTCTGAGGTTGGATATGAACTCCGGTCCTCCTGACTCCAGGGCTAGTGCTAGCTGCCCTGTTCACCTAGTTTTCAACATCATATATTGGATATGAATCCATGTCTCTTAATTTCATGTACATTACTTTTTACTTTATTGAATTATTTGAGACAGCTAGATGACACAGTGGGTAGAGCGCTAGGTCTGAAGTCAGGAAGACTTGAGTTCTTATCGAATACTTACTATCAGTGTGACCTGGGGCAAGTGGCTTAAATGCTGTTTGCCTCAGTTTCTTCATTGGATAATAATAGAAGCTACCTCCTAGGGTTGTTAAGCATAAAATGAGATAATAAAAGCATCTGCCTCCCAGAGTTGTGAGAAATCAACTGTGACAATATTTATAAAGCCTTTAGCATAGTGCCCAGCACATAGTAGTCCCTTAATAAATGCTTATTTTTCCATCCTCTTCTGTCCTCCCCCCCGCAAATAAAAAAGGTTTCCATAAAGGCTTGGTAAGGGCCCTTTTCCTCCTTTTTACTTGGTGATGAGGATAGGGGTTAGGAATGGGCCTGTGATTAAAACTGGAAATTCTCAGATAAGACACCTCCCTCTATCAATACCTCATCTATTCAGTTTACATCATAGAAATTTGCCTAGCACACTGAGAGATTAAGTCACATGTCAAGGGTTATAAGAGCCTAGGTATGAGGGGCGGGTCTTAAACCCAGATCTTCTAGACTCTGAGGCTAGTTCTGGCCATGCTGTCACTGCCTGGCTAATTTCCTAAATGGTCTCTGCCTAATTCGGTGTTACAAGTTGACAGTTTGTTCCCAAATTCCAATCCCCTTATTGCTCCCTAGCTGGATGAATATGAGAGGTCCGCTGAAATGCTTGCTGTCCTGATGGACATGCTTGTTCCAAGGTCACTCCCTCCCTCTACCCAGTCCCTAGCTTCCTGAGTTCTAAGCCATGGCTTGAGATGGCTCCAGGAGATACCAAGCTATTTCTAACGCCGAAATTGCAATGTCTGAGCTAAGCCTCTAAAGCATCTTAGTGGCTAGCTTTCAAAGGAAGCCAAAGGCTAAAACTTTCAAAGGTATTAGTTGCAGAGTGGGTCACGGCTACACACATCAAAGAGTTTGGAGGAAGTTTTGGGGGAAGCCAATTGGGTGATGAGCTAGAGATTGGATTCCCCAGGACCCTCTAGTCCTTTGTTCCCACTACAGAAGTGACTGAACATCCTCTTTGCACCAGCCTGATTTGAGCCTGGGATAAATCTGGTGATTGGTCAAGGAACTGTTTGAGGTTGTCTGACTAATGGGTGAGTGAGTAGGCAGAATCATCCTGATGGAGCAGAGTAAACATCAGACTAGGAATTAAGAGACCTGGCACCAGTCCCAGTTCTGCCATAAGTAACAATAATTACGTGACCTTGGGTAAGTCTTTACTTTGAACCTCAACTTTCTCTTCTGTAGAATGAGGGGATTAGACCAGATGATTTCTGTGGTCCTTTGGTGCCCAGCTCTACCACTTTGGCGGGGGGGAAGTAGTGGGAAAAATGTTCTGTTGATATGTAATATTTTTGAAGGTTTTTTTTTTCCTCCATCTTAGATCTATTTGAGATGTGCTCCAGGGAACTGGGGGAGGGCATGAGCTATTCACATCATGCTTAGAGCAGGGCAGAGATGAGTTGATAATTAAGAGCAGGGAAGGGGTATTCATTCCAGACCCTAAACATATTCCGAACTTTTTATTTTAGGTCAGCCAGTGAGGAGGAAGCAAGAAAAGAGTACAAAGTAAGAACTAAACTAAAATTTCAGCTTTGTAGGAAACTTTACGCTAGAAACAATATGGGGGAAAACCAGGTTCATGTAGGAAGGAGAGTCATAAAGGCCTATCCCTTTGGTCCAAGGGTCCCAGCACCCAATGCTAATCTAGAATGCTGTCTAGAAGGTGCAATGTAATCACCTAAAGCTCAACCAGAGACTACAATCTTTCTAGGGGAAATTTTCTTGATGTCTACCAACCAGAAAGAAATGGGACAGCGAGAGAACATCTGAAGCCCAATGACACAGATTTCCAGGAGAAGGCTGGGTAGCGTAATTAGTGGAAAGCCTTCTAGCTTTGACAGCTCTGTCTCTTACTACCCATGTGGCCTTAAGCAAGTCTCAAGTTCTGTTTTGTATCCATTCATACAATGAGGCGGGTTACCTAGATACTGTCTAAAGTGCTTTTCAGTTCTAAATCCTGGGATAATAAGAACAACAACAGCATTTATATAGCACCCTCAGGTGTGCAAAGCACTGAACATATGTTACCTCATTTATTCTTTATTATCTCCATTTTATATATGAGGAAACTGAAGGTGAGAGAGGTTAAGTGACTTGCCTAGGTTGAGTGTCCAAGATAGGATTTGAATTCCAATCTTCCTGACTCCCAAGTTCTATATTCACTCACTGCGCCACCTAGCTGTGAGATCTCTGAAAGTCTTCACGTGCCTGAAGCCCTGGGGTAAGACACCTTGGAAAGTCAAAGAAGGAAAAGTCTTTCTTTTTTGGGATCCAGAGAGAAAAAAAGGGGTGACTGCTTCAAGACTGAAGCCCAGGAAGAGTGTTTAAATTGGAGGATTGGAGGACAGAGTTGCTTTCCTCAAGCTTATATATCTACATCTGCGAAGGGGTGGGGGTGGCAAAAGAGGCTGAAATGAGTATTGCTAAACCAAATCAACCAAGTAGAACTACCTGGCAAAAGAGAATAGGCAGGAATACAGAGAGAACTAAATAAAATAAGGTCTAGTTCCACAGAGTCACTCTATAAAACCAGAACTGCTCCTTAAAATCATTGCAAACTTGTAAATGTCCCTTTTATTTTCAATCCCCATGCCTTTACACAGTTCTTTGTTTGTTTTATTGGGGAGAAGGGGTCAGGAGGAACAAGTACCTGGTTCATCAACTGTCTTAGACAGCTTCTTGGAGGCTGTCTGGACAGATTAAATGATTTGTGCAGGGTCACACAGAGGCAAGGCGTGGACCTAGATCTTCCTGACTTAAAGGCTGGCTCTCTCTAACCCCAACACTGTATAGCTACTAGTGTGAGCTTCTACTCTTAGTGGTTTGCAGCAGAAATCCCTTAAAAAGGCAAACAAAGCCTAGGGAGGATTGGAGACTCTTTGAGTGGGAGGCAAGGCAAAACAGAGGAAAAAAAAGCCAACCCGTATTCTGTCCTCCAGCCTAAGCTGTATTTGAGAGGGGCTCAGGAAATGGAGGCAATATGGTGACATTGAGAAAAATCCCTAAAGAATGTTGATGAGTCAGGTCCAAGGGCTCCTTGGCAGAAGAGGAAGGCAGTGCTCCATGGGCCAGAAGGCTCTCTAGAGTTCTTTTAATTCATTCAGTTTTCTGATTATAAAGCAGGAGTTGTTTTGACACCAGCAAAGGGTCATTAGCAAATGGACATGGCAATTTTGCCTACTTTGCTGTTCCTTTGTCTGTTCTTCTCTGCAAGACTATTGCTGCCCTATGATTGTGAGTTGAGGCACTTATCTATTCTTCTTAAACTTGATTCACTTATTATTTTTATTATTAGTTTGAAGAAGACTCTGAGTTCTACCCCATAAGTGACCCAGGGAGGGCTGTGAACAGCATGCTCCAACTGGAATCATTGTGAAATACGTATAATATCTCATTCTACATTTCTCATGTCTAATTTCTCATTTCTAAAACTGATGGGGGCCTACTGGGAAGTTTAGTCCTATGCCTGCCAAGGGACCATTGAAGGTCTCTGGCTCCCTTGTTGTTGACTACAGTGGCCCTCCTGAGGGAAGCCTGACTCTTACATGTCACTGAGGAGCCATCAGCATTTCAAGTATTTCAAGGGCTGTCATGTGGAAGAAGGATTAGGTTTGTTCTTCTTGGCCTCAATAGACAGGACATGGAGCAAAGGTTAGAAAGCAGCTGCAAAGAGGCAGATTTTGGCTTGATGTAAGGAAAAAAAAACTTTCTAACAATTAGAGCTATCCAAAGTTGAACTGGCTGCCACTGGGCTTGTGGAGGTCTTCCTTGCTAGAGGTTTTCAAATGGAGCTTGATGGGGTGTCACAGAGGGGCTTCTTAGGTATGGCTGAGACTAAAGGGTCTTCTTTTCCAGGTCAAATGTCAGAATCTCAGTGTTCTCTTGATTCAGGGAAAATCAATAAGACTAAATACCTAGCATCCAATTAGAAGTTAAATTAGAGAAGGATTCGATGATTGAAAGGAAGGGTCTGAGTTCTTGGGGCTCCTTGGATGGGACTAGAGCCGGCTTGCAGACTGAACCATTAACTAGGATGGGGCAACTTATGTTCTCCCCCGCAAAACGTCAGCATTTAGGGAGGGGGCTCTGACAGTACTTATAGTCTTCTAGCATTCAACTGAGCTTAGTACCTCCTTAGCAGTAATACTCAGTTAAAATAAGAAGCCACCAGATGGGCCACTTCTTCCTCCCTGCTTCCCAAACCTTTCCCTTAGGTGATTTTCTGCCCTGCCCTTCTATCTGCTCCTCCTTCCCCAAAGGGATTGTAGGCTCAAACCAATCCAGATTTAGCTCAACATTCTGCTCCCATAAAGTTCATGAGTGTAGGCATCTTTGGTTTTGCTTCTCTTGCTGTTATTTGTGGATTATATTTCCTCTTTGTTTCTTTTAAAGATGGTGTTACACAATCATGGAGGACCACCATGTTATTTGAGTATAGGATCCTACAAGCCAGAACTATTGACACTATGAAAGCGGTGTGTGTGTGTGTGTGTGTGTGTGTGTGTGTGTGTGTTGGGGGGTGGGAATCAACAGTTACGCTTTGTGATTTGGAAGCATCAAGAAGACAAAGGGTAGGTCAAGGAAACTCAAATTCTCCTTCACATAAAGACCGACTTCATCTCCGAACATTAAGTATCAGTCACAATTCCTACTTAAGGAAGACATTGATCAAACCTTATTCATTGGTGATGTGTTTTATTTTCAAAGGAGCATATATTCTCAGGAAGGGAATGGGGCAGAGCACTACTCTTTTGTCTCCCTGACACTCTTTACAGATTCATTTCCTGAGCGCCTAGGCCTCTGCCAAACTTTTCCTTCTCTGATGATGCCGGTACTGTTAATACCATCCATTTTCTCAAGCCATTTGCAAACTAGGGGTTTGCAACAGCATTTCATGATCTTATGGAATTAATCTAAAATCTACTGTGACAAGCAAAGAATTGCAGAAGCCTCCCGTTTCAAAGATGTCCATACCGTGCATTAGAAAATCAGATAAGGAGCCCATGCCCAGACTTCAGAGTTTTCTCATTGAGTGTTTCTGCATCTTCACTGATAATCACACTGAATCTGTATAAGAATACACAAAGCACGTCACCCTCGGTCGTTCCCTAGTTCCCTGTTTGGTGGGAGGCTTGTTTGTCTCCCTTGACATCCATCTTTGAGGGTAGTCATTTAGTCAGTTTTCTTAGTGATCCTTGAGGCACTTGTGACACATGAATAGATCCCAAACTTTTAAAAATGTTAATTATTTTTTCAGCCTAAAACCGCCTTTGATGTTTTAGCATTTACTATCCCACGTAAAAAATAATGCTTCCTTTCATTTGCCCCGAGTATGCCTCTCTGGCTACTGTATCTATACTTGCAACCTTCTTGCAAAAAAGCTATCTTGTAGCCCCCTTCCCAGAACACTCTGTTTTACTTCTGGGTGGGCCAAGGAATTTCCAAATCCTGTAGGGCAGACAGAATAGAAGAGTGGAACATCTTGGTACAAGGTGTAAGCTTACCTCATCCACTTATCCTCCTGCTAGTATTAAGACCCGGGATTTTATATAGAGCCTTTTGCTCAAAAAAACACCATGTGGTGGCAATATGTATGAGGAAGGAAGGCAAGCCCTCTCACTTTAGTCGGGCACATATAGAAAATGTTGTGTTGATGCCTGAGGATCTTAAACCATATTCTCCCTCCCCTCCTCCTGCCTTTTCCCCAGGTTTGCCATCATATTAAATGACATCTGTGTTCTAAGCAATTCAGGTATTTTAGCAGTTTGGTATTGTGGAGAGAGCATAGGGCGTGGAGTAAGGAAGATCTGGGTTGAAATTCCACCTCTGACATTTAATAGCTGTGTAACCATGGATAAGTCACAGGATCATAGATTAGAGATGCAAGGAGCCATTAAGTCTAACCCTAGCCTTATTTTTTGTAGATGAGGAAACTGAGTCACAGAGGTCCAGTCAGTCAGCAAATATTTTTTAAGGGCCTACTTGATGCCAGACACTGTGCTAAATTCTGGGGATATGAAAAAAGGCAAAAAACAATCCTTGTCTTTAAGGAACTCACAATCTAATGGGGGAAGACAACATATAACTGGGGATAGGGTAATGGTTTATGACGAAGTCCCTAAGCCAGGCAGGAAATTATGATATATCTGTCATGGGTCTCCTTCTTTAATGGAGTATCTAAGAGGAACTCTCCTGTATCTACCCTTCACTTCCTCCTATCAGAGGGAAAGAAGGGCCCGGGGTCAGGGAAGACTGATAAAGCCTGAGTTCCAGAGCTTGTGGGAAGATGAGTTTCTAGAGACAAAGGTGAGCTTCCGGATGAGCTTTGGTGACCTTCCCTGGATTGGATAACTAGTCTCTGAGACAGAATTTAAAGCCAGATCTTCCTAACTGTAAGTCCCATACCCTATCCAAGATGCCATGCAACCTGTCTATCAAAACCCCAGTCTCAGGTTCCTCAGTTACAAAAAAATGTGGCCAAAGCACCTTGAAGACTATAAGAGCTCTATAAATGCCTGCCATCATTATTATGTTATATGTGAGCTGTGGTATCTACTATACATAGGCATAATATTATTGAAATGGAAATGCTATTTCATTAGTATCCATTTCTTCAGTTGTTTGAAACCTGCCAAATGGCTATTGCCAATTTCCAGTGATCAATCAATCAACCAACAAGCATTTGTTAATTGCTACCATGTGCCAGGCACAAGGCAGGTCTCTGAGGATTAAGTCATGGGGCAGACAACTATAAAATGGTCCCCGCCCTCAAGGAGGAGATTCAAATAGTTATGTATGTTAGGAAAGAAAATTGCTATTTAAAGGAATGCTTTTATAAAATGAATGATTCTTTCATGAATGAATTATAAAATATTTAATCTGATTTTGCTAAGTTGGGATTTTCACTCTGTATTTTCCTTGAAGGAAACTTGCCCATGTTTGATATATTTGGGGTTCAGGGAACATTCATCAAAGATGGTGTAATTGATTAGCTAGGCATTTAAAGCTGGAAGGAGCAGAGCTGTAATTTCTCATGGAATCATTGGGAATATGTTTTGGAGAAGTGTGCTGGTCATTAGATACTAATTGAATAGGTCTTAAAGGGATCTTGGTAGAACTTGATTTAGTATTAAAGAGCCAGTAAAATTATATCATGTACCACTGAGGTCATGCCAACTAACTGTACTATAGAGGTCATTTGGAAATCATTTAGTACAATTTCCTACTCTGTTAACAAATTCTCATCTACAACATTCTTAACATCAATCCTTGCTTCAATACTTTAGTGACAGAGAACTTGCTACCTGATAAAGCAGCCTGTTTCTTCTTGAATAGTCCTATTTATTTATATATTCATTCATTCATTCATTCATTTACTGGACCCAGATGGCTCCAGAAGAGAAACTGAGGCTGGTGACTTTGCACAGCCCTCCCTCAATTAGATCCAATTTATTTGCAAATTGTGACATCATCTTCTTGATGTCATGCTCCTCTTTGAGAATGAAGGACAAACAACAATAATATTTATTCATTGGAAAGTTCTTCCTTCTGAACTGTCTACCTTTTACTTCATAGAATTTCAGTGAGAAGAAACCAGGAAGATTATTTTGTATACCCTTTCAAGAAATTTCTCCGAACCATCCTTAATGAATGTCATCCATCCATTTCCTGTAGCTATCCAAGACAACCAATGCCACTTTGGGATAGCTCCACCTCTTGGGATTAGTTTCATTGCATTGTATTTACTTCTTTTCAACTTTAACCCATTAGTCTTAGTTTAGACCTCTAGAATGACACAGAATAAGTCTAATCTCTGTCACTGTTGTGTGACAAGTATTTGAGCATAGCTATTGGTGAATTCCCTTTGCTCTGCACAGGCTAACCATCTTTCTACTGTCACAGACTGGACTCTGTGCTAGGTATTGGGAAGGCAAAGACTAAAACAGTCCCTGCCCTCTAGGAGTTTACATTCTATTGGAGGAAAACAGTATGTATATAAGTATCTACTGTAAGACATATACAAATTAGAAGTAATTTCAGAGATGGGGTGGGAAGCACCAATGAATGAGATCAGCAGATGCCTTTGGTGGGAGGTGGTACCTAATGCTTTTAGTCCAGTAAATCAGAAGCCTTTGTTTATGCATCTATAATTTTTCAAATGCATGATGTGTAAGAGAAGTCTGAAACTTATTTTTAATGATGACTTGTATATAAAAAATGACATGGACAGTATCAAGGACTTCTCTGAGTGGAAAAAGACAATGATTGGTCTTGTTGCAAGACTGAGGGCATTAAAAGTCTTAGTGTTTCATTGGTATCTACCACCCAATTTTAAAAGACTGTCTTATAAAGATGCCTTCAGTGCCTCGGGTAGATCATCTCTGGAGGATTTTTGAGAGGACTTGGACAAGAACGAGGCAGAATGGATAAGTTCCAATTTATTCAATGGGAAGGAGTAACCACATTGATGAAATCACAGATCTATCAAATCAACTTTTAAAATAATTCGGTAAACACTTTGTTAGCTCATATTTTATGAATCAGAATTCTCTATGAATTGGTATTATTTTCCCTACCTCTGGCACACTGGATAGTAATACGTTCATAGTGAAGGGTCAGAGACACTGAAATGGACTTCCAATCAACAAAGAAAGTTAAAAGTATTCGTGGTAGGATTTTAATTGGAGTCAGTATGTGAACTGATTTGCAGTGCATAGACTTGGAGGCAGGAAGAACTGAGTCTAAATCCTGTCTCTAACGCTTATTATCTGTGCAATTTATCTTTTCCAAGCCTAGCTTCCCGATCTGTAAACTGAAGAAGTTATATTAGAGATCTCTGAGGTTTCATAAAGTTCTAAATCTATAATTCTATGACATATGTATTTGTTTTCTTAAAAATGGTTGGAAGAGGCTGTAAAGGTCACCTAGTCTCACCTCCCACCCATTATAAGAAATCTTCCTTTTCACTTGAAGAGAGTGAAGTGTCTACTATGAACAAAGGGCTTTTTCCTGCAGCCCCTGAGAGATCAGTGGATCAACAAGAAAGCACTTATTAAGTGTTGACCGTGGGCTAGGAATTGTGCTAGGCATTTTGGATACAAAGGCAGAAGTGAAACATTTGCTAACTTCAAGGTGTTTACATTCTAATGAGGGGGAAGGAAGGCAATATGTACATAAGTTAAATGATATACAAATTATAAACCAAGTAAGGACAAAGTAACCATGTGGAGGGAAGGCACAAGTACTTGGAGCCTGGGGCTTGGGGATGAGCATCAGGAAAAGGCTTCCTATATTAAAATTGGTGCTTGAACAGTTTTACAGAGTTGAAAGCGATACAAAAGGTAGCTTTGTATTTACCAGACTATTTAACTGGCCAGAAACTTAATTCCCTCACTTTGATGTTTAGTAGAGAAAGACTGACCAACAATACCTTGGTGGTTTCATCCACCTGGGAAACTCCAGGTATGGGAACTCCCTCCATTATGATGGATAGCAACACATCTCTGATTTAGTTGAGTGATAGGACATTGGTGGAGGCAGGGTTTGAACCAAGGTCTTCCTGACACTGAGCCCAGCAAGTCTATCCACTGTGGCACCTGCCTGTTAAACATATACATATGAACACTTCAGAGAGCTTTTTGATGGGCGGAGGTCAATTATGGGGGAGTCTGACCGTTCCTCCAGAAGGAGGTGTCTGCTGATTCTGGGGTGACTGGCATTTTCCACACACCTGGCACAACTGAGCTTCGAATGGAGCCCGTCCCCTGCCGTGGCTGAGATGGCAGGGCCAATAATTGGTCACGATTATCAGTCTTGATTCTTCAAGTGGAAGGGCTGGAGATCCGGCTGGAAGTGCGAGAACAGAGGAAATATTGTCTGCAGCTGTTCCCCTCCGAGCTGCAGTGATCAATGAGGCTCTCGGCTAATGAGTCGGCTGGACCCCTGCCTTAATTTATTGCTTCAAAGATGGAGTTGCTGGTGTCATGGAGAAAGGAATGAATCACTAAGTAAAATCGGTAATCAGGGGGATGAGCAGAGCCTGCGTGCTGGAGGGGTTCCTCCAAGGAGACAATTTGTGACAAAAGGCTTATTAAACTTAGCGGCCCAATTGATTATGATGATGATAATTATAGCTATTTGAAAACAGTGAGGGAGGGGAAGGGAGACTACGATGAGGGAGAGCAGTTTTGCCTTCCTCTCACTTTCAGAAACTTTAGAGGCAAGTGGGGGCCGACTAGGGAGGCAGTGTGGTGTAGTGGTGGGAATGCTGGCAGTCTGGGTTAGAGGCTCTGCCACTAACTCTCTGTGTGACCGTGCAGTAGACCCTCATATTTATTCTCTGTGAAAAGGAGGTTTGGATATGATGAATTCTAAGGTTTTCCCTCTGTCTCCACTGCCAGCTCAAATCCAGCAAAAGGATATGAACCAATTAGAATCTCTCTAGTACTTGGAAAGCCACGTGCTTGAGGCTAAGACTTCTGGCAGCAGAGGCCCTGCCCAGGAGTAGGGTTGGGTGGCTGTTACAGAAGGAAGTTGCTGACTTCGTCCTGAGCTCTTTCCAAATAGCCCCTTTGGCTTTGGGGGGGCGGCATCTGGTCACCTGCTCAACGGTAGACTCTAATCTATTGTCTTAAAGCCGGAGAAGCTCTAGAGAAGGGGAGCTGAGATGAAAAAGGGGAGGGGGAGAAACTTTAAAATATAAAGATCAGACCTTTTCATTCTAGAAAAGAAGAAAGATTAGCTCTGACCTTATGCAATTAAAATGGGCACAGGAAGTCAGAGAGGGAGGGGGAGATGCTGGGTTTGAATTTTAAAAATCTGAAATTCTAAAGTGACCTTCTTCCTGTTCCCCCTCCACCTTGGAATATGAAAGCACTTACTGTCACTTTCAGAAACTTTAAAAGCAAGTGGGGACTGGAGTCAGCTAGGGAGACTGTGTGGTACAATGGTGAGCTTACTCTGGGCTAGAATGCTGACAATCTGGGTAAGTAAATAAGTATGACCCCTCCCTCCCCAAAAAAAAACAAAAACAAAAACAAAAAACAATGCTAATCTTTTATAGTGGGGCATAAAGTGTTGGAACTTGTGACTCCAAGAGGTGGTGCAGGATAGTGCTTGTTGTTTGTGTTCAGTTGTTTTCAGTTGTGTCTGACTCTTCCCAACCCCATTTGGGGTTTTCTTGGTAAAGGTATTGGAATGGCTTGCTATTTCCTTCTCCAATTCATTTTATAGATGAGGGAACTGAGGCAAATGGGGTAAAGCGACTTACTCAGGGTCACATAACTCCTAAGTGTCTGAGGTCAGATTTGAACTCGGGAAGATGAGTCCAGGTTCAGCTCTTTATCCACTAGGCCATTTATGTGCCTAAAGTCACAATTTGGTTCCCAGTCCCTAGTATAGTGCTTTGCAAATAATGTGTTTAATAAATGTTTGCTGAGTTGAGATAATATGCCAAAACCCACTTATGCCTTCCATACATTTCTCCACACACCTTTGGGTCATCCATTGGCTATTGGTCACCATTGTTGATTATGAAGAAAAAATAGGATGCTTTGGATGTATTATCTTGTGCAGGGGGTGGGGTTGCGGTTTATGTGGGGGGGTGGATGACTGGGCTTTCACACAGTTTTCCTTTATTATTTCCTTTGAAATAAGATCTTGAGCATGAGTGATGGAGGCATGGCATGGGGGCCCGTTCTGGTGTTATCAATCCTTGCAAAAAGTGGAAAGTTCTGTCATCGTCATTGTTCCTGCTGCTTTGTAGTCTAACTGATGGAAGGTGAAGCAAGACAGTACAACGATAAGAAGAGTGATTCTAGAATCAGAAAACCTGGGTTCAAGTCCTCCCTCAGATGCTTACTATTTATGCAACCTTGGTCAAGTCAATTAGCATCCTGGGTCAAAGTGCCTCATCTGTAAAATGAGGGGGTTGAGTTAGAAGGCCTCTGAGGTCCATCTCAGCTCTGGATCTTCACACATATCCTAAGGGATTAGTTCTTATCTCTGGATCAATGACTCCTACATCTTTGCCTTTGGAATTAGATTGTAGCAAAATGTAGGGGTGGTTGGTTCACGCTGCCCCTTCCAGTACCCTTTCCAAGTAAATCAATCAACAAGAATTTATTAAGCAACTATTATGTGCCAGACACTATATTAGGCACTGGAGATAGGCAGGAAAAGTGACAGTTCCTGCTCTTCAGGAGCTTACGTTCTACTGGGCAAGATTATCTGTGTATCTATCCATCTATCTAACTATCTATCTATCTATGTATCTATCTATCTATAGCTCTAACTATATCTCTATCTATCATCTATCTATCTGTGTTTGTGTGCGTATATGCATATGTATATATGCATACACATATATACACACATGTATACACACATGCATGTATAGAAATATATACATGTATATACACTCGTGTGTATATATATGTATATGCACATATGTATACATATACATGCAAGGTAGTTTTGGGAGGCAGGCAAGGGTTTACTGGTGAGTGTTTAGCAACTGGCTCTCTGGGAGGAAAAAAAATTATACAGGAAGCACTTTTAAGTCTAATTTGCATTCTTAACATTTTCCCCATCGCCAAGTCCAGACAATCAACAAAACAATAAATCAAGTTCTGATATGTAGCATTTTCTGATTTCCAAGATTTAAATGTTCCCTGAAAATTTTACAATCAGCTCTCTTGAGCCAGATGGAGCTGGAGGGAGAGCACCGGCAGCTTTGGGGCATCAGAAAAGACTTTCTATAGAAGGTATTGATCTGAGCTTTGATGGAAACAAAGAATTATAACAGTTGGATGGGATGAGGGAGTGAGTTTTAAGAATTGGGACTCCCCCTGTCCCTCTTCCTTGCAGTAAAGGCGTATTGTTCATGACTTGTAATTCTTAGTCCATTGTGCTCTGTCAGCACAGGCTAACTTGCTAAGAATCACTCACCAGGGTGAAACTCGCTTGTTCAACAGCTCATTTCCCCCTGGCCTCACAGACACAACTACCTGATATGATGAGCTACTCTTTTCTATCTTGCCAGTGATTTGGACATTTTAATAAGGGCCTCCTGGAGATAACGACTAATGACTTAATGACTAATCTCCTAAAATACTACTACTACCACCGCTGCTGCTGCTGCTACTACTTGCAAGCATTTACATATTGCTTTAAGGTTTGCAAGATATTGCTATCTTGTTTGATACTCAACAACAACTTGGGGAGATAGGTGTTATTATTTACCCTCATTTTACAGATGGGGAAACAGATGAGGAACAGAGAGGTTATGTGACTTGGGTCACACAGCTAGGAAGTGATTGACTGAGACTGGATTCAAACTCAATTTCTTGACTCCAATTCTATTGCCTCACCTAGCTGCTTCATTTGAAACTTGTTGGAGTTTCTGGTGCTAGGGCAGGCTCTTCCTAGGTGAGAGAGATCATTTGAAGAAAAGTAGAATGCCTGTTTACATGCAAACTGCTTTTTGCCCCAGGGCCATAAAAATATGAGCTGGAAGGCATCTTGGACATAATCTAGTTTAACTCCCTTCTTGGACAGAGAAGGAAACTGAGTCCCTGTGGGTGACTTGTTTATGGTGATACAAGGAGATAGTATATGGGAGAAAATTTGAATGGAGGTTCTCTGGCTCCAAATTCAGATTCCTTTATCCTATACCAGCATGGTGTCTTAGTGAGTCTCATTCTACGGTTCTAGAACTCTCAGGGTAATTTTCAGGAAGCTTTGCTCATGCTATACACTGATGTCCTGGGAGCTTTTCTGACAAAAGTCAAGCTGATCCCCTATATTTGTCTTTGTATCACAAGGAGAGTAGGGTGGTATGTTGGTAAGAGCTTTTGATTGGGAATCAGGGGGATTCCTTGCTCTGCAACTAACAGGCTGGGTGACTTTGGGCAAGTCACATGCTTTCTCTGGGCCCCAGTTTCCTCATCTATAAAATAAGAGGTTTAGATTAGGTCCCTTTTAGCTTTTAATATCGTATGGCCAATCTGTAAGTGAAAGATCTTTCCCATCCATTGAATAGGCCTCAGGTGAAGCCAAAAAAGGGAAGCCTGATTAAAGGCAAGTCCACACCCTTTCACTCACTAGGTGTGAGGCCCCAGACTCCACATGTTTTTTGCTAAGTAGGCTCTGAGCCTTCAGGACCCTGAACAGGGTATAAGAGCTCTGAGATTGGCATTTTTTGCCCTTGGGGGCAAATTCATTGAAAGAGTGTTGGTAACAAGACTCTGGGTAAGCTGAACCAGCCCTCCACCCGCCTCCAGTCCAGCCCGCGCCACCCCCCTTTGAAAACCCAGATATTGGTGCTTCTCTGGTAACTATGTACTGTGATTTGGTTAGACACAAATGTTGATGTGTTTGTATTTTCTGTTCATACTTTCTGTTTGTATTTGCTCTGAAGTTCAGGGTCCTGACTTTTTCCCCTGAACTAAGTGAATAGTATATGTATATTTAATTAAAATAAGATTGTTAACCCCTTAAAGTTGCTTTCCTTAGAAAAGCAGATCAAAGAACTCGTGCTTGCAGCCCTGCATGCTGTTGTTTGTCTTTCACCCCTGTGACAGCTGCTAGCAACATAGTTACAAATTTACAAATATTCATTAACTCTAAGTTAACTTTGCATATTGATTTGGGCTCAGAGTGGAGGTGGGATAGTGAAAGTTGACAGCTACTTGGTGAATTTATCAAATGCCTCTAGTCTGGTGAGGCTTTCTTTCTACCTTCTCCATCCTAAAAGGGTCCAAGCAAATTAAGCCGTATGTTGCCTCGATTCCCGTAGCTGAAGATTCCTGGTCTAGGGCTAGAGAGTGTTACAAAAACGGATTGAAATTCAAAAAAATCCAGCCAGCTCTTTCTAGTTCAGATGATGGTGAGGACAGATAGATGGGCGAGCAGAGGTCTCCCTTACCCCCTCTGGGCCTCAGTTTCTTCCTGTGTTAAATGAAGGGATGGGATTAGGGGGTCTTTGAGGATCCTTCTAGCTTTCTCGTGTGATCCTGTCATCTCTTTCCTAGGCCTTGTTCCCGTCTCATATATACATATGCGTATACACATATGTGCATCTCAGCATCAGATTAGAACAACTAGCTCTGTCCTCTGTCCTTTTCTGAGATGCTCTCATTTCAAAGCTCACAGTCTGTAGGGGAACACTTCCCCACAAACAGCACACCTAACCCAGGCAAAGTTTCTGAGATGATTCCCCCAGCTTAGGCATCAGAGACACAATTCCTTTTTTATGAAAATTTCGAATCATAGACTTTTTTTTTAGACATTTAAGGTACTCCAACTGATTAAAACAATTCATTGCATTAAATAAAAAGAAAACCAATTTGTCCATTTTTCTACTGTGACCAAAACAAGATACCAAATGGAAATTCCATCATAGGTTTACCCAAAGAGCCACTAATGAGCTCTGGGTGCAATTACTGTTAATGCAAGGTGTGTCATGACTAATTAGTCCTTTGTGGAAATGAATTTTCTGTGAACAGCTTTGAGGAAATCATGCCACAGATTTTCTGGCTCTCCTCCGTCCTTAGTTTTGTTTTCATTCACATCACCAAGAAGGGCTTTTTTTCCCTAACAGCCTTGCCCTTTCTTACCCTTACCTGTTAATAATTTGTCCGGAATATGGAAGATCATTGGACTTCCCAGAGGTCTCATGTGGATAGGACCAGGATGCTCCATGCTGGCTTTAGGCCAAGGGACAGAAAACCCATCCAACTCTTTTAGCTTATCCTTAGGAATATGAATTATTTAACTAAGGAAACTTCTTAACCTTAGAGGCTGTTGCTGAATGAGGATAGCAGTGGAATATAGAGACCTGAATTCTAACCCCAGCTTTATTCCTGATGAGGAATGGCCTTGGAAAAACCTTCTCATCTGCCTCATTTTGCTCACCTGTAAAATATTAATGTCACACTTCTATAATGCTTTAAAGTTATTTAAAAAAGTTACTATCTTCTGTGTTTGCTTCCCTTCCCCCCATATATGTCCTTGATTCTGGGGAGTTACAGAAATATATAAAACTAATATTTTTTTTCCCAAGAAACTTGAAATTTAGGTGGGAAAACAACAATAAATTATGTTTTAACTAGAGAAGACTTGACCACTTTACGATAGCCATCTTCAAGTAATAATATTGATAGCTAGCATTTATATAGCAATTTAAGGTTTGCAAAATGCTTTATGTATGTTAATTTATTTATTCTCATAATAATTCTGGGATGTAGGTACTATATCATCTACATTTTACAAAGGAGGAAACTGAGGCAAACAGATTAAGCGGCTTGCCCATGGTCACTCATCTAGTAACTGCCTGAATTCAGATTTGAACTCAGGTCTTCCTATGTACTCTATTCACTATGCCATCTAACTGCCTCTAGTATTTGAAAGAAAAAGCATTATTAGAATTAAGGTCATGGAATAATCATTCTAGAGTTGGAAGGAATCTCAGAAGCATTGTAGTTCAACCCCTTCCCCCCTTCTTTTGGAGGGGGGAAGGCAGGGCAATCGGGGTTAAGCGACTTGCCCAAGGTCACACAGCTAGTAAGTATGTCAAGTGTCTGAGACTGGATTTGAACTCAGGTCCTCCTTACTCCAGGGCCTTACTCCAGTGCTCTACTCACTGCGCCACCTAGCTGCCCCCCGCCTTTTTATAAAGAGAAGGAAACTGAAGCCCAAAGAATTTAAATGATTTGCCCATGTTCATACAGGTAGTTATTCTCCTTACCTACAGAAGGTAGCCATGAATGAAAGTTGGAAAGAGATAAGTCTGGGCTTAATGTCCAAAAAACAAAGAAACAGACAACTTCCTAATAATCAAAGCAATCCTAAAGAGAATGGACTGTCCCCAGAGATAGTGGATTTCCCTTCTGTGGAAGTCAAAGAAGATGACCATGTTCTGGATACATTATAGAGAGATTTCTTTTTTTTAAGTTTGTGTTAGATTAGGAGGTCCCAAGATTTGCTTCCAACTCTGAAAATCTGCAATTCTGTGGAATGCATGAAAAGTTAAGTTTAGTGAAAAATTTAAATAATACCCCAATAAAGAGCTGTCACAAGGCAGCACATGATCAATTACCCGTTGGGTGGATCAGACAATAGGAGCTCTAGGATTTTGGGGGAAGGACAGGTCACTGTGGATTAGAGTGGTTCAGAAAGTGCTCAGGAAGGAGATTAGACATCTGGGTAGTTTGGCTATGTTAAGGATATGGATTTGGATAGGTTAAGAATATGAACAAATTAGGGTTGGGGAAGAATGGAAGAAGATCTTTGTTAGCAAGTGTTTGGAGGTGGAAATTATATGGTGTCTTCAGGGGAGCAATTGTTGTTTGTCCTTCATTCTCAAAGAGGACTAAGGATATCAGGAGTGTGATGGCTTGACCAGCAAGTGAATCGAATTTAAATGAGGCAAAGCTGTGCAGAATCAAAAGCCTCACTCTGGTCTCCAGAGTCATTGGAGTCTAGTTGCAGGACATAAGTCTCCTCCCAGATTGATTCTCTTACGAAAGCAGACTAGGCCATTTTTTGCCTTAATTCTCAACTAAGGGGAACAATAAGACCACACTGATGGGACAGGCTGTTTATGGTGGGTACTAATGGAGGATGAATTAGAAAGATCTGTTAGGGGTTATCTGCTGGGGCCTTAAATGCTAAGATAAGTAATTTGGACTTTTTTTTTGTTGGCATTGAGGAACTCTTGAAGGTCCTTAAGCAGATAATGACATGGTATTTAGGATAAAGGAAGGAGGAGTGATTAAATTAGAGCCAGGAAGACTACTTAAGAGGTTGGGGGCATGATCTGATAAGAGCTTGGATTTCCAGATGAAATGGAAAGACCAGATATAGGAAACATGACAACTGGAGAACCAACAGGACACTTAAAAGGATATGGGGGATGTGGGAGAGGGAAGAATCAGAGTTAATTACAAGGTCATAATCAGGTATGAATGGCTCCATTTGCTTGGAGTCAGTCAGTGGCCACAGACCAGAAATGCTACCTAAATTTGGAAGTTCTAGCTTCTAATCCAGGTTAGGCCTGTTACTAGTTGTATGACCTTAGGGAAGTCACTGAGCTTCTCTAAATCTTACTAGTCTCCTCAACTTCTAGGATCTTTGATTTTGTTAGTGTAGACACCATCTCCACTAACACAGATCATAGATCACAGCCTTTCCATGTCTTAATGGGTGGTATAGAGGATAGGGAACTGGATTCAGGATTTAAAAAAAATAAAACTAGTTATGTATGTAATTTCTGTCACAACTTGTGTAACTTTGGGCAAGTTAAGACCTCCCTGGGACTCAGTTTCCTCATCATAAAATGGGCAGTTGGATTTGACTGCTACTAAGTTCCCTTCCAACTTTTAGATAGAATTATTATGGCTGAAAAATTCATTTTCCTCCACCCAATCCGGTGATAAGCCTTTTCAAAGTTAGCTAGATTGGTCCTGGGAAGATAGGTATGTAATCCATCTCCAAGTCAATCCAATTAAGCCTTTCCAGCTTCATAGGACTTGTTAGATCTTTCATTTAATCTCTGCCTAACTCAGTTTCCTCATGTGTAAAATGGGGATAATCATATCACCTATCTCCCAGGATCATTGTGGGAATACTATGTCATAACATTTACGAAGCAATTTGCAAACTTTAAAGTATTATATAAATGCTGGCAATTGTTATTACAGGAGGAAGCATCAAAGTATGCCTCTAATGAGGGCATATGTCAAACGGGGATATTAATATCTTTATGACTTATCTTACAAGGTCAATCGGTCAGTCCATAAACATTTGTTGAGCTCCTACTATGTGCTGAGCACTGTGCTAAATGCTGGGGATGCAAAGAAAGATAAAAGACAGTCCCTGATCGTGGGTAGCCCCAAGTCTAATGGGCGAGACAACATGTAAGCAATGACATACATATATATGAGATATATTGGAAAGAATCAGCAGAGGAAAGGCACTAGAACTAGGGGACCAGAAAAGGCTTTCTGTAAAAGGTCAGATTTGGTGGAGACCTGCAGGAAGCAAGAGTCCAGGAAGCAGAGATGAGGAGGGACAGCATGGCAAGCATGGAGGATAGCCAGAGGAAATGCTCAGAGGCTGGAGATGAAGGGTCTTGTCTGAGGAGCAGCAAAGAGGCCAGTGTCACTGGATCCCTGACTGGGGAGTGGGGGTGGGAGAGTCTGGTGAAAGAAGACTAGAAAGGCAGTGGGGGGATTGGGGTGGGTGGGGGAGGGGGGTTCATGGGTAGGCTTTTAAGGGCCTTGAACTCCTAACAGAGGATTTTGTATTTAATCGTGAAGGTTGTTGTGAGAATCACCTTTTAAACCATAAGTCATTATTGAAATGTTATCTATTATTACAATCATCCCTACAAAATAATAATATGCACATTTATACAAAGAAGATTTGGAAAGCAGTTTCCTCTTAACTGTCTGGTGAGGCAGGCAGTGAAATCCCAGACTAACACATACTTCACTGTGAAAGCTGTTAGTGTGAAAATCATACAACTTTTAAAGAGCTAGAATAGAGGGGTCAAACATGTGGCTAGTTGCACATTGTAGTCTGCAGCACTTCTGAGCAAGGCCTGAACCAGATTAAAATGTAATTGAGAAATATTTAACAAAATAAATAAAAATACACTAGAACCTAGATGATGTTAGTATGTTGTTTTCTAAGTCAAAATTTCATCCTTAGGGATATACATATAATACAATATATATAATATATGATATGATATAATATAATTTATATATATGTATATACACATACATGCACACATATACACACGCACAGTTTAGTGGTCCCATTTCTATTTGAATTTAACACCACTGGACCAGAAGATGCCTTAAAGATCATCCATCCCAGTACAGATAAGGAAGCTTAGACTTAGAAGTATGAAGTGACTTGGCCTCAGGTGGTGGCTAAGACTATAACTCTTGCTGTTGGTGGGGAGCCTGAGGTTGGTGTATTGAGTGAGTCTTGGAAGTCTGAGCTGTAGTAGATTTGAATCCAAATGGCTATCTACATGGTCTGGCACCAATATGGAGACTTACCAGGAAGAGATGGCCATTGACTGCCTTAGGAAGGGGACACTCAGTCCAAGTTGGAAAAATGGGAGAAGATTAAAGCATCTGTGTTGGTCAGTATTAGATAAGGCTTGTGAATGGTCCCTGGACTCCCATCCTGGGTGAGAAAGGGAGATCTGATCTAAAAAAAAGAAAAATGAATGAGGTGATTTGTCCCAGGTTACTTAGATAACATCTTGATGCCTTGTTCATTTCTCTTTTCTACTCTCTCTGTGCATCCCTCTACTACAAGAAATCCAGTTTATTTTGATGCTAGATTCCTAGAGACTTTGGTGGGAGGAGATGTGACAGATGGGAGTAATCTAATAGGTATAAGAGTAAGGCTTCCTTATGGTTTGAGGTCAGGGAATAGCCCACATTTCCAATGGATTGGTGCTCCCATGGCACAAACCACAATTGTGATTTATTCACCTCCCATCACATAATGGAATGCATTGCCCAAGTATAGACATTCAATATCTCATCTGGAATTGTGGTTTTAAGAATGGAGAGGAGGGAAGAGGCCAAAGAGATAGTATGGGAAAAGAATGGACCACACATGGTGACCTTCTGGATGTGGGAGGGGTGATGCAAAAGTTGAAAGTGACTCTAAGGTCAGACCATTCCTGCAGAGGCAGGAGAACAGTAATGCCTATGAATGTGTTAAGGAGAGTAGGTACAAGGTGATGCCTTTGGGAAGACAATAAAGAGCTCAATTTTTGAAAGTGCAGAAACAAGTTTCTTCCATGAGGGTGGAGACAAAGACAAAGTCAGAATAGAAGGAGAGCAGAGGGATAGGATGTTGGAGTTCATTTGGATTGCGAGAGTGTAAGTAGAGACCTTGAGTCACAGAAAAAAGGCCAAGGTAGGGGCTCTTGACCTGAAGAGAGAAAAAGCAAAGTGATTCTGTGGTTGTATCTTGAAGGTACATATCCCTTAGTTCACAACATACTCACATGAGTTCTGAATTTGGAGTGCTGAGCTCAGAGTCATGGCATCCCTTAAAATACAAATTTTGCTGCTTCTTACCTGTGTGATCTTGGGAAAGTTGTTTAACATCCACAGGCTTTGGTTTCTTCACCTATAAATTTAGTTTGTTTTTTAGTTTTTTTTGGCAGGGCAGTTGGGGTTAAGTGACTTGCCCAAGCTCACACAGCTAGTAAATGTGTCAAGTGTCTGAGGCTGGATTTGAACTGAGGTCCTCCTGACTCCAGGGCCTGTGCTCTACTCACTGCACCACCTAGCTGCCCCTCTTCGTCTATAAATTGAGAGTTGAGCTCTAGGTTTCCTTCCTGTTCTAGGTGGATGATGCTCCAAGTCTATGATCCAAGTAGCAATCGACCCCTGGGAGCACAAAGTATGGCTTTGCTGCCCTCAGCTGGCAGGCATGTTTGGGTCAAGGTGTCCAGGGCTATACTGATGTGCAAACGGAGATGCTGCTAGTGCTCTGTCAAGCTGAGCTAATGGTTCTCCATGGAAAGTGTCTGAGAGAAAGCATGGACACAGAAAGTTAGAGATAGAAGAGACCTAAGAAACCATCCAGTCCAACCCCCTCATTCTATGGAGTAGGGAATGGAGGCCCAGAAAGGGAAAGTGAGTTGGCCAAGAAAACACAGGTACTACATAGCAGAGATAAGATTAGAACCTGGGCCTCTTGATACTTATTCAAATGGTATTTCTTCCAGGCCATGCTGAGACTTAAAAAGCACAGTTCCCTTGGTTACCTAAGTCACATGACAAAATTCTTCTAAGAGTTTGCCTGCAAGTCAGACCGACCATCATAGGGCAAGGGGTTAGCAAACTATTGCCCATATCTGGTCCCGCGGTTTTTGTTCTACCATGAAAGTGAATGGGTTATTGTTTTTTACATTTTTGAATAAAATTTTATTGAATTGAAAAAAGTAAAAAACATTCTCAGCTCATGGTGGTTGAGATTTGCTCCTCAGGTCATAGTCTGGCAACCCCTTGTCTAGCATCTTATTATCTCATCAAGGAGGTAGGATTCTCGATCATTTCCCCTTATCCTTTTTCCCCCTGAAAGTTCCTAATTCAAAGAATCATCTGTTTTAGGCAACATTTGATCTTTAATATTACACTCCTTTCAGCCTCACCTCATCTGGGCATTTGCTGCCCCTTGATGTGAAAAATCTATTATTCAAAGACAATGGAGAGGGATCGAGAACATGGAAGCCTCTAATCCTATTGGGCTTTTCAGAAGAGAATGATGACCCCGTGGCTGGGATAACCCTATTGGGAAGTGAGAAAGGGATTTTTAACATGAGGAAACAGCAGAGATAGTATTCACATTAAATTTTCACATGATGCAAAGATAGAGGGATAGATAACACGTTGGAGTTAAAAAGATCCCAACGGGCTAAAATGTTGGGCTGAGTCTAAGACAAAATTTATGAGTTTAAGGAACTTTTCCATTAATATAGCTGGGTCCTAGGGAGGTGACTGAGGCACATGGAGAGTCATTACAGTAATCATTGTTAGAGATGGGACTGGAACTAAGCCTTCCTTGTGCCAAGGACAGCATTCTATCTAAGATGCCATGTTGCCTTCGCTAGTAATTAGCTAGGTGGTACCCAGCCTGGAGTCAGGAAAACCCGATTTCAAATCAGACCTCAGACATTTACTAGCTGTGTGACCCTGGGGAAGTCATTTAACCCCTTTGGCCTCAGTTTCCTCATCTGTAAAATGAACTGGAGAAGGAAATGGCAAACCAAGCAAACCCCAAAATGGACTCATGAAGAGTCAGACATGACTGAACAACAATAACTGTTGAAAAAGGAAATTACATTATTATAACACATCTGTTCTCATTAAAGTCAGTCTGAGTTTTTGTGTTCTACTTATGGTCTTCGACCCTTCCAGTTTTAAATATATGATACTGTGATCATTATTTGCATTTCTAGATGTTTATTTGTCATTCTTCTATATCCCTTATAAGCTATGAGGATCTTCATCCCATCTCTTACTCTCATAAATCAAGTTCTGGCCTCTAGGCTTCTAGGTATGCCTGAAAAATCGGGGGTGATTCTCTAATTGCATTGGCTTGAGGTTCCCTAGTTTGCTTACCCTTAATGAATTAACAGTTGAGATTTAGTCAGTCAGCTTTAAGCAGCTTTAGAAAGGTTAAAGCCCCCAAAGTCTGAACATCCTCTTCCATAGGTGTATACAGAGTCCAGGGGAAAGTGGGCTCAAGCTTGGAAAGTACCAATGACAAAAGGGAATTCACAACTCCTAGTTGTTGAAAGAATTTCCCCCTTAGGTATGGCATATTGTTGTTATTTTTCCTGGGCTCACTGGTGGAGCTATGAATTGTCCATTGTGTCTTAGGCTCATGGTACTACTAAGAACTGATTCAAGGATTCATCTAGAATGCCACTGAGAACATCAGAAGTCCCAAGTCCTTCAAAGCTCCCAAGGTCCTAAGTGAAGCTGGAGCAGAGGCCTCTCATTTCCTCTTTCCTCTCGGCAATTCTTTCTCAGGGAGAATTAGCTAAATGCCATGCCAATTTTTTGAATAAATCCAGTTCTAACTAGCTTGGTAATTTATAGATAGCCTTTGGCACAAGGACAGGCTTCCTCAGCCTATCTGAATGATTCAATCCAGTTTGAAGGACTTTGCACACTTACTTGAAAGTTTATGATCTCATCTTGCTCAGGTATCAAGGCTAAAATAGGGTGGGGTATTTTCAGCCTCACCCTTACACTTTTGATACAATTTTGCAAGGAATCAAAGCCGTTCACTGGCCTATAGTTTTCAAATCTCTCTCTCTCTCTCTTTCTCTCTCTCTCTCTCTCCCTCTCTCTCTCCCCATCTCCTTCCCTTCCTCCCCCCTCTCCTTCTTTCTCCCTCCCTCTCTCACTTTCTTTTCCCCCCATCCCCCATCCCTCCCTCCTTTTCCATCCCTCTCTCTTTATCTCTGTCCCTCTTTCCCCCTCCCTCTCCCACCTCTCTCTGTTTCTGCCTCTCTCTGTCTCTGTCTCTCTCTCTCTCTGTCTTTGTCTCTCTCCCTCACCCCTTCTCTCTGTGGGACATTTACTCATCTCTAGTCCTGGACATTTCCCTCAGTTCCCCTAGTTTTTCAGAGGTCACTGCTAGTGGCTCAGAAATTACATGTGCCATTTTTCTTGCAGAAAATAATTCATCCACCTAGTGACAAACTCATGAAGGACAGCTCAGTGTTGTCTTATCGACTCCTTACTCATTTTTGGTTTCATCTCCCTCTTAGCCACTTTTGTTCTGCCCATTCTAAGCCAAGATTATTCTCTTTGGCAGAGAAAACAGAGTAGAACCCAGGCCTCCTAATTCTTATTTCTTTTCTCCCTATGCTAACTTCTAGGTGTCCAGTAGAACATTCCATCCTGGGAGATGAGACTGTTGGAAGGGAAAACATGCTTTAGATTAAGGGAGCTCCCATGTGATCATCAGTTTCCAAGGTAGTTTAGCTGAGTTTGGTCCTAACCTTTGACCCTTCTATATTTATTTCGAGCCTTTGGCAGCTTGCTCTCAGAGAAGTAGATTTTCCCTCAGCTCTCTTAAGATACCATTTTGAGTGATAATATTGCTCTTTCACTCAACTGTAATCAGGGCTTTCTAGTCTGACTTTAGGATTGAAGGGGAAAAAAAACAAAACAGAATGAAATATCTGTTCATTCATTCACTCAACATCTATTAAGCACCACCTCTTCCGGACAGAGTACTGTGTCAGGTGATGATGAAGATACAATGTTTAAAGAAGTTAAAATCCCTACCCTCATGGAGTTTACATTTCGATACAGGGAGGAAACCTAAACATATCTAACTATAATCCATGACAGTGAATGACCTGTGCTTCGGAGAGGTGTAGACCAGTGTTTTGTGAGATTTGAGGACAAATGGCAATCATGATTCCCCTTTGTGAGGTGACTCAGAAAGGAAAGGGTTAGACATCTCTTTTGATACCTGCCTTTAGCATGGAGGTGACCTCTAGGTTCTTGAAGGCTATTTAGCCAATAGAATTCAAATGCTTTCAGTTCCTACTATGATTAAAAAGCTTTCAAGAGAGGCTTAGACCTTTGTTTTTTTTCCGGAGGACCAACCCAGTTCAGTTCAGGGAGGCTTCTCGCTAGTCCAATGTGATGAATTATTTTGGAAAAGGCAGCTCTCTGAAACCTTAGACTAAGTCGTAGAGAAGGTGCAGGCCAGGTTAGTAGGAATACACACCAGCGATGAGGATCTGAGCCAGAATCTAAGCCCAGCTCTTGACTTTAAGTACAGAACTCCTCCCAATACTAATATCATCTAAGAACTTTTCATGTCATGGAAATATCAGCCATCTAATTTACCACTGACTTCTCTTGCCCTTTCACCTACAATCTTTATGTTTATGCCAAATCCAGTCAATCAACATTAATTATCTGTGTGGCATTAAGCAAGTCACTTTCCTTCTCTAGACCTAATTTTCCTCATCTGCAAAATGAGGAGTTTCCAGATGATCCCTTATCATGATGGCTGAATTGCCTGGTATTTAACAAATATGGTTGGCAATTTCTTTTTACTAATTTTTTAAATTATAGATTCTTCTTCTTCCTCCTTCCTCTTTTCCTTCTTCTCTTCCTATTTCTTCTTCTCCTCTTCTTTCTTCTTTTCCTCTTCTTCCTTTTTCTTCTGTTCCTCCTCCTTCCCCTACTTATCCTCTTCTCCTCTCCTTCTTTTCCCTTTTTACTCTGTTCTTCCTCTCCATTCCCTTTCTTCCTTTTCCCATTCCCTCTCCATCTTCTCTTTTCTCTGTCTTCTTTCCCTTCTCCTTCTCCTGATGATGATTATGATTTTGGTAACTTTCTCTTTAAGGGAGATAATACTTGTAAAATGCTTAGTACAGCACCTGGTAAGTGCTTAATAAATGCTCCTTCCTTCCTTTCTTCCTTCCTTCCTTCCTTCCTTCCTTCCTTCCTTCCTTCCTTCCTTCCTTCCTTCCTTCCTTCCTTCCTTCCTTCCTTCCTTCCTCCTTTCCTTCCTTCCCCTTTTCCTTCCTTCCTCCTTTCCTTCCTTCCTCTCTTCCTACCTTCCTCCCTTCCATTGCTTTGTCATCAGAAAGATAAAAGAACATGGGCTGGTTATGTAGTCAGAATGAAGGATGACCAGTGTTCCATGTAATGACAGAGGAATTAGAGTAAGGTTCTTAACATACTGGGTGCAAAATCCATAGAGAACTAATGGAAAGACATGAACAAAACTCTGAGAAGGCATGGTTGAGTTTTGATATGCATCACTGAATGAGGGTCCCTACAATGATGAGATCACAGAACCACATAAGTAGGGAAGCATTGAAGTATGATAACATTATTATTATGCTTAATTTTTATTACTAATGGATCTCTACTCTGAAATTGATAGTCTTAGAGAGTTTCACGAGGGCACTGAGAGGGTAAGTAATTTGCCTAGGCCATACAACCATTGTCTGTCAGAAGGAAGACTTGAGGGGCAGCTAGGTGGCACAGTGAGTAGAGCACCGGCCCTGGAGTCAGGAGGACCTGAGTTCAAATCCGACCTCAGACACTTGACACACTAGCTGTGTGACCTTAGGCAAGTCACTTAACCCCAATTACCCTGCCTTCCCCACCCTGCAAAAAAAAGAACAAAAAAAGGAGGACTTGAATCCACATCTTTCTGACTCTGTAAAAGCTAGATCTCAATCCACTAAGCTATGTGCTCTGTATTAACATTAAAAATAATAATAAATGAAGTGTGGCACACTGAATATTTGACTTGGTTGGTATGTTGGTCAGTTTTACTGAATTTTCTCTCTTTTTTCTTTATTATAAGGGATGGCTCTCTGGGAGGGGCAGTGGGGAAGAATATCGTAGAAAATGTAGGTGATATAAAAATATAGATAAAATTAAAAACATTAGTAAGAAAAAGGGACATTTCTATGTTGCTGGAAAGTTTGCTAAGGGCTTTCGATACATGGCCTCTGATTCTCTGATAACTCTAAACTCTAAATCACCATCAACTTCTAGAATTTTGGGAGATATAAAAGGGCCAGGCATAGGCCCTGTCCTCAATGCACTTCCAATCTAATTAGGAAGGCAAGACACATATACACAAGACGAGAAGTAACTAGAACAAGGCAGTCCCTACTGAATGTCAAATGAGTCATGTAGACAGTAGGCATAGTGGGAGTTCTGAGAAGGGAGAGAGAGCACTGTGGGCTGCAGTGATCAGGAAAAACTTCACGGAGGAGGAAAAACTTGATCTGGGGCTTGAAGAATGGGTAGGAGTCCTCCAGGCAAAGAGGGGTTATTTTGGAGAGATTCCTTTCTCTTCCAAGCATCTGTCCTTTCACTAGTATGTGGGTTCTCTCCCCTGACCCTGACTGCAACTTCTCTACAGTCACGTAGATGGTGTTGAGGGGTTGCTTTGTCCAAGAAATGAATTTCCTCACAGTCAACTTGGAGTTGAGCCTCTCTCAGCTTAGCTAGGTTGCTCCTTTAGGAAACAGATTCATAGCCTCTTAGGATGCTTGGAATTGAAGCTTTTTCATCTTGGTAGGACCTGCAAGATGACTGGCATAGCCTTTGGGAAGCCAGTAGTAACCCACATACCACAATGAGTCATCAGTGGAGGATGCTAACTTTTATCAATCAACCAATAAGCATGTACTAAGTGCCCATTAGATTGTAGTCTCCTTGAGAACAGGGACTATCTTTTGCCTTTCTTTATATCCGTAGTATTTAGCACAATGCTTAGCACATAGTAGGCACTTAAAAATCCTTGTGGACTGACTGTTGACTATATTCTCATTGCTGGGTGTTGAGAATATCAAAAAAAATGAAACAATCCCTACTTTTGAGGAGTTTACATTCTTTCGAGGAAACAACACATAAATATAAAAATATATGCAGAATAAATACAAAATAAAGCCAAGGTAGTTTTAATACAGCATTATTAGTTTAGGAGTCCTGCTACTCTGATTGGATCACCATCATAAAAGGGCATCATAATCTCCATCAGCTACTCGGTGATTGCTCTGGAGGTTCAAGGGGCTGTTTCATGTAGGGACAGAGTGCTACACTTAGATTTAGGAAGACCTGGGTTTGAATCTCACCTCAGATGCTAAGTAGCCGTGTGACCCTAGAAAAGTCAATCGGTTTCTCTGGGCCTCAGTTTTCTTGTCAGGAAAAGGAGGTTGAACTCGTTGACCTTTTTCAGGTCTCTTCCAACTCTAAATGTATGACCCCAAGAGTTAGATCCCACTCTATCCTATGATTTCTTATATTTTATATTGTAGTCCCCCAAGCAGAGAGAAGGGGGTCCCATTCTTTGTTTCTCTCACATTAGAGTCAATAGCTCATGATTATGATAAAAAATAAACAAGGCTCCTTACACCCTCCCATGCCCATACCCATGCCTCTAATAGCTTCTACTCAGAATCTCCTGAGAAAGCCTTATCTCAGTGTGACCCTTTCTGCCCTTTTGGAAAACAGGATGAGGCATAAGGAGCTTGTAATTAAAGGATGCCACTTCTGTATCGGTCCAGGGGAGATTATTGGTCCTTGGGGATTGGAAGGAGAGGGGAACATGGCCATATTTATTGCATAGGAGTAATTAATTTTTAAACATGCTTATTAAATACTCCAATTGCATTACAGCTAATAGAGTAGGCTGCATTTGCTGATAGGAATCCTAGAATTTCCTTTGGCTAAAGCTTGACAGACTTTGCATTTGGTCTCCCTCCTTTTCATTTTCAGAGTGCTCCCCCTGAAGCATTCCTCATCCTGGAGGTAATTGGAAAGGGTTTGAATTCTGAGACAGAAGGTGTGTGGCTGTGGAGATTCTAATTATTTAACTACTTCTCATATGGACAGTTTTTCAGATATCTACACTGTGTTTTAGCTGAATTTACAGATCCAGAAAGCCAAGGGCATTTAGGAAGAGGGAAATAGACATCGGTCTGTCTCTGTCATACAAGGATTTTTTATTTCCTGTTGGATTGTCTTTTATTTCTTACTTCATCAGGGGATTGACCTCTAGGTGTGACCTCATGACTGATGTCAGGCTAGTGGGTGGGGGTGGGATTAAATTGGGTGGATTGGCCTTCATCTCCTAGACACATGGTGTGCTCTGTCTGGATGGAAAAACTGAGGCTGAAGGCAGATTGAATCACACCAGTTTCTAAGACATTCCTCAACCATGTTAGGCAAAATCGTCCACCACCCGATGAGTCTGGGTGGGAGGAAACCTGATATAACTCTGGAAAAAAAACACCAAAAAAACAAAAACCTTTCCTGAGAGTGGTTCTCACAGCTGAGCTTGGAGGGAGTTAATTCTCTGGCCTGCTTGCCATCGTAGAAGGGGCCCAGCATAAAGAGACAGAAAGATTGATGGAACACACGGGAGCCAAGGAGTAGGAACTGAAGCTGCACAGTTCTGTGGGTTGCTCCCAACTCTAAGGTTTCAGAAAGAAAACAGAATCAGCCATTCCAAGCAAGTAGAAATAGAACCACCCCTTGAATTATTATTATTTTTGTTATTATTTCAAATCAATGAGCCAGCCAAAACTCTTTTGCTTTGGCTGTTGTGTTGGAAACGTAGATGCACAACAGGGAGGTATGTGGGAATTTAGGAGTAGAGCAGTGGTGAAATATCTCCTGGGTTGAACATACTAAACTGTGTAATGGAAAGAACACTGGACTGGGTAATCCTGATCTCAAGCCTACTGCTAACTAGCCATTTGATGTTTGGCTCATCATTTAATCTCTCTGATCCTCAATGTCCTCATCTGGAAAATGGGAATAACTGTCTTGCTTACCTTGCAGAACTGTTGTGAAAGTCAAATGAGATAATGGATTGAGAGGGGTTTGAAAACAGTATACAGATGAACATTGGGTCCAGTAATGAAGGCTAGAATGGCGTAGGGATAAAAAAGTGCTGGTCTTTGAGATTTATATTTGAACACTGGTTATGATGCTTACTAGCTGGGTGACCATAGGGTAAATCACTTAACCTCTAGGAAGCTCAGTGTTTTTCACCTATAAAAAGGTGATAATAATAACCTGTAATATAGACTGCACTGGGCTATTGGAAGGATCAAGGGAGAAGATGCATGTAAAGCACTCTGTAACTCCAAAGCAATCTATATAGATGTTAATTGTTATTATTATCTTTGAGGCAGCATGGCTAGAACACCAGACTGGGAGAAACAAAGATCTGCTTTTTAATCCACTCTCTGAGAATTCTTAAATGTGTGACCCTGGTCAAGTCACTTGACCTTATGGAGCTTCAGTTTCCTGGGTGATTGTGAGGATCAAATGATGTAATTTACGTCAAGCACTTTGTAAACAGAAGAACCTTCTATAAATATCAGTTGTATTTTGCTTCTCTGACCTTCTGTGAGTTCTGCTGCTTTCTTCATGGGTGACCTTGGGCTAGTCACTTAATAACAGTCAGTATTTATAGAGTGATTTAAGATTTGAAGAGCACTTTACATTTGATCCTTACCATAACTTTGTGAAGTGGGGGTTTATAATTATTCCAGTTTTATAGATGATGAAAGTGAGGTTAAGAGGGGTTGAGTAACTTACTGAAGATTGCACAAATATACGCAAGATAGCAAAATCTGAACTTAGGTTTGAAGCAAGATTGGAATTCAGGTCTTCCTGACTCCAACTCCATCCCTCTATTTACTGGTACTATGAAACTGCCAATATTTCTGGGCCTCAGTTTCCTCATCTTTAAAATGAAGAATTTGGACTAGACAACCTCTAAGGTCTCTTCTAGCTCTAAATATATGGTTCTATATGATTCTGCTCTTGTGATATTTCAAATGGAAATAATAGACCTTATATTACCTAGGTCACATTGGTGTCATGATGGGAAGAACTATGTAGAACTACAATTGATTTATAAATGTGACTTCTTCCTCTTCCTCCTCCTTCTCTTTTTCTTCCTCCTCCTTCTCCTGCTTGCCCTTCTCCTCCTTCTCCTCCTCACCCTTCTCCTCCTCCATCCTTCTCCTCCTCCTGCCTCCTTCTCCTTTTTCTCCTTCTCCTTCTCCTCCTCACCCTTCTCCTCCTCCATCCTTCTCCTCCTTTTCCTTCTCCTTCTCCTTCTCCTCCTTCTCCTCCGCCTCCTTCTCCTTCTCCTCCTTCTTTCACCTCTTCCGCCTCTTTTCTTTCCTTCTTCTCCTTAATAATATTCCTCCTCCTCCTCCTCCTTCCTCCTTAATATTATTGTTATTAATAATAAGAATGTACAGATTGTGAGCGAAACATGGATTTCCTTCCTCTCTTCTTTTTCTAAACTGGGTCTGGGCTGCTCCCTTACTTGATCATCCCTCTTTTACTGCAGGTGGGCCTCTTTCTTATCCTTCCATCTAAAGATAGCCAGTTTTGCCAAGGTTTTTTATGGGCCTGGGTACTGTGAAACTCACTCCATTGTAAAAAGTCATTCCAAGATTTACTTGCAGCAGCCTCCTTGGTGGGAAGCCAAGAGTCATCCAAGGCCTTAAAAGTTCTGCTGAATTTTTGGGCTTGGATGTCTGTAGACACACACTGAATAGGGAGTTAAATCACGGTGGACATTTTCCTGGAATGGAGAAATCCTTTTGTAAACAAGATACTTTATCTTTCTTTTGACTGAGACCCTTGGTGATGCGTGTGCACCTTGGAAACCCGTGATGTTTCAGAGCCCTTGTAATTGTTCTTGGATGGGAAAACTTGGCCATTCTGAGGAAGCGTAAGGAAGAAGCTCTTAGGACCAAGGCAAAGTCACAGAAAGCTTCCTGTTGGGCCATGGACAAGTCTCCTAACTTGCCTATGAAATGGATTTTGGCAGTGAATTTGAGCATGGTTGTCCCAAGGTCTGCTTTGGTTACTCATCTCCCCAGAGCTCTGGATCAACTGGGCCTTGACAGATATCGACTGAGCACCTACTATGTGCAGGGTCCTCTACTATAGTGAAGCTCATATTTCTGGAGAGTCTTACGGTCTCCAAAGCCCTTTCCTGACAACAACCTTTCAAGGCTGACAGTGCCAGGATTATTATCCCTTCTTTTTACAGATGAGTGAACTGAGGTTCAGAGAAGTAAATGAAGGATTTTTTTTCATTTAATTAAGCTAATTGAAGGGAGGAGATCATTTTGCTAATTTTATTTTTTGCTAATGCAGGTAGGCTTCAATATCGATGGCTTTGCACTTTACTTAATTTGAAGCAGAAAATTTGGCTATTTACACACATACGCCATTTTGTAGCATCATGTTTAATGGGACATTAAATGATAGGGACTGGGAGAGGTCTTGATAGGTCATCTAGTCCAGCCCCCTGCCTCCTCAAGGAGATGAATATAACTCACCAAGGCTAGAGGCAAGCTTCTTCTGTTATACAATCATAGAATTTAGAACTGAAAAAGACATTAGAAGTCAGTTGTTCCAACCCTCTCATTTTACAGATGAGGAAACTGAGCCTTAAGGAGGATAAATGACTTGTCTAAGGTCGCCTGGGACCAGATCATAGAGGGTCTTAAATGCCAAGTTAAGAAGTTTGAATTTTATCCTGTGAATACTTGAAAGTCACTGACAGTTTTTGAGAAACCTGAAGACAGCCCATGGTGGGGTATTTCTGAACGACAGAGAAACATTAGTTGGTTTTGGTCAATATTCACTCCTGATTTTACTCCATGTTGTTTTTAGTAGAATGTAAGCTCCTTACAGACAGGGACTGTTTCCACTTTGTCATTGCCCCCTGAGAACCTAGTCCAGTTAGTAGGTGCTTATATACTTGAGGTGAATTCTGCCATTGTTGCTGTAGGCCATATAAGAAACGAATCCTCCCACTCAGAAGACTCTATTGTTCCAGCTAGCTTGTGTGGTCGAACCGTTCCTACTTGTTTGCTTACTGAATATTGGTTCAGGGCTACTGTAATGATTGTAGCTAGGCTATAATTATACACCAGTTCAATAATTACAAGAATTTTTCTTTTCTTTCTTAAAAAATGTCTTTGGCAATACTTGTTCTTCCATGTGTTATAAAATTTGAACCAAAGTCTGGGTGACTGGCTCCTTGTACTCTTGAGATCCTGGCTGCGGTGGGCCAGCTGGGCAGAGCCAAAGGGAGCCGCTCCTTGGATTAGGACCGCAGTCTAGAATGGACTATGGAAGGTCTATCCATTAGAAGTGGAGGTGGAATGGCGCTGTCCAGAGGGCAGAGCCAAGAACAATAGTTTAGAACTTCAGAGAAGCAGATTTAGTGTAAGGATAAAGAAAACTTCCTACAATTAGAGCCTCCCCAAAGGGAGCATACTTAAGTACAGAGCTGGAAGGAACCTTAGGGGTCATCGAGTCTAACCCTCTTGTTTTACAGATGAAGAAACTGAGGCCCAGGAAGGTTAAGTAATTTGCTCAAGGTCACCCATATAGTAAGGGTCAGAGACAAGGAATAGGTTACCCCAGAAGGTAATGAGATCCCTGTGACTGTAAGTCACAGGTTCTTAACCTTTCGTGTGTCATGGACCCCTTTGGAAACGTGGAGAAACCTATGTATTCCTTCTCAGAATAATGTTCTTACATGCATAAAGTAAAATACATAGGGTTACAAAGGAAACCAATTGTATTGAAATACAGTTATCAAAACAAAAAAAAGAGTCTTTATTATACATCTTTAAGTGAAGGTGGGATGGCCAATTCAACTGAATTTAAGCATGCATTTATTAAATGCCTACTACTAAATTCAGAAAGCATTTATTAATTGCCTACTACTGGATTCAGCAAATATTTATTAAGTGCCTACCACCGGATTCAACAAGCTTTTATTAAGTGCCTTCCATTGTATTTAGCAAGTATTTATTAAATGCCTACCACTGGATTCAGCAAGCATTAATTAAGTGCCTACCGCTGGATTCAGCAAGCATTTAATAAGTATCTACTGCTGGATTCAGCAAGCATTTATTAAGCGCCTACCACTGGATTCAGCAAGCATTTATTAAGTGCCTACCACTGGATTCAGCAAATATTTATTAAGTGCCTACTACTGGATTCAGCATTTATTTAGTGGCTACTACTGAATTCAGCAAGTATTTACTAAATGCCTGGCACTGTGCTGTGAGATTGGGGTTTAGGAAAGATGCTAGGACTAAGGACATATAAATTTGTAAGTCATTGGCATAGAAATAATAGTCAAACCTGTGGGAGGTGATGAGGTCACCAAGAAAAACTATTGAGAAAAGAGGGCTCAGGACAAATTCCTTAGAAGCATGGATTTGGAGCTAGAAGGGACCTCAGAGGCCATCTAGTATGGCCTCCACATTTTGAGATGAGGAAACTCAGGGAAGGCACTTGGGAACAGTACCATTGTACGAGATGGAAGGCTTCCCCCCAAAGCCATTTGGCCGATTCTGTTTCTTGACTGTCTTGGCTCAGTTTGGTTCAAGCTGATGGTGCTTATAGATGCTGCTGCTGTCTTCCTATTGGGTTTGGGGATCATGTATGGATTTTAGTTATCTGTGTTTCCGTCATTCTATGCCTGGGTCATAGAGAGCTAATGGAAAGTTCTAGGGACTCGTGTTACTGTGGTGGTTGTTGTCTTACAAAGCAGAGGGAGGAGAGAAATTTCTCAACCTACTCCTCTGGGGCAGACTGTGCATTGTCTCTCCATTTCTTGAGACCCAGAGAGGTTCTGTGACTTGCCCCGGTCACACAGTACAGGTTGGCATCAAGATTCAAACCTAGTCTTTCAGATTCCAAATCCAGTGTGTTTCCCACTATTTAAGCTGCTTCAATTAGGTTTTTCACTTCTGCTGCTCTCTGTAGGCAAGTCACTTGATTTTCCTGAGTCTCAGTTTTCTTCTCTGGAAAGCGGGAGTATGATACTAACACTATATATCTCATCTTGCAAAGTTGTTGCAAGGACAAGGCTCTGTAAACTTTAAAGCGTTAAAGAAATGTGGGTTTGTGGATCAGCCTCTCTCTATCCCTCCTCCTTCTTTCTGCTCCTCTAAGCATCCCTTAGCCTTTCTCAAGAACCATTGCCCGAGTAAAAATCTTGCTTCCTTTTGCATTCCCCCCTCCCCACACTGGGTGCTTGCAATGGTCTTGCTCTTGGTTTGGTGGGTTGAGAGACTGTTTTCCTTAGGGGAAAGAGGGCTCCCATGCAAATGTGGAAACTGACTTGTCTCCTCTCCTCCAAGGGATTACTGTGCTCTGACGTTACCCCTGACAATCTTAGCAGAGGATTCCAGTCCCAGCTCCCTGTAATTTCGTTCAGTATTTATTTGGGAAAAGGGGTATTAGTTAACTAGTTAAAACTATCATATCATAAATGCCATGTATAATTACTCAACTTTTCTGTTTAATTAAGCTAATTGAAGGAGATTGTTATTTTGTAAATGTGGTGTATTAGCTGAGATAGGTGCATTAGTGCAGATGTTTTTAAAAAATGGGTTTTCCCCCTCTAAGTTTTGGCAGAAGATTTGCTATTTACACACTTGTCACTCTTTGGGGAATTATGTTTATTGGACCTTTAATTAATGAAGCTGGGAGAGATCTTCAGAGATCATCTTGTCCAGTCCTCTGACTTCATTCTGAGTAGAAGCAGTTAGATGATACAGTGGATAGTGCTGGGCATGGTGTCAGAAAGACCTGAGTTCAAATGCAGCCTCAGACATTTACTAGTTGTGTGACCCTGGGCAAGTCACTTGCCCCCTGTCTGCCTCAGTTTCCTCAACAGTAAAATGAGGATCACTCCCCTCCTCTCCCTCCTGATGTATCTCTCTCTGTTTCTGTCTGTTTCTCTCTTTCTCCCTGTCTCTGTTTCTTTCTCCCTCTTCTTCATCCCTCTGTCTCTTTGTCTGTCTCTCTTGCACACACACCTCTCTCTATGAATCTGTCTCTGTCTTTCTCTCTGTGTCTCTCTGTCTCTCTCTCTGTCTCTGTCTCTCTTTGTCTTTGTGTGTCAGTCTCTCTGTCCCTGTCTCTCTCCCTCCATCAGGTCCTTCCCTTCTAGTTCTAACATTATATGAATCCATAACATTGTTATTGAACTATGGAAGATTAGGAACAGATCAGTTATCACCACCCGGCTCCTCCTGCTACTTTTTTTTCTGCCCCCCTAAAGTGTAGGCCTGTATATACATGTTATGGGGGAAAATGCACTATATTTAGAATTAGAGGTGCTGGGTTCTAATCTTGTTTCTGCACATAACACACTGCCACTTCTTATGTGACCTTGATCAAGTCTCCTCATTCTCTGGTCCTTAGTTTCCTCTCGGTAAAATAAGAGAGTTGAAGGAGGTGGCCTCTAAGCTTCTTTCCAGCTCTAGGTCTCTGCTCCTACAACACAAACCAACTCAAAAAATTGTGTATCCGATGCTGGGCACTAAGCAAATGGAGGCAAATGTGCAGCAATCTTACCCCTGAGGACCATTCCATTCCATTTTGGGGAGACAACATGTACCTAGAAAAGTAAATAGAAAAGGGATATACCACGAGCACAACTGAGTAGAATTCTACCAGAATGAGGCCCTTCAAACCTATTTCACCCTATTATGGGTTCACTTCCCCACTCAGCCCTGAGGGCGCCTGGCCAATTCTCTCCACTCCCAGCTTTCAGCACCCTGGGGATTGCTGGGCAGAGTTCAGAGCCAAGTGCTTGAGGGTGAGGAAGGACTAATAAAGATAATCAGACTCCTTTCTCTCTAACTCTTTCTGTAAAACAAAGCTCCCATTTATTGGTGAGGTAATAGTTGTGTTTAGATGTAGCAGGAAAAGTATTGGTATTAGGGACCGAAGACCTGGGAGTGAGGCCTAGCCCTGGCAACTGTGAGCTATGTGACCACAGGAAAGTCATTTAGCCTCATGACCCTCATTAAGAAAACGAGCATAATATACTCTCATGTCCATCTCAGTGTTTTGGGGGAAGTCAAATGAGATAATGTATGGAAAGGATTTAGGGACCTGACCTGTAATTTCATTGTATTGGGAACTCCCAAGTAAGGAAACTCCCTATTTCAATGCAGCTAATCTCTAACTTGTAGTCTTAGGGAAGGGGTTCTTTGCTGATATCTTTGGGCTTTAAAATATATGTATATATGTTTTGATGGGAGCAGCTACCGTGGTACAGCAGATAGAACTCCAAGTCAGGAGGACTTGAGTTCAAATGTGACCTCAAATACTTACTAGCTTGTGTGACCCTGGGCAAGTCACTTAACCTTGTTCGCCTCAGTTTCCTCATGAACTAGAGAAGGAAAAGGCAAACCACTCCGGTATCCTTGCCAAGAAAACCCCAAATAGGGTCATGAAGTTTCAGATGTGACCAAATTGACATCACCACAACAACATATTTTGATAACTATATTTCAACAGAATTTCTTTCCCTTGTAATCTTTTATATTTTATTTTATACATTTAAAAACTAATCTGAGGGGTCCATAGGTTTCACCAAAGGTGCCCATGACAAAACAAAACAAAAACAAAAAAAAAAATTAAGAACTCTCAGAGTTTTGTGGAGCACTGAGATGTTAAGAGATGTACCTAGGATCACATATCAATTATGCATAAGAGGGGGACCTTGAACCTTGGGTCCCAAACTGGTTTTCTATGCACTCTTGTAAATTGCCAATCAGTACATAGTTGGTTTTCAGTAAATGCTTGTTAACTGATGACACTACCATGATCTCAGATAAAGGTTAAATCAAATTTCACTGGTACTTATGGAGTCATGTTTACCTCTTTGCCTTAAAATCTCAAAAGCTTCTCTGTATAAGGACCATATTCTAAGGCATTCTTGTGGATTTCTATTAAGGAATCTAGGTGGGCAGCTAGGTGGCGCCACAGTGCATACAGTGGTGGTCCTGGAGTCAGACTTTACTCATCTTCCTGAGTTCAAAATCTGTCCTCTGATACTTTCTAGCATGTGACCCTGGGCAAGTCACTTAACCCTGTTTGCCTCAGTTTCCTCATCTGTAAAATGAGCTGGAGAAGGAGATGATAAACCACTCCAGTATTTTTGCTCAAAAAAACCCCAAATGGGATCGGGAAGGAGTCAGACATGACTGAAAATGACTGAACAACAAGCAGATTCAGAAATCTGTAGAATCAGACACCATTTCCATCTTCCCCCGGTATAGTCATTTTGGCTGATGGGGTAGAGACTGTGATTTGAATCTCTTCCAAAGCAGTTCACCACTTGCTCTGACACTTACACAGTTGCAGAGTGCATTGACAGGTTAAATTAAGCTTCTTGTCCAGAGTCACACTGACAGTATGTGTAACAGTCAACACTTGAACTCGGGTCTTCCTGGCTTGGAGACTGGCTCTGTGATACAAGTCCACCAGCATGGAAAATGCTTTGTGATTAGAGAGTGCTGTCTTCTAACAGAACCTGGGTGGCTTGTGATCATTATCGAACAATGTTTGACCCTGGGACTCATTTTTGAGCTCCTTTGCGGGGCTCAGGAAATGATGATTTATAATTGATATTCCCCAGCACAATACCTGGGTGGGTTTGTACTTGCTGAAGTGACTTTCTCAAGATCACTGAGGTTGGGTTGGGGGATTGGATCGGATGAGGCTTGAGCCTCTATCGTTGGCTTCTGGGGGAGTAGGGATAATAATAGTTAATGATAATAGTGAACATTCATATTGCTAAGTGCCAGGCACTGTGCTAAGTTCTTTTTACAAATATTTCATCTGATCCTCACAACAGCCCTGGGAAGTACGTGCTATTATTATGCTAATTTTACAGATAAGGAAACTGAGGCAAATTGGGATTAAGCGGCTTGCCCAGGGTCACACAGCCAGTAAGTGTCTCAAGCTGGATTTCCACTCAGGTCTTCAATTCCAGCCCCAGTGCTCTATCCGCTGCACCACCTAATTTGCCCTTGATTGGGAGAGTAGACAGAAGTCTTTTTTTTAAACCTGGGCCTGTGGTTTGGGGAACTATCAGTGTGGGGGTCTCCCTCCCCTGATGTAGGCAAGCTGCTCATTGCTCCCTAGCCTGGAACAGATAAAGGTTAATTGACCTGTTTAGGGTGACACAGCTAGTATGTGTCAGCCATAGGATTTGTACCCAGATCACCCTGACATCGAGGCTGGGTCTCTGGCTATATTAAAGTATCTCAAAGAAAATAGAATTACCACGATGCTCATACAAGTCTTCTCACTTTTCAAGCCTCTTGAACCCTGGCTCTGGACTTGCTTTCTATGTCCTCTTCCAAGTTGCCTCTTAGTAGGTTGTTGGTTCTTGCTTTTTCCAGTAAATTTTCTGGTTTCTCATCACCAGACTCCCCTGTGCAAGTAGGACTGATATTGTGTCCATTCTACAGATGAGGAAAGTGACACCAGGGGAGGAGGTGATTTACCCAAGATGATATAGCTAATTAACAGCAAACCTCCAGCTTGAACCAGAGCCTTCTTTGGTTTTCTTCCTGCTCTGAGCACAGCAGACACTACCTTTGAAAGGGGAAAGATTCAAGTGCAGGTGGGTGGGAGGAGAGATGGGAGAGAGAGGAAAAATGCTTTAAAAATTAAAGCAAACACAGTGAGGGTGGTAAAATGGAAAGAAAAGCTAGGGACTGGTGAGTTGCCCCCCTGCATCTGGCCATATAGGTCCTGGGTTAAAATCTTGATTCTGCCATTTAATCCCTTTGTGACCTGGGACCAGTCATTTAGCTTCTCTGGGACTCACTTTCCTTATTTGTAAAATAAAAAATTGGATTCTATGGATGCCCTTTCTAGTTCTATATCTGTGGTCCTATGAAAGGATCTTTCAGCCCTTCCATTGGGTCTATCAGAAAAGGGAGAGAGAAAGACATACATACAGGGAGAGAGAGAGAGAGAGAGAGAGAGAGAGAGGAAATGCCTTTTCCTCCTTTTTTCATGTTCCTTACCCAGTCTAGTTAGGGCAATGATTGACTTATTATGAAGTGAAGCCATACTGAGTCCTCAGTCCTGCTTGGATAGAAAGGGAGGGAGAAAGGCTGGTGGGTGAGAAAACTTCTCTCTTCCCCTGCCCCTCCTGATCTTGTCAAATTTGCAAATTTCCCCTGTACATCTTTTCCTCTGGAAGACTGTGGAGTCTAAATCAAATCCCTTAATGCTTCTTCCACAGGTATGGCCCTTCTTCCCCTCACACCACATTCCCACTTGAAAAAAAATAAGCTTCCCTGCCCTTCTTACCCCTACTAAAAATCCTGTTAACTTCACATTGCCTGAGGTAAGAGATCTGATATCCAGGGACATGAAAATTACCTGGGCAACCAGAAAATCTGAAGGCCTAGGTTGGGCGAACCTTGGCAAATGCGACTTTGGAATTTCCCCACTCCTGGCACATTCCCCTTCATGTCAGTCAGCTTCCTCCTTGACTAGAGAACAAGTCCTCCTCTTTCCAATGCAGCTGCTCTGCAGAAGTGTGTGACTTCAATGACCTTGGCACACAGTTCAGCCGGGCAGGTGTTGAGGAAGTGTGTGTGTGGGGGACCCATCAGGCAGGGCCGACCAGCATGTGGATTGAAGAGCAGGTGTGCCAGACCTGGAGGACCGCTCAGCCAGAGATTCAGACATCCCTCTTCAGGGGGCATAAAGGAATCCCCTAGGTTCTGTATTCTGAGCTGAAGGTTCAGCTTGGGTTTGTGTTGGGAATTGGAAATTCCCAATTTCTGTAGAAATTCCAAGTCTCCCCACCTCCCCCCACTCTAAGATTCTCCTGTTAGACTATGTGCTAAGAGCAGTTGGCAATTATCAGAACCGATAGTCTGGGGATGGGATTCGGGCAAGTCACTAACATCACAAGACTAGAAAATCCTTTAAGACTAGGTTTCAATGCAGTGCCAAAAGCTCCTTCGGAGGAGTTTCTCATCAGGAGCTGAACTTCAACAAAATCATAGGTCCTGTTAAAAAATGGGGTGATGATGATCAAGGATGAGCATGTCAGGAACACTCCAAATTTTCATTCATTCATTCATTCATTCATCCATCCATGCTTTCATTCATCCATCCATCCATCCATCCATCCATCCATGCATTCATTCATTCATTCATTCATTCATTCATTCATTCAGCATTTATTACATGCTTATGCTGCTCTGGTCTCTGAGAATGTAAAGACGAAATTGAAATTATTTCTGACCTCAAGGCGGTTACATTTTACTTGAGGGATATTTCAATAAGAAATGCTATTAAAAGTGAGTGTAATTTAATGTTTCAGAGAGAGCACCCAGCACCTGGTGGGGAGTGGGGGAACAGAAAAGGCCTTGTTCCAGAGGCAGCATATCCTGGAAGGAGGCTGGGAATTCCACGAGGCCCACACGAGCAGGGAGGGCATCTCTGGGCACAGGAGATGTGCAGGGTACAAACTAAGCCACGTGGACTAGAGCACGGGCTACACGAGGAAGGCTGGGAAGTCAATCTGGAAACATGGATTGGAGTCAGACTGTGGAGGCCTTTAAATGTCCAATCCAGGAGTTTGGGGGCAGATAAGCAGCATAGTGGATACAGCACCATGCCTGGAGGCAGGAAACCTCGAGTTCAAATTCATGCTTGGACACTGACTAGCTGTGTGACCCTGTGCAAGTCACTTACTTGCTGTCTGTCTCAGTTTCTTCAACTGTAAAATGAGAAAAATCATTGCACCTACCTAGCAGGATTGTTGTAGTAATCAAATGAGATGTTTATAAAAAGTGCTCAGCACAGGCTGGCACATAGTAGGTACTACGTACAGATGCTTATTCCCTTCTTTCTTCCCCTCCTTCCCTGTCTTAGAGACTTAAAGAGCCATTGAGGCCTTTTAAGCAGAGGAGTGACATTTATATTTTTCAATGTACTTTTATATTCATTATTTCATTTGAGCCTCATTCCAATCCACTGAGGAAGCTGAGTCTCAGAGAGACTTGACAAAAAAAAAGCAAATTGACAAAGGCCATACAGCTAGTCACTGCGAGAGTTGGGACAAGGATCCAGGCCTTCTGACTCTCAGTCTCAGGACCCCCATATGACATTGTAAATAGCAGGGGTTGGGGATTGGAAGGAAGAAGATGCCTCTCTTGATTTGCTGTCAGTCATGTTCCAGAGAGAGGCATAGTGGCCACTGCTGGTAGAGGCTTTGTGACAGCCACTTTATATGGGTTGGGGCAGCCCCTGCTTTTAGAAGCTAGGCCTGGATAATTATCTCTTGAACGATACTGGGCTGGCTTCCTAGACCATGAACCACAGCCCCTGAAACAGGAAGCGGTGCTTCCTGTCCAGCCAATGGCTTGTTGTGTTGGGCCAGGTTTGGTCAGCTGGTCTGAGAAATGGCACGCAAATCAGTCATTTGTCTTTCCTGAAGCCTGTCTGCCTCAGGTCAGGTGTGTGGAGGCTGCCAAAATGTGAGTGAGTATAGGGAAGTCAGGAGAGGGGAGCATGGATGGTTTCTCAACCTCTAATGTGGTGCCTGGTATCTAGTAAGTGCTTATTAAATGTTTGTGAGTTGATTGACTAGGTTTGAGAAAACCATTGTCATCAATAATGGGGAACGGGGAAGAACACTGGATTTAGTCGCTGGACTTGGGTTTGAATTCTACTCTGATGCTTAAGACCCATTTGGCTTGTAATTGAATCTCTCCAACACACTTGTGGTCTGGAATGCACGGCTGAAGATAAAGAGAAGAGAGATTGTGTTTCAGAGTCAAGCAGGGTATCAGAGACCAGAAAAGATAGGGTGGTGGAAAGAATGCTGAGTTTGGAATCACAGGACCTGAGTTCAAATTCCAGGTCTGTTGCTTCCTCCTGTGGGAATGGGGCCAGTTTCTTTACCTCTCTAGGCTCTTTTCTCCTCTGCAAAGTAGGACAATTGAACTAATTAATCCCTAAGGTCCTTTTTCAACTTTCTTTCTATGACTGTGATCCAACTATTGTGCCCTTTCATAAAAAGGCAATATAGGATAGTGGGTAGAGCTCTGAACTGGGAGTCAAGAAGATATGGGTTTGAATCCTGCTATGTGGCTCTGGGCAAGTGACGTTGACATCTCTGACCCTCAGTTTCTACATCTATGAAAGGCAGATGATAACAATACCTGCCTCACAACTTGCACTGAACAACATTCCTATTGTCATAATAGAATCATAACTCACTAAGTCTTCCTGGTACTTGAGGCAGCTGGATGGCATAGTTCATAGAGAGTGCTGGGCACAGAGTCAGGAAGACTTGAGTTCAAATCCAGGCTCAGATGCTGCTAGCTGTTGTTCATGGACAAGTGACTTAACCTGTTTGCTTCAGTTCCAATGGGGATAACAGTAATTCCTTCGCTTTCCCTGCCTTGCCTTCCATCATAGTTACCTATCTCCTTGCCTTAAAATCTCAAAGTTCCTTTTGTTTATTTCCCATACTATGCACTTTCTTTGTCCCTACCATGGTGTTTTGCCATGTATATATCTACAGTCCTAAGCATCTTTTCAAGCTTCCCCTGGTATTTTTGCTTATAGGGTAAGGCCTGGCTGTGATTTTATTAGCAATGGAAATGCCCTTTACTCATGCAAGATGGCATCCCTTCTGCAGCTTAGAGAGCTGTCCAGAGTATTGAGGATATTAAGTGACTTTCTCAGGGTCACACAGTAAGTCTATGCAAAATAGGCAGCCCATGACCTCAGCTGTCTTCCCAGATTTCCATCACGTAGATTCTGTAGGCATCATCTCCTTTTTTGTTCTCTTTTCTCGTTACTGTAACTTCCCCCAATTTTCTTTATGAGGTTGGTGGGGGGGAGGGAGGTTTTGATTTCAGAATAATTCGGTGATTTCTGGATTTGAGGAAATTGTCTTTGTCATTTGAAATTAGACGTGGTTTATATTTCCTACAGTTTATTGTAGGATTTCGCAGAAAGAGCATTGGACTGGAAGTCAAAACACCCAAGCTTCATCCCTGACTCTGCCACCAAATACCTGAATAACCTTGGACAAGCCACTTCCTGTTTCTGGGCCATGGTTTCCTCATTTGTAAAATTTGGGGTCATTCAATAATAACAACTGATATGCTTGTAGTACAGAAGTCTCTAGACTTAGTTGCTTTCAGCTTAACAAACAAGTTGTTATCCATGAACTTTTCTTTTTTCATACATTTAGATAACTTAATTGCAACACAATTGATTTCCTCTGTAATTCTATGTATTTTGTTTTATACATTTAAAAATGTTATTCTTAGAAGGGGTCCATAGGCTCCACTGCCAAAGTGTCCATGGCACATACAAAGGTTAAGAACTCTGCTAGAGTGCTTTAAAGATTATGAATCACTTCACATAGACTGTCCCAGATCTTCACAATAACTATTTAAAATCTTATTATCTCCATAACATACACTTAATTGACTTGCTTTGGGTCACACAGACCAGGAAATAGGAGTTATATTCAAACCTTCCTGACTCCAAGCCTAGCCCATTCTCTGACATGCCACATTGGCCCTCTAGCGAGATAACTTCTAAAGTTGATTCCAACTATAATAGGTTATGATTCTAAAAAAGGACCTTCAGCAGCCAGGCCAGAGTTTGGTGGAAGTTAGTTCTTTGGACTGGCATCTGCCTCAGGTTTGCTATGTGGCCTCAAGTAGATCAGAGCCTCTCTGAGCCTCCCTTGCCTTTATTGATAAAAGGGATTATTATAATACTTGTTTTCACCAGAGGAGGCAAGTGTGAACCAAAATAAGATAAATGCCTACAAGACAGTTTGAAGCCCCTGGTGAAGAGAGCTACTATCTACTGAGCAGAGGATTTGCAACTCACTGCCAGCCTGGAGCAAGAACCAATTGGGCCTTGTCTGGAGCCCCCCAGCATTTCCTGAAACCCTATTTCCTCTACTTAGTAATTAGGCTTACAATGACTCCATGTAGCTAAATAATAACAAATGCATTATCTCCTCTTAGTCTGTGTTTTTCCTTGCCTATCGTAAAGTAATTAAAATAATGAATGCCTTGTAAAACAATAGGTAAGAGGGCTGGAAAGATAGTATTATCTGTCATATACCTCTGTTGCTTGTGAATTATTCACTAATTAAAAATCTATTTGGTTTGTGAGGAATCCCGGGTGTCCTCCTCCTACTTCCCCGGCTGCCCCCAGTCTACCCCGCCCCCAGTGCTTGCTGCATTTCCAGGGAGCCAGCAGTTATTGAATTAAATTGAATTAAGTGGGTGGAGGAGGGGAAAGGAGGGAGATCGACAGCTAACCTGAATGTCACTAGCAGTCACTGCCCAGGAGGAGAAAATTCACCAAGTTCTCCCTCCTCTGTGCTCTTACTTAGAATCATGACGTATTGGTGACAGAAGGGCCTAAGAGGGCTTTCAGGCAAGGACTGAACTTCTAGGCCTGACTTTATACCAAACTTGCTATGTGACCTTGGAAATGTCACTTAAAATCTAAGTGTGTGTGTGTGTGTGTGTGTGTGTGTGTGTGAGAGAGAGAGAGAGAGAGAGAGAGAGAGAGAGAGAGAGAGAGATTGAGAGAGAGAATATCATCTTTTTGTAGGTTGCAATGTTCACAAAACACTTTGCTCACATCAACCTTGTGAGGTAGATTGTGAAGCAGTTATTATCCCCATTTTACAGAAGAGGAAAACTGAGCCTCTGAGAGGCTGACTTGGCCCTAATCTCACATCTAATGCCTAAGGAGGAATTCCAACTCAGGTCTCCTGACTCTTAAGTATACTACATTATGCTGTGAGTCTGTTTCCTAGTCTGTGAAATAGAGGAGTGTCCCAACCTTCCTTTCTCATAGAATAGGGTGAGGAAGAGTATTTTGGAAGAAAAAGCATTATTAATGAACACGGAGTCATTATGTTTACAAACATATGAAATCATTCTTCAATATACCAATAGAGGCTCTTGGACAACTTATTCCTCAATACCTAGGAACCTATAATTTCATCGCTATGGGTTTTCCTTTCCCCAAGGCAGATCCAGACTCCTCTATGACATGATAGCTTATCTCAAGGGAGAGGCAATCTCTGGGCTTCATGAGATACCCACCCTCTTCAGTACTCACTGGGGGTGACTTCCCTCAATTCAGTAACTCCATAAACTCTCTACAACTCCACGATGGAAAGAGGCACTGCATTAAGAAGAAACATACCTGGGGTCTTTTTCTTCTAACAACAGCAAGAAGAGGCATTTTTATGTCATTTTAGGCTTGCAGAATTCTTCACAAATATTTCATTTTATCCTCACAAAAACTTCTGGCAGTAGATACTGCTATTATGCCCATTTTATAGTTGAGGAAGCTGAGGCAGTTTAAATGATCTGCTTAGGGTCATGCAGGTAGTAAGAGACTGAGGATGAATTTGCACTCAGATCTTCCTGACTCCAGTTCCAGCATTCTACCAATTGTACCACCTAGCAGGTCTTTGGTGAGCCACTTAACCCTTCTGGGTCTCAGTTGCTGTCGCTGTAGTATTTTGCTGTTCAGTCATTTCAGTTAGTCACCATTTGGGGTTTTCTTGGCAAAGACAATGGAGTGGCTTGCCATTTCCTTCTCTAATTCATTTTTCAAAGGAGGAAACTGAGGCAAGCAGGGTTAAGTGACTTGTCCAGGGGCATACAGGCACAAGTTTCTGAAGCAGGATTTGAACTCAGGAAGATGAGTCTTCTTGACTTTAGGCCCAGAATTCTATCCACTATTCCATCTCCTCCATAAAATGGGGGTTAATAATGCCTTAGCATCTTTGAGCTGGAAAGGACCTTAAGGTTCTTCCATTCCACACTCCTTATTTTACAAATTAAGCAACTGAGGTCCAGAAGTGAAGCCCCTTGCTATTCCAGTTCTAATTAAAGATCAGAGCTGGAACGAGAACCTGGATTTCCTGACTTCCACGGACACCCCAGGGTTCTTTCTGCTGCGTTCCTTTGCTTGCCTACTATATCACTTTTCTGAAGAAAATGTTTTACAACAATCTTTTTCAAATTCTAAGCTATGAGAGATTCACTTTTCTGGAGGGGACCTAAGAATTCATTGGTTTATAAAAGTCCTGGTGAGGAAATTCTCTCCTCCAATACAGACCCGTTCTCTAGAGTTTTAGACAGTTGCCTTGGGCACTATGGGGTTAAACTATTTGTCAAGGGTCAGAGGCAGGACTTAATCCAGCACTTCCTGACTCTGAAACATGTTCCCTACCTACTACGTATGTGGACATGAAGGGAAGGAGATGAGCGCTTACGTAGTGCCTGCTTCTGCCAGGCATCACACAAACATGATTTTATTTAATCCTTACAACCACCCCAAGAGATAGGTGCTATTATTAGCTCCATTTTACTGATAAGGAAAATGAGGCAGACAGAGGTTAATTGACTTGCCTAGAGTCACACAACTAGTAAGTGTCTGAGGATGGATTTGTACTTGAGTCTTCCTGACTTCAGGCCCAGCACTCTGTGTGTGAAATAAGGCAGTAGAAAGAATCCTGGTCTTGGATTCAGGGGAGACTTAGGTTGGAATCTTATCTCTGTAATTTATGAGCTGCCATCTTACTTTTCTGAAAGTTGGCTTTCTTGTCTATGAAATGAAGATAATAATACCTCCTCCAATAACTCTCAGTGCCTGGAATGAACTCCCTTCTTACTTCGCCTTCATGGAGTCCCCTCTTTTCCTGTAAGATGATACTCATGTACTATCTTCTTCACACGCCTTTCCTGACCCCCCCAACCCCTCCTGCAAATGTTCTCCCTTCCAAAGTACCTTGTATTTAACTGCTTTGTATGTACTTGTATTTATCCACTTTATATTATGTATATACATATATGTAAACACACGTATGTATATATACAAACATAATACTTGTTTCCTCCATCAGAATATAAGCTCATGAGTAGAGATAATTTCAATCTTTGTCTTTGTAACTCCAGTGCCTAACACAACGTCTTACATATGTTAAGGGCTTAATAAAAACTTGTTGATTTGATTGGTTGAATACAAATAGCACGTATGGTCTATCTCAGAGCGTTGTCTCGCTGAGAGAATTTATGTAAAGTACTTGTAATCCTTTCAAGTTCTCTATAAATTCCGGCTATTATTATAATAATTTAAATAGATCGGGAAGTCCGTGAACCCTGTTTGTAGGTTCCAGGTTATATTCCAACCCCCTGACTTCCAGGCTGCAGGTATTTGCCTGTTAGTATGGCTGTACCTTGGCAGTAGCGTGTACAGAGCTATTGTCCCCAGCCCTGGGACTCAGTATACCCAGTAGATTTGGTGTCGGCTGTAGAGCAATCACCTGCCATGCAATAGCATTGTTTATAGATTGTGCTCATCCTTCTGAACCCTCTTAGTGAGTTTTTCTGTCTTTCCTCTCTCATCCTCAAACAACAGAGTGGTTAGGGAATCTTTCTATTGTAAGTGCAATATAACCTTATAAAATATTAAAATCAATGTGAGCCGGGGGTGAGGGAGAAGGCACAAACCAAGCCTTGTGTACTGTTACCCGTTGAGAGAGCTTTCTAGGAGCGTATTCATAATAAGCAGATCTATTTCCATAGCAGCTGCTCTAATATCTGTGATCTCATTTGATCCTTCCCTCAGCACTGGGAAGAAGGAAAGGCAGATATCTGAAGGAGTCGCGAGGAAGGTACTAGTATTAGGGGAGATAAGCAAGTGGGAGGGGACCTATGATATACAATTGTCAGAGGTCAGAGCAGGGAGCATCTCAGGAATTCAGGACCATAGAGAGTAGGGTTCGATGGGAAACGCTGGCAACATGAATACTATGAAGGTGACCCCACTAAAGGTGAAAGCTTTTGCCCTAACCCAGAGTTTCTTATCCGTTCCTTGTCAGAACAAGGATTGTTCCCAGGGTTAGAGTAGTTTAGAGACTGAAGTTCTTAGAGACTGCTTATGTCCCTGACAGAATATAGGGTAGGGACTTTCATTTTTGTTTCTGTATCCCTGCATTCTGTGTCAGTAGGGTATCTGACCTGACACACAGTAAGAATCTATTAAATTGTGGGTTGAATGACTGATGTGGTATAGAGCTGGAGCAGAGGTCCCTGGTGGTTCAGGAGTAGAATCCAATGTCTAGAGTAAACTAAAACTTCTTCAGGCAGACCCAATTTAGACAGCTTTGGGTTATAGGATTCAGAGCTAGTAGGGACCTCAAGGACCCCCTAATTCCAACCACCTCATTTTATTGGTGAGAAAACTGAAATTAAGACAGGTTAAGGCTGGTTCAAGGACATACAAATAATAAGTAGTTGAGGAAAATAAAACAAAGAGATTGTATTGCCTTCCTGGTAAAGTTTACCATTAAGGAAACTCACATGGTCCTAGTACACATTCTCTATTTGGAAATCTCCAAATAGTTGTTCCCTCTTGTTTTACCACCCTTTAATGTTCCTTCTTTCTACTCTGGGGATTTGGGCATGTAGCCAGATGAAGCTCCATGTATAGAGAGCAGGCAACAATCCACAAGTTTCCTTCCCTATGTACAGAGTAGGATACTCTTACTGATCTTAAAAGTGACATGACAATTAGGGTGCTCTTTCCACCTTGCTCCTTGAGGAGTGGCCAATAGTGTATAGATGGGTGCTTTTAGACCACTGTAGTAAGCACCTGTTAAACTGCCAATGGGAATGAAAATATATATTTCTTAACATCACACTCGTAGGTTGACTTATCAAGTATCCCTGATGATGAGGGGTCAGGGGATTCTGTCAAGCTACCATGTCAAGCCAATGGAGCAGTTTCAAATAGCTTCTTTCAATCATGCCCAGGCTAGGGTCACCTGAATTTGATCCCACCCATCAGGTTTTTTCTTTTTTCCTACTTGGCTCAATGTTCCAATCTCCTGTTTTGTCTGTTGTCAGGAGGCCCAGAAGATTAACAATGGCGCTACTCAGGCAGATGGCACCCTCAAACCAGTGGATGAAAAAGAGGAGGCGGTGGCAGCAGAAGTTGGCTGGATGACCTCTGTGAAAGACTGGGCGGGAGTGATGATATCTGCCCAGACATTAACTGGCAGAGTCCTGGTAAGGCCTCTAACCTTCTACTCATTTTTTCTTCCTTTTGTAATCGTTATCTACTGCTTTTGTTGTTTTATGGATGATCATTTTTTTCCGTGGTAAACTACATCCTGAGGCATCCTTGTATTTTCTGATTGGTAGTGGTGAAAAGCTGGCAAAGGAGCGGGACACTTTGTATTTTCATCAAGAAGATGTGGTGTCATTGCTGTTTCTCTAAAGTAGCCTCCTTCCTTGTGCCTAAAGAGCAGGAATCTTGATACTTTTCAAGTGAGTTCATAGAAAATGAGCTCCAGAATTATCTGCTTTGCAGTGGTCACAGCTGGTGCCTCAGATCCTTCCTTCCTTTGCTGCCTTCCCTCATGAAAAGTGAATGAGAACAGTGCAAAAAATGAAAAGAAAAGCAAAGAAAATCAGCACAGGGCTGGAAGTCTTTGGGGGCTCAAGACAGCTATAACTTGTGCAATAGTAAAGACAGGACTTCCTGGGGATGGCATCTCTCTCTCTCTCTCTCTGCTCCTTCTTCACTATTTCTTTTTGTGGCACTCAAATCAATCAGTTTATCAACAGGTATTTATTATGTTCATACTGTATGCTAGGCATTGAGCTAGTTACCGAGGATACAAAGAGAAAAGTGACTCAGTCCTTGATTTCAGGAGTTTCCATTCTACCAAAAGAGACATACAATAAAGTAGATTTGAAACGTAGGCAGAGAGAGACTGGAATGGAGATTTTATTACTGTAAGAAATTACCAGATGAGGAAACTTCCTCTACAAAGCAGGTTAGCACCTTCTGTGCAACTAATAGTCTTAGAGAGTTGTCTACAGCACTTAGAAGTTAAATAACTTACCCAGGGTCTCACAGTTGGTATGTGTCAGAGGTGAAAATCTTTAAAAATATTTAAAAATTTATTTTATTAAGACATTTATTTAGACAAAGCAATATGATGAAGTCATGTAAAGTCACCTCTCTATATTAGCCATGAGAGAAAACACACGCACGCACACACACACACACATGCACACTCAATATGGATCCTTCAGAATTGTCTTGTATCATTGTATTGATCAGAATAACTAAGTCATTCACAGTTGAAAAATCATTACAGTATTGCTGTGACTGTGTACAATGATCTCTTGATTCTGCTTATTTCACTTTGCATATGTTCATATAAGTCTTCCCAGGTTTTTCTGAAACCATCCTGCTTGTTATTTCTCATAGCACAAAAGTATTCCATCACAATCATAATCCAGCCATTCCCCAATTGATAGGCATCTCTTCAGTTTCCAATTCTTTGCCATCACAAAAAGAGTTGCTGGAAATTTCTTTTTTGTACAAATAGGTCCTTTTTGAAACCCTTTCTGAAAATCTCTTTGGGATGTAGATATAGTAGTAGTATTGCTGGGTCAAAGGATATGCAGTTTTCTAACCCTTTGGGCATAGTCCCGAATTGTTCTCCAAAATGGTTTGACTAGTTTTAAACTCCACTAACAGTGCATTAGTGGCCCAATTTTTCCACATTCCATCCAGCATTTGTCATTTCTTTTTTTCTATCATGTTAGTTAATCTGATCGGTGTGAGGTGGTATCTCAGAGTTGTTTTAATTGATACTTCTTAAATCAATAATGATTTACAACATTTTTTTTCATGCGACTATTAATAGCTTTGATTTCTTCTTATGAAAATGGACTGCTCATATCTTTTGACCATTATCAACTGATTAATGGCTCATTTTTTAAAAATAAATTTGGCTCAGTTCCATACGTATTTGAGAAATGAGGTTTTTATCAGAAAAACTTACTATAAAAATTTTTCCCTAGTTTCTTGCTTTCCTTCTAATCTTGGCTACATTAGTTGCATTTGTGCAAAACCTTTTTTAATTTCATGTAGTCAAAATTGTGCATTTTTACTTGTGTGGTTCTCTCTATCTCTTATTTGGTCATAAACTCTTTGTTTTTCAATAGTTTTAACAGGCACATTTTTCCATGACCCCCTAATTTACTTATATCACCCTTTATGTCTAAATAATTTATCCACTTGACCATATCTTGCTATACAGTGTGAGGTATTGGTCTATGCCTAGTTTCTGCCAAACTGCTTTCCAATGGTGAAAGTAAATTTTGAGGAAAGGGCCTTAATAGCTGGGGAATCTGAAGAGTTTTCATGTAGAAGGTGGCATTTGAGATGAGTTTTTAAGGAAGAAAGCAAGTGTGTGAGTGAGTAAGTGAAAAGTGAAGTGAGAAGTGAAAAAAAGTGAATTCTAGGTATGGGGGCAAGTCAGTATAAAAACATGAAAACAGAAGATGGATTGTTCAAGAAGACCAAGCTGAACCACAGAGTAAAGGAAGAGTAGTCATGTATAATGACACTGGAAAGATAGGGTGGGCTTCATTGTAAAGGTCTGCCATGTTTATAACTTTGGAGTCCTTCAACTCTTCTTTCTCAGATCCAATTGATTACTAGGTATTGTTGATTTCCCTTTTTCTTTGTCTCTTTAGCTACTGCCCAAGGATATCCTCTCATTACAATTTGCCTGCATATTTCAAGCACCTCCTAACAGGAGACCATCTTTATTCTCTTCCCTCTCCAAACCATCCTTGGCTCCATGGCCAAAATAATCTTTCTTAAGTGTTGATCCCCATTTTAAAATGTGGAGAGGTACCTAAGGCCACACAGTAGATTTATTACAGTTAGAACTAGAAGCCGATCTTGTTTTTTTTTTTAAATCTCCTAGTTCAATGCTCTCTCTGCCTTCCATATTCCATCCCTGACCTGACCAACATCTCTTACAACTGGTTTCCTCATAAGCCACTGAGATCTTGGCTGTGGTATTTTGACATTACTTTGCTTTAAACTAATCATGTCCTGTGGCTTCTTGGCCTGGCTCTTAATATTTGCTTACACAGACATTTCCTGCCTGCATGTTCAGGTTCACAACTACCTAATCTGCTAGCTGGTCTCTTTGGAAAAAATTCTACATATGGTTGGACCGAATCTTTTGTTCCTGAGTAGTTCACAGAACCATAGCTATATGGGAACTTAGAGATCATAGAATCATAGACTTTCAAGAAGATGAAACCTTAGAGTTTATCGAATTCAATACTCTCATATTTACAAATCAGGAAACCAAAACCTAGAAATAGTATACAATTTGGCCAAAGTCACAGTTAGCTCATGCCCTAGCCAAAACCAGAACTCACATCTCGACTCTCAGACTGGTCTCCTTCTGTCGTACAACATTGTCTCCTTCCTACATGGAGTGCCTTTGTACTGAGTATAGTGCCCAGCAGACAAAATCCTAGAATCGCAGATTTAGAGTTAGAAGGAAACTCAGTTTATCTATTTCAAACTCCAGATAAGTAAACTAAGGCCCAGGGAAGTTAAGCCTCTGGACCCTTTCTCAGACTCATGATTTTAAATAATTGAAAGAAATGCTAAATTTTAGTGAGAGGTTAGTGAAAATTAAGATGTCGTATTTTTCCTCTGCAAATTCACAGACTCTTTGAAATACAAACATGGGTCATTGTGCTCCAGGTTAAGAATCCCTGCCTTAAAACAAGACAAGTTTTTGTTGCGAATTGAGCAAAGAATTTCTGTGGACGTCTTGACAAGGGGGCAGGAGGCATTTTTTCAGACATGCTACCTCTCATACACACACAGAATTCTATTTATCTAGAGTTCTCCAAATGTTTATCCTTATAACAACAGGAGGATGGAAGCAAGAAGAGTTGGTAGGAGCGTCAGACTTTCCCCTTTCAATTTTTAATGTGTTTTCCTTCATGCATGGCTCTGAGACTTAGTTTTAACATCTGGTCGCTTTCTGACTCACCTTGTGGCTGCTGAGTTGCTGCCCACAGCTGAGTATACTGGCTGAGGGCTTTTGGGGAGCAAAGATCCCCTGGAAAGAGATTCTTAGAGACAGTTCTAGAATACATTAAGTTCAAGCCCCATCTCTGATACATACTGACTTTGTGACCCTGCATAACACTTTATTGCTTAGGATTCCTAGGGATTAAAAAGTGTGCATACAAGGGAGATGATTAATTAAGCAAATGTGAAAGTTATTTATATTAATAAGCAATATAAGAGGGCTTATGCTAATCTATTATGTCTGTGCAAATCTTCAGTACTTAAGGAACTGTGACTCCATAGTATGGGTAGTTTCTTCTCAAATATGGATTGAAACCCTCAGTATCTCTGAACTCAGCTGAGCTGCTTCCTGGATAACAGATTCACAATGGGTCACTGCACCCATCCTGGAAGCGATTCCAGCTTGACACACCTGCAAGATAGGACTTACCTTTTAGTGGGGTTACCTTTCAAGATCTGGGTCACCTCCAAGAGACCCCAAGTCCTCATTGCAGGATTTAATGGCAGCCATGATAATCATTCACACTAATATAGTGGTTTATGAGACTTCATCATAATGCCCTGGTGCACAGATGTTCTTAGCATTGTCATCCCCATTTCACTGATGAAGAAACGGTTGGAGAAAAACATTGCCTTGGTTTTGGTCACACAACTGGCAAATGCCATAGGTGGGAGTGGAGCCTAAGTTTGGGGGCTCTAAGGTACATGGGCATTCTGTGCCATTAACTAGCTTCTTCTTTTTAACCAACCCACCATAACTAACAGCGGCAGTTCTATCGTCCAAATAATGATACCCACTAAAAGTAGTCAGTGCTGTTGAGTCTCCTATACATCAAAGAAACTTAGCTGTCACTCAAAGTCTACAGAAGTATGAAGGCTGGTCTGGATTATATCAGGAACCCCTTCTAAGAGAACCATCCCGTATAACAAATAGCATTTTTCGAAGAGGCAAAAATAGGCATAACTGATCGATACTTGGATACAAACTTGGACAAGTTTGAACATCTGTGCCGTGTGTAACACCTGTAGACTGCCCACCTTCCTGAACAGGTGGGTTGGATGTGTCTTCTCCCACCTCTTCATTTGAGTCCTGTTTGATCTTCATAATTTTGTTACATTTTCTTTTGATTCTTTTGGGGTGTAGCTGTTCTTTCCATTGCCATTGTCGTAGTTGTTGTATATGTTAGCACCTATATTCTTAACGAGATGGAATGATCAGTATACCTTTCACAAGAGCCAGTGAGAGAGTATGTTTCCTGCTGATTCATATAGCAGAGAGTCATCAACTTAAAGATGCTACCAAGATGGTACTTTTTCCAGGTAAAGGTGGTACTTCTTCCAGGTAAAGATGGTACTTCTTCCAGGGAGCAAAGATTGTGGAGTGAGAGCAGAGCTGTAACTAGGGTGGGGGTGACCAGTTATCTGTCTTGGGATGCCATCATCAGCTTACAAAACAAAACAAAACAACTGACTAGTTTGCAAGACTAATTACTGAAAATTGCAAACTACTTGATGGCACATACTTTTCCATCACCCCTCAGCAGCCACACCTAGTAAGTTACACCCCCAACCCAGATCTGCCCTGTTCTTTTCCCACCCTCCATGTTCTCCCAGCAGTTTCCATGGAGCCTTAAAGGCTCCATTTGACTTGAAAGTATACTTTGTGCCCCATGCCCCAGACATAAAAAATGCTTGCTATGGGCTTGAATGGCATTCAGAAGACCCTAATCTTAGTGCTGCTTTTGCCACTTAACTGTGTAATATTGGTCAAATCACATTGCCTCTTGGGTCTTGGTTTCCCTATCTATGTAGTAAAGGAGATTAGACTAAATAAGGCTCTGTTCTACCTCTAGAACCCATTTTCTTTTATTCTATTACTCTATATTTTATTCCATATTTACTCCTCTTTACTCCATTTTATTGATTTTTCTCTTGACTCAATAGAAATTGATATTTAAACATATTCAAAGGCTGCTAGCCACAATTGGTAGCTGCTCCTTCATAAATATATTCTTGGCCTGTCTCATTCACATCAACCCCACCCCTAAACCTGGGCCTAGCATGGAATTATTTGAACTTTATGAAAATAAATTTACATTTCAGAGACAGCTAAGGCTTCATTACCCTCTCATTTTCTCCCAGGGTCTGGCTCCTTGGAGTGGGAAATTGGGGGAGGGGCACTCACAATTCAGAGGTCTCCCTATTGGGGGATATAAGAGGGAAATAAGAGAGAATCAACACTGGAGTCTCACAAAATATCTCAGATTCGTTTCCTGCTCTTCAGTGTTCTCCCTTACCGTAAACTCCTGACTCTTTCCTCCAGAGATTGGGTGTCTCTGAGTCCCTCTACTATGCTGCATAGACTCATCAGGGATTGTGTGGTATAGGGGATGGGGTGCTGGCTTCTAAGTCAGGAAAGACCTAGGTTTGAGTCCAACCTGTAATTCATTCTAGTTGTTTCACTCTGAGCAAGACATTTAACCTTGGAGTGTTCCAAGCAACTCTGTAAGGCTATAAATGGAATTCCTAGGGGAGATTATCCTCATTGGTAGGTTCTCTTCACCAGTGAAATCATAGGCCTGACACAAAAACAAAATGTTGTATTGCAGTTACCCAACATATGTTATATGACTAATACAAATTAGGGAAACTATTTTAGAGTCACAGGGCTAATAATAATAATAATTTAGCACTTCTTTAGTGCTTTTAGCTTTGTAAAGTACTTTACATGTGTTACCTCATTTGGGCCTTATAACAACCCTGGGAGGTAGATGCTATCATTACCCCATTTAACAGATGAGGAAACTGAGGTCGAAAGAAGCTAAAAGATTTAAGAGGCAGCTAGTGGATAGTGCACTGGGCCTGGAATTGGGAAGACCTGAGTTCAAATCCAGCCTCAGACACTCATTAGCTGTGTGACCCTGAGCAAGACACTCAGCCTTTGTTTGTTTAATCCACTGGAGAAGGAAATGGCAAACTACTCTAGTATCTTTGCCAAGAAAACACCATATGGGGTCACAAATAGTTGGACATGATTCGACAAGATTTAGAAGGGACTCTAGACTTTGCTTTAGTTCAGTCTTTTTTGTTTTAAATCTGAGAAATCTGAGACTCGGAGAGGAAGCTATTTACTCATGACCACGCAGTTAAATGGCACCTTGAACGTTGTCCTCCTCTTATTTCATGCCATCATATTTGCATGTGTAGGGAGCCTTGGGATGAAGAAATACCCTTAGCAAAATTTTGTCTTCTTGAATACAGGGCATTCTCAGGATTTTCCATATATTTGTCTGAGAATATGAGAATATGAAGCACTGCAGATGCCTTAGGGTGAGGACTGGAGAAATACTTGATATCAGTGAGCACCCCAGGCCTCCTCATTATAGACTGGCTCTGGAGGCATTAAGGGAACTGGTACTCTTAGTTCCTTGGACACTTTCTGGGAGGTGTTCCTTCCTCATCGTAAGAGATGTTCACTCCAAATCTCCTGGGGTGGCAGCCCTCTGTCTTTGCTGCTACCCATTGCTTCTTGGTTACCTGGATTCCCCTTAGCTCTTTTGGCTAGGTGAGGAACAAAAGCCCGTCTTTCTTTCTTCCCTTTGTTCAATCAAGGCGTGGAAGGGTTAAGATCAAGCCAAACTTTACGAGTGACAATATAAGGTGTAACATTCTTTTCGTGGTCATTTACCTAGATGTAGAGTTGTTTTTCTCTAATTCTTTCAGACCCTTGGGAACCAAAGCCTGTCCTCTTTAACCCTCTCTGAGGCCTAACCTTCCTCTTTGCCATTGAGTCCTAGAATGAGGAGAGGAGGGCAGAGCAAGATATTGGTCCTACTCTACCCAGGTGGCACATGGGCCATTGTCATTGTGATTCTCCACTGTGAATGTGCTAAAGAGTCAGGAAGCCCTCAGGGACAATAGGGTGACTTGGTCTTGTCTCATCTAGGAAAATTGGGAGCAAAGGTGGAGTAATGCAGAGGGGCCAATTAACTGAAAAGAGTCCAGAGTTACCAATAAGTGAAGATCAAATAAAGTACAGAAAAGGAAGAACTCTTTCGGGGAAGAGGGAAATAGGTTAGTGATCTGAGAGCTCATCCCCTTTCCTGCCTGGGGTCTCTTTCTTAATCCCTATTTCCCATGCTGCCCTAACATGCTTACACTGCCTCACTCATCTCCAAACCCTGAGTTTGCTTGTTTCTCCTTCAGATTGTCCTCACTGGCATTGGTACTGGCCCAATGGCTTCCCTTCCAGCTCCTTTAGGAAAATGACATTCGTCTCTGTCATTTTGTTAGCTAACCTTTCCCCTGCTATCTCAAATATCACTTCAGGAACTATCACATCTAATTCAGCTGAATGGAAACATACTCCTTTGCTTGCATTGGGGAGATTTAAGAAGGGGAAAGATCTTCCCTCTTCCCCAGACAGACAGATGAGAGAATACCCTTTTATTTGTCTAAACATTTCACATGTGACACTTTAAATCTCTATCTTTCTCTGTCTCTCTTTCTCCTCCTCTATCTCTCTATCCATCTATCTACCCATCCATCTGTCCATCCATCTGTCCATCCATCCATCCATCTATCCATGTATCTATCTATCTATCTATCTATCTATCTATCTATCTATCTATCTATCTATCTATCTATCTATGACCAATTTGTGCTGATCTCAGAGGACACAAAAGGAAAGTGTGTCAAATATTACTGTTTAAACACTGAAATAATCCTGTTAGTTTAATAGAGTTAAATAGATCTTCCTTCATAGCCAGACTGTTTACACATGAAATTGGACTCTTTGTATAAAGGCAATATGCTTAATCAAATATTGGAAACATTCTCAAGACCTTCATTTTACTTTTCCCTTTAGGTAACTTTCATGCAGTATGTTTTTCCTTTCAGTGGTGTCTTTTAGCTTTATTTCTATGAAGAACTCTTGACAAGTCAATGCACAGTTCTCTAGTATGATGGCATTTTAGAGCTTCCAGAGACCTCAGGGATCTTATGGTCTGATATGCTTATCTTCTAGATGAAGAAACTGAGCTCTTGGAGAGGGGATATGACTTTTCCAAGGTCACAAGGAAGGTAATGGTAGCCAATGAATGTGAATTTAAACCCCAGCTTTGCCATAAACCACTCATTTTACTTCGGGCAAGTCATTTTACTTCTATGGGTCTTGGTTTCCTCATCTGTAAAATGATGGAATGATTAATTCTGAAAGTCCCTTCCAATTCTAAATCCCTGATACTATGAATTGTAACTAGTAACTGCTAAAAATTATTCTTTTTATTAGACTCATTTTCTCATATTTTAGGAAAGTCTAGGCAAAATTCATACACAATGAATGAATGCAGAAAGCATTTCTTAAACACTTACTGTGTGCTATGTTGGGCTGCTAGGTGGTGCAGTGGAGAGAGTATCAGGCCTGGAGTCAGGAAGACCTGAGTTTGAATTCAACCTCAGACACTTACTAGCTGTGTCATCCTGGACAAATCATTTACCAGTGTTTGCCTCAGTTTCCTTATCTGTAAAATGAGCTAGAGAAGGAAATGGCAAACTACTCCAGTATCTTTGCCAAGAAAAACCCCAAATGGGATCCTGAAGAATTGGACATATGTAGAAAATGACAGAATAAGAAAATGTGCTATGTGCTGTGCTAAATGCTTGAGGTAGGGATAAGGGATGGACCTATGATTTCATCAGTGAAGGGAATTCCTTATGCAAGTCAGCATCTTCTCTGCAACCCATAGGCTTGCAGAACTGCCTAGTACACTCAGAGGTTAAGTGGTTTGCCCAGGAACATACAACCAATGTGTATATGTGTCAGAAGTATCTTCCTGAGTTTGAGGCAGGCTGTCTACCATGCATGTTCTGGGATACAAAAACAAACAAAAAAACCCCATAAAATCCTTACCCTCAAGGAGTTTACATTCGAATAGATGACAACATTATGGCGTCATTTGTTCTCTTCAAGAACAAAAGATGGACAACATCAGCAATACAACACAGACAACATAAACAGGGGAATGATGACCAGGGTGGAATGTTTTGGTTAGGGATTTCACAGGGATGGTGATTGTAGTGGAAGGGCAATTATTAGACATTTTCTTTCCAAGAACGGCAGTATGAATTGCTTACTATTCCAAGAGAGTAAAGGGTGAGATGGGGTGGTTGTACATGTGCAGCCACATGACATGAAGACAGTAAGGGAGTGATAGAAATAGCATGATGCATCTGGGTTGGGTTAGTTGTGGTGAATGCTCACCAAGTGTTGGGTTAGAAACCTGAGAACTAAGTGGGAGGTGGTGGCTAGACCACAGGAATACGGCCAGAATATTTTGTACAGAACACTCCCATCATGTGCTGCATACAAGAGAGTCGTGACATCCAGAAATGGCTGGGTTTTAGCAAAAAATAACCCACGTGGAAGGAGTGTGTTTCATTTTACAAGGTACATATGTTTCTGAAAAATTGTGTGTCAACTGAACTTTTGTACGTTCAATTCAATTTAAAATTGCTACTTACAAGAATTATATGGTAAATCATTTTGTAGAGGAAGTAATTGCCCCCTAATTTATCTGTAATGTAAATATAGACTTTCAGATTTTGAGTATGTTTAAAATGAGGCATACCTCATTGCCCTATCTTATAGGGCACAAAAGAGAATGTGTGTGACATTATAATATGAATCTTCAATGGATTATGATTCATATTTCAATGATGCTTGTAAACACAGGCAGCATGGTATGTACAGTTGAAAAGAGTGCCGGATTTGGAATGGAAGATTTGAGTTCAAACCCCATCATTGCCATATATGGTCACGGGTGAGTCATTTAATATCCTTGGCCCTCAGTTTCCTTATTTGTAAAATGAGGGGTTTGGACTCAACGGCCTCGGAGGTTCCTTCTAATTTTTAGCCTGTGTTCTAGTGAGCAGCCAGTAAGTAGAGGATTAAGGCCTTACTATGTGCTAAGCACAGAAATGTCTTACCCTCAATAGGTTTTTATTCTGTAAGGAGAGAAAATATCTACATTTTATATATGTCTGTCTATCTATCTATCTATCTATCTATCTATCTATCTATCTATCTATCTATCTATCTTTCTACTTGTCTATCTATCCATCTATATATGTATGTATTATTTATTTATTTGTCTATCTGTCGATCTGTCATCTATCTATCCATTTATCCATCTATCTACTTATCTGCCTACTTGTCTATCCATCTGTGTATGTATATCTGTCTACATGTCTGTCTATCTATCTATCCATCATCATCATCATCATCTCTCTCTCTCTCTCAGCATATAGACAAAATATACAAAGTAACAACCAGGAATTTGGGAAGGAGGGTGCTAAAAGTTAGCTGAGAGGGATCAGGAAAAGCTTCATATAGAAACTAGTCCTTGGGTTGAGCTATGAAAGAAGAGGCAGAGGTGAGGAAGGGGTGCATTCCAGGAATGAAGAACAGCCTGTATAAAGTCACCAAGGTGAGAGATGGAGTCTTTTATGTGAGAAACAGGTAGAAGGCCATTTTAGCTGAATTGTGGAGTGCCCTAAGGGGAATAATATCTAATAAACCTGGAAAGGTAGATTATAACCAGGTCATGAAGGGCTTTTAATGTCATCTAGAGGAGGTTGTATTTGATCCTGGTTACAATAGGGAGTACTGGAGTTTATTGAGTAAATGAGTGGTGTGGTCATACATGTACTTCGGGAGCTGTGTTGGAAGATGGGTTGCAGAGATGAGAGACAGGGAGACCAACTAGGGAGTTACTGCAAGAGTCTAAGGAAGGGCTGACGAGGACCTGAACTAGGATGGTGGCCACCTATGGAGAGAAGACAATGGATGCTGTGCAGGTAGAATCAAGAAGACTTAGTGATTAATTGTATATATGCCGTGAAGGAGAGAGAGGGCTTGAGGATGACAGAGAGTTTGGCAACTTGAGCAAAGTGGGGCGCCCTTGATACAAATGGGAAATTCCAAAGAAGGAGACTCCACTCAATGGCACAGATCACAACCCATCTGCTCCTGTTCAGCCAAAGAGATGCTCCCTAACTCACCAGTCTTCCTCTATGACTTTTAACATATGGCGACTCTGAAATTTGAGTTACTTTGTTATCTGAAAGTGACTCAGCAAGTGACTGTTCTAACCTATGTTTGGTTCATGGTGTGTGTATATGTGCGTGTGTGTGTGTGTGTGTGTGTATGTGGGGGGAGAGAGAGAGAGAAAGAGAGAGAGAGAGAGAGAGAGAGAGAGAGAGAGAGAGAGAGAGAGAGAGAGAGAGAGAGATTGGATCAGTCTATGGGAGCATGGAATGTAGTTTTCACTACTTTGGCAGGTAGACACACAAATCTTTTTTTTTAACCCCCTCAAACTATTGAGACCTGATCAAATCCCCAACATACAGTTAAGAAAACTTGTATGTACAGACATACCATCCTGCCTTTTTAAGACCCACAAGAAGCCACTGAACTTTTGCTCTGTTTAGGGTGTAGATTGCAAAAAGTGCCCCTCTCCCCACCACCATGCTGGCTATCTCAAAAAGTTAAACCTAGGATATAGGGATTGGTAGGGAAGCCAGAGCAATAGGGGCCAAGGTCATTGATTTTTTTTTTTACTAGACCCCCTTCCCACACTTCAGTTTCTTTGAGGGTGCTATGACTTTCCTAGTCCATGCTGATTGGCACCAGGGCAGTCAGCCCACACTCCCTGCCTGCCGAGTTTCCCCTGTGAGCTTTGTAAAGAGTAGCTGTTAATTTTATTAGTTTCTTTTGTTGGCCTCTCCACACCCCCAGGCTCCAGGGGTTGTGGTGGAAACTGGAGAGAGGCTCAGAAATCAATCCTCTGGAGTGGAGAAGGAAAAATTCCTGCCAGTGGAACAGGCTGCTTCATCCATGCTGGTCATCTCTGGCATCTAAGGCTTGTGGCATGCCAAGCCTTACCCTACCATCACTCTCAAACACACCCATTCCTGGAGAGCTGCTGTAGGGAGCCCAGCTGGGCCCCAGGGTGGGCTTCTAAGGGTGGGGAACCTGTGGCCTCGAGGCCACCCGTGGCTCTCTAGGTCCTCAAATGTGGCCATTTGACTAAATCCAAACTTCACAGAGCAAATCCCCTTAATAAAGGATTTGTTCTATAAAACTTGGACTCAGTCAGAAGGCCACACCCAAGGATTAGAAGACCACATGTGGCCCTCTGGGTCCTCAAGTGCAGCGCTTTGACTAAATCCAAACTTTACAGAACAAATCTGATTTGCTCACAGCTCCTGGCTTAGGTTCTTTCTTTTCTTCTTTCCTTCTAGTAGTTCTTCTTTCCCTCATGAATTTGGCCTTTCCTTCCTTTCTGTCTCTCTCTCTCCATTCTTCCCTTTCATTCTTTCTTCCTTTCCCTTCCTATCTTTCTTATCTGTTTACGGAAACACAGCCAATGGAAAAGCAATAGCCGTTTAGTGAGTTATTGGTACTGTGAAGGAAATGGGACTGGTGAAGAAATGTAGCAGATGGAACAGGAAGTCTCCCATGATGACAGAGAAGGGATAGAAGCACTACTGCTACTACTAGCCAATATCTACATATCAGTATTTGCAAACATTGTCTCATTTGATCCTCGTAATAATCCTGCGGAGGGAGGTGCTTTTAAAATCTCTGTTCTGCACATGAGGGAACTAGGCTGAGAGAGGTTAATCGATTAGGCTCACACTGGACATGGTACTTGTGGTCTTTCTGACCACAATCCAACACTCTATTTACTATGCTTTGTGCTTCTGTAGATGTGTCTAAACCCGAAGGTTTTCTTAGGAATAATCATGTTGGCTCTGGGCACACAAAAACTGAGGAAGTCTGGATGACCAGAGGGGTCCCTGGTCCCAGACCAGCCAGCCAATAGCGTTCGCTTCACAGACTCACTTCATTGGAGCCAGTTCAGGCTCTACCTTCTGTGAACCTCCCTCCTGCTAGCCTGACTCATGGTGAATTGAGCCAGGAAATTCTCACTCTGTGAAGCCTCTGGGAGCTGGCATGGAGCCGGGGGTGGTTAGGGATTGGCATCCGATCTGTACATTGTAGATGGTATGTGTCACAGGAAACCCCTCACCACAGTGACCAATGAATTGTGTGGAAAGAAGGAGTAATGAAATCTCTGCTTCCTCTCTCCTGGACCAGGGGATGGAGTGAGACAGATAAGCAGTGATGGGGCTGGTTTGAGGAGATTGCTGTATACTGAGTTGTATTTTCAAACTAATGCCAAGTGTGATACTGGAGAACCAGGAGCATGCATACAATGAAAGGAGGAGAAAAGCTGGAAAACATCAGAAGGCTGACCGGCTTTTAGCACAGTCAGTTCCTGGGACTTAATAAATGCTGGTTAGCTGATTGACTGGTCTTTGGGGCACTTGAATTTTGCTTTGCAACTAAATTTACTTCCACGTCAAACATTTCCAGGGACACAAACAACTCATTAAGGCTTCAAGATTGCTATTTATTGCCCTGAATTGCACAAAATAAAATCAAAGAGGACTCAAGAGCCCTGAATGTGATAAAGACCCCTCTTATACCATACTTGCCAGTTAGTTCAGTAGGTAAGAGAATGACATTTTTTGTTTTTGGATGAGCTCTGTGGTTACATTAGCATAAAGCAGTAGTTCTTTTTTGTTTGTTTTTTGTTTTGTTTTGTTTTGCTTCATTTTGTTTGTGGACGGGGTGGGGGGGAAGGCAGGGCAATGGGGTTAAGTGACTTGCTGTGTCGCATAGCTAGTAAGTATGTCAAGTGTCTGAGGCTGGATTTGAACTCAGGTTCTTCTGACTTCACGAACAGTGTCCTACTCACTGTGCCACCTAACTGCCCCAAACCAGTAGTTCTTAAAGGGCCCCTTTACAGCCTAAAAAGTATTGAGGACCACCCCAATAATGCTTGGTTATCCTAGGGTGTGTAGGTAAATGTTTAACAACCAGCTCTACCCCAAGCTGTGCACGACACTTTTAAAAGTTTAATCTTCATTTAAAGTATTTTCTTCATCATTTTCTTCATTCTAGAAATCAACAAAATATTAAATCAAACCCCGATTTGTAGAGTTTGCCAACTTCTGAGGTGTAAATGTTCACAGTGAAAATCTAACAGTCAGTTCTTACAAGTCAATTCTAGCCGACTCCAGCACACCCCTTATATTTTGCAACAGATACCATAATAGAACTTAAAATGTTTTAATATCACTATAAAATTATTTTTAGCTTTGGGTGCTTTATAAAAGTGACTTGTGGACCTCCAGGGGTCCCCAGACCACAATTTGAGAATCACTGAGAACTTTTGATAAGAAAATTCCTTTGCCCTTGCTACTCTGAGTTTTAGATTTTCCTATGCCACTGTGTGGTTTAGGGAACTTGCCCAGGGTCACAATAGTTGGCCAGCTCTCTCTCCATTTTGCTTCCCTGACACTCATAGAACATGGCTCTAAAGATGCTAAAGCCCCTATGTGGACCTTCATCATATGGACACGGATGAGATCCTTAATGAAAAAGTTATAGGATTTGGAGCAAGAAAGAGCCTTAGAAATCATCTCCTTTAAATACCTTATTTTATACATGAGGAAACTTGGGCCCAGGAACTTGCTAATGGTCACAGAGGAAGGAAGTCTGTTTTCTGAACCAAGGTCCTCTGGCACTGCATCCCAAGTTCCTTCCATTCTACCAGTGTTGACTATTGGGCAAGAGAGTGTGGGTGGCTCAGTCCAGCCCTCCTCCATGACTAGCGAAGCAGGCATGTGTCTTTTAGATGGTATGTTTGTGAGGTTATCTTTATATTCAAAAGACAATAATGAAAATACCTTTCATGTGGTGAGGAGGATCTTTGTCAGTGTCCCCCTCGTCTTCCTCCCCCCGCCCAGATCTTGATGCTGATTTTGCTTACATTTCAGTATCCTGTATCAGCATTTAAAAATATTCAGATCAACGGAAGCTCTCCATAGTAAATTTCCAATTCAAGAAAGTTCTTTAGCTGCAAGGCTCAAAAATAGCGAGATGATGATGACTGTGATGTCAACATTTATTGGAGCTCAACTCTCATGTGCTTGGAAAAATCACACTCGGGACCATAAGAAGGCTTATGTTACCAAGCTTAGTTTACTAAGTTTAGGAGGAGGCAGAGTGACTCGTGACTGGAGAACTGAAATGTCCAACCAAATTTAATGTACCAGAGAGTCCCATTTTTAGACAACAGTTTGGACCAACATCATTCTATTAAAAAAAACTTTTCTTGAAAAAGACAAGAGTTCACATTTTACCCTAAATATTTTATTAAAAAAGGGTAATTCTCCTTTTTTCATTTATTCAGGAGATAAGATATATAAAAACTTAAAAAAGAATTAAAGACTCCCAAGTTTCTAACAGATTAGTTCTTCCAATTGACCATTTTGATAATGGCCACTTGGATATAAATGGTATGATGGAAAGACAGGACTTTATTGGGCCTCTTAACAGGAGAGCCAATATATAATCCTGCCAGAGCGTAGTACCCTATTGACATAATTAATCCCAGTTTCTCTCTAAATGCCTCCCATAAAGCAAGCCAGCCCTTGGCTTAGCCTAGAATCAAAGCATTTTGGAGTTGAATGAGACCTTTTTTGTTATTGGTCAGTTGTTTTCAGTCATGTCTGACTGTGACCCCATTAGGGGTTTTCTTAGCAGAGATGCTGGAGTGGTTTGCCATTCCTTCTCCAGGCTGGGACCTTAGAGATTATAATCTATTCAAATTTGCTCATTTTCCTTATGAGAATACTGAGATCTACAGTGTTGACCTAACTTACTTTAGGTTTTGGTCTTATAACTACAGGGATGGGAATAGAATCTGGGTTTTCTGGCTCCCTGGTCCTGTCCATCTTTACCTTACAGTTCAGGAAACTGAGGCACCAAGAATGAAATGTTTTGTCCAATGCTTTCTGGGATTCCTTGCTTATTAAGGATTTTATCTAATAGTCTGATTGAAGTAAAAGAGATTATGAATTGTAAATTGTTTCACACATACAAGGAATGAATTTAAGTGTTTTTTTAATATGAAAAGCTTGACTCTTCTCAGTATTATTTCCAGATTCTGCCTTTTTACTTTCTTTATTCAACCTGTAAGTGAAGAGATTGAGCTTTTTCCCTTCCTAATGATTTCAAGAGCGTATGTATGTGGGGCTTGGCTGAGGGAAGGATGGAGGCGGGGGTGGGGGAGGAGGGGAGTGAACCACAGAAAAAGTTGGAGAAAAAGGATCTTTTCCCCACCACTTCCATTTCAATTAGACTAAAAATAGCAAGAAATGGTAATAGGGAGATAAAAGTATGGCATTTTAAAGAGCCTTGGCTGCAGCAGCCTCTCCTCCCTAGGAGGGCTGTCTGGAAAGGTTGCTGTCCAGGTGGGTCTGGCTTAGGCCTCCCAGAATCCCTTCTCCTTTGAGATATGGACCCTGTTCATAGTAACTTTTGTCAGTTTCAAAATAATGCAAGGATCAGATGATAACTGTCTTGATTAGAAGATTCCATTGGGAGCTCAATAGAACCCTCAGAATTTTGCCCTGGGCTCTCTGCCCATGTGAATATCCCGCCAATAGAAGAAGCATGGTTTCTGGGAAAAGACAAGCTGCTTTCAGGAGCATAGAAGGAAAACCATAATCCTGTCTTTGTCCGGTCCTGCTCCTTCGGAAGCAGATTCCCTCTGGGTGTCTGTGCAGGCTCTTGGATGTTTGGGCCTCTTAAGGATAGCATTTTTTGCCTGTGAGTTGTTTTTCCTTACCTCAGATCATTCACTGAGGAAAAAGAAAGTGGTTCTCTTTTCTGGTCCATAGGATGTAGCTCTACATACCCTTAGGTAGTTAGGGACTTTGGTAGATATCAAACTGTAAAAAGAACTCAAAAATTAACATCTATTTGCTGACCTTGGGGGAGGGGCAGTAGAGTGGAAAGATTACTGGTTTAGATTCAGGATGCCTGGGTACTTTTTAATCCTGGTTCAATTAAGTCATATGTGACCTTGCTGGAAGGGGCAGCTAGGTGGTGCAGTGGATAGAGCACTGACCCTGGAAGTAGGAGGATCTGAGTTCAATCCAGCCTCAGACATTGACTAGCTCTGTGCCATTGGGCAAGTCACTTAACCTTATCTGTGTCAATTTCCTTCTCAGTAAAATGAGGATGATAATAGCACCTACCTTTTAGGACTATTATAAGGATCAACTGAGATAATAATTGTACAGTGCCTGGCACATAGTAAGCATTTTATAAATGCTAGATGTTTATTATTATTATTATATTTGTAAAGCACTTAACACAGTGTCTGCCCTTTAGCAAGTGCTGTATTAATGCTTATTTCCTTCCCTTTCCCTTAAGGGCAGGGACAGTTTCTGCTCTTTTTTTCCTGTAGCCACAGAATTTAGCACAGTGCCTGGCACACAGCAAGCATTTAATAAATGCTGGTTAGTTGATTGATTGATCAGCAATTGAATTTATCTAGTTATTTGGCAAACTTATTCCTGGGTGAAATTATATTCCCTTTTGAACAGAAGCTCCTTGGAGACAGAAGCTGGCTTAAAGTTTTTATTTTAATTTTGCTTTTGTTTCCTCAGAATCTATCACACTGCTTTACACACAGTAGACATTTAATAAATGTTTGTGGCTCGGACTGGGTTGGAGGCAAGTATACTCCATCCCTATTGCTGTTAGTGTTTCACGTCAATCAATAAATCGATAAATAAACAATTATTAAGCACCCATTGTGTTCCAGGCATTGCACTAAGTGCTAGGGATACAAAAAAAAGACAAAAGTTGGCCCCTTCCATCAAGGAACTCACCCTCTAACATGGGAGACAACAAACTAATACACACACATATAAACAAGGTATATACAACATAAATAGGAAATGATAGAAAGAAGGCACTAGAATGAAGAAGTGTTGGGGAAGACTTTCACTAAGAGATAGGATATTAACTGAGATGTAAAAGGAAGCTGGAGAGGTCAGTAGGCTGAGTGAAGGAGAGAAAACATTCCAGTAATAGAAAGGGCAAAATCATGTACTGTCAGCTACTAAAGTATCCCCGTGTGTGTGTGTGTGTGTGTGTGTGTGTGGTGTGGTGTGTGTGTGTGCGTGCGTGTGTGTGCATGTGCATGTATGCATACATACAAAGACACATATATGCACATATTATCTCCCCCAGCTAGATTATAAACTCCTCCAGAGGTAGAGACTGTTCCCCCAATGCCTTGGAGGATACCTAGCATACAGTAAGTGCTTAATAAATACATCAAATATCAATTAAATAAATAATTAATGTATTTTTTTGTTCATTGCTTGATGGAAGGAGCAGCAAAAGGTAGATTTTTTTTTAGCTCTGTAACAAATCAGAGCACAAAAGAAGTTGTTTGGGAAGTTGTTACATTGACTAAAATTCCATGGCAAGCAACATTGTGGGTGACTAGTAGGTTCTCTCAGGCAATTCGCCACTCCCAGAATTCATCAGATGGAACCTTACTTTGGGCTCACTATTTAAATGGAATGGGAAGGCAACCTCCTACATAGAATCCCCAAATCAGGTTAAATCTGGAAGGGAAGGAGAAGGGAACAAACATTCATTAAACACCTACTATGTGCCAGGAACTGTGTTAGGCACTTTACGATTATTATCTCATTTGAACCTCACAAAAACCCTGGGAGGGAGGTGCTATTAAGATCCTCACTTTATAGTTAAGGAAACGGAGTCAATCAGAGATTAAGTGACTTGCCAGGGTCACACAGGTAAGAAGAGTCTGAGGCCAAATTTGAACTCTGGAGATATGCGCACTATGCTTTATGGCTCCACTTAGCTGCTCTAAAGGGCATTTGGCCTGGTGCCCTCATTTTACAGATGATATCTCACATCTAAGAAGAAGCAGAGCTGAAGCCGGGGCATCTTGACCCCATGTTTAGCATACTCCAAGTTCATGTGCTTTAATCTTCATGATTCAGCCAGTGGAGAACTAAATTGTAGGAGCAAGGGCTGGGCCTTTGGCCTTGTTTAGGGATCAGAAGTTGTAGAAGTGCCTTCCCCAAATGCTAATGATAACAACATTGACATTGCTTTAGAATGGCATTGAGGTATAGAGGAAAGACATCACAAGATCTGGGTTTAATTCCTGGTACTAGTATTTACTAGCTTTGTGTGCTTGGGCAGGTCACAACTTTGCCAAGCCCCAGTTTCTTCATCTGTAGAAAGGAGGAAAGAATATCTGTACTGTCTATAGTTTTGTAAGCACTATTATTAATGGAGAAAGCAGTCTTCTTATCTTTGGAAACTAATGAAATATGACTGAATTTATTTGTATTGATTTGCCCATGCTTTTTACAAGATCACGTTAAAAAAAATCTCCAAGTGAAAGAAAGTAAATTTGTTGGCTGATGAAGAACAAGGCCAACACGGATGTCCCCTGAGTGCATTTCCATAGAAGACTGTCCCCAAGGACTCTGTTCTATTTGAGGTTAAGGGTCATCAACATTTAACAAACCCTACATGGAGAATATATGTATTCCGCAAGGCATTCGCCCAAAGCCAAAAGATAAAAATTCTCCTCCCTGGGCTGAGATGGAAAGATACAGACAGAAGGAACAGAAATATATAAATAACTAGTTTCTCTTTCATTTAAGATTCTTTTAGAAGCAGCCTCTGGTGCTAATTATTTCTGTGGCAGATTGCTGCTGCTGCCGACCTGGAATTCCAATCATTCTGCCATAGGTGGCATAGTTTTTGAGATTTGAAGTGACATGGAAAAACCAGTTCTTCTGAAAGATAATTTTGTTTATATTAAACAGACACATTAAGCCATTTACAAGAGAGCTGTTTGTTCTCAGTGATCTAGAGCAAATTTGAATATCTAATCCAGAGCCCTTTAATAATTTTCAAAAGAACCAAAAATAACAATTGGATGACTTGAAACTTGCCCAGGCTTCCTATCCACAATCTCGAGGCACTTGGAGAAGACCAGTTATCAATCAGTGTGTTAAGCATCAAGGGAGGCATGAAAACAGACAAGGTATGGTTCCTGTCCTCAAGCAGCTAACACACCAGGAGGAGAGCTTATTCATCTTCCCAATGGCATTTTTCATCTTTCTGACAGGATGTGCTCATCATTAGTGTTGTATATCATGTGATGGAAATAGAACCAGACCACTTTTTCTCTTCGGATCCACCTTCTGTTCAAGCTGCTATTCTATCATAGTTGGTGGCCAAGATACGTGAAGTTGAAGTAGGTCTTGGCTCTTGGTGGTGTCTAGGTACACAGCGCTTTGTCCAGTGTTCATTCCATATTCCCAGTCATTTTGTGGTAAGGCATCTCTAAGCCTCAGCTTCAATACCCTCTACAGCTGCAAAAGATTTTCTTAGCTCTCTAAGAT
>CM053624.1:44504240-44517381 GCA_028646595.1 Phalanger gymnotis | reverse complement strand
TTTTACAGATGAGAAAACTGAGGTAGATAGAAGTCAAATGACTTTCCCGGGATCACACAACTAGCAAATGTCTGAGGCTGGATTTGAACTCTTGACTTCCTGCCTCTAAGGCCAACATTCTATCCACTGTGTCACCTACTAGATAAATAGGAAAGAGAAAGAGAGAGACAGATGGAGAGGGAGAAGGAGGGGTAGAAGGAAGACAAAGGAGGGATCTTTAATGGAGGTTAGTGAGGACATGATTTATCAAGGAATTTCCTAGCTCAATACAAACATACAATCCATCATAATGACTTCTATAAGGTTATAATATAATCTTTAATAGTAACTCTAATGACCCAAGACATATAAACCTTCCTGAAAAGAGAATGGCAGTAGATTACCAATTAATCCCTTTCCTAGGCCTACAGGACCCCCCCTCCCCCAGTACAGTCACTAGAGAAAATAAGAAGACCCAAGGAGTAGTTAGGGTCCTTACGTCACAGTTTGAGAGCTAGAAGGGAACTTAGAGGTTCTTGAATTCATTGTCTACTGGGAAGAAGAGGAAGGGAGAGGTTTCTCCTCTTCTGTCCAATTGGCACAGAGGAAAAAGGAAAGAAATAGAAGATTTGACTTTTAAGTTCTTCCTTCTTCTATTTTTGGTTAGGTCACATGTTGCTTCTCTCTAGGACCTTATCTTTCTCTGTCTCTGAGGACTGGTGGCAACACAGGAGCTTTGTATCACAAGTTCTTTAAGATTTAATCAGTATCAAAACAAGGAGGTCCTACCCCATTAACAAATAAAAAGTTCCCTGTTTAATCCGGTCCAATGATTTGTGGTGGGGCCATTTTCCTGAGGCTTATTATTCTGGCTAGAACTAAATGGAAGAGGGGAGAATTACTGTGGCCCCAAGCTAAAGAGCAACAATGGAACTTTGGGTCATTATTAATAAGAGTATTGTCAAGGATGGCCAGGTAGGCAGGCTTCTGATACATGAATGCATGAGGGCGGGGCAGGGGTACAAATGCATGGCACTCATACATGGGGCAACAAGAAGTCTAGTTTGGCCAGAGCAATCTGGAAGTACTAAAGCTTTCCAGCTATTGCTGGAAAGGTAGGTTGGAATTTTGTGCAGTATAGAATGTAAAACTTAAGAACTTAGTTTTAATTCAGTAGGTAGCAGGTAGATTCTTATTTTCTTTTTAAATACAATTCAACAGATATTAAGTATCGAATATGTAAAGGACAGTTCTTAGACTTGTGATACAAACAATGGGGAAGCTGGAAAATAGTTAATGGTTGGCCCTCAGAATAACGCAAGCTGGACACATTTTTAAGGTTAACCTGCATCATTAACGTTTTCTCCATCACTTCCTTCAGTTCAGACAATAAACAAAACAATAAATCAAGCTCTGGTTTGTAGCATTTGCTGATTTCTGAGGCATAAATGCTCATGCAGAAAATTTGACATTCGGTTCAAGCTGGTTTGGGCTGGCTCCAAAACACCCTCGGATCATACAAATTCAAAACATGAAGTAGTCCCTGTCCTCTGGGAGCTTACATTCTGCTGAGGAGATATAATATGTACTCACTGAAGTAAAAAGAAAGCAATCTCAACAGGAAAAAGAATGAGAAACAGGGTGGCACAGGGAAGATTTCCTAGAGAAGGCAGCTAAGATGTTACAGTGGATATAGTGCAAGGCTTAGAGTTAAGAATAATTGTTTGAATCCAGCCTTGGACACTTACAGACTCTTGGCAGGCTATTTAAACTCCCTCAGCCTCAGTTTTCTGATCTGTAAAATGGGGATAATAATGGCACTTACCTCACAATGTTGTTGTTAGGATCAAATGAGATAACATACGTAATGTGCTTTGCCATGTAAATGCTATTATTAGCATTGTTATGGAGATATGTACAGGTAAGACATAAGATAATTTCAATAAGAAAGCATTGTAACAACTAGATGGATTAGAGAAGGCTTCCTAGAGAACATGCCACCTGAGATGAGTCTCAAAGGAAGATAAGAATTCTGAAGGGAAGAGGAGAGAGTATGACACAGACATGTGCTGGCCACACAGTTTGTGTAAATTTATGGATGTGGTATGTCAAGTTTAGAGAATAGCAATTAAGCCAGTTTGGCTGGAATGTATAGTGTTAGAAGGAGGAAGGTGAACTAAGCCTGGAAATTTAGGTGCATGAGAGTTGGATTGTGCTGACATTGAAACACTAACTCAGAAGTTGGCATTTTTTTTCTCCTAGTGGCCCTAGGCAGCCACTAAAGGGAGTAACATGGTCAGATCCAGGCCTTAAAAATTATTTGCCTTATGTGTGAGGAATTGAATGGAGAACAGAGAGGCTAGAGATGAAGGCACATATTAGGAGGCTATTATAATAGTTTAGGCTAGAGGCAAAAATGGCTTGAACTTGAATGGTGGCATCAGGAATGTGAGATTTGAGAGATGTTTTGGAAGTAGAATGATTAAATATGAATGGGCAAAAAGGGAAGGATCAGTGGTGCTACTGAGATTATGGACTTGGGTGACTGGGAGTTTGGCAATACATTGACAGAAGTATAGAAGTTTGGAGGAGAGACAAGTTTAGGGGAAAAGACGGTCAGTTCCTTTTTAGATATGCTGAGTTTGAAATGCCAATGGACCATCGTGGTAGAGATATCCAGCAAGCCTTTGACAGCCAATTTTAGGAGTAGGACTAATGCTGACTATACAGATTTGGGGATCATCTGTGTAGAAATAATTGAACCCATGGTAGCTCAGATAACCAAGAAAGAGAAAGAGAAGAGGAAGACCCAGGCTAAGAGCCTAATGGGGACCCCACACTTAGAGGATCAGAAAGGGATGTTAAAAGAAACCTAAAAAGTCACATAACCTCTCAGAATCTCAGTTTTCTCTTCTGTAAAATGGAACAGAGTTATTGTGAATGCAGCCTGTCTTTCACCATGCCACTGGTTCCAGAGAGATTTGAGGGGAGAGGATTGACTTGCTGGACAAGGACTACATGGACTTCCAAGTTCTGCCCCTGCTTCTGGCTGGTGGGAAGAAGGAGGGAGATTCCAAAGAGAGATCACTAAATGCTGCCACATTCCCAGGTTCCCTCCCCTAAGTTTCTCTTCCCTTCTGGGCATGGCCAAAGACTGATTCTAGGAAACTCAAGGGAGATAAATCCAGTGAAAGCACATCGTCACCACCATAACTTGTGGAAATAGGAGTTATTATTATGCTACAGTCAAATAAGATAGATTTGACATTTTCTTCTTAACATCCCTTCATTTCTCTCTGGTCTACCTGATCTAACACATCTTTTTCCTTCTATTTTTTTGCTATCTCTCTTCCTCCAACCTGCCTCAGTTTCCTACCTAGCCCCTCTGTTAGACCAAAAGATTTCACTGGAGGCAAGTGGATCATCTTTGGCCACCTCCATTTAGGAGGCCTCCTCTCCAGCCTCCAATATTCTTTCCTGTTGTCTTTGCTCCTGCTTTATCTCCTCAGTTATTCACACTCAGGTCTTAATGGTCGGGCTCACCAAGACAAGTGCATTCCAGTTCCAAATGAAAGCAGTTTGTTCACTGACTTGAATTTAAAAGCCTGGGAGATTTGGGGGGCTAGGGAGGGGGAGAGCTCTTGACTTTATCTAGGGAGTCATAAAACTTTCCTCAGGCTTTATAGCCTCCATCAAGATGAAAATGCTATCCCATGGTTTGAAATATAGATGATAAATTATAAGGAAAACTCTGGCTTTGACAGAGGAAAGTTTTCTTTGATGATTTTATATCTTGAACTATTGTGCCAACAGGAAGCTGTTCATTTCATTTTGATGCAGGAGGCAGCCTCTTCCAGGAGTTTATGCAAACAGGGGGCTGGGTGAGGTATTTCATGCAATTGGTAGAGCAAAGACAGAGCCTGACAAATCATGTCCTGGGGCCATATCTCACTCCCTCACTCCTTCTCCATCCTTCAATTTCCTGCTCTACCGCTCCCCTGCCCCATTCAATTTTCACTGGAATAGAAATCCCCATTAAATTAGAGACCTAGGGTTGTTATGGGGACCCGGGCTTGTGATTTACAAGGCCAGAGAAAAGACTGGAACTGGCTTGATTTACTGGACCATCTTTCATGCTCAAGGTACCCTAGAGCTCTTTGTCATGATTGAATTTGCTTTTTGCCTTTTCTAATCATTCACATGCGATTGGAAATATTTCTGGCTGCTTTTCTTGGTGCTGCCCAAGAGGGCTGCATCTCCTTTCCTTCTTTAGGAACTGAGAGTCTCCGGGATCCAAAATTCTGCCTTAGGGAGACTGCAGAAAACATTGTGAGAGGAGCCTGGAAATGACTCTTCTTTTTTGAATGGTTGATAGAAATTTCCCATTCCAATGACTAGGTTAAGAATCTCAGTTGGGATGGAATAATAATGGGTCATTTTTATTTGTCGCTTTTCTTGCAACTTTGAGTTTCATATACATTTCACCACCAGTTCTGCTCTCAGCTCAGCGCCCCCACCCGAAGCCACTTCAAGGAAGCAATGGACACTTGCCACTCCAGGTGCTGGGACTCCCACCTTCTCAGTAGCACCAGTAGTGAAGACCTCAAAAAGATAGTTTTCTTCACTACCAAAGTCACTGGCACTATCAAATGGTTCAACATCAGAAATGGATACGGTTTTATCTGTTGAAATGAGACTAAGTAAGATGCATTTCCATATGCTTTGCTGCTGTTCCCTAAGGACCACTGGGTCTTTCCATCTTACTTACAGCTGAACCATCTTCTATGTGTGGCTTTCCATTATTAGAATGTGAATTTCTTGAGCACGAGGACTGTTTTGCTTTTAGTTTGTATCCCCATTGCTTAGCACATGTTAGGAGGAACTGAGTCCATGGTTTCATTGCCATGAGGAACTCCCAGATGAGGAAATTCCTTTTATTGATATAAGTCAGTACTTGGTCTACCACTTACAGTCTTAAGAGTTAAATGACTTTTCAGGGTCAAACGAAAGCCAATACGTGTCAGAAGTAGGGCTAGGTCTTATCAATACTATGGCCAGATATCTATCTGCTATGCCTTTGATGCACACAGTAAGCACTTGATTCATGCTTTTTTCCCATTCATTCATTTTATTGATGAGGCTCAGACAACCTCAGCCAGTTACCTAGGTTCACACGGCTAGGAAATGTACTTATACTCAAATCTTTCAGTTTCAGACTCAGTTCATGTTCCAACCAAACCAGTTGTCTTCATCTATAGCTCATATGTAGGATTAGAGTTCTTCAGAGTTTTTTGAGACAATCTCCCAGGTGTAATTCAGGAAGGACTGGTACCGCCCCCTGAAATTGCCAACAGCAAAATTGCCCTCTCCTCCCTTTCTGCACCTGTCTCCACCACCTGGATCCCTGTAGTCATTTTCCAAAGGGTAGTTACTCAAGGTTTGCTAGCTTATTTAACTAAGACTTTTCATCCCCTAGAGATAGCCCATCCAGAAATGCTTAGTGCCCTCATTGGGGCCCCTAAGTTGCCTCCATCTGTTTGTCTCTCCTACCTGCCATCATTAACCCTACCTCCTTACACAGTTGTTCCCAAGTCCAGAGATCTCCTCAGCTTTCTAGGATGAGTTCTCATGCTAGTTAGACAATAGTTTGCAGAAGTATTTTCAGCTATTATAGATTTATTATTTGGCTTGGCCCTTTTTAGCAATAATAAAGGGACTTTTGAGTTGAGAAATGACCCCAAGACATCGAACCTGGATTAATCCATACTAATGCCTCATGCCGGTGTTGAGGATGGGCATTGATGCCTGGATTCCTATGACTCATTTTCTCAGTGTAGTATTATTCATCTCAGGTGCACCAGCAGTTTAATTAAGATATTCCATCCATTAGAAATAGATTCTGCAGCTTTCTTTTGCTTTCCTTTTGCCAATCTAGGCACATCTCTTTTAACACGTTATTCCCTTCCCATCCTGCAGAGCTTTATGGGAAAAGACTGCAGGGCCTCCTCATTGTCATGTTTATTCTCATTTTATGCCTTCCATCATACCCTTCCCTACATTGGGCATGGCACCTCTTTGCCTATCCTGTCTTCCAAGGACCAAATCATCTCCCCTCTCATTGACAAGGCCTATTCCAGTCTACTTTGGCCTCTTTGAATGTCTTTAGCACTTGCTATCTTGGACCCTTCATTTTGGTAACTGAATAACATAGGTCAATTGACCCACAATTCATGTGTGTGTGTGTGTGTGTGTGTGTGTGTGTGTGTGTGTGTGTGTGTATTTGATCTCCTTAGATTGTAAGCTTCTGGAGGTCAGAGGCCATGTCTTGAATCTTTTTTTTTTTGCTTCCTTAATACCTAATGTTTATAATATATTTACATGATTTTTGTGACTTTAGGTGAAGAGTGGATATCAAATGGAAACACTGTGTCAATTATTTCATCGGCTGCTTCTCTGTTTAGTTATTGGCATGCTACATGCTTATGAGTTGATATTTGCCCTCCCTGGCTCCATTCTCCTCCGCCAAATGAGGGAGGGCCCAGTAGCTTAGAATTCATCTTGGCTCAGAACTTCAGGACAAAGTTTACGATATTTAAAATCAAGGATTGTAGTAGCAATTAGATTTGAAGATCTTTCCCACTCATTAATAGGCCATGTGAGCTGCTTCCATCACAGGAAGCCTAAGTTACATGTGGTAGGAGGAGCTTCTTGACAGGAACACAGGAAGTGCTGAAAGAGAGAACGACGTTATGTCCGCTATTGGCTGCTAATGGCTGCCTTCGTGATATTTAGAACTGAGCAGGCTGACTTAGCTGTACTGTTTTGGGAACGATCCCAGCAAGGGGTCCAACAGGTTTTGGGATGGTGAGGCTCCAGGTTGTGATATTGTGTGTGGAATGTTTTACTGCTGTGGTAGACTGGATAAATAGTTTGTGGGATATGGTTCTCTGGTGTCTGAATAAATGGTTTACTTCTTCTACCTTCTATGTGGAGAGTCTCGTATACTTTGTGATACAGAACCACGTAGGCGTTTTGACAATTATCGTCTGTATTGTTATTACCATTTCAGGGATGGGGGTGGGGCAGGTAACTGGGACTGGTCTCCCCCAGGAATAAGGGAGAGTCTTGGCTTGGGGATTTCTAATACTTTTTCGTAGTAATAGTTTACACTTATACAATTCTTTAAGGTTTACAAAGTATTCTCCTTCACAGAAACCCTACGAGGCAGCTAATACAAGTATTGTTATCCTCATTTTACAGATGAAGAAATTGAAGCCTACAAGTAGAGTCATACAACTATTGGATGGTAGAGCCAGGATTTGAACCCTTATCTCTAGACTTCAAGTCGTGCTGACTTCATCACTACTTATTAAATAACTGAATCTAAATGGGGGATCCTAGAGACAGTAAGCTTCATAATGTTAGAGGAAAAAGGAATCTTAGAGATCATCACTGTCAATCCTTTGAGTTTATAGTGGGGGAAATTGAGGCCCAGAGATGGCTTATCGAAAGTTACAGTGAACGAGTAGCAGAGACAGAATAGGACCTGAGTCTCTTGACCTCCAGCCCAGAGTGTCTTCCCCTAGACCACATTGATTCTCCGAGGATCTTTTCTCCAGAGGGCTGGGACCTGGGGGAAAGGGTCAGAGACTGGGATGAAAGACCAGTAACATAGCACTTTCTTTGAATTTGAGTTTTAATTAGAGTTGATAGGGAGGAAATGAGGAGGCCGCTAGGTGGCTTAGTAGAAAGAGCACTGGGCCTGGAGTCAGGAAGACTTGAGTTCAAATCTGGCCTCAGACACATCCTAGGTGTGTGACCCTGGGCAAGTCACTTAATCCCATTTCCCTCAGCTTCCTCATCTGTAAAATGAACTGTAGAAGGAAATGGCAAACCATTCCAGTATCTTTGCCAAGAAAACCCCATGGATAGTATTAGAGTGCTATGGTCCATGGGGTCATGAAGAATCGGACATGACTGAATAACAAAAAGGGAGAAAATAATATATAATAGAAAGAGGACCAGATGTGAAGGTCAATGTTTCAGTAAATGTAAGTCTTAGTCTTGGCTCTGCCATCTACTGACAATATGACTTTGGACAATTCACTTAACGTCTACGGTGTGCAGTTTTGTTTCTCTGTAACAAACACTGGACTAGAATGGCCCAAATCCCCTCTGAGATTTAATGGTCCATGACTCTTTGACATGAGAAATCCTAAACCTAGAGTCATCCTTCCTGTCAACCTGTGCCCCTGTGCATAGGAAGGGTTGCTCTGTTCCCAAGTCTAGGGCCATCCCATCCTTGTTTCTGTGCCTACTTGTCATCCATGTGGGGTGGACTGTGAGCCTGCCTGGGTACTGCCATTTCAGGCAGCCGTGGGGGCAGAAGGTATCTTTGGGACTGGATGGAAAAGGTACATTGCTCTTACGTCTTTAATGCCCACGGCTATCATGGAGCCTATTTTGTAAGTTTCCATTGGTACAGGGACAATACTTCTTCGCTGGAATTGATCAGCTGCTCAGTGATCAAGGCACTAAGCAAAAAAAAAAAAGTCTGGAGAGAGGATGACTGGTTTCCATGGCAACTGCTGCTTGCCTGAGCACAACACACATTCTTCCCCCACCCACCCTCACCCCTTGGACGTATGCAGGGGTTTATTTATTATTGGCCAGACCGGGGGATGGTGTTCAGGGGCTTCCTGTGTGCATATGCTGGAGTAGTCTCCGCCCCTGTGCTGAGGTCATATGTTGAGCTCAGTGATAAGCAGAGAGACAGCCGGATTGCCCCAGGTGCCAGGTTTTCTCTATGGAGAAAGGCTGTCCTGTCTGCTTTGCACACGTGTTGTGTTGTTCTCCTGATAGTACCCCCAGGGCCCTTGATTACTAGTGGGGGACAACAGTTACATGAACCCCTTCCCACTGAGTAGGGGAAGCAGAAAGCTTGTGATGAGGTCATATGGTGAGTCAGCTCTCCTCTCTTCACCCCCCACCCCAACCCCAGCCCCTTCCTACCCCACCAAGTCCCTCTGGTGACGCATGCTCCTTCCTGAGCCATGGAGTTTTTGGTTCTCTTTAGGAAAAACAAAGAGCTGATTATTGCCACCAAAAATGTCCCTACATAGCATCACCTCCTTAAGCACCTTTGGTTGTCAGGCTTTTTGGAATGGCAGCACTGCCTCTGTGAAATGACACCAGCTATTTCGTTATTTGACAGGCAGAACAATGACTTGTGGAAGCAAGAGGCTCCCTCTGGAGGGAGGGAGCAAGCTCTAATCAGATTTGGCTGATGAGTGTATGATTTATGGCCTTCCCTCTATGGATGGTCCCAAGGCATCTCTTCCTAGACCAAGTGCATCCTCTGGAGCCTTGTATCAACAGCATGAAAAATAAATGCTGAGGAAATGCTTTGCAAGGTATTTGCCCATGATGGGTGAGGCCTGTATTTAATGTAGCTCAAGCCTGGCCTGCTCTTTTCTGCTAAGGCTCATGAATATCTGGTCATTGGAAGCTTGGATTGGCCAATTCCCTTCTCCCTCTTTCAGTGTTGTTGTACACAGCCCTTCAGGGAGAGGCCTGGTGACAATATATGCCGTGCACTCAGCAAGGTGGAGAAGGCTTCCTTCTTTTACATTTCTTCTAAAATGACAGAGGACAGAATTCTAGCCTGAATCACTTTGGTGCTTAGAGATTTGGGTGCAAAACATTCAGACAATATGAATACATTTATTGCTATTAAATTCCTCCCCAGGGAAGAGGAATAATGCAAAGGTGGAAAGAAACCTCAGGGACATTAACGTTATGTGGATGGAAGTTAGAATTGATCAGTCAACAAATAGCCATTTCTGTGGGGGGAAAATAGAGTTGGACAACAAGGCTGATACACACCAGACAGCCACGAAGCCAGCAGATATCACTGGGCCCGTATGTTGTGTGCTAGATATCCTAAGCATTGTAGGAGTGATACTTCACAAGTACGATATAGAGATCGTGGGGCTAGATAAAGAGATCCAGGGGACTTGGAGGCTTGCAAGATTCACTTGTATCAGTGGTATGATGAGGTAGCCATCAAAATGACTGTGAATATAATATGCCGTATGGCATGCAGTTGGGAGGTGATGTAGGATATGCGTGGTCTGACGGTGGGTGGTTATCTCACATCATATGACCTGTCCACCATGCCTCCCATTACATTGTTAGGGTTGTGTGCAGGTGTGGACCACATGACTCATCATGTTGCATTACATGGAGGACATAGGTTTCAGAACTGGGCTGGTGATAGCCTTGGTTAGTTCACATTTGGAGTATTGCGTTCAGATCTAGAAACCATAATATGGAGAAGACAAGCTGGAGAATGACCAGAGGAGATTATCTAGGATGGTAACGGCCTTGAGTTCAAGCCATTTAAAGACTTATTGAAGGAATAGGGGCTGTATAGCATGGGAAATGAAGAGAATAAACATTTATTAAATGCCTACTGTGTGCCGGGCACTGAGCTAAACACTTTGCAAATATCTCATATTTTATTCCTCTTAACAACCTGGGAGGTAGGTGCTCTTGTTATCCCCATTTTTGAGTCCAGGAAACTGAAACAAACCAACAGAAGTTAAGTGACTTGTTCAGAGTCACACAGCTAGTAAGCATCTGAAACTAGATTTGAACTCAGCGCGCCACCTAGCTGCTTAAAGAAGACGAAGATGAATGATCAGTGTCTTCACCTATTTGAATAACTGCCACATGGAAGAGGGATTAGATTTGTTCTGCTTGGCTCCGAAGAACAGACTGAGGAACAATGCATGAAAGTTGCACAAAAACAAACTTGGGCTTGATTTAAAGATATGATTCTTAACCAGTACAGCTCTCTAGAAATGAAGTGGTCTTTCTCAAGAAGTGGTGATTTTCTCTTATCGATGACCTTCCAGCAAAGGCTAGTTGGCTATTTGTTGAGTATGTCTGGTAGGAGTTGGATGAGATGGTCACTGAAGTCCCTTCCAACTCTGAAGTTTTGTGATTCTATGGATTCAGGAGGGAGGCATCTCTATGAGGGCTGGAATAGCCAGGGAATCCATCATGGAGGTAGTCAGACTTGGTTTGGGCCTTGAAGAATGGGTAAGGTTTGAGTAGGATAAAGAGAGAAAGGAAGGAATTTCATGTGAGGAGCATAGCATGAGCAAAATCATGAAGACAGCTCTAAGTGCTTTTTGTGTGGCATTAGAATTTAAATTCCTTGAGAGTAGGGATTGTTTCATTCTTTGTATTTGTATTCCCTGCTATCTAGTATGGTACTTGCCACATAGCAGGTGCTTAATAAATGCTGACTGATTTATTGATGATATGGGTGAAAATAGAATGTTGGGTATGAGTGGAAGGTAATAGACTACAGATGGTGGGAGAGAGGGTTATAGTTAAAGAATGTCAAAGATCCATGAGTCTATCAGTTTGGGTTTTCCCTCATGCTGATAGTGTCATGACTTGGTACAGGGGTTCTTAATCTTTTTTTTTTTTGTGTTATGAAACACTTTGGCATTCTGATAAAGACTATAGACTCCTCAGAATGTTTTTAATGCATAAAATGAAATACACAGGATTACAAAGGAAACGGATCACATAAAAATACAGTTATCAAAATGTGTTTTTAAAAAAGGCTCACAGACCCCGGGTTATGAAGCCCTGACTCTTAGTAGATCATGTTTGTGAGTTATTGCAACTGAAAATTCATCACCTATTGCCCCCTGGCTATTTATAAGCTTCTCAGTATTATAGGTTGGTCCTTGGGTGGTAGACTTACAGCCTATCCCTGGACCTATTCTTGAAGCAATTCTCATGTCAGGATACTTTGGCCTTTGGCTTGGGCATGGCTAAGAGAGTGGTGAAGGGATAAGAAGGTATTGTCAATATTCCATTTTTACTGACTTTGTGTTGCAATATCATCATGTTACATACATATGTGATGCCTCCTCACCTTCAGTAGCTTACTGAAAAGTCCTCTCTCATACCCCATCTCCCAAAGGATCCACACTACTTAGAGAAACCCAGATGCACAGAGAAAGTCATCCTAGTAATGAGCTCTGCCTCAGAGGTCTCACCTGACTCTCTTGCTCCCTCCTCTGTCCACACAGTACACTCTCTAGTAGAAGGACCCTTTTAGGATCACCAGCCCAGAAGCCCAGGCTAACTCTGCTTTTATCAGCAAGCTAAGAGGGAGATAGAAGCTAATGCCCTCATCAGGGCTTTTGGCAATAGAAGCTGCCTTCTTGCCACAAAGATTAATTGCCCTGCTTTGACGAATATATTAGGATTCAGGTTGGAATGATTTGCCAGAGCTAGTCTTAGAAAACTCGGGATTGCATTCATGCTACAATAAAGCACCAGATAAAGATACTGGTGCTTTATCCACCTGAAAGGGAAAAATTGAGGAGCAGTGAGTCATCAGTAAGATATATAGATGAAGAAGAGGAGCGAAATTATTAAAATAGAAGCCATAAATTTCTGGAATGTCAGCCCCAGCAGCTGTGGAGACTGGGTGGGAAACATCTTTGGGAAGAAACATTTCTTTGGTCATTTCTTATGGCACAATAATATTCCATCATATTCATAGAACTATTTTGCTGGTCATGCTACATTTCGAAATGCTCTATCAATGGGTTATTGTGATTATTGGCTTGTCTTTTATTTTTTTAAAGTAATGATAGAACAATCTGTCTTTAAATACTTGCTTTTTATTTACATAGTCTTGCATTAGTTTTTCCCCATGGGCTTGTGACTCTAGATAGAAAAAAGGGGCTCCTCACTTTAATCCTTGGGTCTCAAGCTTTATCTTTAGTATATATTTGTAATTAGAATTAATCTAGAAAAGCTGCCTCTTACTGTGCTAGGGGAAACCTCTTTTATTTCCAGAAAATCGAAGGAAATGATATGTCTATGTTGGTTCAACAGTAACTTCTGACTGGACAATTACCGAGAATGTCTGTCATCAATATTCCATCATGGTGTTTGTGATTAACAATGAAAACAATTATATGGATTTTCAATAAAATAGAGGACTTTCAAGCTTTCTCAGTGAAAAGACCAGAGCTGAATAGAAAATTTGACTTTCAAACACAAGAATCAAGAGAAGCATGAAAAGGTAATCAAGAAAAAGAACAAGAAAAAGAAATTGCAAGCG
>CM053624.1:44464218-44503740 GCA_028646595.1 Phalanger gymnotis | reverse complement strand
ATAAAGGGGGATAGGTTAGGAAGAAGCAAAATATAGTTAGTTTTTCACAACATGAGTGTTGTGGAAGGGTTATACATAATGATATGCATGTGGCCCATGTTGAATTGATTGACTTCTTAGGAAGGGTGAGTGGGAAGGGAAGAGGGGAGAGGATTTGCAACTCAAAGTTTTAAAAAATAGATGTTCTAAAACAAAAACAAAAAAGTTTTTTCATGCAACTAGAAAATAAGATACACAGGCAACGGGGCGTAGAAATTTATCTTGCCCTACAAGAAAGAAAGGGAAAAGGGGATGGGAGGGGAGTGGGGTGACAGAAGGGAGGGCTGACTGGGGAACAGGACAACCAGAATATACACCATCTTGGAATGGGAGGAGGGTAGAAACGGGGAGAAAATTTGTAATTCAAACTCCTGTGAAAAACGCCGAAAACTAAATATATTAAAAAATTAAAAAAAATTAAAAAAAAACCCAATGAAAACAATTGTAAGTGGAGGCGCAGGGTAACGAGGCTTTTAACTTCAATCCAAAGACCAGGGAGGAAAATCGTTATTTGTAATATTGCGTAAATACTACCAATAGTCACAATTAATATTATCTTGAATTACATGGGAGCTTTTCTGAGCAGTCAATTTTATTTGTAATAATAACAACTCATCACATTTGAATGATATGCTATATATAACCCATAAATTCTTCCCATATGCATTATCTCATTTGATCCTAACAGCAAGCTTGTAAAGTATGTAGAACATTATTATTCCCCATTATCAGATGAAGAAACTGAGCCTAAGAAGCATAAGTGGCTTGGTTAACGAGTTAGGGAGAGAAGAGAAAGGGAACTATGAGCAGTGAGAAAAGTGACCAATTTAGGAGTCCCTGGAGTTGAATCTCAGTTCTGCTCACTTACTAAGTGTGTGACCTTGATCAAGTTATGTGAGAATTCTGTGCCTCAGTTTCCCAAGGTTAAATAATCACAGTAACTTTTTGTGTGGGATTAAAAACAAAACAAAACTGGCAGCAGAATGGATGTTCATTACAGGATAATTGTTGAACAGATTGTGGTATATAGATATCATAAAATGTTATTCTGTCATGAGAAACAACAATTCTGAGGAATTCAGTTATTGTTAAGTCATGTCCAATTTTTCATGACCCCATTTGGGGCTTTCTTGACAGAGAAAGTGGAGTGGTTTACCATTTCCTTCTCCAGTTTATTTTGAAATGAGGAACTAAGGGAAATAGGGTCAAGTGACTTACTTAGGGTAACATAGCTAGTAAGCATTTGTGGCCATATTTGAAATCATGAAGATGAGTCTTCCTGACCATCTAGAGAATTCCTTATATGGAGGAAGCCATATATGAACTGATGCAGATTGAAGTAAGCAAAACCAAGAGAAAAATACACATGAGCACGACAACATAAATGGAAAAAAACACCCAAAGGAATCTAAACTCTTCAAGATTGTAATGACCATTCTTGCTTCTAAAGGACAGATGAGGTAATGCAGTGGTGTCAAATTTAGATAGTTACGGGAGCCACTAATCTGTGCATAAGGATCCCTGAGGATGCATAGTGACAGTTTAAAAATGTAATGTTATCTATGTTTTATTGTATTTTTATCTGTTTTGCTAAATATTTCCCAATGATATCTTATTTTTGGCCAAGTGTTGCTGTTTGGCACCACTGAAGCAATGCACCTGTGGGAGAGAGGTGAGAAACTGACTCTGTCTGGAGAATATTTCATACGCTACCAGACATGGGCTTTGTGTTAGCTGGTTTTGCTTAACTGTTCTTTTTACTTCTTAAAAAAAAAGAACACTCCACTGGGGCTGAGATGGGACCACTGGTGAATGAATTGACTATGATGTAAAAATAAAAAGAAAAAATAGAACTCATTAAAAAGAAGAGCAAAATGAAGACATTATACTGGGTGATTTTTAAAGTTCTTTCTAGTTCTGGATCTAAATAGTATTAGAACTCTGGACTCTAGGCTACTAAACTAACCTCAAGCAATCTTTCCATTATTGTATGTTTTAGTAAGGACCTTCGATCGCCCTGGTAAAAGTGTCTTGCATTTGCACATGGCTCTAATAAGCTTTACAAACTGTCTTATTTGATCCTCATGACAACCCTTTTATTCCCACTTTACAGATAAAAAAAATGGAAGCTCAGAGAAGTTGCATGAGTTGGCCAAGGATGTATATTCAGCAAGTGTTTGAGGCAGGCTTGAGCCCATGTCTTCCTACTAAGTCCAAGTGGTGTCCATTTCCCTCTGAGAGAATGACGCTATGTGCTGTCAATTCTAAGTGAGGAAATTTTTCTCTTCCCTTTTTGGAAAGTAACAATAATGTAAACAAAACCCAGGAAAATGTTATCCTCCAATTTCCTTCTAGGTCAAACTGGGACTTAGTGACAATAAAAGATATTGACTCAGAGAAGATGGGTGATTCCCATAAGCATGAGTTAATCCTTTTGTTGGAAAAAATGGCTAAGCAGTAAACAACTAAATTGTGCTCCATTGTCATGTTTGGAAAAAATTCAGAAAATGCACTGAAAAAAGTATCATTTGACATTATTTGCACATCAGAGCCAATCAAGCTGACATCAGGAGAACTTGTTAAAGTTCTGAGAGATGTTTGTTTCAAAGTAGATGGGATGAGAAGACACTTTTAGTACCAAGCAACCTCTCCTCCTTCAAGTAATATATAAAGCTATAAAATGCTTTGAAACGAGCAAGAAAAACAAAACTTCTCCCTTATTCTACCCTTTCAGACAGGAAGAGCCAATCAATCAACCAAGCATTAAAAAACCCACCTACTATGTTCCAGGCACTGTTAGATGTTGGGGATGTAGATACAAAGAATGAAACAATCCTTGCTCTCAACTACAGCACCTTTGCTCATTCCCACTGTATGGCTAAAGATTTATGCTAAGACTGGGAAGGCCTGAAGCGGGCTTGCTGGAAGATAGGGAAGGAGCCAGTGGATAGGGAAGAAAATGAAGATGGATCTTAACCTGAGTTTATGGATAAATTTCAGGCAAGCAGGTGGTGCTGTGGATAGAGTTCTGGGAAGACTAATCTCCCTGAGTTCAAATCCAGCCTTAGATGCTTACTAGCCATATGATCCTGGGCAATTCAATTAACTTTGCCTCAGTTTCCTCATTTGTAAAATGAGCTGGAGAAGTATCTCTGCCAAGAAGACTCCAAATGGGTCATGAAGAGTAGGACATGACTGAATAACAACAAATTGGATAAATTTTAATAGGTTCATGAATGTGAAGGGAAAAATTACAACCTTATTTTCATTAACCTCTAAGTGGAATTTTAGCTTTTTATTCAATTATTTAAAAAGTTGTTTTTTTTCTGAGCAGGAATCAATAGGTTTCTCTAGACTGTTAATGCAGTTCATGACTCGAGGTTAAGAATCCTTATTTAAATAGCAAGGTAGTATGGTGAATAGAACACTGGGCCAGGAGTCAGGAAGATCCGAGTTTAAATCCGGCCTCAGATACTTACTAGCTGTGTGACCCTGGGCAAGGCATTTAAATTCTGTCTAACTCAGTCTCCTCAGTTGTGAAATGAGGATAGTGACAATGTCTACCTCTCTATGTTGTTGTGAGGATCAAATAAGATAATATTGGTAAAGCACTTAGCAGGATGCCTGGAACACATAAATGCTTGTTCCCTTCCCCTTCCTCCTGTCTTAAGACAAATTATTAGCCTGAGAAGAAAGCATAAACTTAGGAGGGGAAGGGGTAGATGGAGTTATTCTTGGGGAACAGTTCCAAGCTGTGATGTGGCATGATATTCTGCCACGATCATTGAATAGTGAATAATCTGGGGTCTCCAGTGATTTCTGAAGAAATGGATTGTGTGTCTTTGGGCAAGCTGCTTGACTGTCTTGGGTTTCTCTTTCTTCTTCTTAACTGATCAAGTTCATTACAAGCTAACTGATTAAGTGATTGGGTAACCTACTGAAAAATCATAAGATCCTAGATTTAATGTGTAAAGAGACCTCAGAGGCAATTTAGTTCAATCCTCTTATTTCACAGATGAGGAAACGAAGACCCAGGGAGGTTAAATGACTTGCCCAAGGTCACATAGGTAATACACAGCTGATGTGGGGTTGGAACTCATTTCTTTGAATTCTGGACCCGATAGTCTTTCCACTTCAACCCTGTTCTTTCCAGCAATGTCATCTACCTACAAACTGCCATGGCCACTGTAGGTGATCACTTTCAGACTAGACACAGAACCAGGCAAGGCCACACCATTCCCTTGAAGCATGGAGCTCCAGTAACTCTCCATCAGCTCCAGCTCTCACTAGTCCATTTTAGTATTTATGTAGGACACTTTCTACTGTGCCAACAGGTATCACAAGCATACAATTGCTGGCCTACACTGGCCCTCAGGAAGTGGTCTGCTAGTAAATTTTTAACAACCATTTTACTTTTTAAAAAGTATGCATGACACATTTTAAAGTTTATTATTCATCATTAACATTACCTTCTTGAGTCTAGACAGTCACCAGAATGTTAAATCAAATACAGGTTTGTTTGCTGATGGTGGCCAAGTCTCATCCTTTCTTGATGGATTACAAGTACTCAGGTGCTTTTTGTTGCAGCGGCTGGGGGGGGGGCTTTCTATGGAAAAAAAGAGAAGTTTGAACATCTGTGTGGGACTGACTTTTCAAACTCATTTCTGACAATCTTCTGGGTTTCCCCAGGATGATTTCTTTCTTTACTCACAGCACATTTTTAATTAATTTTAGAAAAAGAAAAAAAATGTCAATTTCCTTGGAAATTGTCAATTGTCAAAGTGTAAATGCTCACACTGAAAATTTAACAACCGACTCACACAAGCCAGTGTGAGTTGGCTACAGCATGCTCATTCCCTCAGAGAATGTGGAGGCACCATAAGAAAAGACCTTCAGATAAGGGTCTCAACTATATGTACCTTTCTCTCTCTTTTTTTAAGGAAGGCATGAGTTAAAATCTGGTCTCAGATTCTCATTAGCTGTGTGATCCATGGCAAGTCACCTAACCATGGTCTGCCTCAGTTTACTCACCTGTAAAATGGGATTATAATAGTAGTTACATCTCAGGATTGTTGCAAGGACCAAATGTGAAAATATTTGCAAGGCACTTTGTGAATCTTAAAGCACTATATACATTCTAGTTATAATAAAAATAATAATATAATCATAATTCTCAAGTAGCTGTAATAATCTGGTATGTATTTACTTTTTTGGAAGTTTATTAAAAAGAATTTTATTATTCCTGGCCCGACACTCCATTATTCTCTCTAAAAAGATCTAAGAGTGTATTTTGCTTATATGGGCCTTGATTTATTTTCTTCTCTTGTTGATCATTGACTTTTTGAAGTTCAAAGTAGCTATACCCTATGTTAACCATGTTACAACTCTACTCTCACCCTGCCCAGCAGCTCTGACAGTGTTTTCTTAGTGACTATTTGTCATCCACCCAGTCACAGAGATAAAGTATACAATATCCTGGCGAAGAATGCATTATTTATTTCCATTTGAGCCTTCTAAGGTCACCAGTAGCTCACAGAAATAAAGTACACCCGTTAAAGACTTCCCCATCTTGTTCCCTGAAATAATCCACCCCAGCTAATAAGACCTGGGGGAATAGTGAGACCGTTGGTGGACCCAAGGCAGTGGCCCAAACTTCCCCAGGTGATTGCTCTGTTCAGATGAAATCCTGATGCCTGATTTAAGGACTGGACTACAGCTGGTGTGTATAGAGGGCAGCAATGTGCTAAGCACTATCAGGTGTCCTTTTTCCTTGATTCAGCTCTTTATAGGTATGGAAGCACTCACATTTGAAGAGAGGTTAATGTGGCATTTTGGCCTTCAGTTCTGTTGCTTGCTCATTATTTTCTAAGTTATCTCTCCCATATGGAACTGTAAGCTATTTGAGGGGAGGGATATCACAAGCACTCAATAAACGCATGTTCATTAGAGAATCCAGGGTTCCCTTTTTGTTTCAGGCCATGGATGTGAGAGTTTTGTACCCAGCTCCTAAACCAAGGAGAAGTTGCCCCTTGGTAGAGTTTCTGGGGAAGCCATAGAGTCAAAGATAAGCGATTGAGAGCCAGGAAAGACCTCCTAGGTCATGGAATTAAATTGTAAAGGGCTTTAGAGGTCATTCAGTACACCCCCTGTTTTTTTTTTTTTTTTTTTTTTTTTTTTTTTTTTTTTTACAAATAAAGCCCAGAGAAGTTAAATGACTTTTCTCAGGTCACATGGAAGCTAGAACCAGCTAATCTGATCCAAAACTTATACCCTTTCTGCTGGCCATCACCAGTTGTCCTGACCTATGCCTTGCCTCTGGACTCAGATAACTCTGAAGGAAAGAGTGAGGCTGATGACTTTGTACAGCTCTTCCTCACTTAAATCCAATCGGGTCATCACACTCCTGATGTCATTGGTCCTCTTCAAGAAAAAAGGATGAATTGGGCAGCTAGGTGGTATAGTGGATAAAGCACTGGCAGGAGTGTGAGGAGGACCTGACTTCAAATCCAGCCTCAGACACTTGACACTTAACTAGCTGTGTGACCCTCGGCAAGTCACTTAGCCCCAATTGCCTCACCAAAAATTTAAAAAGTACCTCACTTGTTGTGTATGTAAAAAAAGAAGGAAGGATGAACAACAATAATAGACAATTGCCTTTTCTCTACCTCTTTTCTGGAAATCAGGCTAGAGTACAATTTGGTATCTACTCTAATGCTATTGCTCTCAATAAAATCTCCTTAGCTTCCTCATATGAAACTCAGTTGTTTTGGATGGTAGCATTTCCATATCCTTTCTCTCTCCTTCAGATGAGACTTGAAAGATTTTATTAAAGTATTTTGTCCTTTATTGTTTTCCCTTTGCACATTCCCAAAGAGAAGGGTTAGGAAAATCTGATCTCACAGGAGTTTTTAGTGCCCCCCTCCTCCCCACTGTGCTGCATCTGTGGGGATTGAGGAGTTGAAGGGACTGGCTGACCTTCTTGGAACTGCTTGAAGCTTGTCTGGGAAAAAAAGCCCAAGCATGCCAGGGCATCCTTGTCTGGCTGTTCTGACACAAACACTTAATCAAGTCCTGGAGGATGTGTTAAGAGGGAGAAATTTGTAAATGTTTAGAGAGCTTTGAGTTGTGAGTCATAAATGGCTCTGACGTGTTTATAGGAAATGAAGCAGGCCAGACAAGAAACTCCAACAGCTTTTTTTTGGGGGGGGGATAGGATTATCAAATTGATGTATGAGTGGAGCACAGCAGTTGTTAAATATTTGGACCTGGGGAAGGCAGGACCTTGTGGCGTCTGGCTTTACAAAGCGAGCCCAGACTTAGATTAGCCCTTGGCTATGTGCATATAAAGGTGCATGGGAGATCAAGTGAGATGGTCTCCAAGCTCTCTTGTAACTCTGATCCCAGTGATTCTATGAACCAGGATGTCCAGTCGTGTCCAGGACAGTTTTTCCCAGAAGTCTTCTTCTTGCTCAGTTGCCATCACAGTGGTTTATGAGGTTGTCTTAGTGTTGTTGTCCCCTTAGAAGGGACCTCAATGGTATTACAGATTGGAACCCCCAATATGAAATATCATAGGCAGGTGGTACATAGTGCCTGACACAGAGTAAACCTTCAAAAAATGCCTGAGTCATTAGGGAAATACTAGACTCTGTACCTGACATTCTGGAGCTGACAGTCCAAGCAAGGTGTCATACAGAGTGACAACAGCCACGTAAACCAATACCCTTTCCTTACTTTTGAAGGGAACCTGGTTTTGAATCCTGTGCTATTTATCATCCATGTGTACTTGAGAGAATTACTATCCCTCTCTAGGCATTATAGGATCATAACTCTAGAGCTAGAAGAGACCTCAGAAGCTAGCTACTCTCACTTCTTCATTTTCTGGATGAGGGAACTGAGTCCCAGAGAGCTTGAGTGGCCTGCCCAATGACATCCAGCAATAAACATTAGAGGCAGGATTTGAATTCAGGTCCTATGAGTCTAGAGCCAATGCTTTTTCTCATTGTGTCACATTGCATCAGTTTCTTTATTTGTCAAGTGATGTGTTTGGGCTAGGTGATCTTTGTGTCTTTCACTCTCAGAAATTCTATGATTTATAAAGAGCTTAAAATTTGTAAAGTCATTTCCTCCAAAAATCATGTGAATTTGGTAGGGCACATATTATCATCCCCATTTTGTAAATGAAAACACTGAGGTTCAGAGAGGTCAAATTACTTATCCAGGGTCACATAAGGAGTAAGTATCAGGGGTAGGATTTGAACTCTGGTCTTCTTGATTCTTCTTGATTGATCTAGATGAGTCAATAGAGAACTGAGCCTGGAGTTAGGAAGACTTGAATTCAAATTTGGCCTCAGACACTTCCTACCTGTGTGACCCTGGGCAAGTCATTTAACCTCTGTTTGCCTTAATCCACCAGAGAAAGAAATGGCAGCCCTCTCCAGTATCTTTGCTCAGAAAACCCCATGGACTGTATGGTCCACAGGATCGTGAAGACTTGGATATGACTGAACAATTTCTTGATTCCAGATCTGGTACTCTACCTGTTTACCTTACATCACCTCTAAACCATATGGTGGAATATTCTCCCTGACACTTAGAAGGAACTACAGCAAAGTCTCTGTTGTGCAACATACTTTTAACTGGATTTCATTTGAAGTGATCCTAGTCTGCATCCATAATTTGGTGACAAATGATATTCATATATATGACCTCAGGGTATGGCAAGACTCTAAAATGACTTCTGAATCTTTAAAGGGAGGTTAAATGATGCTCAGTATGGTATCAGTGCATTTTACTGTTTTCTAATCTTGTAAAAACTGTTGAGCCATCTGTGATATATATATGGGTGCACTCTATTATATCCACCGGTAGAGGAATGAAGTGTTCTACATTACTGGGGCTAAGAGAGAGTTTAAGTGTCGCGTTGAATGAGATTAGAAAGGCGTGGTTAAGAAAAGACTAGGTGAATCAGGGAAGGCTCAATGGAGAAGGTAAATTTCTCTCTACTATTCATTTGGCATGTAATGTCTTGTGTTCTTTTCCATTTTATGCCTATATTATTGATCGTACCTTACACGCTCCTCCTTAATAGAATCCCCTCCCCCAAATGGCATTTTTTTAAAGGTAAAAATTTGAACATGCAAATAATTACACTTTTTTTGGGAATTAGACAACATATTTACTGGGAGCCGATTTTATGGGTCTTTAAAATAAATAATTTAATTCATTTTTATTATCATTATTCTTGGAACCCCAAAACACACTCTTAAGGTGGCAAGGTAGAGTCTCAAGTCAATTATCTTAACAGAAATGCAGTGAAAATTCTCTGAAATGCCTTTTCATCACAGACTTCTCCTGTATTGGAACATTGACCCCTTGTTACATGAAACTGGTAGCAAATGTTACCATAAAACACTAGGCGGCCAGTTAGGAATCACATGTATATATTTTCCCCCAATTACCTTCTTGATGGGAAGTGCACTGAGGGAGACTCACAAAGATATTCTCATGTCAGGGAAATTTTTCTTTGGGATACCCAGACACTACCTTTCTCCATGTCTTGGTCTTACTCTGCTTTGTGAACATTTAGGGTCACATAAATGCACAAAGAGCATTCTCCCTATTTAAACTGACCAGAGCCAGAAACTACCTTTCCTCTTCCTGAAATATCTGCCTCTACCTGGCCCATTCCCCCATCCCTGCCCCCACTGCAGAAGGCCCTTTGAAGCATTGTGTGGACAGCAATCTATCTAAGAAAGAGCTCTGTCGCTATTCCACACCACAGTACTGACAACAAGTCATTCTCAGCTGTGCCACAACCGCTGGCCATGGTTCTGAACACCATCTGTCCAAGGGCTAACAGTGATGACTGGTTACACAGTGTATTGTTGTTTGTTTGTTTGTTGGTTTGTTTTCACACAGGCCATATTTGAGGGAAAACATTCAGCCTAGAATCAGATCAATATTTGTACACTATCTCTATGACCGTGCTGTGAGATTCTTGAGGTTAAAGGACCATATCTTAGATTTCTTCATATCTTCTGTATCTAGAATATTATCTTAAACATACTTGATTGATGGTTACTGTCGTTGTTGATGGTGATGGTGGTGGTAAGGATTTTGGATGATAAGAAGGACAGTAAATTGGAGCTTTCATCAACAGGAACGAACCTATCATTTTGAACAAGAGCGTCTAGAAAAGAGGCACCATGTAGTAAGCACGGGGCTGTAATGTCTAGAATTTTGGAGTACTCGGAGTTAGGAAGATCTAGGTTGGAATTCTGCCTCAGACATTTCTTAGCTGTTAAAGCTTGGGAAATTCACTTAAATTCTCTCTCAGTGTCATCATCTGTAAATAAAGGTAGTGTTAGGCTCTTCCTCATACAGCCCTTAGGAAGATCAAATAAGATAATGGATGTAAATGAGATAGTGTTCGCACATGCTTGGGACTGTGGTTGTTGCTGTTACTTGCCCATTTTTACCATGAGTGCCACAGGACAGGATTGTCACAAATAATTTGAGTGGCAAGGAGGAGAGACTGGGGCAAATAGGGGAACCAAGAGAGTGTGATGGAGTAAAAAGAATAATGGTTTTGGAATCAGAAGACCTTATTCAAATCCTGGCTTTACCTCTCAGTAGCTATGTAATCTTGGGTAGTCAGTGCCTTTCTCTCTCTCTGGACCTCAGTTTTCTCATGAGTGGGTTGGATCAGATGATCTCTTAAGTCTCTTTCATCGCTAACCATCTGTGGTTCTCTTAACTAACCAAAATGACTCCAGGGACCACGTCCTCCAGAGTCCCACCAGGGACCACCTGGAATGGTTATTGTACAGAGATGGTTCTGATAAAACCTTTGTTAGCCCCCTTCCTACATCCATTTAAGAGATCCTCCAGGTGTTGATGTCAAATGAAAATAAAGAAGACTGTAGAGCAGACATTTGATATTGTAGATAAGGATTGGAGAGCGTTATAAAAGGGAGTAGGGGATGGAAAAGATGAAAGTTAAATTGGAAATATCTTCTCAGTGCGAATGAACAGTGTTACTGGGTGGTAGGCTCATAAATTTAGTGATTAAGAACTGAATGGGACTTTAGACATCATCTGGTACAACGCTTTCATTGCAAAGAAAAAGAGAGTGAGGCTCAGTGAGGCTGAGTAATTTACTTAAGGTCAGATAATAAACAGGATTTGAATTCAGGCCTTTGGACTTAAAATCCAATTTTCAACTGCTTTTTCATCCTGGGACTTCCTTCTGCTATGCCGGTCCCCTGTCTCCTTTTGATGGGCTCTTTTCGAGGTCACTGTTTTGGTAATAAACTCAGGATAGCTGAGATTTATTCCCTCCCAGTTGTGCTTCTGATGTTCTAGACTTTGTCACTACCCCCCTCCAATAAGGGTGCCTTCTTTTCCTCCTCCGATTTTCAGTTCTCTTTTATGCATTATTTTCTCCAATCACAATGGAAGCACCTTGAGGACAGAAATTATCTTTGCTTTAGCTTTTTTTTTGTAACCTCAACACTTATTAGCACAGTGCCTGGTACATAGGAAGTATTTAATAAATGCTTGTTGTCCAAGTAGAGCTAATAGAAAATACAACTTATAGTCTATGGCCTGTGCCACAGATGATTATCTTCACAACTTCATCTACATTCTTTGATGATAATACAGATGGGCAATGATTCACTTAAAAGAATTATGACTCAGGGATGACATTCATGCTATGCCTCTCTCTATTTCCCCTCCTACCTCTTGCCATTCACTGTTCTTCATATTGCAGCAGGAGTTCAGAATTATAGATTACTGTGCATAGAACATCCCCAATGTACAAAATTATTTTCCTTTCTAGCCCATTCACATTAAAAATATTGTCATTTCTTCTTTTCTTTCCTAGGCCACTATATCTGTTTTTAAGTGTGGGGAAACTGAGCCACAGTTGGGCCATAGTTTAATGAAAAATGGTAGACTGTTATTCCGGAAACCTAGCTTGTCATCCCAGCTCTTGCACTAGATAGCTATGTGACTTCTAGTGATCTCTCTGGGTCCATTTCCTCATCTGTATGTATCACAGGGGTTAGGGATGAGATGGTCTCTCAACACAGTCGTGTTCCGTGAATGAGTCCAAATCTAGTGTTCTTTGCACTCTTCTCTGCTGCTTCACTACTCCTTTGTTCAGTCATGTCTCTCTGTGACCCCATTTGGGGTTTTCTTGGCAAAGATACTGGAGTGGTTTGCCATTTCTTTCTCCCTTACTAATGGCATATGGGTCTTATTCTTGGCTCCAGGATCCTAATTCTACTTTAACCGTCAGTCTAAGACTATCCTTCCTTGTTTCTATCCTTCTGCCACCCATAATTCATTTCTTCAGCAGCTGAGAGGGGCCTGTGTTTAGTATACTTTCCTTTTAGCTTCTAGTCTTTTCCAGAAGTTCCTTTTACTCTCTTGGGGATGAAAATAGGTCTATCTCACCAGCTGGGCTGGGCAAGTAGAGAAGTCTACTGTATCTACCTCCCCATTGAGTCAGTGTGGGTTGTGCTGATGCCAAACATGTTGTCTTGGATGGCAGGCCTGCAGTTATGTGATTCACCCTCCCACTCACCCTTTCCCTCACGTCAGAGGCTCCAATCCATCTCCCCAAGAGGAACACCGGAAGTGTCTGTGAAGGAAATGCTATAGGCTTTAAAGAACAGAGAGGGAGGAAAAGAGGAAGAAGCAAAGTTGAGGGCAGACAGCAGCACAAAACCCACTCATCCTTGCTCTGGCTCTGAGTCCCCAGTGAGGGGCAGGACTCAGGAGGCAGGAGCAGTGCCTAGGGACATAGCCCTTACTTCCTCACCTGCAGCTGGGCAGTCCCTTTTTGGCTGCTGATCCAGTGCCTCCTTTTCAGCCATGCTGCCTTTCCTTTGGAAAGGGAATATGAGACAATGGAAAGGTCACTGGCTTTAGAGTCAAAAGACCAGAATTCAAATCCTGACTTTGCTACTTACTCCCTATATAGAGGCAGCTAGGTGGTACAAGGGATAGATAGAGTGCTGTACCTGGAGTCAGGAAGATCTGAGTTCAAAATCAACCTGAGACACTAGGTGCGTTACCCTTGAAAAGTCATTTAACTGCTGTATGACTCAGTTTCCTCAATTGTAAAATGGTCATAATAGTACCTACCTCCCAGGATTGTTGTGAAGATCAAATGAGGTAATGTTGTAAAGCATTTAACAATGCCTTGTATATAGTAGGAGGTTAATAAATACTTATTTTCTTCCTTCTTCCTTCTTGTGTGACCTTTGGCAAAACAATTCACCTGTGTAAGCCTCAGTTTTATCATCTGTAAAATGGGAAGGATGGACTCTTTGGACTATAAAGTACCTTCTAGCTCTCAAGCTATGATCGGAGGAGATGAACGATCCTATTTTTGTACAGCTACCTTCTCCAAGTGTCTCTGGATCTTGCAAGAATAGTTCCTAGTGGTCCAACTCTTCCCATTCAGATAGGAATGCTAGAAGCAACGCATCTGAAGGCAAGGAGTAGCCATGCATGGAGAGACAGAAGATCAGGGTTCTAGTCTCACCTCTGCCCCCGAGGGACCTTTAGAAAATCACTTTCCCTTTCTGTTTCCACATTTGTAAAATAGAGATTAATGGCTGAACTGGATAATCTCCGTGAACCTTCCTAGCTGATTGTTTGTAATGAGTCTATGGTCTATGTAACCTTTACATGCAACCGATAGTGTGATCGATGAACAAGTATTTACTGATCACTGACTGTACAGAGAGGCAGGAAAGCATAGTAGATAGGAAGTCAGGCTTGGAGTTGGGGTGATTTGGATTCAAATTCTGCTTCTGGTGCTTTTTGGCTGTGTGTCACTGAGGAAAACATTTATCTCTTAGGGACCAGGCAGCCTTCTAAGACTGCAAATCACAGAGCCACTGTTGACCTCTATTGGTAGGAGTTTCTTCATCAGGGAAAAGTTCCCTCCTCAAATGAAATCCCAAGTCTAGTAGAAAAAAACCCAAAACATAAAACTTTGCACAAAGCACCATGCTAGTTTCTCTGGGGATAAACAGGGGGGTAACACATGGTTTCTGCACACAAAGAGATTATAGTCTAATTAAGAAAATAAGACATTCACATGAAAAGACAACCAATAGCTGCTAAGCAGTAAGTGACCCAGACATGGAAGGTTGTAGGCGTTTAGATGAAGGGGAACAGAACAGGGGCTGGAAGAATTAGGGGATACTTAGTGGGTAGGAGGGGGATGAGTGCTTAAGCTGTACTTTGAAGGATGGATAGTTTGGGGTGTGGGGGAAGGACATTCTAGGTCAAGGAATAGTCTGCACAAAGGCATGGAAGCAGGGATTTACATGACAGGTGAGAGGAATGGTGAGTAAGTTATGCTGGTTGGAGGAGAAGGTGCATGTGGTGTATTAGTGGGAAATAACATTGAAAAGGAAAGGTAGGGTGCAGTCAGATTATAGAAGCCCTTGGATTATGTATCAAAGAGTTTGGGTTTTTATCCTATAGGCAAAAGGGGGTCAATAAAACAGGAAAGAGAGAGAGAGAGAGAGAGAGAGAGAGAGAGTGCCAAGACTGAACCAATTAAGTAGCCATTAACAGAGTAACAGATAGTGCTGTTTTGAGAGTGACCTGGAGAACCAAGTAAAGAAGAGAGAGAATGGAGAGTTGAAGGACAGTCGTGTTCCCTGGATGAGTCCAAATCTAGTGTTCTTTGCACTCTTCTCTGCTGCTTCACTATTCCTTTGTTTAGTCATGTCTCTCTGTGACCCTATTTGGGGTTTTCTTGGCAAAGATACTGGAGTGCTTTGCCATTTCCTTCTCCCACTCATTTTACAGAGGAGGAAATTTAGGCAAACAGGGTTAAGAGATTTGTCCATGGTTATACAGCTAGTAAGTGTCAGAGACTGGATTTGAACTCAGGAAGATGAGTCTTCCTGACCCCAGACTGGGTGCTCTGTGCACTATGGTGTCACTTAGCTTCTCCTAATACTGGATATAATGACTTGCTTACTATTTCTCTAACAACTCCACCTTTCGGTTTCTGTTGCTTTGCCCTGGCTGTCCCCGATGCTTGGAATACTCTCCCTCCTTACCTTACCTCTACCACTGAGAATCCCTTTCCTTTTTCAAAAACTAGTTTAAATGGCAATTTTTGCAGGACATCTCTGTACTACTCCCTTCCCCCACCACAGCTGCTACAGTCTTCCTTTCTAAAGTTACCTTCCATCTCCTCTGAATCTTTTGTTATCTATTTATTTACATGTTGTCTTCTCTATTAGAATGTAAGCTTCTTGAAGACAGGGATTATTTTTTACCTTTCTCCATATCCCCATCACTTGCTTGTTTAATGATGTTAAGGCCTAAACATCAGAAGAATGAAAGATTGCTTGAACCTAGGTCTTCTTAACTTTCAGACTTGTGAAGTGAGGGCGGTTTCCATAGAAACAGACCCTTCCTCCTGTTTGCTAAAGGCTCCAGGCCACAGGAGAGAGGAGTTTTTTTGATTCCAAAGGCATTTGATTATGTAGCTTTCAAACCAGCAGAAGCTGCTTTTGCTCAGAATTTTGGGATGTGGTAGCCAAAGGTGCTGATGAAGCTGGTTTCAAACATGGACCTACTTGAGGCTTTTACCCAAAGGACACGTTGGGACCATGTAGTGAGTTGGCCCATGGGAATGGACATGTTCTGTGGTGGGGTGGGGTAGGATGGAGGAGATATTTGAATGGGTTCCTGCTTTTTTGTTCACCTGTGATCCTATCATTTGGCCCTGCTTTCTCACTTGGCATGCTTCTCCATAAAATTTCCATGAAATGCCAAAGGAACTGAGGCTTCAAAGAGAAAAATTATTTATGTCACAAGCATATTTTTAACCTACCAAAGTTGATATGCATTGGAAGAGCAGGAGCCAAGTGTTACAACATCTTTAGTTATACCTCTTCAAATCTCATTAAATGGAAGTTTAAAAGCATGGCTCCATCTTCTCCTGGTATTTTAGAAAAAGAGTTATCTTGGGACTGTTAAAATATAGTGGGTCAATATATTGTATCCTATTTTACTGTAGCACTGACAAACATTGAATGTTTTCAGAATTCCCCCACAAAACAAAAAGAAAAATCTCTGATGACACATGAAGATAAGAGAAAAATTTTTGTTTTTCTGAGAAGGGGGCTTCTTTCCTGTCTCCACTGAGATTTCACTGTAGAACTTGTGTATTGGTAGGGGAAGATATAAAAGCAAGGGGGGGGGGTTTCCATTGCTATGGAGACCAGATTTCAGCTGTAGGATTTGTGTGACTAGACATTCGCATTTAACTCTTTGATACAGGGCTGGGGTGGCAAACACTTTGAGGCTTTGACTTTTTGATTTGCTTGTGATCCAATCAGATGTCTCTACTCTCCCAGTTGGGCCTTTTCTCCTTCATAAATTTTCCATGAAAAGCCAAATGGGGCTTCAAGGAGAGAGATTTCTGCCTTCCATGATGGTGGGCCTGGGATATCTATATCTATCTGTCTATCTATAGACATAGATATATATGCTGGCTGTGCAACCTTGAGTGAATGACTTAACCCTTCAGTGCCTCAGGCAGCTCTCTAAGATTATACATTGTAGAACAGTTGCTGACCTAAAGTGATAAGGGGAGTTTCTCTACAGGCAGTTCACTGTATCAGTGAAATTACAGGTCTTGTAGAAAGGAAGGGAAGATGGAAGGAAAGAAAAAGGGGAGGAAGGAAAGAAGGAAGAGAAGAAAAAAGGAAAGAAGGGAGGGAGAAAAGCAGGAAGGCAGGCAGGAATGCAGGAAGGCAGAGGAAGGAAGGAAGGAAGGAAAGAAGGAAGGAAGGAAGGAAGGAAGGAAGGAAGGAAGGAAGGAAGGAAGGAAGGAAGGAAGGAAGGAATAAGTCAGGCAGGAAGGAAGGCAGGTAGGAAAGAAGGAAGGAAGCAAAGGTGGAAGGAAAGAAAAAGAGAAGGAAGGAAAGAAGGAAGTAAAGAAAGAAGGAAAGAAGGGAGGGAGGAAGGCAGGAAGGCAGGCAGGAAGGGAGGAAGGAAAGAGTCTATTGGGAGAAACAGTATAAATTACCAAATAGAGACTTCGCTTCAGAATCAGGAGGACCTGGGTTCAAGTCCGATCTCTAACTCATATTGACAGTGTTACCCTGGGCAAGTCATGTAACTTCTCAGTGTCCCAGGGAACATCTGCATTGGCAGAAAAAGTTTTCTCACTTGGAGTTGCTTACACTAATGAAATCACAGGTCTTGTCCCACCCTCTAAATATGTATTGGGCCATCTGAAGGAATTAAAAATATTTGATAGCTATCAGCTTAACTCATAATTTCTCAGTCAAGAAGCCCACTCTGCGGTTAAGAGATAGGGATTTTTCAAGTTTTAATGACCCTGTTCAGGGTAGTTTCACCACATCAGCTCTGGGCCCCAGGCATTAGAATTTTGGTCTCTTTTGGCCTATCTGGCTGGAAAAGCAGAAGTGTGGGCAAAAGACCCCTATCGAGTAGGGCAAGTCATAAAATTAGAATCTTGGTAATACCTCCCATCTAAGAATGCAAGATGTTTTACGAGGCAGAAAGGATTTCGGGAAGGTTGCAGTGAGAGAATGGAATAATCTGTGAAGGATTAAGGACATTTATAGTTTTTCCAAAGTTGAAAAGAGGCAGAGGCAAGAAGAAAGGCCGATGGACAAGAGAATCCCTTATAAGGTTTGGCATTCGCTGTTTGGAGCTATTGCTTTGATACTGTGGGGTCTCTTAGGTTTTGCTTCCTCTCAAATGTCTCCAGATCTGACCTCCAAACTGCACCCCAACAGTGATTCTGGAAGCTCCTTTGAATTCTGACCTTGCCATTAACTTACTAGAAAAACAAAGTACATTTCCCCGTACTTCAAGGACATCTTCCTTCAACTCCTGTTACTTCCTGAGATTCATCAAGCTGTCATACATGGGCATTTTTAACAGTGTTTTGCAGTGTACAAAGCAACGTTTCTCACAACACCTCTATGAGGTCAGTACTATTTTCCACTTTACAGATTGGTTAACTAAGGCTCAGAAAAGTTAACTGACTTGCCCACTATGGCCCAGCCCCAAATAGTCACTGAATATTGTTCAAAATCTGACTCCAAGCCTAGTGATATTTCCATGGTAATACACTACATTTCTCCCCCTTCCATTTCCTCCCCTACCTTCCTCCCTTCTCTCCCTTTCCTTTCCCTTTGCTCCCCTTCCTTCCTCTCTTTTTCCTTCCTTCCTCTTCCTCTTCTAATGGAAGGGAAGGTTATGATTCAACAGAAGAGAGTGAAATCTGCCAGAGGGGCAAGAGAAGAATGGGTCAACAGTGTCACCAAAGCAGAGAGAGGTGTGGCTGGGGGCAGGGGGCTGGGGGGTGGTCAGCAATATCAAATACCAGACAGAGGTCAGAAGGGATGAAAATGAGAAAGGAGAATCAGGTGTAGTAAGTAAGAGACTCTTAGTAACTTGGGAGAGAATAGTTTTAGTAGAGTGTAGGCTTGGAAGTCAGAAAACCAAGGTTTTGAGAAGTGAGGGGGAAGAGAAGTGGAGGCAATTAGAGGCTTTTTCTAGGAGTTTGTCCGTGAAAGGGAGGACAGACTTAGGATGGTAGTTTGAGGAGATGGCTCATCTCCAGCCCACAGTCTGATACGTGACCAGACCGGTGGTGGTTTCTTTCCTTCCAGAGAGCAGATGGGCTGATAGGATCAGTGGTTCCAGTCATCACCCTGAGGCTGTTTGTGTCAGCTTTTGACAGCAGCCAGGTAATAGCATTTTAGGAAAGGTCCACTGTGTGCCCAACATTGTATTGGATGCTACAAAGGAAGCTGAGGAGCTAAAAGAATCAATACTTTTGAGAAAATTACAGTCCTAAGGAAAGCAGAGAAGGGAGTGCAATGAGCAGAGATGTATGATACCTCTATAATCCAATTAAATCAAGGCAACCCTTTGGTCTATTCACTTCCATAAGAGCCATTCCATTGGAAACTTACTATATACCTGACATATCTACTCTATCTGGGGGTTTGCAACATTATTAGTGACTAATACGGAAATGTTTTCAATGATTTAAATGATTGCACATGTAAAATCTATATCAGATTGCTTACTGTCTCCGGGGGGGGGGGGAAGGGAGGGATAGAATATGGAACTCAAAACTTTTAAAAAATATATTAAAAATTGTTTTAACATGTAATTGGGGGGAAACAAAATACAATATAAAAAGAAGAGAAAAAAAGAGAGAGACTATACCTTTTATAACCATTCTCAGGCTAAATGTCATTGAAAACTAAAACTTTTGAGGAATATGAAGGCTAATAGCATTAGCACCTTATTTTTTTGGTACCATGATGGTTGGGAGTGTGGCATGAGTACCAGATTTGGAGTCTGAGGGCCACAGTTCAAATCTGGCTCTGTCATTTAATGCCTTTGTGCCCTTGCACAAATTACTTAATCTCTCTGTGTCTTGGCTTCCTCATCTATGTAATGAGGGCAATGGACTAGATGAGCTCTGAAGTCTCTTCCAACTCGGTATCCATGATCCTATGATCTCCCCTGGCCCTAGAGTCACCATTTGTAAAATGAGAGGGTTAAAGTAGGCCAGGGGTTTCAAATACCATCCCTCTGACTGTGTAGGATCTCAACCAGATTAAAATACAATCGGGAGATATTTAATAAAATAAATAGAAACACAACGAAACACAGGTGATGTTAATTTGTGGTTCTGTAAGTCAATATGAGTCTCAAAGGGATTCATTTCTATTTGAGTTTGACACCACTGGTCTAGCTGACCTCCAAGGCCCCTTCCTGCTCTTCGATTCTATGATTCTATACCTTTCTCAGAGCATTTTCGCTTATGCTATGCCTCTTGAGCACCTCTTAACCCAGCAAGGCAGGTCGGACAAGAATTATTAGCCTCTTTTTACAGATAGAGAAACTGAGGTATGGAGATGGTGGTTAAGTGACTTGCCCAAGATTATAGAGCTAGTAAGGGAGAAAATCAATACCAGAACCCATGTTTTCACAGGATCAGAGGATCCTATGTTGGAGGGTTGCAAGAGATCTTTAAGTTTGCCTCCTTTTACTCTCTAATTTTACAGATGAGGAGCTGAGGCCAAGAGAATAGAAATGGCCAGTCTAAGATCATAGTAGCAAGAAGCAGGGTTGGAATTCTTACCAAGCCTCTCTGATTCCAAATCTAACATCATTTCCAGTACACCATGTTGCCCCTCATCAGCCACACAGACTCTACCCTACTCCTTCGCCATAATGCGCAGGATCCCCTTGGCAGGTAATCTAGATAATTTGAAAGCTTTGAAGAGGTTACATAACTCTGGCTTTCTCTGAGGTTGATATAAGGTGGACGGAGTATATGGTTCCCTTTCCTAGAATCCAGGATGTAGTCAGGAAACTATCTAGAAGGTCATAAAGGGAATAAGAAAGACTGGAGTAAAGGCAACAGCTTTTGTTGAAGATGTAAGTGAATGATGAAGACATTTGGGAGCATGTTTTAGGGGAACCAAAAGTACTACCTTACCTTCAAATGTCTTCCCTACTCTCCTTCAAAATGGCCTGCCAACCAATGCATGGCAATGTGTACAAATACAACCAATGTGAACCATTTCTTCTATAGGAATCATTTCTTTTTGGTCAAAGCGTTGTCTCTAGTAGACATGTTAGATATGTCTAGATATGTTTCTGGGAAGCAGGTGTTACCTTTACTTGTACATAGCAGACCCAAATGTTTGTAGAGTGATTGGATCAATTCACTTATGAGATGCCACAGGAGGTAGGGAAGCCAGGAAGATCCCTAGGGAACAACCTATAGGGTGATTCAATAGGAAAATGCTGAACTCAGTATGGGGGAGGAGAAAGGGGGAATGGGGGGAGGAACAAATCACATAGCCCTTCCTATGTGCCAGACACTGGACTAAACACTTTACACATCTCTTATTTGTTCTTCACAACAACTCTGTTAGGTAAATGCTATTATAATTCCCATTTTCTAGTTGAGGAAACTGAAATAGACAGAAATTAAATGATTTGCCCAGGGTGACATGGCTAAGTAAATGTCTGAGGCTGAATTTGAACCCACCTCATCTTTAAGAGCTCTATGAACTATGGTGCCAGTTAGCTGCCTGTGGTAGGGGACACTTCTGGAAGGTGCCATCTAGCTGCCATATGGGAGGGGACACCTCTGGAAGGAAGGCCCCGGAAGCAGGCTTTGCCCACTTCACAATTTTTGCCTGAAAATTGTATTGTACTGTAATACTACAGTGAGTAGAGTATGATTGGCTGATGCTTAATTTATTCAGGAATTTTAATGCCAGAACTGGAGTCAGGCATTTGCACGTACTAGGCAAGGTTTGGAAATTGTATCTGCTGCCTGTTGCTCTCCCCTAGAGGGCTTGAAACTTCATTGTTGCCCACCCAGCTTGGTTTATCATAAAATAAAAACCTGCAGGCCATCGGAAAAAGAATTTACTTACATTAAAAATATGTGCATTTATAAGAAGTCATATCCAGATATGTTCCTTGCTGCTTGTAGGTTGTGTCCTCTGTGGCTATGACACTGCTTCTTCATAGTTCTTGCTCAGATCGATGGCCTCTTTTATTAATTTTCTTTATGTGTGCGGGTCTAGCAGACAGCTAGGTGGTGCCATAGTGCATAGAGCACCAGGGCTGGAGTTAGGAAGACCTGAGTTCAAATTCAGACTCGGACTCTGGGCAAGTCACTTAACCCTGTTTGCCTCAGTTTCCTCATCTGTTCAAATGAGCTGGAGAAAGAAATGGCAAACCACTCCAGTATCTTTGCCAAGAAAACCCCAAATTGGGGTCATGAAGAGTCAGACACAGCTGAAAATGACTAAACAGCAACAAAGTGGTTCTAGCACCACTTCTTTGCAATTTCTCACCTCTCTGTTCTCATTTAGACCTCACTTAAAATGCCACAGAAACTGAAGGGAAGATTGGAATCTAAAATACTGCTACTGAGTATGCATGCTTACAGACCATATTTTCCCATGGGAAAAACGGAGGAGTCAATTCTAAATCAGGCTCTAACTCTCTCTCTCTCTCTCTCTCTCTCTCTCTCTCTCTCTCTCTTTCTCTCTCTCTCTCTCTGTCTCTCTCTCATTTATCTATCGATTGCTTGATCTATTGATTAATCTATCATCTATCTATCTATTGACCTGAATTTCACAGGTAAAAGGTATAGGAACCTGCATGACAGATTCTTGGCGATATAACCAATTTGTCTGCTGCTATTGTTCCAAAAGGACCATTTCACTTGGAATTATAAAAACTGCAAATAATCAGAGTAGAAAGAAAAACAAAACAAGACAAAACAGTCTTACTTAGTTCCATTGCTGGGGTTGGAGAAATCAATTCAAGTCAGGTTTCCTCAACTAAGCTCAACTCAATCCAATTCAAGTGAATTCAACTTGACTCCATTCAATCCATAATTCAGTCAATAAGCATTTATTAAGGCCTCACTTTGTACTAGCCAGGCACTATGATAAGAACTAGAAGATACACAGAAAAGCCACAGCGCTATCTCTCTTCTCAAGGTGCTCATATTCCAAAGGTGGAGACAATGTGCAAATAACAATATATGACATAAATGGCAGGTGATCTCCGAAGGAAGACACTAGTGGTGGGGTGGGAAAGGAAAAGAAAGTTCTCTTGCTGAAGACCCTTGTCACATACCCATCATTCCACCTAAATGAATTCACTAGCTATTCCCAATCTTAGCCTTCTCTCTTCTCTCTCCATGGCACAGGCTGTATTACCCAAGTTTGAAGACAATCCTTATAAAACTCTACCTGTTGAAATCATCTTCCTTCAAGTCCCAGCTTAGGTGCCAACTCCTCCATGAAGCCTTTCCTGATTCCCTAAACTGAAAGTGATAGGATTATAGATTTAAACTCAGAAGAGTTACCAATCCCGTCACTTTACAGATAAGGAAACTGAGTCTTACAGAAGTAAGGAGAATTAGAGCTGGGATTTTAACCCAAGTCTTCTGTTTCTAAATGTGACACCCTTTCTGCTGCCTCACAAAGCCGTATCCATCTGTATCTGTATCTGTATCTGTATCTGTATCTGTATCTGTATCTGTATCTGTATCTGTATCTGTATCTGTATCTGTATCTGTATCTGTACCTATGTCTATGTCTGTGTATGTATCTGTGTCTGTCTCTGTGTCTATGTCTGTATCTGTATCTATATATATAAAGATATATAGTTATATGCATATACACATACATGTATATGTGTACATACATGTATATGTTTGCATGTGTGTATACGTGTGTATGCATATGTATGTGTATTTGCCCTTATCACATTCTACCTGAGAGCATAATGATTTGCATAAATATTATAGTTTCTCTATTAGATGATAAACTTCTTGAGGGCAGAGACTGTGCCACTCTACATATTTTATCCCCAGAGAAAGCAGAAGGACTTACACAGAGTAGGTGCTTAATAATTGTCCATTGAATTGAGGTCATGCACCAGTCTTGGAAAGCCATCTGTCACCCATGTTCGCAATCATAGCTTTTACAATTTTCCCCAGTCTATTCCTATTTTCTCAGTGTCCTATGAGGAGAACTAGGAATATCCATGCTAGAACTATGCAATAGAAACATGAATATCCCAAAGCAGGGAAATACCAGGGCCAAGAGAAATGTTCTTATATTTTCATTTAAACGTCTTTCCTTATCTGCCCACTGCTTCATTTTGTTTGGCTTGAACTTATTTCTTGTAGTAGCATACAGTACTGAAAGGTACATTGAATTGGGATACACAAGATCTATATTCAAGGCCCAACATTTTTTTTTTAGACCAACTAATTGCAGACGTTGGGCAGATCATTTGGTCTCTTTGGGCCTCAGTTTCTTTGTGTGCAAAATAAGGAGATGGACTCTAAGGCTCCTTCTAATTCTAAAAGCTTTTAAATTTATAAGATCTCTGCCTATGTTATAGGTTTATAAGTTCATAGATATAGAGGTGGAATGGATCTCAAGCCATCTAACCTAACCTAACCCTGCTCTCATCCTATGGATGAGGAAATTGAGGCTTCCCTGGAGATAAAAATGATTTGCTCAAAGCAACATGCATAGTAAATGTTGAGTACCTGTGAAATGGAGGTAGAAGAGGTAACAGCCACTCAATCAGTTAGACTAATAGTATTATGTAGGTAACATGAGATGGAGACTTGGGGTAGGAGTTACGTGGAGGAAGCTGATATGACAAAGCTCAGGAACAGGCAGGAACAGAAAGACAAGTGGAATTGCCAACCTCAGAATGTTTTCCCAAGAAGATTCCCCAAGAGACAATAAAGACAGCATGAGGTCAAAAGGAAGATGGATGCTTACATGAAAGTATCTCTGTGAGTTTCTTTTGATGGAGAGCTGAGGTATGCTGGCCAGACTTCTCCTTTTATCTTAAAGGAACAACTCCTCTGAATCTGGAAACTGGGGCACACGTAATAGTTAAATGACTTAAAAATGGGAATCTTTTTATCGCCAATGGCGGTTCAGCATTGCAATCAACAAGCATTTGTTAATTTTACTTACTGTGTGTCAGGCACCGTGCTAGGTATAGGAGATACACAGAAAAAATATAGTCCAGGACCTCAAAGGTCTTATATATTCCATTGAGAGAAACAGTATATGTATATGTATGTATGTGTATATACATATGGAAATATACTATCTATGTAGATATTCTATCTATCTACCATGCATTTATCTATCCTTCTATCATCTATCTATCTTCCAGCAGTTATCTATCTGTCTCTCATCTATTGATCTATCATCTGGGTCTATACCCATCTACCCAACTAGTAACTTTAGGGGGAAACCAAAAGCAGGGAGTTGAAAGCTCTCATGGAGGAAGCAGTCCTTGAGCTGACCTTTGAAGAAAGTCAGGGATTCTAAGAAGTGGAAAGGAGGAGAGAGTGTGTCCCAGAGAAAGGGGGCAGCCTATGAATATGAGAATATATTTGTAAAGTGCTTTGTAAACCCTAAAATGCTGGAAATTCTAGCTACTTTCTGGAGATGGGATATGGAATGTCATGTACCCAGTCTGGCTGGACTGTAGGGGTCCATGATAAGGAGTAACATACAATATGCCTGGAAAGGTGGGCAGATTGAAAGCACTTTGAATGTCCATCAGAAGAGTTTGTATTCTGTTGCAGTGACAGTGAGAAGCCACTGAGGTTCTCCCCTTCTAAGGTTACTAGTATCTATTTTGTATACATCTTCTATATACCTGTACACATACATGTTTTCTCTCCCATTAGAAAATAAGTAATCTGAGGGCAAAGTCAGGTTTTTGTTTTTTTTCTTTATATCCCCATCCTTAGCACTGTGGCCAGCAACAATAAACATTTAATAAATGCCTATCGATTGATCAAGGGAGCAAGTTAGTCAGTTCTTTGGTTTGTGAATATGACTTTGGCAGTTATGTGGAGAATGGATTAGAGAGGGAAGAAACCACGGTGGGGAGATCAGTTAAGAGATGACTGTAATTGTTCAGAAGAGATATGATGAGGGATTGAATGGGGGAGGGGTGTGGCCATGTGAGTGGAGAAAAGGGGCTGGAGGCAAGAGATGTTGTGGCTTTGGCAAATGATTGGGTATGGAAGATGAGGGAGAGAAATGTTGAGGGTAACTCCAAGGTTGTGAACCTGGGTGATTGCAAGGATGTTGGTGCCTTCAACAGAAATAGGGACATCAGGGAGAGGGATGGGAAGGATTATGAGGGCAGTTTTGAACAGCTTGAATTTCAGATGTTTATAGGACATCCTGTTGTAAATGCCCAATAGGCAATTAGCGATTCAGGACTGAAGTTTAGGAGACAGCCTAAAGGGGGATATACAGCTCTGGGATCCATCTGGGTAGTATAGAGATGACAATTAAATGCATGGTGAGAAGAAAGTGGGGGGGGGAAGAGAGAGAGAGAGAGAGAAAGAGAGAGAGAGAGAGAGAGAGAGAGAGAGAGAGAGAGAGAGAGAGAGAGAGAGAGAGAGAAATAATTTATTAAGGGCTTTCCAGGTATTTGTTAAGTTCAGAGAATACAAATACAAGCAAACAAGACAGTCCACATCCTTAAGAAGCTTACATTTTATTGGGAGAAAATAACATATAAAAGATAACCAAGAATGGGAGGAAGGTGGTGGAAGGTTGCTTGGGAGGAGGTAGAGAAGTCCAGTGTGCAGTAAAGAGTACAGTGAACTTGTCCAGGCTCCTGATGACATGGTGGTCCAGGCTAGGGATTCACCAATCATGTAAGTGTGTCTCAGGGCAGAGGTTTCTCCAGGCAGGAAGGAAGGTGGCTGGAAAAGAGGCAGAGAATTCAGAAAGTTACTTGAACAATGAATTTCATGCCCTCTTATGTTTGAAATCTACTGGGATTATGCTTATATTTAGAATTACTGTATCTCCAAGCCTTATTTTAATATAAACATAAAACTTTCTGAGGAGAAAAGTTAATCACCTGGTTTTCTGAGATGTCTTAGCTTGAAATGTTCCTGGTTTAAAAAGGGAATTGGTATTTGTGCTTTATAGGTTCACACTGTATTTTGGAGCATTTTCCAAAAAAAAAAAATAGGAATTTCAAACTACTCTTAATATTGTGAGTCACCCTGACAGATATGAAATGGAGTTGTCTGCCTATCCATCTAAGGATCTCCTTGATTCCAGTGTCTATCCCCACAGAGGGAATCATTCAATTAACAAAAGCAATGACTTTCTCATTCAGCCTAAATACAGAGATTGGCTTTGCTTAGGAACCAGTAGTGGTCGCCTCATTTCACAATCCCCTTCTTGCCAAAGTCAGGATAGCTTTGCAGTATAACAAGGTCTGTGGGGATGTTTATCAGATATTCTTTCTCACATTTATCCTATTTTTCTCCTTGGATTTTAAGCATGCAGATGAATAGATAAGTGGAGTCTGGAGAATTGAACACACACTGACAGAGGGCTCGAAACTTGTTTAGGCAAAATGTCAGGTAATCTGTGCTAAACAGAATAGCAATCTTTTACTCAAGTGAAAATGCTAATGGAAAAGGCAATGAATTGAGAGTTGGGAGAACTGTCTTCCTACTAACTACGAGTCTTGGTTTTGCCACTAACTAGCTGGGTGAGGCCAGGCAACCTCTTTGATTTCAATTTCCTTCCTTGTAAAATGAAGGGTAGGCAGCTAGGTAGTGTAGTAGGTAGTGCTTCTGGCCTGGAGTCAAGAAGACTCATCTTCCCGAGTTCAAATGTGGCCTTAGACACTTACAGTGTGACCCTGATCAAGTCACTTCACCCTGTTTGTCTCAGCTTTCTCATCTGGAGAAGGAAATAGCAAACCACTCTAGTCAGTATCTTTGCTAAGAAAATCTCAAATAGGGTCACAAAGAATCAGAAAATGTCAGAAACGACTGAACGACAAGAAAATAAAGGACGTTAGACTATGTGATTTCGAAGGTCCTTTCTGACCCTGATGTTCTGGGATCTCATAAGTACTTTATAATGTGTTTATTCTGTTTAGCACAAGCCAGAGGGACATCTATTTTATGGTTACTATCAGTCTTCTTTCAGTATGCTCATATTTTGCTTTCAAAAAATACTTTTTATTATAAACTTAAGGTAATAGCAACGAAGAAAAAGGAACGTGTATCCAAAACTATAATAAAAATAAACTTCAACAAACTAGTAACAGTGTGTTGTCATGGAAAGTACCTTGGATCTGGAGTTAGAAAAACCAGGACCTGTGTTCATTTCTTTGCTCTCCCGCTTAATTCCTGTATGACATGGGACAAGTCATGTGATTTCTCCAGACCTCAGTTTCTTCTTATGTTAAAAAGGGATAATTTCTAGGATCCTTGCCAGTTCTAAATCTGTGTCCTAATAATTAAGATAGATATAAAGCATCTAATCTACATATACAATATGTAATCCTAATAATTTGTTCATTACTCCATCTGTTTTCCTTTTCTTTTAAAAATGTTTTATTGGTACCTTTTGTTTTTATGTGGCATTTATTTCCAAATATGTCTCTCTTCTTCTACTCTCAAGGGAGCCACCCCTTGTAACAAAGTAAATAAAATAGCAGATCAGCAAACCTAACATACGGAGTGGGTTTACACATCTTTCAGTTTCTTCTACTTTATGTTGGTACAAATATAAAGTGTTTCTTATGCAGTCAAACCGAGTGCAAGTTAGGTCTGCCTTCTTCAGTCAGCCTTGTTTTATGGGATTTTCAAGCATTATGTATGGAAGAGACCTTAGAAAAGCAATTAATCCAGTGCCTTTATTTTACAGATGAGGAAAATGAGAGGTGATGTGACTTGCTGTAGCTAAGGACAGAGCTGGGACCTCAGTCTAGCCCATAGCATCCTGACTCACAGACTCATGTCAAGCTACTCATCTTCATATAGTTTTCCATATAGTCGGCAGCTAGGGGGAGCCACAGTGCATAGAACTCTGGGCCTTGGGTGAGGAAGACTGAGTTCAAATCCAGCCTCAGACACTTACTAACTGTGTGCTCCTGGGTGAGTCACTTACCTTCTGCCTGCCTTAGTTTTTTCATCTGCAAAATGGGGAAAATGATAGCACCAGCCTCTCAGGGTTGTTGTGAGGATCAAGGGATAATATTTGCAATATACTTAACACAATAGAAAGTAGGCGCTATTGTGATCCCTGTTTTATAGTTAAAGAAGCTGGGGCAGACAGCGATTAAGTGGCTTGCTTCAGGACCACACCTCTAGTAAGTATCTGGGACAGGATTTGAACTCAAATCTTCCTGACTCCAGGCCTGATTCTCTAGCCACTGTACCACCTAGTTTGTGTGAATACAAAATTAAAATCTGGCAGGGAAAGTCCTTTATCATATTAAAAAAAAAGGTTCCCAAGATATTCTTTACTATTTTCCATCTAGATTTTATCATTTTTCATACTTCTATAAAGTAACTCATGGATATATCGATTGGTACTAAGTTGAATCTATAAATTAATTTGGGAAGGATGGCTATTTTGACTTTATTGGGTCAAATGAACCACTTTCAGAAGATATCTCTTTATTGTTTAGCCTCTGTCATTACTTCTTCAAAAGCAATTTACAATTATTTTATAAAGAGAGATATCATGCTAGGTGGCACAGTGGATAGAGCACTGGGTTTGGAATCAGGAAGATTCATCTTCGTGAATACAAATCTGGCTTCAGGCACTGACTAGCTGTGTGACCCTGGGCAAGTCATTTAACCCTGTTTGCCTCAGTTCTTCATCTATAAAATGAGCTGGAGAAGGAAATGGCGAACCACCCTAGTATCTCTGCCAGGAAAATCCCAAATGTGGTCATGAGGAACAACATTATGGTGGAGTAGAAGAAGAGCTAGCCTATAATCGGAAGTTCAAGTACCTTTCTGATATATTATCAGTCAATTAAGACTTATTAAGCAGCTATTGTATGTTAGGCACTTGCTATGTGACTTTCAGCAACTCACTTAACTGTTTGCCTCAGTTTCCTCATTTGTAAAATAAGCTCTAGAAGGAAAAATGGCAAACCACACTAGCATCTTTGCCAAGGAAACTCCGAATGGGGTCATGAAGAGTTGGACACTACTGAAATGGCTGAATAACAATGAGGTTCTTTCAAACTCTAAGACAGAGTGATTGAATTTTCCAGTTGCCTTGTCCTACCAGTCTTAGTCAAATCAGTTTTTCTTACACCATCTTCCCTTCTTGAGCCATCCCCTTGGGATCCTTGGCCAACCTCCTTGAGTGGCTTTGGGCTTTATTTCTGATTTGGCTCTTTGCTTTTGTTTTTGACAATGAAAGGAACCAGCATCCACATGGTTGAAATTGTAGCTTCCTTATTACTCTCTTGAAGGCTGTGGAATCCACAGAAACATCAGGTGGGATATAGGGAACTGAGATTTAAAGTGAGAGCATCTCTTTTCTTAATCAATCTTATATCATGGGAAATTTAATTTAAAAAAAGATGGTATTTTTTTTCCAGTAGTACAGAAGCTTCTGCTATACAAATAATGAAAACCCTTGCTGGAAAGGGATTTTTTTTTTATTCTGCCAAAGGGGAAGTCATGGAAAAGAGTAAGATAAAGCAGCTGAATGGGATACACAAGAACATATTTTTGAATTCAGTGCTAAATTTAACAGCTGTAATTTTCAATGGATTCCATTTAAGCTGAGCCAAATAAATGCTCCCCAAGCCCCTGATCCCCTGTGGCCAAGTACTACCAAGAGACACCATGTGGTTGTTTTCAAAGGAAGGTTGGACTTCTCCAAAGGAATCATCTGATCTGGATGGAGGAGTGAAAGGGCGGTCCAGGGCATGCACTAACTAACTCAGCAGGCACACTGAGTGTCGTTTTTCAGGCTGATTTAAATAGCTCAGAGGACGTCCAGACTGCTTGGCCGTGGTGCCATTGTCATGTTGTTTCTCTGTTGGCAAGCTGGATTTGTTTCAGCATTCCCAGTTTGGTTTCCTGTCTGTTAGCAGTTACACCATTTGTGGTCCCTGGATTTGGAGTTGGAACAACTGGGTTAAAATCTTGGATGAACCAATTAATAGCTAGGTGCCTGACTCTTTATGACCCCATTTGGGGCTTTCTTGGTAAAAATACTGGAGTAGTTTGCTATTTCCTTCTCTAGCTCATTTTGTGGATGAGGAAACTGAGACAAACAGGATTAAGTGACTTAATCAGGGTCACAAGGCCAGATGTGAACTCAGGAAAATGAGTCTTCCTGACTCCAGGCCTGGTGCTCTATCCACTGTGCCACCTAACTGTCCCCCAATAGCTAGGTGACTAGGCAAATTATTGAACCTTTGTGTGTTTTGTTTCCTCATTCATAAAATGGGGAAAGGCTTCTGTGAGGATCAGTAAATGAGAAGGTGCAGAATATTTTGTAAACCCTAAGACAAGATTCCAACGGATACTTGTTTGTTCATTAAAAAAACACAATTTAAAAAAAGAAAGAAAAAATGCTTGCTATTTGCCTTTTCCTTGGGAGGTTTTGGTCTCCCTTATTGAGTTCCATGAGAGTAGCTTCACCAGGGTCCTTGGGATCTCCTTTATTAGAATCTTTCTCTCTCAATATCCTCTACATTAATCACCTCGTTCCCTCCAGGAAAGGGTGAAGGGACCTCTGACTTAGGCCTTGGCATGAGCACTTGTGGGAAGAAGACATCTGAAAATCATACTTTTATCTTATTCAATGACAAAAGTGTCCCTTTATACCTATTCTCCTTATTGCTTGTGTCTACTTAAGTAGCAACAATGGTGGCCTTAAGGCATGATGTCATAGATCATAGACTTTGACACAGACATAGAGAAGACCATAGAGGCCATCTTGGAGTCCTCTCATCTTATAGATGAAGACACTGAGGCCCAGAAAGGTTAAGAGATTTGTTCAATGTCACAGTTTATACGTGGCAAAGCCAAAATTTGAAGCCTGGGCCTCCGATTGTAAATCTGGCATCCTTTTCACTCCACCATGCTGGCTTCATATCTTTGGGAGCACTGATGGGTCAAACAGGAGTTTTATCTTCATGTCAGCAAGGTAGAAAATGACAGTCCTTTGGTACCTCATTATAAACTCTGTCTCTTGGCTTAAATAGCTTAATTGGTAGTCCACCTCTATCTTTTGGCTTTAATTTTCTCCCATTTTTCTTCTGCTCCAGCTTGGGTCAGTGTTGCTGTTAGCACCATTAGTCTTGAATTGGTACCCAGTGAAGTTCGTGGTAATGGGGAGTTTACCTGGAAGAGATTCAGCTTAAGAAGGTCTTGAATTTTAGGCTGGGACTATCTTCTTGGTGGTCTTTGATTGCTTCTTTCAGGTGAGGAATAAATCAAAGGGCCGTTGCTTTCTGCCTCTCCTCCAGGCCTAACCAAAGCAGGGCTCGACTTCAGACAGCTGCTTTCCTGAATGACTAAAGAGAGATTTCTAAAGATGTCTTATAGTCATGAGTGAAAAAAATCACACTCGGATTTCTACCCATTTGTACCAGTCATGTTTTAAATGCATCTGTAATTCTCTGATTGTCTCATTAATCTCCGTTAAGCTTCATAAAAATTACAAAAGCCTGGATCAGGAAATTGTTACCATATCCTAATCTTGCATTCGGGGGATTGTTTTCCACGGACGTGAAGAGACTGATGTTACATATTTGGCATTCGGCTTCCCCTTTTGGTAGGAGAGACTTACCTTTCTTTGCTCAAATAACCAACCTGTTTACAAGGATAGATCTGTATTTCATCCCTTGTGCTTACATCCCTGGTGCTGTTTCTGCTCTTCTCTATCCCTTGTGGATGTTAAACGTAGGTTTCTGAGGCTGCTCCTATGCGGTCGGACCTCAGAGCAGTACAGCGAGCGGTTGGTACTTGTTTCGGTCGCTGTTGTTTTCCCCAGGGAGAATTCATCGGATCCAAGTTACAGAGCTCAGTTTATTGCAGATGGTTCAGGCAGAAAGTGGGTGGAATCAAACTGGCCTGGACTTGTGACATCTCAGACCTTACCAGTTTGGGTCGCCTTTCATTTTAAACCATTCGATCTGTGGTCCTGAAGGAAGCCAGGGAAGCTAGGATTCAGAAATGAGGAAGAGAAAAATTGCAGCCATGGGGTAGAGGGCAGTGTGGAGGGAGGCAGCCAGGGCAAGAAGGTGGAGTCAGGAGATTAGGTGTCAGATGGGAGAAGCAGTAAATAGGTCAGTGTGGCTGGATCATAGAATTTATCGGGGGGAATAAAGTATAAGAAGCCTAGAAAGGTAGGAAGTGGCCAGGTTTGGAAAGGATTGAAGTGCCAAATGGGGGATTTTATATTTGATTCTGAGACAATAGGGAGCCAATGGAGTTTGTTGAGTGAGGGAGTGACATGATCAGACACGCACTTTAGGAGAATCATTTGGGCAACTGAGTGCAAAATAGATTGGAATGGGGAGAGAATTGGGGCAGGAGGAATAGGAGGCTGTTGTGATAATCCAGGCATGAGCCTGAGTGGTGGCAGTGTCAGAGTCTAGAGAAGGTGGAGGAGAGAAGAGACGTTGTCAAGGTGAAATCGAATGCCTGATTTCAGGTCTCCTCCAAACCCTAGTTGTCCTCATGGTTTAACTCGATGGAGGGGGCTGACAGCAGGAAGGAGTTAATTTTCCCACCTGGAAGCTTTGCTATCCAAGAGCAGCTTGAGCTCTTAGGGAGAATCCGGTTCAGCATTTTCATAGACCAGAAAGCCCGCTGGATTTTCAGCAAACAATTAGGGTCAGAATATAAAGATAATCTCCTCCAGATGTCCTCCCTAGAATGGACTAATTATTGTATTGTCTCCAGTTCCAGCTATCACAGGACATCACCGCAAGAGCATTTTGACCTTCAGTCCCATCTGAGCAGGCTCCTGACATCCCTTCCGACCTGAACCTGTCCAGTATTGATACTTGCAAGTCCACCCTGCCTTTGAAATACACTAACCCACCTGATACTGATAACTGGCATAAAGAGAGAGATTATCTTCTCCATATGTCACAGCCAGCGGGGATTGTGTGTCAGTCATCAGACTTCTTCTATTATCTGGCTATTAATCAAATATTTGCTCCTACCTGTGAAGCCCTCCACGCTTTTCCAGAGGAGTTTGGGGTGGGGGCGTGGAGGAGTCTGATTCTTAGGTTGCAGGGTCCCCCCTCTCCTTTGAACTCCCTACCTTTGTTGGTGGCTAGGTAATTTTGTTAGTCTAGGGGTTCCTGTCTGTTATGTGTCTTTCAAGAGTAAGTCTTGTGCAGTGGGACAATGAGCTCCTCTTTGCTCTTTGCTCAAATCACACACCCCAAAAAGTCTGGAAGCTATGACTCTGTGTTCCAAGTTCAACAGCACGGTTTTTCGAAATATGGGTGTACTAGGAAGCTGGGTGGTGCAGTGGGTTGAGAGCTAGCCCTGGAGCCAGGAAGATGAATTCAAATCTTACCTTATACATTTACTAACTATATGATATCGAGCAAGTTACTTAAGCTGTCTGCTTCAGTTTCCCTGTCTGTAAAATGGAGATAACAATAGGACCCATCTCTCAGGGTGGTTGTGAGGCTCAAATGAGACATAACATTTGGCAAACCTTATACTGCTACGTAAATGCTGACTGTGATGAAGATGGTGACGATGACAGTACCTTCTGAGGGCTTCCCAATTTACTCAGGTGTTAGAGATAGGAGGATATCGGCAGTTAGAGATTAGAGGGATGTGATGATGGGTTAGCAAACAAGAAGAGTATTTCAGAGAAACAAGATCTGAAGCAATGTACAAATGGACCTTTCTCCTCCCTAGCCACCCCTCGCCCCCCTCCACATATACAGAGACCCCTCCTATACACTTAGCTCCAAGGGGGGTTGGCATTCCTTTGGCAAAAGCGACATGGTCTAGTAGACACCAAAACGGGATCAGGATTCTGGAAACCTGGTTTCTACACTCAGTTCTAAAACTGTCCCCGTGTCCTTTAGGTAGGATGGTCAGTCTCTCTGGGCCTCAGTTCACTCAATTATATGAATCTCACCTGGGGAAAGAGTGAATCCATGACCTCTATTCACAAAGCTTTTAGAGACCAGATGATGATGGAAAAAAAGCAGAAGGGCCAGTCATTTAAAAACAGGGGCTGGCCATCAACTAAACAACCTGTGGTATATTAATGTAATGGAATATTACTGGGCTTTTACAGAGGATTCATTTGGTTCACTTGCCCTCCCTCCTTGTTAACACAATTGGCCCTGCAGTAAAAAGTCCAATTTAGGAAACACCAATCCAAAAGCCTACACTATTTTGAGAGCTGCCTATAGAAGGGGAAAGAGGTTGATGCCCTTAGGTCAGTTTTGGAAAAACTTGCCTTCTGTCTACCTCATATACCATTTATCCTGCTTTCTTGACTGTGGTAATTAATGTGTACAATATTCCTAAGTCCAAATGAAAACACTTTTCATTTTCCCTTCTTAGTACAAAATGCCACTCTGAACCACAACCCAAAGGATGCTAAGTTGATCACTCACAGATTGTTTTGAACTTGAACTCAATCCCTGCTGGTTGGTTCATGATGGTCATCCTCTTCATTGATGAAGTAGGAAATGCCCCTTTATGGTGTACTGACATGATTGCAATTCATAGAAGGTGAGACCTGGATGGGACCTTAGCTATCATTTATAGCTAGATTCCTATTAGTACAAATAAAGAGTGCCTGGAAGTGGTTCCATGTATTTAAATTCATACTGTTGGAAATTATAATTATGTAGAGTATGCTGATCAGTTCTAGCCCAATGGAAATATACAGTTTGGATTCAAATAATTTGACTGCTGCAGGAGGATTCATTATTTGTGCTAATTGGCATTACTTAATTAGTCAATTAATCAACCCACTCATTTTACAGATGAGAAAACTGAGGACCAGTAGGTTCCATAACTTGCCCATAGCAGTATAGATCTTCAGTGACAAAACCAGGATTAGAAATCTAGGTCTCTCCACTGCAGTGCAATGACTTTTCCATTGAATTATGTCATCTGATAGAACTTAATTCATAAGCACCATAAATGGGCTTCTACTTACTCCTAGGCAAAATGGAATTTCTGAATCCTGACATCTGTGCCACTTGCCCTCCAGGGGTAATCATGCTTTACAAAATGAGTTTTCAGAGAGGGTTTTTGAGGTGCCTCTTCCCCACCCCCTTCCCCCTTATTCAATACAATCTGTAGCAGTTTCTTTCACTTTGCAAAGCAAAAACATCATCTCCTGCAAACTCCTACTGCCACAGATTCTGCCCCGGGGGCTCGGGGCTCCCACTGTGCTCACTCAGCTTCTCATGCTGGCACCAGAAATAAAACCGCTGCAGTTAGAATGTCAGTGAGAACATTTTAGGTTTTGCACAAGGACACAGACAGGGCCCTAGGAGGACTGAGCTGAAATCACCTTCCTATTTTCTTATCTCTGCTGAGGATCTGATTATTCTCTTGATGGCTCAGTATTCTATCTGAAATGGCAGCTAGGTGGCATAGGCCCTGGAATCAGGATGACCTGACTTCAAATCCTGCCCCAGACACTTGCTAGCTATGTGACCCTGGTCAAGTCACTTAAACTCTATCTGCCTCAGTGGGGATAATAACTGCACCACCCTAGCAGACTTGTTCTGAGGATCAAATGAGAGTATTTGTAAAGTGCTTTGTAAACCTTGAAGCTCTATATAAATGGTAGCTATTATTATTATTAATGGTTAAATGGGTAGGTCAACATATTGATAACAATTATAGCTATGACTTATATGGTAATTTAAATTTTACAAAAGGCTTTGCATATATTATCTCACTGGGTCCTGATCTCAACAGTACGAGGTAGGTGCTATTATTATCCTAAATCTCATAGATGAGGAAACTGAGGCTGAGAAAGATGTGACTTGTCACACTGCTACTGAGTGCCTTAAGCAAGTTTTGAACTAAAGTACCCCAGGCCCAAGCCCAGTGCTTTCTCCGCTATGCCAACAAAGAATTAAAAATAAGGAAGAAAAAAGTTTGGCAAAACTAATCAGCATATCTAAAAAGTCTAAGACTATCTGTAACGTTTCTCCTCCACGGTCCTTCAGCTGCGCAAAGATGCACATTTGTCTTCTGATCTTTTTCCTTCAGAGCTAACCTTGGTCATCACAATTCCATGCCCTTTGGTTTCCATTTTAATTATTGTTGACCCTTCCATTTACATGGACCATTACATAGTCACATTTTCCATTTACGTAGTCATAGTCATTACATGTATTGCTTTCCTGGCTTTGCTTGCTTCCCCCTGTATCAGTTCATTTAAATCTTCCTATGCTTCTCTGTATTTATCATATTCATTTTTTTTTACTGTGTAGAAATATTCCATTGCATTTCCATTCAACAGCAGACTTGCTTAGCCACTCTCCAATTGATGGGAGTCTCCTTTATTTCCAGTTCTGTGCTTCTACAAAAAGTGCTGAAGCACTTAACTTTACTAGCTTGTCATTATTTCGGGATCGTTGGGAAACACGGTTGATAGTAAATGTGCCCCTGTTGTGTCACTTCTGTAGTGGATAAGTATATAAGGGAGGATATATTGACCGTTCTGAGGAGAAAATTCGAAAAAACCCATGTTTCTGGAAGCCCACTGGAGATCTGAGACGGTGAAAAGGAAGACAAAGTCATTTCCCAGCAGGCGTGTCCTAATATCTCAAGTTAATGAAGCAAACTTGTTGAAAGTGCCACAGATCCCTAATCACTGATTCGCCTAGTGATAAATATTAGTCTTCCCTTTCTCTGGTGTTGAGCAGCCTCTTCCAGGGGTCCCTCTGCAGAATTCAAGTCAAATGCTTACCTTGTATTTGCCCAGGTCAGCAGTTAGGGCTATCTGCCCATGCTGCTTGACAAAGTTCTGCCTGTAGGCTGTGACACGTGGGGGCGATGGGACAAGGGGGAGTCATTCTTGTAGATTGAGAGAAGGCAGATTAGGGTCATGGATAAGAAACTATGGGACGGAAAGTACAAACACTTTTCACTTTTATGGCTTCCTCTCCAATATTCTCTATAATCCTCAGTCTTTCACTGGTTTGTGGGTCCTCAGTTGAACCTTAAGTCAGCAAGCATTTATCAAGTGCTTCCAGTGTTGTGCCAGACACAGTGCTAAGTGTCACTCACTCAGTTTGGGGTAAAGAACCGGATTTTCCCAGCTGTCCTTGCCTGGATCCTCTGTCTTTTGAAATCTGTAGACCTCAGTGATAATCAAGCAATAACCTCCCGTTATCAGGATGCTTTAAAGTTCTATCAAGAGCTTTCCTCACGACAGAAAGAAGGAGTTTGGTGGCACAAATATCATGAATGCTATTTTCCCAGTGGGATAAGAGAGGTTATATGATTGTCCACAGTCAACAGTAAGTAGTAAATTGAGATCTTCAGTCCTCTAATTCTTGTATATATATCGTGCCAACTTTAGGATGCCAATGAGTTAGGTGCCTGGCATCAATGGGCACTCGCTGGATGCTATCTTTGTGAATACTCAATGGGCCAGGGAATACTTTCTACTTAAGAACATGACCTGATGGTGATGATGATGCCATAGTCATTGTGTCCTAATTATCATCATCCTGATCGTTACGATATTGATTATGGAACAGATTCACAGAATTGCAGATTTGGAAGTGATCTCGATAGCCACCTCATCCTACCTGTGCCCCCAGATGACCCATACTACAACACACTCATCAAGTGGTCATACAGCTTTGTCTGAAAGATGTCCAGTGAGAAACGGCAATTAGGTGGCTCAGTGACTAGTATGCTGTAGATAGCGTCAGAAAGACTTGAGTTCAACTGTGGCCTCACACACTAACTTTGTCATGTTTGGCAAGTTACTTCACCTTTGTCTGCCTCAGTGTCTTCATCTGTAAAATAAGGATAATAATAATGCCGACCTCTCAGGGTTGTTGTAAAACTCAAATGAGTTAATGTACATAAAGCACTTTGCAAGTCTTAAAGTGCTATATAAATACTCCTTTATTATTATTAATCATAATAATTATTACTACTTCACAGACAGGTAGGTGGTGGAGTAGATAGAGCAGTTAAGAAGATCTCTGAGTGGGAATCCTGCTCTAGATTCTTACTGACTGTGTGACCTTGGGCAAGTCACCTAACCTCTCTCAGTCTTAGTTGCATCATTGTCAAAATGGAGATAGTAATAAGAGTTGTTGTGAAGATCCAATGATTGACCATCTATACCTATCTATCTATTATCTATCATCTATTCTAGCTATCTTTCTGTCATCTATCCTATCTATCTGTCCTCTATACTATTTATCACCTATTCCATCATCTATCCTATTATCTATCAGTTTATCGATATCTATCTTATCCATCTCTCTATCATCTATCATCTATACAATCTATAACCTATCCTATTATCTATTCTAGCTGCCATCTTTACTACATCTATCCATCTATCTATCTACCTGTATTTTATCTATCATCTATCCTATCCACCTGTCATCTATTTGTCTTCTATATCACCTGTCTATTATCTATTATCTCTCTCTCTCTCTCTCTCTCTCTCTCTCTATTTTATCTATCTATCTATCTGTCTATCTATCTATCTATCTATCTATCTATCTATCTATCTATCTATCTACCTATCTCTTATCTATCAATTTATCTGTCATCTATCCTATCCACCTGTCATCTATTTGTCTTCTATATCACCTATTACCTATCATATCATCTATCTATCTATCTATCTATCTATCTATCTATCTATCTATTTTATCTATCTATCTATCCATCTATCTATCTATATCTATCTATCTATCTATCTATCTATCTATCTATCTATCTATCTACCTACCTATGTTTTATGAAGTGTTTTGTGAACCTTAAAGTGTTAAATAAATATAAGTTATTATCGCCTCATGTAGTAACCCATTGCCTTTGTTCTAATT
>CM053624.1:44422676-44457543 GCA_028646595.1 Phalanger gymnotis | reverse complement strand
ATTATTGTTTGCTCAGAGTATATATTCTGTGTTGTGTGTATGTGCACTCAAAGCCTAGGCACGAGTCATCCCAGTTCCCATTCATGGGAAAGAAATCTGCAAGACGTCCAGTGGTGCCCAAGATGCCAGACTCCAATCTCCATTCTCCTTATACCTCTCACTCTTCTTTCACACTCTCCCACCTGGGCAGAGAGTGCTCTCAGCTGTTTCCCTCAACTGGTTTATCTTGGACAGGCAATTTAACCTTTCTGGGCTTCAGTTTACTCTGCTATAAAACAAGGAGGTTGCCATGACTTCTGAGATTCCTTCCACCTCAAAATCTATGATCCTTTGGTTTCATTTGGAATTGTATACTCTTTGAGAGCATGGGATACACCTTATAGCCTGGCCTACTCTACAACAGTAGGCAAGCTATATGTTGTGATTGGAAGTAGCAGGTAAGACTTCTTTGTAGAAAAGCAAGCAGTGTGCTTCTAGGAAGGTTATTTGCCTGGGTGGCTTTTCTTGTGTTTCTGTGTACATGTTTCCCTGTGTGTCCCTGGGAAAAGTCTTGTGCATTGGATGGTACAGTAAAGCTGCTTAAAGTCTTAAGGTAATGCCATGCACTGAAGGGCTGGGCAGTGATGACTATGTTACCAGGTCCATGACAGCCAAGTCTCAGATAACATCTTCTGAGCTCCTCTCCATGCTTTAAGATGTATCTTTCAGAAATCACAGGACCCTTTTTGTCAGCTAGCATAGGACTCTGGCATTCTTATACTTTGGGATGCAGGTCCAGAAAAGTAACTTTAGAAATAGAAACAAACTGAATATTACTTTTTTTTTCTAAATAGAAAAACATAAAACAAGTCATGAACCAGAAAGCAGAAGGAAAATGGACGGTGGCAGAGAAGATGAATTTAGTGTGGAGGAGGTGGTTCATAGCAAGCAAAGCAGCCATGACATTTCAAATTGCTGCATGACAGAAAAAGATCAAGGTTGATATGAGGTTGATAAGCAGACAATGTTCTCATTTGTACTAGAACATTGTCATGAGGTTGTAGGGACAGTTGTTTGGACAGGGCAATTTGTAACTTTAATTTTCAGTTCATTTCCCAAGGTTATTTTTAGACTTGAACAGTCCGACCCAAACCATAAGTTATGACAAGCTAACCTCATTTCCTTTTTTGACAGTGTCACTAGGATGGTAGATCAGGGTTCGAGGGACGTAGATGTAAATTACCTGATTTCAACTAAGGCCTTGACGAAGTTCCCCAAAATATCTTTGCTGACAAGATGAAGAATGGCCAGATAATGATACAGTTAGGTAGATTCAGAAGTGGTTAGATGAGCAAGCTAAGAGAGAAGTCATTTGGTCACTAACAGTTCAGGGTTAATTGGAGAGAAGATTGAAGTGTCCCAGGTATCTATGTTGGGCTCTGAGTTGACATTGTTATCAGTGACTTGCATAATAATATAGCTGCCATACATATCATATTTGCAAATTTAAGAAAGCTAGAAAGGGTAGTTAAAATACTGAGTGACAGAGATGAGATCCAAAAGGAGTTCGACAGACCTAGAACACTAGTCCAAATAAATTAAGATATAATTTTAAAAAGTTAAATTAAAAACCTTAATATTGAGTCAAAAAATTAAGCCAGCTTCACAAGTATGGACATGCTAGGTAAGAAGTCATCACAGAGACACATTCCTATTCCACAAAGAAGTCCCATTGATTACTTCCATTCAAAGTACGATGCTGGACCACAATATTATAATGGGTCAGCCTTAGAAGACATAGCCCAGACCTTCAAAGCCTCTAGCAGTTTGTTTCAAAAAGATCTGGGATTTTGGTCTGGCCTGATGTGAGTCAACAGTGTGATGTGGTAACCAGAACCACAAATGTTATTTTAGGCCCTCTTAGGGGATAAATAGTGCCAAGCAAGAGGTAATTGTTGTATTCTATTCTGCTCTGCTCGGTTTTCCATCTAGTTGACCGTGTTCAGCCCTGGGTGCCACAATTGAAAGGGGACATTGATGAGGTGTTGAGATTCCAAAGGAGGTCACCCTGGATAGTGGAGTGCCCCAAGATTATGCCACACATAGGAATAAATTGCAAGAAGTTGAGGTGTTCAGTCTGTCAAAGAGAATACTTAGAGGAGACATGATAGCTTTCTTCAGGTATTTGAGGCAATGTCACATGGAAGAGGTATTAGATTTGTTCTACTTGACTCTGGAAGGCAGAACCAGTGCTAGTGGGTAGAAGTTGGCAAAGAGGCAGATTTCTTCTCCATCTGAAGGAAAACTTCTTAATAAAAAAAACAGAAAATTTTCTAGTGAAGAAGTAGCTAGGTAGTGTAATGGATAATGTTGGAGTTGGAGTCAGGAAGACAAGTTCAAATCTTCTGCCTAATACTTACTAGCTGTGTGACCCTGGACATATCACTAACTTCTCTGCCTCAGTTTCTTCTTTTGTAAAATGAAGATAACAGTAGCATCGACCATACGGTATTGGTGTGAGGGGCAAAATAAGACAGTATATGTAAAGTGCTTTGGAAACCTAAGGCATTTTTATGCTAACTATTGTTATTAATAATGGTTAGTTATAATAATGTCATTAGTTATCAATAATGTCAAAGGGAATGGTGGGAAGCCTCAGGAGATAGTGAGTTCCTCCTCAGCAGAAGCCTTTAAGCAAAGACTGTGTGATCACACGTTTAGTATGTTGCATAAGGGATTCTTGGTCAGGTATGGAGTGGATTTCATGGCCTTTTAAAACTCATCTGGCTCATACTCAGAAACTCAATCTGAGTTTCACTTATTAACTCAGAAGAAGTGATCATTGGTATCTATCTTTGGAAGATGAAGAGTAGTCCATGAATCTGAAATCCATCTCCCTCTGGGTTTGTTAGGGGTGCTTGGATATAGGAGTTAGGGAGAAGGGTGAAGGATAAAGTACTATACTCAATTTCATGCTTCTGAGCTGAGTTCCTCAGTATTGCTGCAGTCAAAGGCATATAGGCACAAGCATGACAGTGGCTATCATGTCTTTTAGATGAAGATTGGCATTTCCCAGTTCTGTAACACCCACTGTCTCCAAAGTTGTTTGCATAGCCAGATCCCCCAGAAGGTGCCTGATGATATCAGTAAAGCAGCAAAGTGGCAAAGGAGGGGCAGGCTAAATACTTTCAGGATGGGGGTTGGGAAAAGATTGAACATGATTTTCTAAAATACATTTTATTGATCTGGAAGAGACATGAGACAGGAGATGTAAGAAGCAAGACTTGAGTTTCCCCTAAGGGTAAAGCAAAAGACTTCTGGACATTGGTAATCCACCTTTGTTTTTCCCTTCAAGGTAACAATAAACTTTTAATTCCCAAGGATACTTTCTTAACTAAATGGAACAAGTATTTGTTGAGAAACTTCTGTGTGCCAAGAACTGTGCCAGCTGCCATAGGAAATAAAACCAAAGACCTCATCCTTCCATTTAAGAAGTTTACATTTTCCCTGGTGAGAACAAACTCCCATAGAAGATAACAGTGACTAAGTGCCCAAGTGAACTCTATAGGAATTCAGCCTTCAGAGAAGGGAGGGATCATTATAGACTGGAAGAGATGGGAAAGAGTTAACAGGGCAAGTGGAGTTTGTACTAGATCTTAAAAGATGAGTAAGATGTATATCAAGAGAGAGGAGGGGGACAGCTTGACCAAAAGCATAGAGTTAGGAATGAACACCACCATGTTGGTGGGATGTGAGAAGACCAACTTGGCAAGAGTAGAAGGGTCTTGTTGGAAAATAAGGTTGCCAACATCACCACTGAAGAGGAGAAGAATAATGAGTGGATTGGACATTTCAATATATTCCAAGTATGCCTACATCATAAAGCTTATTGGACCATGACTCCCAGACTCTCGTGTCTAATGGGTCTGGCTACTAAGTTTATCTGGAAAACATTCTCAGAGATCAAAGAGGCATTTTATGGGCTAGTGACTGAAGCTATTTCTACAGGTCAAAGGTCTTTTTGCATGTCCTAGAGGAAGGATGTCTCTGAAAATTATTCGAGAACTCTCTTGCCAAGGTTAAACTAGAATTTCTTTTCCTTCTGATATCCAAGTCCTACTCAATCTTTCAACATTTTTTTTTTCTCCTGGGAACTCCCCTAGACTTACCTCTCTTCTTCCTTCCTCCTATCTATCAATTCAATAGACAGAATGAAAATGCCACACCTTATGGCAACCCAGTCACCTAATTTGCAGACCTGGATTTTCAGGAGACGGGGTCTCTTTTCCTACCATGCTAATTTGGGTAGTTTTTTCCTACCATATGTAGGACTGCTTGCCTGCTGAGCTGGGCCTTCGAACTCCCTGTCTGCCATCCCTCAATGCCCTGCATAATTCGTCAAGTGTTTTCAAATTGGTGGAGCTTAAAAATGACAGCCATTTGAAATGGAGTAGAATCTGGTATTATTAAAATAGCATTCTAAATTTTAATCTTGTGCATCGACTTTTTAATAGCTTCAACTTCCACTAAAATTATGGGTAGTGCTCACAGAGATTCAATTTAAATACTGTCAGGCAAGACTGATTTCTCTCCTGGAATCACTAGATTTTCTTTTCTTTTTTTTTAAACTAGTGAGTTAATTTTTCAATACTTTGAGATTTTATAGAATTCCTTCAGAGCTTAAGGACACCAGACCCTTTGGCCTATGTCTTTTCCTTCCCTTCCCTTCCTCTCCACTCCCCTCCATCTATCTTTTTGGCTAAGCTGTTTAAGATATATGACAGTTCTTTCCTTTAGAAGCAATTAATTGAGTTTCAGCGCATTTTTTCTCATCATTAAGATCAATGTTGCCATTTGGGCTAAAGATGAAGTTCCTGTCTAATCATGGGATGATTTGCTAGTAATGTCTTTATGTCTTCTAGGTCTTGGCAGGGGCTGGCAGGGAGAGCAGTGCTAGCTACTATCAATAGCATTCCTTCATAAAGGGTTAAACATGACAAGTCCTTCTCCCATAGACTCAAGGTCAGGAAAACATTCTCTACCTGGAAGAGCCATTGTGATTGTTTCCTTTTCTTAATGCCCTAGGTGATCTTGGCAGATAGTAACCTCTCTGGGCTCCAGTACCTCATTCGAAAAACCAAGAGGTTGTTCTAGATGACATCTAAGGTTACTTCTAGCTTTAAATCTATGGTCCTATGATCACTTTCCAAATTCTAGCCAATTACATTTCCCCACATTTCCATATGGAAGGTAAGATAAGGTCTGAGGTCTTTTTGGTGGCTTACCCTTATCCATAAAATAAAGCCCACATTTCTTAGCTGGGCATTCAAGGCCCTTCACAAACTGGTCCCACCGTATCTTTCTGACCTTATTATACTAAAATTCTCCAACACAAACTCTCTACTACAGCCAGTCTAGTACCTTATTTATTTCTGCCTCTATACCTATGCTCACAGAATCCTTCCTTTCAGGAAGCTCTTCTTTTTTGTCTTTTGCATGTCTTACTCCTAATCCCATGTCTAGCCCAAGTCCCACTTTATTTAATCCTAGGTGTTGGGGATATAAAGATAACATATACGCATGTATTTGTGTGTATATATAAATGTGTGCAACACACATACATAATACATATGTGCACACATGTATGTATACACATATGTATACCTACCTACATATATGTGTGTGTGTGTGTGTGTGTGTGTGTGTGTGTGTGTGTGTGTGTGTATACATTGCCATCAAGATTAACAGTGGAGAATCTTACTTTGAGTGAGGTAATACCATTTAGTGAATAGGACTCTTTAAGAAGTTAATCAAGGGATGGCCGCTTTAATAAAAACCAAAAAAAAAAAAAATCAGACTGGGAGTGAAAGGCCCTCAGGTCTTTCCCAGTAAAGAGAAACAGTTACTACTTAGTATTTACATTCACTCTGTGCTAGGAGGTCTTGGCTTTTGAGAAAGAAATCTAGCTGGTAAACCAGAAGTTAAGGAGGCAGCCTTCAGCTATGGAAATGTACCGTCTTTTGGGCAGAGCATGGAAAAGGAGAGGGAGAAGGAGAGGACCCTAGCCGGAAAGGGCCAGAGTCTCCCATTGCATCCTGGGCCACCTCCAGTGGTCCTGGTGAATATCGGGCCACTGGACCCAGGTAGCTCCGAAGGAGAAACTGAAGGTGGTGATCTTGCACAGCCCTCCCTCACTCAAATCAAAGTTAACTGCAAGTCATGTCATCATTTCCCTGATGTCATGGTCTTCTTGGAAAATGAAGGACAAAACACAACAACACAATAGTGGAGAACACACACATATGTATTCATGTATAAATAAGATACATCCAAAGCAGATATAAGATAATCTTGGGTGGGAAGACACTTGACTGAGTCTTCCCTGATGTTTCCAGTTCACAGAAATCTTTCAGAATCCTCACAGAGGATTCTCAGAATCCTTTAAACACTTAATTGTATGTACCATGTATAGGACACTTATCACAGGATGCCTTGTATGTCTTGATCCTGTCTTCTTAATCTTTATTGAAGAGTCATATACAGTGGTGAGAATGCTGGACTTGAAATATAGAACCCAGGAAGACCTGGGTTCAAATTCTACCTCAAACATATACTACCTGTGTGACCACAGGCAGATCCCACCACTTCCATGAGCTTTAGTTTTGTTATTTGTAAAATGATAATAATACCTATGTCACAGGGATTTTGAGAAATATGTGTAAGAGAGTGAATATAAAATGCTTTAGAAACCTTAAACATCTGTATAAATTGTCAACTACTGGTATTATTGCTTTGTGGGGAGCCAGCTATATCCTATTTAGGCTTTATTAGACCTCTGCAATGCAGCCTTTTTAGATCTCTGCACGGCAGGATCAACTGAGGAAGGGTCTATGCAAGGCAAAAGGCCATGTTTAGGATAAGAAGATGTACCAAAGAAAACCCACCTTTGCAGCTGATTATCCACATGGGAAAGAAGTGAAATGTTTCAGTATGATTACCTGTATGGGAAAGAACAGAAATGTTTCAGTATGGTTATCTACATGGGAAAGAGTAGAAATGTTTCAATTTGTTAGCCTGTAGGAGACTGGCGTCTCGTTCCCAGGAACAGGGAGATAAAAAATATTAACCAATACTCCATTGTACTCTTCTGAGAAGTCAAGATGACTCAGCGATTAACCTGTATAAAGTACTGTCAGTAACTCCATTAAAATTAGTCTATAGCCTGACTATACGACTCGCCTGGCCCTTGTCTTTGTCTTTTTGTGTCAATTACTTCATCATATAATCGCGCCACTGCTGGCACATTGCTTGTTCTCTCTCTTTTTCTCTCTAAGCACCCGACTCAATATATTGCCCACAGTAGGTGGTTTAGTGGAAGAGCTCTAGTCTTGGAATAAAAAGACATGAGTGAGTATTTGCTCCAACACAATCTAGCCATGTGACTGTTGGCAAGTCACTGAATCTCTCTGTACCTTGGTTTCCTCATCTATAAATAGGGATAATAATATTTCTATTTTGAGGTATTATAAGGAAAGTTCTTGTTAACTATAAAACCCTAGAGAACCATAACCTGCTACTGCTGCTATTGCTAGGAACCCAATGTTTGTCATTGGAGGTGATGAAGAAGAGAAAACTCATTGAAGTCCCTAAATGCCCTTATATAATTTAATGACCGTAGGGTTTTGGATGGAGAAGGCAGCGCTTTCCTCCCCAAAGAAGGAAGGCACTCAGTAAATGCTTGTCAACTTGGTGACAAATTGACACACAGGAGACCCATGTTTACAAGGTACATTTTTATTTATAGATTGAGACACTAGAAAGACTTCCCCCAAACCTTCTCTAGAGCACGAGGTAGCCATCTTTGTGTCATGGACTCTCGCAATCTGGTGAAATCTTCAGATCTATGTCTAGAATAGTGGTTTATTGCTAAGATTAATAATCGAAGGAAATGATAAATCACAATTAGAGGTTAGCAAAAATAAAAATGCATTTGTTTCCCTTGTTCAAGTTAATGGATCTCCAAAAACTTGTCTATGGTCTTAGGTGGATCTGCCCGGATACCATCCAGTATAACATCTTAGGTTTTTTCTTAGTGTTATATGTTGTACATCGTATTTTTATTTTTCCTCTCTCATGTTAGTTTTGTTGTAACAGTAATCATACTCCAACTTACTCAGAATTGGTGACTATTCTGAGATTCAGAGAGCTGGGCTAAAGTTGACCTTTGCTGGAATTTAATGCAAATTATTGGGTGGTTGGCGTGTTTATTTTCAACAGTTTATTAATCAAAGGTTAAAGTTTTCAAATAATTTAAAACAGGGTTTCTTAACCTGGGGTCTTATTTGAATTTGTTTATCTAATATTTTGGTAACTATTTCAATTCAATTGTAACTCTATGTATTTTGTCTAAGAAGAGTCCCTAGATTTCCCTAGACACAAACAAGGTTAGGAACTCCTAAATTGGAGGTACCCGATATATGTCAACAATTGGTCTACAGATGATGGGCCAGCCAAACTGACCTTACTGTTTGTTCTTCATGCCCAATACACTATCTGCTGTCTCTGTATTTTGTACTGGCCACCCTCCTCACTCTGACTCTTTTAAAATGATCTCCCTCCTCCCCTCTGACTCTTTAAATTCCTGCCTTCCTTCAAAACTCTGCTTGGGTTCTACGTTCCACATGAGGCTCTTCCTCTTGATCCCCATGGAGCTAATGCTTCTTGCCTCACATTTGTTTGGATTTATTTTGTGTAGATATACATACATAATACATACATACACACACATACATACATACATGCACGTATGAATTCCGCCAATAGAATGTAATTCTTAGAAGGTAAGGACTGTTTATTTTTTTGTTTTTGAAGCCACAATACCTAGAAAAACATCTAGCATATAGCGGGCCCTTAACAAATGCTTGTTGACCACTGTTATCGTGTCCTTGGAGGTTCATGTTTGGATCTTCCAGTTGAAACTCCCTTATACTCTAGACCGTATTGTTGATTCCTTGATTAATGTGCTTAAACCATTCTCTTCTAGTTGCCCTCACATCTATCAAAGCTCTATTTGTTGGTTCTTTATTAGCCTATTTGAGTTTTCATGGGTATAGAATACGAGTAATAATATTGATGATGGTGATGATGGTGGTGGTGGTGATGATGATGATGATGATGATGGTGGTGGTGGTGATGATAATGGCGGTGGTGGTGGTGGTGATGATGGTGGTGGTGATGATGATGATAATGATGATGATGATAATGGTGGTGGTGGTGGTGGTGATGATGGTGGTGGTGATGATGATGATAATGATGATGATGATAGTGGTGGTGGTGATGATAATGGTGGTGATGGTGGTGGTGGTGGTGATGATGATGATGATGATGATGATGATGATGATGGTGGTGGTGGTGGTGATGGTGGTGGTGGTGATGGTGGTGGTGGTGGTGGTGGTGATGATGATGGTGGTGATGATGATGATAATGATGATGATGATAGTGGTGGTGGTGATGATAGTGGTGGTGGTGATGATGATGGTGGTGATGATGGTGGTGGTGGTGATGATGATGATAGTGGTGGTGGTGATGATAATGGTGGTGGTGGTGATGATGATAGTGGTGGTGGTGGTGGTGATGATGATGATGGTGGTGATGATGGTGGTGGTGGTGATGGTGGTGGTGGTGGAGATGATGATGATGATGATAGTGGTGGTGGTGGTGATGATGATGGTGATGGTGATGGTGATGGAGATGATGATAGCTAGTGTTTATGCAGCACTTGGAGGTTTGCAAAGCACCATTACATATGTTATCTCCCTAGATCCTCAACAAACCTGTGAGGTAGATGCTATTATTATTCCCATTTTATAGATGAGGAAACTGAGTCTAAGAGAGGTTAAGAGACTTACCTAGAGTCACACAGCTGATAAGTGTCAGAGTCAGGACTTGATCTCAGGTCTTCTGACTCATTGTACCTCCTTGCTGCCTCTTACAAATATTCTGCAACAGAGACATCACTAGTTCAGATTATTTCACCTCTTCCATTTAGTCTGAATTAGGTTTGAATGCAGCAGATTTTGTTTATCAGCTGTCTTCCTCTGTTGGCTCCCCTTTCCCTCCTTTATCTTGTCCCTCACTTGCTCCCCCTCCCAAGGCTGGGTTCCACTATCGTGCCTATCATCCATCATGGTGAAGCTTTGCTTGCAGTGTCTGGTGACCCCACAAAACAGAGGCATGCTATGTCTGCTGCTTTTCAGAGGGGACCAGCTGGTGGGGACGTCCTGACTAGAGCTCTTTGGAACACTTGGAGGAATGAAGGCAAGTGGTTGGGGAGGTGGCCTGGGAAAGCTGGTCCTGCAAGGGGCACTGACTAAGCCAAAAGCCTAGGGTGGTGCTGGTGATGTGGAAACAGAAGCAGGCGCTGGTGGAAATGACAGCAGCAGCAGCGGCAACAACAGATAGGAATTCCTGAGGTTTTAGAAGGGAGCAAGGAGATGAGATGCCATTTGGAAAGTGGCTTCAAGCAGGGTCCAAATAGCTGCATTTCTAGATAATTCTGTCTGAAATGTAGAGTTTATCCTTAAGAAGAGCTTTTTAGAAACAGAAGGCAGGGGTACAAATCCTGACTCTGCCACTTATTATATGTGTGACCTTGCACAGGTTATTTCTCCTCTCTGGGCCTTAGTTTCTTTATCTATAAAATGAAGGGGTTGGACCAGATGACCTAAAAAAAAAGACTCCCCACCTTTGACCCTATGAAATCCCCACAACAACTGAGAGAGGTAGGTAGAGCAAGTAACATCTTTGTTTCATAGAAAAGGAGCCTGAGGGTTGTAGAGGTTAAACCTAAGGTCACATTAGATGGCAAAGGCTGGGATTTGAGGTCAGGACTTATGATACTAAGTTTTGTTAAGATACTATGTATGGTGACTTTGATAGACTTAGTTCTTAGCAATGCAAGGATCTATAACAATTCCAAAAGACTTATGATGGAAAATACCATCCATATCTAGAAAAAGAAATATGGAGTCTGAATGCAGATCGAAGCAGGCTGTTTTCTTTTTTGTTTTATGTTTTTGTTTCTCATGGTTCCTCCCATTCATTCTAATTCTTCTATACAATATGACTAATGTGAAAATATGTTTAATAGGAATGTATATGTAGAGCCCATATCAGATTGCATGCTATCTTAGAGAGGGTGAGGAGAGGGAGGAGCAGAAAATTTAAAACTTGTAGAAGTGAATGTTGAAAACCAAAAATAAATAAATTAACTTATTAAAAACCAGATAGCATTTATGGAAACCAGTACATGGACATCTTTTTTAGGAAAAAAAGTCAAAGAATTTGTTGTAATAATAAGCATCCTCCTTCATCTTTGCTCACTTTGATCTGGTCTTCCTGTGTTGTCAGCGTCGATTCCAGGTCCTCCATACATACCGTCAAAGAGCTGGGCTCTTTGGTTGGGGCCACTGGTTCTGTTGACTCTGGCAGGCTGTGCCAGCCCTGTTAGTCTGTTCCGTTTGGGGAGGCTGACAGAATGATGGAACAATGAGTGGGGAGCATGGCCCCAGGCATGTAATTAAGCAGGTTGGCTGTGGGGGAGGACAAAGGGAGCTGTTTGGGTAAACAGGGAGTTTGGGTGTTAGAGCAAGGCTCCTAAACTCTCCACAGCTGTCAGGAGGATTGAGGATTTCTGTTTAGGCTTTCTTATCTTTTTGGAAACCTCTGAGACCTTTGGACTCAAGTTTTCTAGTGAGTGGGTAGGTTGGGGAGGGAGCAGTCAGTGCATAGTTTTGTGACCCTAACCCCGCTTACCCTTCTAGCAAATTGCAATCAGTCTGAGTAAGAAGTAAGTAGAATCATAGCCTGTTAAAGCTATTGAGTTCGAGCCCATTTTATGTATGAGGAAACTAAGGTTTCCAAAGGGAAAGGAGTTTATAGGATCATAGATTCAGATGTGGAAGGGATGTTAGTAGCTACTGAGAGTGAGCCTCTAATTTTATGGGTGAAGAAACTGAGACTCAGAGATATTAAGTAACTTTCCTAGGATTACATAGCAAATAGGTATCTGAAGTGAGATTTGAACCTAGGTCTTTCTGTCCTGTGTGAACCTGGGCATTTAACCTTGACCTCAGTTTCCTCATCTGTAAAATGAGCTGGAGAAGGAAATGATGAACTGCTTTAGTATCTCTGCCAAGAAAACCCCAAATGGGACATCTAGATGAGTAGAGCACTGGCCCTGAGGAGGACCTGAGTTCAAATTGGGCCTCAGACACTTGACACACTTACTAGCTGTGTAACCTTGGGCGAGTCACTTCACTCCAAGTGCTCTTCCTTCCCCCCTCCAAAATAAACCCAAATGGCATCACAGAGAATCAGACATAACTGAAGTGACTCAGTGACCCAACAACACCTTCCTGACTCGAAGTCCCATGTCCTGCCCACTACTCAATGTTACCTCAAAAAGAGAGAGCTAAGGCCCATGCCCTTTCCTGTTGTCTGTGGCTATGATGGACACTGGGTTAGGCTAGCTTTTGTTTTTCCTGTATCTTTCTTTGGATTCTGGTCCTTGGAAAGTGTGGAATGGACTGGGATATTGAGTGCCCCTGCACAAAACACAGGAACCTGAGGCTAGTCTTTCTATGATTTTGTTCTGGAAGAGGATCCATGCTTTGGATATTCTCAGTAAAACTCCCTTATATCAATTAATAATCTCACTTTCCAGTCTCATTTCACAATACTCATATACTGTATAGTCTAGTTTAGCCATGTCTCTCTATTACTGTACTTAGAATAGTTGAATTTTTGAACCCTAGTATGGGACTTTGCATATTAGATTGGGGCCAATGTTCTATCTTGTCCAGATATTTTTGCATCTTTACTCTCTGATCCATTTTTTTAGATCCTGACTCCCAGCCATTCTATACAGCTTTGTGTCATTTGCAAACCTGATAAATATGCCTTCGATGTCTTTTTCCTAGTCATTGATAAACTGTTAAACACCACAGGACCAAGTGTAGATCATTTGCACCCTTCATTAGAGACTTCTCTCCAAGTTGACACCAAGTAATTAATGTCTACTCTCTGTCATTTACCTAGTTGTAAATTTATCTGTGTCTTTAGAATTTTATTCTTGAGAACATCCCACATCAGATATACTTGACTTTGTATTGTTTATTTCTGTACCTGCCATATCCCTCTTTACTAGAATGTAAGCTCCTTGAGGGGAAAGACTGTTACTCCTCATTTTAGCCTCTTCTCTCTTCCCCCTCCCATTTTAATGCCTTACATGCATTAGATACTTAATAAATATTTGTTCAATTAAACAAATATTTATAGACCACTGGTGTTTTCAAGGCATTTTCCCAGGCTCTGGAGGATACAAAGCATTCAACATTCCTGCATTCACTAAGCATTTGTTTATTATTAGCTCCAATGTGCCGGACATAAGCAATAGAAAGATTGAAATGAAATATTTCCTCCTCTCAAGGAACTTATAATCTTGAGAAAAACAATGTTTGCATAGAAAATTGAATACAACATGTCTACAAAGTATTCCCAGAAGAGGGCGCCAACAATTGGAGAGGGAGGACTCGAAATAGGCTTCCTCAAGGAGGTGCCATTTTAACTTTCAAGGAAGCAAGAAGTTATATAGGAGACAGCCAGTGCAAAGACAGGAGATGAAATGTCATGTGTGAGGAATAGCAAAGAGGCTAGTGTAGCTAGAATATAGAGTAAAGTAACATGCCTGAAAGAAAGTAGGCTGAAGCCATATTGTGCAGGGCTTTAGGAGACAAATGCTAGAGGAAAGAGGGAGCCACTAGAGTTTCTTGAGCAGGCTCGAGGCAAAGTCAGACATGAGCTTTAGGAATATTGTGTTGGTAGTTGTGTGGAGGACTGGAGAGGAAGGAGTTTGGACCAATTAGAAGGCTACTCCAAAAGTCCAGGGAAAAGGTGATAAAGGGCCTGAACTAGAATAATGGATGGGGATAGATATGAGCTAGATTAAATAGATTTAATTGACATGATTTACCAACTTATCGAACATGGAGGATGAGGGAGAAAGAACATATAGTCCCAGATAACACCAAAGTTGTACCTGAACGCAAAACAGAATAAGACACGGTGCCCATCTTTAAGAGGTTGAGTCCACTTGCTGAGAAGGTATGAAAGTATGAAGAGGTAGAAAAGGGTTGTCTGTTGGGTGAGGGGGTAAAGACAATAAGTGGTTTAGGAGTTCACCAGAGGGACAGCTCAAGTGCCCTTGGACAGCTAGTGAGGACAGGTTGGGACCTTAGTTGGTCTTTAAGTATGGGGTGGGATTTGGATGGGCAAAGAGGAGCTGGTTGAATATTCTACAATGGAGGAATTCCATGAGCCAAGACACGAATTTTCAAAAGTAAGAGGTGTCTTCAGGTAACAGTGAGTTAGCCACGATGGAAATTTCATATCCATGAATATCTAGCCTGAGGCAGCAGATAACAAAGCCTCTTTGGTACTGCATTCCACCTCACATAAGCCTATCTTATACAGAATCCAGCATGTCTTAACCAGAATTCATTGTCTTTTCCCTTAAACCCATTATTCTTCCAAACTTCCCTATTACTTTGGAGGGGACCGTCATTGTCCCTGTTACCTAAGTTCACAGTCTCAGTGCCAGGTGTTGTTCTTGATCCCTTTGCCTGACTGCCACACACATTCAATCTTATAATTTCTATCTCTACATCTCTCAATTATTTTCCTTTTTCCCCAACTCTTTAGGCAACTAAGTTTGTCCAAGTCCTCATCCACCCTCTCCTAGACTGTTACAATAGTTTTCTACATGGATTCCCTTCCTTGTCTCTCTCTATTCTGATGCATCATTCTCACTGCTGCAGATTTTCCTAAAACATTGGTTTGACCAGGTCCCTCCTTATTTAATAAACTCCAGGGGTTTCTTATTACCTCTAGGATGCACGCACATACATACATACATACATATACATTATATATTTTTGTTATTTAAAGCTCTTTACAATATGGTTCCTTATCTTTCTGTCTTTTATCACATATGTTACTCCTCTTTGCACACTTCTTGTTTCAGCCATACTGGCCTGCTCGTTATTCCTCCCTCTCAATGCTTCATTTCCTATCTCTGTGACTTTCCATTGGCTGTTCCCCATGCTTGGAATGCCTCTATTCCTTAACCTTGACTCTTATGATTTCCTGCCTTGCTTTTAAGATTCCTCTCAAGTGCTCCCCCCTTCCCAGGGGGCCTTTCCCTATTTTCCTAGCTACTAGCACCTTCCTCCTATAAATTATCTTCCATTTAATCTTCATTTATCTTGTATGTGTTGATTTATACACATTATCTCCCTTAGTAGAATGTAAGCTTCTTGAGGGCAGTCAGCGACTATTTTTGATTTTTCCTCCTATCTCCACAGCTTAAAATAGTGCCTGGCATACAGTAAGCACTTAATAAATGTGTATTGATTGGTTGCTCAATAGTATCATAGGGAGGTATATTCAACCATTGACTCAACTTTGACCCCCTTGGTCACCAGCAGATTTGATAAACTCAGACATGGCAGAAATGCCCAAAGGAGTAAGAAAGTGCTTGGAAACAGTGAGCTGGAGGCCATGAGGTTCAGTCAGCGAACACCCCCAGCCCAGCTCTTTTCATGGCAACAACATCTGCTAACGCACGCTTAGGGAGGAGAAGATAACTATTGTGTGGTCTAGTTTAACCTTTAAAAATAGAAGACATTTGCATGTTGCAGGGAGGATCGATGCTTTATTGACTGGCTAAGAGAATTCTGGTTTCTACAGCTGCCCTGTCTCTGTGAGTATGTGCCCACACAAATGTAGTGTGTTGGAATGTTCCTAGGGAGAGGCGAGAAGGCCTCTTAAGATTTGTTGGCCCATGCATGACACTGTTTAAAGCCAAATGAAATAAATCATCATGTACTCAATGTCTACCTTGTGCCCAGCCCTGTGCTAAATGCTATGGGATTTTTTTAAAAAAGCCCAAGATACATTTAGAGGAGCCAGTGGCCCAGTTGATAGAGTGCTAGGCCTGGAGTCAGGAAAACCTGAATTCAAATCCAGCTTCAGACACTTCCTAGCTGTGTGACCCTGGGCAAGTCACTTAAGCTCTGATTGCGTGACAAAATGGCTCCACTGATCTACTGGAAAAGGAAATGGCAAACCACTTGCTAAGAAAACCCCAAATGAGACCACAAAGGATTGGATGTGACTGAAGCTACTGAACAAAAACAACAAAGACACAGTTCCTGCCCTAGATACTTGAGTTAGGGAGATCATAATTACCTACGAGATACCAAATGACACAAGGCAGCATTTGTTATGGGCCGAATGAGAATGCTCATCTTCCCGAGTTCAAATCTCTCCTCAAACACTTTCTAGCTGTGTGACTCTGGGTAAGTCACTTTACCCTGTTTGCCTCAGTTTCCTCATCTGTAAAATGAGCTGGAGAAGGAAATGGCAAATATCTCCAGTGTCTTTGCCAAGAAAACCCTATATAGGATCATGGAAGAGTTGGGCACAACTAAAAAGTAACTGAACAATGAGTAAGTCAGATGATTAGTACTGCAACAGGAACTCAGAGGAAGGAGAAATCTCTATGGGTTGAGGTGATCTGTGAAGAAATTATGGAGAATGTAAGGACTGAACTGTACCTTATAGAATAGGTAAGATTTAGGCAGCTGGAGGGGAAGGAGGAGAGCCTTTTGGTTAGATGGGAGCATGAAATCCAAAAGCATATTGTCCCAGTAACAAATCAGTCTGATTAAAGTGGAGGAGAGTAGCAGGAGCTAATGTTGGATCCAGATGGTGACTCGAAGCACGTTGTGCTCCTCCAAACTGTTAGAGGAAAAGCTTTTACTAGCCAAGAGACCCTGCTTAGAGAGCCATGAGAGTTAGCATACTCAGTATGTCCCCGTCTTCCTGAAGTAGAATTGAAGGATTGAATAGGAAGGACGGTTGGGCAAATAGAATGGAAGTCAAAGATCAGGGTTTAAATTCTGGCTTGGACACTTATTAGCAGAATGAGTAATAAGTCATTTAAACTTCCTTGGGATCAATTTATTCATCTATAGAATGGGCATCACAATATTTGTACCATTAACCTCACTGGATTGTGGCCTAGAATGTAAATATAAATGGAGGCATTGTTGGTGTGTTAAATAAACAGAGTTGTTATTATTAGAATGCTTTGGTCCCAGATAAATATGAGCAAGTTACAACCTGCCAGGGGGATAATACTCAACACAAATGAAGTTTCTCCCCAGAGGTGAGTCTGTGTTATTTAATCTATTAGACCACTACTGCTGTACTCCTTGATTTTCCATTTGCAGGCTGAGAAGCCCAGTGCCTGGCTGGCTAAGCCCAAGCCACAGCCAACAGGATGGAGGGAGGGCATCTCTAGTGCCAAGAGAAATATTAACTTGCTTGACCTTTAGTAAGAGAGTGAATTAATTTATTGCTCAGCAACAATCTGGAGTTTGCATCCTGGGTTGCCTTCTGTTTTTCCATTGTTTTTCCTCCTAAATGACTGCAGATTTGAAGCAGCATTTTAATGAAGTAAAACCTCAGCTTATTTCTGAAGTCATGTGTATGGATGCAGTCAATAACCAGCCAGTTGCCCTTAGTTCTATGGGTATCTTCCTGGGATAATAATTAGGCATGATCCAAGACACGTTATGGCTTAGTAGGTAGAAAGGTGATCTCATTGTAATGACCTTGAATGAAAGTAAACTTCCAACTCCCAACATGTAATGACTGTGTGACCCTGAGCAAGTCATTTAACCTAGGAGTGTTACAGGCAACTTTCTTATAAGAGTGTAGGTTACAGAGAAGGTGGCCACCTAAATTGGTAGAAAGAGTTTCCTCACCTGGGGGTTCCCTATACCAATGCTAGTTCCTATCCCATGGTCATCTGTGCTTTAAGGTTTGCAAAATGCTTTCTATGTAACAACACTGTGAGGTCGATAGTACAAATATTATTAACTCCATTTTAGAGGTATAGAGGTGTGTAGCTGTTAAGTGATCTGTGTAAAACCATATACACACAAAATAGCAGGCAAGACTCAAGCGCAGATCCTTTGATACCAAATTCGTCTCTCCCTCCACCACCCTGTCTCTCTGTCTCTCCTTCCTCTCCCCCTCCTCTTCCTCCTCCCCCTTCTCCTTCTCCTCCTCCCCCTCCTCTCCTCCTCCTCCTCTTCTTCTTCTTCTCCTTCTCCTCCTCCTCCTCCTCCCTCCCTCTCTTCCTTCCATCCTCTCTCTGTCTCCCTTCCTCCCCCTTCTTCCTCTCTCTCTATATGTATGTCTGTTTTATCTGTACACACACACACACATATGCACACACATACATACACAAAAGCATTGGGTAAGTTGAGAAAAAAAAAACCTGTCCTCCTCAGAGACTACATTTCATATTGGGCTTCCCTAACATGGGCTCCATGAACTTAATACAATTTTTTGATAACTATTTCAATATGATTGGCTTCCTTTATAATATTATGTATTTTATTTTATGCATTTGAATCATTATTCTGAGAAGTCCATAGTCTTCATCAGATGGCTGCCGAAAGGGCCTGGGACACACACACAGAGATAAGAACCCCTTGTCTACAGGCATCTTTTCATCACCTTTAGGGTCACTAACAATTACGATTTTTTGACATTATGATTTTCCATGATTTGCTGCAATGTAGCATCAGGAGGTTAATGCTGGTATGAAAATGATGGGCATTTGCTACAGGGAAAGGCTTCTATAATTTCCCAATTATGATTCAGTCTGTTCTCCTGTTCAACTCCGGGCCCTGCTCATTTACTGCCTGTAATGCCTGTGTAAGATATACATAACAACAGGGCTAACTCAGTGAACTGTCCATCCAACTGCACTTACAATCTGGACAATGTACATTCTTCATCTACTTAGTTTTGTATGGATTGGTAGACTTTTTGGTAGCTACAGAACTCATTGAGAAGCCTGATAATGGCTCTTGGCCTGAATGGAATAAACATTGCCTCATGTCCACATAAAGAGAACCTCAATTCCAGGAAAGTCCTTTTCTGATGCCTCATTACAGTTTCCCAAAGTCATTGTTAGAGTAGAATACAAGCTTTGTCATGTTGTACCGTACTGGGAAAGCTTTGCAATGCACTACAACCACTATCCAATGACCAACTTATCTAAGTGCTGAAAGGATTTTCACCAGATGGTTGGGTTTGATGAAATTTTCAAAATTTGAGTAATTGGAGTTTCATGAATCCCCAGAGTCCAAAATTTCATCACAATATTCAACCTCCTGGTGAATGAGATCATTCCCCATATGAAAGAAACAAAAATACCAAATGTCTCCCTTTTCCCTTTACAGTGGTGGTCATGGTATGGTAGAAAAGAGAAAAGAATCACAAGGATTTAAACTATTTGCAAATTTAATTTCAAGGATTAATGTTCAGAATGTGAGATCCTGGCCTAGTAACCTGTGAGGAACCTAGTACTATGTGAGGAACTGAACCGGATCCTTATTCCAATGCTATAAATGAAACAAAAGCCATAATGATAATTATCTATCTATCTATCTATCTGTCTGTCTGTCTGTCTGTCTTTCTGTCTATCATCAATAAAACATTATCAAACACTTAGTATTGATAGAAAGTAGAGAAGTACAAATATAATAATACTGGACAGTCCCAGTCCTCAAGGAGCTTATAGTCAAATGAGGAAAAACAATATATAGCAGGCAGTTAGCAAGGTGGAGAGCAAGTTACATAATAGAATGACTGGAGCTATTCAAGATATGATATGGAGGCCCGGAACTGAGAAAGATAAAGCCAAAATTGGCTCATCAAAGCCCAGGTTGGCTCTAGAGGCTGAGTTTAATTTTCTAGTGGAAAGTAGGCAATGGCCCAAGTGGAGGCAGCATGTATAAGGTGCACCAAATTCACAGATTCTCTCTAGAGAGGCAAATAAAGGAACCAGCTGAGTTGGTGCCATTGTACCAAAGGCTGCTAGCAAGAAATATTTCATGGGACACTTGGTCATCTCATCTTTCAGGGCAAACAAGTAACCAGGAAGGTAGATGCAATGAGCTAAAACTGCAAAATTCTAGAAAACTTGTTAACACTCATGGGATATCAGCCTCTAAATCAATTCTATACATATCTGGATACTTGCTAATTTCAATGCTAAGTTAGGTACATGAAAACAGTGGAAAAATTAGAAGGGAACTATGGTTTAGGATGAAGAAATGAGGAATGCTAGAAGCTGATAGATCGCCCCGAAGCCTCATGTCTGTGCGTCGTGAATACTTTCTTCAAGAAAAGAGTCATGAGGTACTAGATGTGGAAAGGTTCATTACCTACCAAAATATGACCAACCTTATCTAACAATTGCTAGGAAATGACTTACTAACGACTATGGGCGTTATTTCAGGATCAGATAAGCTGTCTGTATAGGAAGTTCACTATTGGGTAAAGCTCATGATCAGATTAGAAGAAAGGATACAGGTGAGAAGATGGCATGGCATGTAATTGTAGCAGCTCCCATTTGACCCATTTAAATAAACTGATTTCAAAAATTGGATAAAAGTTGATCCATATGGCCTGTGATTATCCCCACTTCCCAGCAAAGTTTAACTGACATAAAACAGTTGTCAAAATGAGGAGGCTAAAGGAGACCAGAAATGGACTCGCTCAATAAATGCTTGAATTTCTTGCCCAGCAGAGAGGGATAGGAGCTGAGGGCAATACAAGTATAAGCTCATTTTTTGATGACTGATAGAATATTAGACATATAAAGCAATTGTTAACTGATTACTGTCTGCCAGTCACTGTGGTAAGCACTGGGCATACAAATCTAAGCAAGCAACATAGTTTTTGCCTTTAAGGGGCTTATATTCTAATAGATGAAAATAACATACAAGGAGGAATGGGCAAATGGGTAAGTGTGGGATGAGGTGGGGAGAGCATAGTGTGGAAATGGCTGAGAATTGGTGTGGAGGTCTGATTCTGAAAAAGGTCAGGAAATAGCTCACTTCTCGGATCTCCACCTGGGGGTGGAGGCTTTCCCTGGGGAGGAAGACGGGAGCGATGGGTAGAGATAAAGCAGTATGGCGTAGTGATGGTTGAAAAGTGAACAAAAATAACATCATAAAACATCATGGACAAAACAGAAAACAATGAAATCAGCAGATGGGAAAACAAGTCACAGAAAGGTCGACCCGACACTAAACAACCATCCTGGAAACATTTGGGAGGGATCCTGGTGCCCTCGAATGACCACTGACTATCCTAGTGATTTTCATGTGGTCTCTCCCTATTGGAATGTGAGGTCTTTGGGGACTATTTGGATTTATAATCCTAGATGTGAAGTGGAAAAACTTGCATTTGTTCTTACAGCGATCTCTTCTTATCATCAGAGACAGTCAAACTGTCCCATTTAGAAACTACCACTTCAGAACCCAATGTACTTTAGAAGGAAGTTCGAATGGTACTCCAGGAAACTAGGAAGATCGGCTCGACCTGACATGTTGCAGAAATCAATGTTGGAGGCAACACCATTTTCAAGGCCCTCAGGGACCAATTTTCAAGAGGGGAGGATTCTAAAAGAACGGAAAAGATCATGGATGACATTATTAAGAGAAAGGTGGCCAAGAAGACACCAGCAAATATTTGGCATATGCTTACTTTCTGTAGAAAAACTTTACATAAGTAGTCTGTGTACAAATTGATGGAATTCTCAAAAAATACAAGAATGAAACCAATAGATTTTCACAGGTGATTTACTACAACAGGCCACCATTTCATAGTGATACAATTGCATATAAGGTATAGAAAATGGAAGAGAGGTAGAGAAATTATTAAATGCTTATACAGTTAGCAAGCATGTATTGAGCACCCGCTATGTAGCAGGCACTGTGCTCAATTCTGGAAATACGGATATATGGAAAACAAAAGATAATCTCTGCCCTCAAGGAGATCCTACTGTGTTTGAGTTGTTATCTACTCCCTCCCATTTTTCTAGGCAGAGACACAATGAAATAACTAAAATATTAGGGAAACTTTTCATTTCTCATTCTTTCTAAATTCCTAAGGGAGTGAGTAGGGCATTTGTTGTAGGACCACTCAGTGTTTCAGGGTGGCTACTCTGCTCTCTGAAGGATGATATCAGGCTTTAGTGCAACAGTTTTGGCAGGCTCCTCACAAGGGAGGCAGCCAGGTGGCCCAGTGGCTGAAGCACTGGACCTGGAGTCATGAAGATCTGAGTTCAGACCTGCCCTCAGACTCTCACTAGCTGTGACCCTTGCTGAGTCATTTCACCTTTGCCTCAGTTTCCTCTTCTGTACAATGGGGACAATAATAGCACCTCCTTCTCAGGGTTTTTGTGAGAATAAAATAACATAATGTTTGTGTTTTGCAAACCTTAAAGTGCTTTCTAAATACTAGTTATTCTTACTATCATTAATGACTTCCAGGTGTTTACTGAAGAGAAAATTAGCTGGAATATTCATGAGCCCACCTATGTAAACATATATCAATCAATAAGTATTAAGTACTTACTATGTGCTAAGAAAATGCAAAAACATTACCTGCCCTCATGGAGCTTACATTCTAATAGAAGAGATAACATGTCGACAACTAGGTGCATAAAAGATTTTATATATATATATGTATATGTGTATATACACACACATGTACATACATATATGTGTGTATACGTGCATACACTATATATATGTATCCATACATACACATAGAAAAATACATACATATATCTATATTTATATCTATATTAGAGAGAGGGAGTAGGGAAAGAGAGAGAAGGGAAAGAAGGGGGAGAGAGAAGGAGTAAGGAGAAGATGAACAGGAAGAGAGAAAGAAAATGAGAGGGGAGAAAAAGAGACAGGTGGGAGGGAGGGAGGGGGAGCAGGGGAAAAGAGAGAATTGAGATTGAAGGCAACCTTAGAAGGGAAGTTCCCTCACCATTCCAGGCCCCCTCTGGAATCGTATGTTGAACACAAACCCTGTATGGCCCCCCCGGCCCCCAGGGACAATGGTAGGGACAACTGCAAAGTAAACAGACAGACCATGAAGTCCTAGGCAGGGCTGGACTGGGCTAGGGCAAGGATGTCCCAATGCAGAAGAGCACCCCAGGGACCCACAGAAACAGGCTCTCAGTGCATTCACAAATTTCTTTTCTCCTAAAGGCTGAATGGCTCCCAAACCCACTAGGAACCACATCAAGCTGCAGGAATGATTTACTGAAGCAGAAAGAACGTAGGTTATTTTGAGCAATGGAAGAAAAACACACACATACAAAACACCTCAGGACTGTTGTCTTCTCTCCACGAATAAATTAAAAACAAAGGCACCAAGACAGAAAATCTCTGCCTGATCCAGTGTGAATGTGTTCCTGGAAAGCACTGGATAATTACCCACTTGTATTACTTTAAAAAAAATTTAATTCTGATGCACATAGATCGCTAATGCAGCATTGTCTTAGTCAGGGAGCTTGTGCTGAATCAATTTGTTCTTAACTCAATTTGTCCCAAATCATTCTGCAGAGACCCATGGACTCCCCTGCCTTCCCGCTAGCAATTCTCCTGTCCTCCGACCAAAGCCTCCCTAGGACCTAGGCTTCTGGGATGTAAAATTTCTGCCTGGAAGAAGCAGGTGAAGGCAGTGGTCATTAGGAAAACCTTACCATTCAGCAGGATATTTTAGTCAGACTCCATTTTTTCTACGAGTTTTATTGATGTCTTTTGTTTGTATGTCCCAGTCATTTCCAAAGGTAGTTCCCCATCTCCACCAAGACAGTCTACCCTTGTATAAAAGAAGAAAAAAAAGCCAAGCAAAACTTAACACGTGAACTGTAGTGGCCCATTATAGAGTATTGCATTCTCATGGTCACTTCACCTCTCCAATGAAAGGAGGGAGGTGTTCCTTCAACTCCTCTGCAGGTCCAAGGCTAGTCGTCATTAAATGTTTGCTTTTGCTTTCTTGGTTTTTTCTTTACATTATTATAGTCATTACAGAAATTATTCCACATGTTCTGCTCACTTCATTCCATGTCAATTTATGTAAATTTCCCCATGTTTCTCTGGCTCATATTCACGTTTTCTTACAGCACAATCATATTATGACCTTACGTTCTCGTACCACGATTTGTTTAGCCATTCCAGGATCAATGGGCATCTGCTGTATTACTAGTTCTTTGCTACCACAAAAGTAAGCAATTAATACCTATTTCAGTATGTATGGAACTCTTCTTTTTTTGTCTGTAGCAGTTGGATCCCTCAATCAAAGGGCATGAACACTTTATTCACTTTTTTCATAACTCCAAATCATTTTCCACATTGATTGGACCGATTTACAGATCTATCAGTACTCTATTAGTTTGCCTGCTTTCTAATAGTGACCACTTCCACCTTTTGCCTTCGCCAATTTATTAAGTGTAAGGTAAAACCTCAGAATTGTTTAATATTTCTTATTATTAGTGATATAGGGCAGGTGGTCTTTTATTATGGTTGTTAATCGTTCACAATTCTGAGAACCCTGCTCATCTCCTTTGACCACTTATCTGTCGGTTAATGGTTCAGACTTTGTACAACTCTGTTTCATTTAGATCCGAATCACACACAAGTCAAGACATCACCCCATGTTTTTAGAAAACAAAAGACAAACAACAACAACGACTCGGACCATAGAATATCTTCAAAGGTGACTTCTAAGTTGCAGAGGGAATTGCCATGTCATGCAGAGCAGCATGGATGTGACCAAGCCAATACAAGCTTGCATTACCATGTTAGGTGATTCCTACAAGGTATAGGATGGAATTAGGTCGATGGCAGAGTTTATTAGTTTTTCTTTTTCTTTTCCTATACATCTCATGGTGTGTCTTCTCCCAAGTGATTGTATGTTGTGTCTCTGGTCATCAGATCTGCCAGAAACCCTGTCTTTGTAACTAATACAGGTTTAGTCCTTCAGTACCCAGACTGATTTCTTACACGATCAATGTTTGTCAACTTCCATCTCTCTTATAATCAATGGTCCCCACTTGTGAGGTGGAACTTATGTGCTGCTGTATACTAATTCGTCATTGTTATATACTTACTTTTCTAATTACTATTTTAATGTGCACTTCTGGTCTTTCCAACCAGATTGTCATCTTCTTGAGGGTGGGAACCTACGTATTATACTTTTGTTTCCAGCAACAGCCCTGAGCACACGATGGTACCTCACAGTCTTGGTGTGTATGGAATTATTGATGTATTATGTGCTGATGAAAATTGATCTGGGCAAAATTGGGAGGTGGAGGGGATTACCATGCTCCTATTTTGGTTTCCTCAAGTCACCCAGTGCCATCTTCTAAACTCTGATTTCCATTAGAATGTAAGCTCCTCGAGGATAGGGACTGTGTCATTTCCCATGGCCTCAGCACCTTGGTTGTAGTAGGATTGTAATACAAGCCTACATACGTGTATGGATGATGATGATGATGATGACTTTAAAGATTGCAAAGAGCTTTATGAATATTATTTCATCTGATCCTCAGAGCAGCTCTGAGAGGTAGATGCTATTATTATCCTCATTTTTACAGAGAAGAAAACTAAGGCATATAAACGTTAAGTAACTTACCCAAGGTCACCCATCTAGGAAGTGTCTGAGGACAGACTATCTTGGTTCTTCCTGACTAGGTCCAGTGCTCTATCTACTGCACCACTGAGCTGCCCAGAATAATAACTCACATTCGTATAGAACTTTTGAATATAATATTATAGAATATAATTATATTATATTTATTATTAATATATTATATATTATAAGATAATAATATATTTATATATTATAATAATATAATAATATATTCTATAATGTGAATATAATGACTTTTAATATAAATATGTATTTAAAATTTACAAGTACTCACTACTAAACCCATTTTAGGGATGGAAAAAACTACCTCATCAGAACAGATTTGCCTCCTTGACTGTGCTACTAGTTGAAGAGGAAGGGAGTGGAAGATTTGAGTAGAGGAGTAGCAAGAGACAAGGTTAGAACCATACTGGGATGGGCCTTAAACATCAATCTGAGGCTCTCTGTGTCTATGCCTTTTGTCCTCACTAGGTGAAGAACCGACAGCATCTAGCTGTCCTCTGTGAAAACTATGAAGGGTCCTAGCTCTAATGGGCAGAATTTTGTATCCATAGATTTGTTTAATTTCCCATTTAACTTATTTTTTTCTCTCTCTGTCCTCTTTCTGCATTCTCTTTTATATTTGTCATTGGCTTTTTCCTATTTTTTTTCCTTGAGAACACCCAAGCCATAATTCATTTGGGATTGCAGTACCTGGATTTGAATTCCAGGTGTGTTAATTATCTGTGACTCTGGGAACATTGCCTGACCTCTCTTCTTCTTGACTACAACATGAAAGTTTTTTTGAGACTTAGAGCTGGCCCCAAGTATAGTGGCCTGCCTTGAGAAGTATCAGATCCCCTCTCCATGTCAGATGACTTTTGTTTGGGGATGTTGTAGATTAGGGGTCCTTCATTTTTGTTGGTGTTGTTGTGCATAGATCCCTTTGTCAGTCTGATGAAACCTAGAGACTCATCCTCACATTTATGTTTTAAGTGCATAAATTAAAATGTACAGGATACAAAAGAAATACAATTATCAAAATATTTAATGTAACAAGTTCATAGACTTAGGTTGGAAACCCCTGTTATAGATAATAGATACTTTTGATCAGGGCCAGGTTGGACTATATGGCTTCTGAGTCAATCAATCAATTAGCATTTACTAAGCACAAGCTATGCACTAGTCACTGTGTTAAGCACTGAAGATACAAGGACAAATGTAAAATGATTCCTGCCTTTAAGGAGCTCACATTCTTTCCTCAAGTCCCCTCCCACTCTGTGATTCTGGAATTCCTTGGTGAGGTCACCTCTGAGATGCTTTCAGCTCTGTATCCCAATGGATTTCCACTGTGTGGTTCTGGAATTCCTTGGTGAGGTCACCTTCAAGATGCTTTCGGCTCCATATCCTAATGGATTTCCACTCTGTGATTCTGGAATTCTTTGGTAAGGTCACCTCTGAGATGCTTCCAGCTCCATATCCTAGTGGATTTCTTTTCTGTGATTCAAGAATTCTTTGGTGAGGTCATCTTTGAGATGATTTCAGCTCTATATCCTAGTGGATTCCTATTATATGATTCTGGAATTCCTTGGTGAGGTTACCTCCAAGATGCTTTCAGCTTTATATCCTAATGGATTTCTACTCCATGATTCTGGAATTCTTTGGTGAGGTCACTCCCGAGATATTTCCAGCTCTATATCCTATGATTTTGTCCCAGAACACATTTCCTAAGCAGCCTCAGATTGTTGGTGTTAAAAGCGTAGACCAGAAGCCCATCGTCTCATTTTAGGTATTATAGAGTCATCTTAGAGGCATCATAGCTGAATTAGTGACTGAGTCTCATTGGTGACTGTTCTGTTATTGAAAAATGTCTTTCTTCATAAGCCCACCTGTCCTGACCAAAGGGTGTGTAGGCTGACCTTCATCCAGATGACCCCTGCCTGGGGGAAGGGTAGCTTTGAGCAGGGATATTAGAAAGCCTCAGCAAGCCCAGCTGTTCCTATGTACTGAATGCCAAACTGCCTGGAGTCCTTTCAGCTGATTGTTAGGATTGGATAAGCAGGGAAGAGGCAGTGGAAATAATAGTGGATTTGAAGAGAGGAGGGACCTGGGTTCAAATACCAGTTCTGTTACTACCTGTGTGACCAGGGTCAAGGCATGCCATGCCACTTATAAGATGAAGGAGAGAGGGTGGGTGGATTATATATCACTAGAGTCCATCCCATCCCTGAACCGATGACTCTGGTACTACTTGTGGGCAATGTTTTAGCACCAGTGTTTGTGGTACCTAAAGGGCATCTTCCTCATCTTCCCTCTCCCACCCTCTGATGAGCATTAGCAGTTAGCATCTGTGTGTGTGTGTGTGTGTGTGTGTGTGTGTGTGTGTGTGTATGTAAAATTCCACGTCAACCTGGATCAATAGAATGCAAGCAACTTCAGGTTAGGACTGTTTTTTGGTTGTATCCCCAATGTTCAGAATAGGGTCTTATACAGAGTAGGTACTTAATAAAGACTTGTTGAAGATTGTTGATTTTTAAAAAAAAAATATTGTTGGTGGTGAATGGTCATTTAATCTTATAATTGTGCAGTCAAGAAAATAACTATTTCTTTGCACAACAGATAAAGGAAAAATTGAGTCCAGGTTGCTTTCCTATTGTTGAATCATTTCAGTCGAATCTAACTCTCCACAACCAGGGTTTTCTTGGCAGAAATATTGGAGTGGTTTAGTCGTTTTCTTCTCCAGCTCATTTTACAGGTGAGGAACTGAGACAACCTATGTTAAATGACTTGTCTAGAGTCACACAGTAAGTTGTCTAGAGTCACACAGTAAGTTGTCCAGAGTCACACAGTAAGTTGACCAGAGTCACACAGTAAGTTGTCTAGAGTCACACAGTAAGTTGTCTAGAGTCAGACAGTAAGTGTCTGAGGCTGTATTTGAACTCAGGTCCTCCTGAGTCCAAAGGTGGTGCTCTACCTACTGCACTACCTAGCTTCCCCAAGACGGGGGGTATATAAATACAAAGGTGTGACAGCTAGTACAGAAAGGTGGGGAAGGGGCATTCCTCTGTTCTCTGGGCCTGTAAAAGCTATGCTTTTTCTTTTGTCAAGTGCCTGACGTCCTTCCCTGCTCTCGAGCGTGGTCCCCTCCCCATCTCCTACCCCTTTAGTATTCATTGGCAAGACACAGAGGAAGCTTTACCGAATTAAAGGCAGGCAAAGTGATCTGACACTTGAATTCTCTTGGGAACAATTCTGCTCTGATGGATAAACATGTTAATTACTCAGAATTTAACCTCCAGCTGCTGCCTTTGCAAAGGTTCTTCTTCAGCGCAGTCTGTGAGTTGGAGACCATGGCAAGTCCTAGCTCTGTCCAAGAAAATTTGGCTTGATCAAGGCAGAGGAAAGATACTCTTTTCAGTCTGGATCATTAGATCCCAGGCATTCATTAATTCATTCGGCATCAACAACCACAATAACAACAAAATTAAATACTTCCTCTGTGCAGAGCCTTATGCTACGTATAGAGGGAAATACAAAATTTAGGTAAGACCTAGCCCCTGTAACCCAGTAGAAAAATATCTACCTCTGGAGTTCAAGGTTCAAGGTTCAAGGTTCAAGCCTCACCTCTGACATTTAATATAGATTTGACCTTGACCATTTCTGTGGATATCAGCTTTTTCATCCATAAAAGGTAGCAATAATTCTGACTTCATTGGACTTGTAGAGTTGCTATGAAGAAAACACCGTGTAAACTTTAGATTGCTTTTTCAAAAAAAGTTTAGCAGTGAAGGGATGGAGAGAAAAGGAAAGGGGAGGTAGGCAGAAAAGCAGAGGCAGTGTTGTGTAGGAGTTAGTGCCCTGGACTTGGTGTGAGGGAGAGATGAGTTCTAATCTTGTCTCTGTTCAAACATGGAAGAGGCATATAATCACTCAGCTTTGATTTTCTCACCTGTAAAATGGGAATGTCATGTCTGCCTCAAAGCTATCAAGTGAAATGTGTATATCACATTATATAAATATCAGCAATTATTACTGGTTTTTATTGCCCTCTATTCCTTCTCCCTACCCACTGGGCTTCCCTGTACTCTAGAGGACCAGGTGCCTCAGTGACTCCTCTCTTGAAGATTTCCTTTACTATTCATTGCATGGTGTGCTACCTCTGGCCCTTTCTGAGAAGACTACCTAGTGCCTCCTCCCTGCTCCCTGGAGTTCCCTCAGTCTTGGGAGGGGTCCACTAATTATTCTTCAAGTTTTGTCTCCTTTTCTCTTCCTTACCCACCCGTATTCTTATTTATACCAAATCTATATGGCCAGGTTCTAGATTAGCCTTTCTCAGCAACATGGGAGTGAGGCAGTGAGTATAATGTATCTGAAAGCATGGACTCTGGCATCAGATGGCCCAAATTCATATTCCAGACTTTGCTCCCTATTAGCTGGAGGTCCTTGGGCAAATTACAGGCTCTCTGACCCCTACTTTCCTCACCTGTAAAATGGGAATATTGTTATCAGAGAGTTTTGGGGGGTTAGAGCTATTCAAAAGTAGTCTGTTTTTCTTTGTATTCTCAAGGCTTAGCACAGTGCCTGGCACATAGTGGGTTCTTGAGAAATGCTTGTTGGCTTGACTTGAGAGGTAGAGGCTTCCTCCTTAGTCAAGGGGCCTTCAATCAGAAGATGAATGACTTTTTGTGGTGGATATTATGAATGCTGTGATTTATCAGGTATAATTTGGACCTGATGAATTAACGCATCTTAACCTTTTAATTAATGCATAATATGCATAATGCATAATAACCTTTTGACTAAGTCCATGTTTTGCAGAACAAATCTTTTTATTAAGGGGATTCAGTCAAAGGGCTGTACTTGAGGACCTAGGGGCCACACATGGCCTCGAGGCCCCAGCTTCCCCACCCCTGGACTAGATGATCACTGAATCAATCCATCAGCCACTATTCATAACCCCCATGCACGGTGTAGTATATAGAGAGTTGACCTCAGAGCTGGGAAGACCTGGGTTAAAATCCTTGGACACATGTCGCTTCACTGCTCATTGCTTTGAGTAGCTCTTTAAGACTATAAATCGCAAAAGAAGATGCTGATCAGAGAGAGTGTCCTCACCTGGGAGTTTCTTATACCAATGAAACCATAGGTAGAGTCCCCTCCATTTTCTGTCCTACATAACTCATAGGCCTATTGTACTAAGTATTTGTAAAGTGCTATATAAATGTTAGCTACATTAGCTGTTATCATCATTATTTTGTCTTTGAGAGATCTTCCTCAGAACACTGAACTTTGTGGAGTATCAATAGCAAATTGCTTATTGAATCCCAACTAATTTCTCCATCCACAGGTTTATTACATCACCTCCCATTCATCTTCCTTGATGGGAAAATTCCATCTCTATCTGATGAAAACTGAAAGGGCTCTTGCTGACCAAAGCCAGCTTCATTTTCATCAGCAGCTAACTGAGGGCTTGCCCAGCTCAGAGCAAGGGGTTCCATTGAACATACTCGCAAAAAGAGACATGACTATCTTCAACGTAAAATTCCAGGCCACTCTCTCTAGATGTGCTAAGATAACCAGTGTCGTGATCTCGCTACTAGGAAGACCTCTCCATTTGAGAGCAGGGGCTTCCTACCCACATTTTCATCCCCATGCACAGAATTCAGTAAAGTTGCACTCTTCCCCTGTCAGCTACTTGGTGAAACTGGCTTATCTTTCAACTTTGAATATTGGATTGAAGGCATACTAATGAGGAGGGAGGACTGGGCTGCCTGCAAATGAGGGGTTCAAATCTCAAAAGAGAGCCTCAGGAACCTGGGGAGCCTCTGGATTGGGAGCCAGGAGACCTGGCTTCTGGTCTGGGCTCTGCCTTTATAGAACTACATGACTTTTGGCAAATCAGCTATTTTCTCTGAGCCTGTTTTCTTATTTGTAAAATGAGTCAGTAAAATGAAATTCCATTATCTTTAAGATCTATGCTTCTATATACTTCCATCACAGACATCCTCTTTGAGGTCAAGCATGTTTAAGTCACATCAGCCAAGGCTGAGCAATCAGGGGGAATCTGCTGAGATGGGACCTTAAAGAGCAGTATCTCTCTGCGTAAGAAGCAAAAAGGGTTAAGTGACTTGTCCAGGGTCACACAGCTTGTGTCTGAGGCTGGATTTGAACTCATGAAGATGACTCTAGGACCGGTGCTCTATCTGTTGCACCACCTAGCTGCCTCCATTTTGGGTTTTATTCATAAAGAATAGAATGAACTTAACTAGCTGGAACTGAGGTTAGTGGATTCAGACCAGGAGTGACTTGTGCATACCAGTTTTGACCAATTCAAATTCCTCTGACTAGCTCAGAACATTTCTGACTAGTTTAGGTTGATTCAAAGTAATCTCAAGCAGCTCTAGGCAGTTTGTCCCAGATTTAGTAGGCTTATTAGATCATGGGACCATAGATCTCGAGATAGAATGGACTTCAAAGCACCTCTAATTCAACAATTCTCATTTTACAAATGGGGAGACTGAGGCCCAGATAGGTATGGTGATTTGTCCAATGTCTCACAGGTAGAAAGTAACCTAGGTAGGATTCAGGTCCTGGCACTCCAAATCTGATCCTCTTTCTCTTCTACCTTACAGGTTTAGACCAGGTCACACAATGAGGCAGTGACAGAGTGACAGTGGAACACAAGTTCCCTGACTCCCATGTCTAGCATATTTGTCACTATTCCATGTAGTCACATTAGTCCAGGGGTTCTTAACCAGTTTGGGGTCATGAACCCCTTAGGCAATATCTCCTGAAGCCTATGGACTGTTTCTCAGAAGGTTTTAAGGCAAAAAAAAGTTACAAAGGAATCCAAATATATTAAAATATAATTATCGATATATATGTGTATACATATACATACATATGTGCACACATATGTATATATACACATATATTTATGTATATATGCATGTGTGAGTTCATGGACCCCAGATTAAGAGCCTCTGGGGTCTAGAGTTTCAACTGCCATGTGCCTGGTGGTTCTAATCCTATACTGATGCCCACACTAGAAACTAACAACCTCCTTAGCTAACTGGTTTCAGAAGAAAACAGAATCGTTTCTCAGGGAGCCCTACTTGGTTAGCTTCCTTCACATAAAAGTTGGATTTTTGAGCAGGGTCAAGTTTAGAAGCAAACCTCAAGTGGCCCATTCAGGTCATGCTTGCCTCTCCATTTGCAGATTGTACATGCTCTATTCCCAAGACCTCTCCAGGCCAGAGGGGATTTTGGAGGCCTTTGCCTTCGTGCTGACTCCAATAATTTGAGCCACTCAAGCAGAAAATTAACAAACCAGGAAGGAGGGAGAAATGTTTTGTAACCAAATGTTCATTTCAACTAAGGGTGTTGTCACAGTCTTTTCAGAGCTCCACACTTGTGAATCCCTGAGGATTTCCACAATGGAGATCTTCTGAGAGATGGGATTCTCTTTTGGAGATAACAATAATGTATTTTACCTGATGCATTTCATAATATGTGATTAATAAACTATCTCATAAAAATAAATCCACCTGATTACACATTTGGTGATAGGTGAAATGGCATACTAATGAGGCTTACTCTTCTTTAGTGTTGTGGGGGGAAAAGAATTGGTGCCCATTGAAGGAAAGGCTAATGAAAACTTCTTTATTTAATGAACCATTTGGTGGTGAACAGCTGTGATGTAAACTGGCCAGGACAATTATCTAAGTTGGATAATATCTTTAGTAAATCGAGTCTACTTTATTTGATTATGTTGTGTCTCTAAAGACAGATTCTTCAAGGTTCCTTCTAAAAAAGTCACCATCCGATTCTTATCTCTAAACTGTTTGGACCTTCCAAACAAGAAATGAGTATCTCAGCTATCCTGTCTGGCATCAACAATAGAGAGGGAAATAATTATGGTTAAGTAATATGGATTAGATTTCTACTGGGTGCTAAGTCCCTTGAGAGACACGCTCTCTTTTCCCGTAGAGCTTCCTCAGTAAGGAGATAAGGACATTGGCAGGAATCTGGGACCAGTGTTAAGTGGGCTGAGCTGTGTATGCTATAGTAATCTCACTGCCACACTAGTATTCTCTCTGACACAAAGCCAAATGAAGACACACAGCTGAAAAAGGAAAAGGAAAATCAGTGGAAAGTGGGGCAAAAGCTTGCCTAAGGGAAGCCTTTTCTTCCTATCACAGAATTTCAAAGCTAGATAGGACCTTGAAGATTGTCTTGTTTAATTCATTTGTGTTACAGATGTGGAAACTGAGACAAAGACATATTAAGTGACTTGTCCAAGATCCCAAAGCTGGATAATTGTAAAGTCAGGACTAGAGATCCGTGATCTTTGACTTTTGGTCTCACGTGGTGCATTTACTACCTGTTGGTAATACTCCATAGACACGCTTCAGTTTTATAGAGCTGACCTAAGAAAGTTTGGTGACTCCAGAAAACTTGTCTTTTCTCTCCACCTTGGTCTAGACCCTGCTCACTTCCCAACTAAAGAAGCTCTTCCCTATAGCATAAAATTAAAATTCCTCTGCTTCATCTAACCCTGGTCTTAACCCTTTCATAATCTGACATGAATCCACCTTTCTAGGCAAGTTAGTCTCCCAAGCTCGCTATGTTCTAGCTGAGCTGATGTTTCTTGCTGTTTCACACATCCAGTATTCAGTCTTCCATCACTGTCCCTTTGCATACAGGGGTGGAGAACCTGGGGCCTGGAGGCCACATGCAGAACAGAGGGCCACATTTGATGACCTAGACGGCCATGTGTGGTCTTGAGGCCTCAGGTTCCCCACCCCATTGAGAGTTCCCCATGCCTGCAACCCATTCTCTCGGTACCTGTATCTCAGAACCCTTAGCTTACTTCACAGTTTGGTTTGTGTTACTGTCTACGGGAAGACTATCCCAAGTCATGTCACTTGCGATAGTCTGCCCGTCCTTTTGAAGCTACTTTGTATCTATTTTGTATTGGTATTTTATACTTGTTGTTTGGTTGTTCTTCAGCCGTGTCTGACTCTTCATGACCCCATCTGGAGTTTTCTTGACAGAAATACTGGAGTGGTTTGCTGTTTCCTGCTCCAGCTCATTTAACAGATGAGGAAACTGAGGCAAAGAGTTAAGTGACTTGCCAGGGTCACACAGCTAGTAAGTGTCTGAGGCCGGATTTGGACTCAGGAGGATGAGGCTTCCCGACTTCAGGCCTGGCACTCTATTCACTGTGTCACCTAGCTGCACA
>CM053624.1:44404111-44422576 GCA_028646595.1 Phalanger gymnotis | reverse complement strand
GCAAAAAAAAGGTATTGGTGATCACATCTTTGCTGAGGGTGGTGCTGGGGGTGGTGTGTGTGGAGGGAGGAGGCGGGGAAGAATGCAGGCTTCTCCATCACACACTGCCGGGGAGCATATGTGTTGGAGATATTACAGAAAGGATTCCTAGTTCGGTATGAGGAGTTGAACTAGATTATGTCGCTGAGGTTCCTTCTAGCTCTGAGATGGCATGTTTGATTTATGGGGATTTCAGTTAACAGCTATTGTAGCTGTGCTTCCCAAACAACATAATGGTGGGGACTATGGTAATGAACACTGATAATTCTATGCAACGGAAGCATAATATATAGAATTCTGAGTATAGTGTTAATGCTCTATAAAATAAGTCACAGGGTCAAAATTATAAACTGATGACTCAGTTATAACAGAGGGGACTATAAATCCTCATCATAAACATATATAGTCCCACAAAACAAATCCCTACATTGGCCATACCCCAAAGTATATGGTTATCCCTGAATTTTAAGTCTATCACTGCTCTGGCAGGAGGGGAGTGGCATGTTTCATCTTCAGTCCAATAGACTCTTGGCATATCATAATATTGATCTGAGTTCTAAAGTCTTTCAAGGTTGTCTTTGCCTATAATGTTGGTACATTTATATAAATTATTCTCCTAGTTCTGCTCACTGAGCTCTGCATTGGTTCACTGAGGCCTTTCTAGCTTACTCTGAAACTGTTCTTTCCTCCATTTCTTATGGTACAATAATTTTCCATCACATGTCTATGCTATGGTTTGTCTCCCCAATAGGACAAATCTTGCACAATATAAAATGACTATATTCCAATTAAAGCAAACAAGAAAACAAACAAACTCAGTTGCACAATACAGGGTAGATGAAACTTGGATAGACAAGAATCCACTTATAAAAGACCTTGGGGTTTTATTGGACTGCAGTCTCAACATGAGTCAGACATGGTGGCCAAAAAAGGGAATTCCATGAGCCCAGAATCACATTAGTCTTTTTGGCTGCATTAATAGAAACACAGTGTTCAGAACAGATGAAGTTACAGGCTCACTGTATACTCTGGCCTGGTCAGAAATACATCTGGTGTGTTGCATTCTGTTTGGGATGTCACAATTTAAGAAAGAGACTGACCTCCAGAGAAAGGCAAGCAGGAGGGTAAAGGGGTTGGAGAATATCACAAGGAGAAATGGAGAATCCCCCCTACTTATCACAGCGTCTGGCACATGTTAAGTACTTAATAAGTCCTTGTTGACTGACTGTCAGACCGAATTTATTTAGACTTATTTTATTTGGCCTCAGAGGGCAGAACTAGGACTAGGTAAATGTCTCTGAAGAAAAAAAAAACTTTTAAATTATTTGTTGTTGTTCAGTCATTTCAGTTGTGTCTGACTCTTCATGACCCCATTTGGAATTTTGTTGGCAGATATATTGGAGTGTTTTGTTATTTCCTTCTCCAGCTCATTTTACAGATGTGGAAACTGAGGCAAACAGTGTTAAGTGACTTGCCCAGGGTCACACAGCTACTAAGTGTCTGAGGCCAGATTTGAACTGACTTCAGGACCAGCACTCTATGCACCATGGTGCCACCTAGCTGCCCAATTCTAAGTAGAATGGATTGCTTCATGATCTAGTGAACTCTTCATCCATAGGAGCTCTAAGCAAATGTTTGATGGTCACTTAGCAAGGATGTTGCATGTAGGATTCATACAGAAGTTAAGGATTGAAACTCTGAGCCCCCTTAACTTTGAGAGTCTATGACTCTTAGGAAACTAGGTGCTGAAGTGAATAGAGTGGTGGCCTGGAGTCAGGAAGACCTGAGTTCAAATTTGACCTCAGACATTTATAGCTGTGTGACTCTGGGAAAGTCATTTAGCCTCTGCCTGACTCAGTTTCTTCAACTGTAAAGTGGGGATCACAATAGCACTTATGTCATAGGGTAGATGTGAGAATCAAATGAGATAATACTTATAACACACTTAGCAAAGTGCTTGGCAAATAGTAGGTGCTTAATAAATGTTTATTCCCTTCCTTTTCCTTTCTCCCCCTCTATAAAATGAAACTTGGACTTTGGGCATAGTGGATGCATAATTAATACTGTTAATGGACTGATGTATAAATCAGATGGCTTTTTGTGTAGAGCTAGTCCCAAATTGGATTTTGTTGTTATTGTTGTTGTAGAACTGTTTGAAGGAGTAATCTGAATTGAGTCAAGCCCCTTGAATGTTTTTTCATACCCAGCACCTCTTCACTAGTGGTGCTAGACTCACACATTTTGGCGCAGGGTCTTGGACTAGTAGCAGAAATTTCCACAGGCTTTCCTGACCAGAGAGCATATTTGTCACTAATGTGTTTGCCAGAAAAAGAAAAAGGGAAAAACAAACTCAAACTCAAGCAGCCTTGTACCCTCCTGACCCATGACGGAGCTACCTCATGGGGAGAGGAAGGCTGTTTTCGGTATTCAGAGTCCTAGTTATCCAGGACATATTGATAAATTTCCTGCATAGACAATTAGTCTTGGAGACTCTCATTGGTATTCTTAGATGAAATTCCTTTTTTTTTAAATGTTGAGGGATAATGAGCTTTGTTCTGTGGTGTTTTTGTTTAGATCAATAGTATTCTAAGGTTTGGACAGCTCCTGGATGATGTTGTAGGTAGAGCACTGGTGCTGGAGTCAGGAAGGCCTGGGTTTGAATCCCACATCAGACATTAATTGGCTAGCACTTAGCTTTTCTGGGACTCAGTTGCTTCATGTGTAAAATGAAAGGGTTGAATTTGATATCCTGTTAAGTTTCACCAGTAAATCTGTGATCCCATGGGTAATTTTCCATTTAATCTTTTCAGCCAAGCCATTGAGGAGCCAAATTGAGCTTATAATGATGAGATAAGTGAAAATTGAGAATCATAGCTTCGTGTCCACCACTAAGCTAATCCCAACTTTTCCAGGCCTCTGTAACCTCTGAATTCCCCATATTTCCCATTGTCCCCTCTGTGTCACTCCATCTAACATTTGCCAAGAAGGTAGTCTGTTGTTCTTTAGTTGTTTCCTGTTTACACATCTTGTCTGTTTGATTAGATTTTAAACCGCTTAGGAGAGTTTACCTAGCTTCTCTAGTATACCCCCCAGATCCTAGCGCAAGGCTAGGCAGGTCATAGGTGAAATATAAAACACAATAAAACACAATGCTGTTCAGACTTAACATGACTTGAATTCTAGTCTCTTGCCAATGTGGAGTTTTTTTTTATTTATTTATCCCACAAATCAGGCTTCTATCAATAAAGTCCCAGAGAAATCACTCAGTATTTTGACTTTGGAAAACTTGCTTCTCTCCTCTCTGTTTACCTTCCCAAATCTTAGAATTGCTACCTCAGAAAACAGTTAGGCCAGCTTGTACCTGGCACAAAAATTCCCGTCTACTACCTTGTTGACAAGTGGTTATCTACTGTCTCATTCAAGTCTAGTGAGGGGAGGCTCATTTTTTCCCCAGTGGAGCTCATTGCCTTTTTGGTGAGCTCTAATTATTAAATTTCCCATCTATAACAATAGATGATCTCTAACAATCTGTGATTCTATGAAATCAGATCCTTAACTACTGTGCTTGCTTATCTGGACTTCCTCCAGGACCCGTGTCATTTGCCTAAATGGTCAACCGATGACAAACCGATGTAGCACGTGTCTATGTGGTTTTATGACCATTGTTTGCCCAAGATTGTCATAGAGAAAAAGGATCTAAGGGGAGAGTAATGTCCTGGTGTGTCCCCTGATCCCAGCCATCTCCTCACTCCTTTCAGCTTGGGTTTCCATGTCCTTTCCCCAGTGCAGGAGGCTGGCGTACTTATTGCCATGGAAACCATAATACTGCTCTGGCAAACCTGCTTTCATCACAAATCTATAACTCTTCTGACAGAAGCTGCCACTGGGGTTTCATGTTAACTCTGGGACTATTCACAATATTTGTGGGAGAGGAAGAGCTAGGGAAAACACACATATTTTTACATAATTACAAAGGTTCACCAAAGGTGGGTTGGCTATATATTTTACTTAACATATTTTTTTGCAATAATCCCTACTCTCCTTATTTTTTATCAAAAGATGACAGTGAGACCCTCACTTCTTCTATAGACAGAGCCCAACCTTGAGGAGCAGCTCCTGGTTAGACTCCAATCTTCAAATGCCAAGCAGACATTTGAATTGAAAGCAGCTATAAGCCCGAGAGGATCGACTCCCAAGGGCTTCAAATGAATATCGAAAATCAAAAAGAGGGAAAAGGCTGGAGGGAGGACTTCATTCCCCTTGCAGCCATGTTTAAGCCTCATAAGTCCTCAGCAAGCTAAATTGGGGCTTTCAAAAGGAATAGGCTTTTCTGCTTTCTCAGGAACTGCATCCTTAGCCAAGCTAGGACAGAGAGTCTCAGTGTTGGAAGGGATCTTAATGAGGTCATCTAGCCAAGTGTTTTACAACTGCCAATCTGAAGCAAACTGTTCCCAGTCCTCAAAACTTTTTATAGCCTAGGACCTTTCTTAAGGCCTATAAATTTTAAAAAGCTGACCACATTTCTTTGTTCCTCCTGGATGGGAAAAGGGGGCTTCACCTGCTGTCTGCCAAGGATAAGGCAGTCTGAAATTGGGAATCCAGATATTTTGCTGGTTTAATAACTTACATTTGCAATCAATTAATTGACAATTATGGATTAAGCATATTGATGCCAAACAGCATGGTAGGTACTGGGGATAAAAAGCTTAAGCTGAAATTTCAAGTTCCTTCCTTCAAGGAACTTACATTCCATTGGAGATAACATATACATGTAGCACGTTGGTATAACCCATACATGACAACATCTGGAGGACTTAGCAAAAGATTCATATAGAAGGCAACGCATAAGTTGAGTCTTGAAGGATAGTAGGACTTCTTAGAGACTGAGGTGAGAAGGCAGGATATAATAGGCATGAGGGATAGCCAGTGTAAGATGCAGAAATGAGAAATGGAGTGCCATGTATGAAGACCTCTAAGAAGGCCAGTTTGACACGCAGTAAATGAAAGGGAACAGTATGTGGTAAGGCTGGAAGGGTAGACTGGGACCAGGTTTTGAGGGAATTTAAATTCAAAATACAAGTTTGCCTTTATTTTTATTCTACAAGTTGTCATTGGAGTTTAGTGTGTTTACCTTCATTTATATTCTAGAGGGAGTCATTGGAGTTTAGTGAGTAGGGAAGTGACAGGGTCAAACTCGAATTTGAAGAAAATCATTTTGGCAGCTGTATGAAGCATTGCTTGGGGTGAAATTTGGTGGAGGGAGACAAATTCACAGGCTATTGTAATAGTACAGGTGGGAGGTGATGAGGACCTAAAATGGAGGGAGGTACCTCATAGGGGCGGAGAGGAGGATATAAAAGATGTTATAGAGATAGAAGAGTAGCCAGGTGGTGCAGTGGATAGAGTCAGGACTGGAGTCACAAAGATTTATCTTCCTGAGTTCAAATCCAGATGTGTTGTGTAACCCTGGGCAAGTCACTTAACCTTGTTTGCCTCATTTCCCTATGTGTAAAATGAGCCGGAGAAAGAAATGGTAAACCACTCCAGTATCTTTGCCAAGAAAACCCCAAATGAGGCCACGAAGAATCAGACATGACCGAAAATGACTGAACAATGCCAACAACAACAGAATGGAGACAGAAGTGAGATTTCTCATCTGCTCAGACATATGGGCTGATTTAGAGTTAGGAGTCAAGGGTAGTGCTAAAGGTGCAAACTTGGATGACTAGAAGGATGGTCTTGTTCTTGAAAGATTTAGGCAAGTTTGTATGGGGGTTGGGTTTAAGGAGGTAAAGATAACGCATTCTGCTTTGAACATATTGTTTACTATGTTGATAGGCTATCCAGTGGGAAATGTCTAAGAGGCATTTGGTGATATAAGGCTAAAACCCAGAAGAGGGTGTAGGCAAGATTTATAGTTCTAGGATTCATCTATACAGAAATTATAATTAAAATCATAGTGGAGGGGCACCCAGTGCCAGAGTATACATAGAGAAAAAGGAACCCAGGACAGAACTTTGGAAATATACCCATAGTCAGGGCATATGAATGAAGATCTAACAAGGAGACTGAGCTGGAGCAATCAGACATGTATCTGTCTGATTTTCCTCACAAAACAGAGGGCTAGATTCAAAATCAATAAAATGTAGGTTCAAATCCTGCCTTAGACACTTAGTAGGTCTTTGATCTTGGGCAAGTCTCCTAACTACTCTGGGCCTCAGTTTCCTTTTCTGTAAATGAGACAGTTGGTGTCAATGACCTTTCAGTTTCATTCTACTTCTAAATTCTAGGATCCTAGATAAATGTGACCTTTAGAGATGATCTGGTCTAGTCCACCCATTTTACAGATGGAAAAACTGAGGCTGGGGGGGAAAGTGACTTGTCCAAGGTCAAATAGGTAGTAAGTAGCAGAGTTAAGTAGCAGAAGCTAGGTCTCCTCATTCTAAATCCAAGACTCTCTGTTCTATTCTTCATTGCCTCTCAACAATGTCATTGGGTTTGGAAAATACTGATCAAATTCATTTTCTTGACTCTAGGCTACCCTGCATCACAGATACATAGGGATCTCTCTTGCTCATTAAAATTGGGAGATTCTACAAGGTTCCTTGGCAAGTTGGTCCACTCCCTTATAGTCCTCTATTTCAGGGTGTTCTTTCTCAAACCCAGCACAAGTTCCATGTGCTATATCAGAATCTTATGCGCCTTGTGGTCATCTCGTGATGCCCCAGACAGTTGAGTGGTATTTCTGCCTTTATGGATTTACTTATGACATTCTGCCTTCTTGGGACAGCCATCTATCTCCCAGCTTCCTCATCTCTTTCTGTGTCTTAGCTCCTCTTAAAAGCCCAGCAAAAGTCTGGCCTTTGGGAAATTGCTACCTGACCACAAGATACCATTGTGATTTTTTCATTTCTTTTTCTTTCTTGCTTTCTTGCTTCCTTGCTTCCTTGCTTCCTTCCTTCCTCCCTTCCTCATTCCCTTCTTTCTTTCTTTCTTTCTTTCTTTCTTTCTTTCTTTCTTTCTTTCTTTCTTTCTTTCTTTCTTTCTTTCTTTCTTTCTTTCTTTCTTTCCTTCTTTTCCTGTACCCTTACAGTTCTTATTATCCATTTGTTGCCCTCTCATAGCACCTTTATTATATATTTCGTTCTTCTTGCATGTGTTTGTATTGTTTCCTCCATCCATATCTCCAATTAGAATCTACGTGTCTTTGGGGCAGAGACCAATGTCTCATATGATTTTTTGTTTGTTTAACTGTGCTGTGTTCTGTGCCATAAATACCTGTTAGCTGGTTGATCATTAGAATGAGTTGCAGATTTATTTGGAATTAGAAAAGACCTTAGGAATCTTCCTGTTTGACACCCTTGCTTATTTTCTAGATGAAGAAGCCAAAGCCTGGAGAGGCAAAATTTTTCAAATACTGTTTTGTGGCAGACCTAAGGATAGAATCTAGGTCTTCTGACTTAGTCTGGTGCTTCTGCACTCTGTGACTGAAGCTCATTTCATTTTCATGGTGGAGATAGAGGAGAGCCTCTATCACCAGTATGGCATAGTGGAAAGAATATTGGATTTGGGGTTCGAAACCTAGCTTTGTTTCCTGACTATGATACCTCCAACCTTTAAAATGTGGGTCATTACTTCAACCAACCCATTGCCTCAGTTTCTTCTTCTGTAAAATGGGAAGTTTGGATAAACTGACCTTTAAGACACCTAGTTCTCATTCCTATGATCCCTATTCCACTTCTTTCCATACTCTGAAGATGAGATTCCATGGAAAGACAGATTGAAGATGCTTATTTTTTCTCGTTTTCAGAATCCTAGAAATTCTGGAGAAACCTCTCCTATGGAAAACCCTTAGTGCTAAAAGCAGACAATACAGTAACTTCATCTCTTCTCTTGCTAAAGAACTGTCCTGATCCATCTGAAAGGAGACTGCCTCATAGAGTTAGATGAATTCTTTTGGCATGAGAGCTGCAATGCCTCCAGAAGATATTAAATCAGAGGTTTTCATGCCACGTCTCAAGTAAGGGGCTTCCTAATATGCAAGAATAGTATTTTCAGCCACAAAAGGGATTGAGTTATATAAAAGGAGAAATCCAAAATGTGATTTGCTTTGTGTACCAACAATAATAACTCCATATGCTTCGAACTCTGGCCACCTTCTTCCAGAGCACTGAACCTACTTGTTTAAACATTTGTCATTTTTAAATGTGCTAAGTCCCATAAAATTTGAATCAAAGCAAAGTATCAGAAAACTGCTGCCACCCCAGCTTGTGGCATGAACACGAATAGGAAAAATATAATTTTTTTCTTTTTCCTACTTTTTTCTATACCTCCATTCTTACCAGACTATGACCTCTCTGAGAGGATGATAAAAGGTAAAATTTATGGACTCCTTTTCAGAATAACACTTTTAAATGTACAAAATATATAGGATTAAAAAGATAGGATTTTTATGATATAGGTTCACAGACGACCTCAAATCTATACATGACTCCTTGGGGGTCTAGGGACCCCAAGTTAAGAACTCTTTCCCTAAGAGATCATTGGTGACATTGGAATTAATAAAAGTTTATTAAATGAATGAATAAATGATTGAACTGGAATTCCTGCTTATCATACTTTAAAGTACAACTTGCTCCTTGGTTGATATATGAGAGCATTTTTCCCTGCAAGAGAGATCTCTCCTACCTTTGAGGGACCAATCCAGGAGGATTCTCCTCCATTACAAAATGTTCTTCCTTTAATTTGGTCAAATCCATTTAAAAATTATCTGTTGAGCATCTATTCTTTTTTATGATAAGTTAATTTTTTTATTTTTAGTTTTCAACATTCACTTCCTTAAGTTTTAAATTTTCTCCCCCTTCCTCTTCCCCAAGATGTCCTGCAATCTAATATAGGCTCTACATATATATTCCTAGTAAACATATTTTCACATTAGTCCTGTTGTATAGAAGAATTAGAATGAACGGAAGGAACCATGAGAAAGAAAAACAAAACAAAACAAAATAAATGGTCTGCTGAATATCCATTATTCACTCAGCAGAGTGGTTGGGAGGGTGCAGAAATACTAGGGAAATCAATATAGGACATGGTTGATCCTGCACCGAGTGAGTGCTCGTCATTGTTCTGAGAGGATATAAAATAAACATCAGGAAAATCAAGTCCAGAAGCAACATAAAGAGAATAGTATTCAAAAGGATAAACATATATATGTTTAGAGAGGTAGCTTTAACTAGTAAGGGGAATCATATAAAATGAAGGGGGAAGATTAGACAGAGCTAAATCATTTTCAGCACAGTGTGGGCCATGAATCCTATCTCAACAGGTCACTGCTGACCAAGTGTTGTTTACAGTCGCTCTTGGTGGTGATGATATAGGCATCCAAGGAACCCAGCCAAGCTCATTTCAGGAGAAGTTTTGTGCCCTGGCATTTGGAAAAGGAAACTATTTTTGCTCATAAAGAGATAAAATTTACAGTGGAAATCTGTGGGAGAGAATAAATATGAATCCCCATGATGTCATTTTATGAGCCTCTTTATGGATTGTAATCACCCATTTACAGTTTTCTGGATATTAATTTTGTTGGCGGAGCTCTGGGACTCACCAGGACAGAATATTCAGGGCTGTTGTGGAGAGCTCAGAGGCAAGGAATTCCAACTGGTGAACAGACCCAGGAAAAAGAGGAGGACCAACATAGAACCAGGCAAAGAAGGCCAACATAACTCTTAGAAAGGGGGTCAGTGGACAAAACTGAGCAACCCAAAGCTTTTCACCTTGAGTGGACAGCAGAATAGAAGTAAGAGTGGTGGTCCTCCTTCTGGTTTCTTCTTTTTAATTTTCAGTTACTTTAATTGTCTCATTCTCTCAAATTGGAACTGTTTTCTAGATGCCATTTTGCTCTTCTACTGGACATATTCACATTTCAAGTTCCATATATAAATTGTCACTTGAGACATGAGATTTGACTCTAACATCCTCTTTGGCTTTAAATCTAAAATTCTGTGATACTATTTTATGATCTTGGGCATTTTCAGGAGGCCCAGATTGGAGGAGGAGGGGTCAGTGTATGTGAATTGTTCCATTTCACGTTTGGGTCAACATACCTGGGGTCTACTCGGCCCTGTCAAAGTAAGTTTGGACAATTCACATTACTTTTTGGAGCTTCTGTTTCTTCTTTGGTTTACTCACTTTACAAGATTGTTGTAAGCAAAGATTCATAACCAGGAGAGAACAAGACACTGGTTGTGAAAAGTAGTTCAGTGTCTACAGTGCAGAGCATGTCAAGTATAGTAGTAAGAGAGATCTGGGAATAATACTAATGATAATGATTATAATAAAAGCTAGTATTTATATAGTGATTTAAGGTTTGCAAAGTGCTTTACACATGTTAACTCATTTGAATGCATCCTTTTTTCATGCCCTTGAACCCTTTAGCAGCATCTGGGGAAGCCTATGGACCTTTTTTCAAAATGATGCTTTTAAATGCATAACAAAATAAAATATATAGGATTAAAGGCTAATTGTATTGAAATGCAGATATCAAAATTAAAACAAAAGCAAAAGTAAGTTCGTGAACCCTGTAAGTTAAATTAAGTAAGTTAAGAACCCCTGGTATAGATGCAGATTGAATGCTGGGACAAGAAGTTTAGACTTCCTCTAGTTGGCAGTGTGGAGCTGTTGAAGGTATTTGAATGTTTTGTATCATAGATGTACATTCCCCAAAAGGAGTGAGCTATCAAGGTGAATAATGTCTGGGGCAGAGGTGGAGGTGGGAAGGAAGAAGCACAGAAAGTCTCCTTTTCTCTGTAGTTATAACTGAAACTGAGACATAGCTGAACCAGGACTGAAAAATATATTTTTCCATTTTGATAAATGGGTCTCCAGTACTATAAAAACATTTACTTTCTGTGTCTCTGACTCTCTGTCTGTCTCTGCTTGTCTTGTATCTGTCCGTGTCTGTCTTTCTGTCTCTATCTCCCTCTCTTTCTGTCTCTCTGTCTCTGTCTTTCTCTCTCTCAATCTCTGTCTGTCTTGTCTTTCCGTGTGTGTCTGTCTCTATCTCTTCCTTTCCCTCTTTCAGTCTCTCTGTCTCTGTCTCTCAATATCTTGCATTAGTGAGTTGTTTAAGGTCAACAAGCTCATAACAGAAAGATCTATGTCTTGAACGCAAGTCTTTATGTCTATAAGAGCAGTCCTGTTGTTTTTATTACATCATAGTGGCTTTTCATGGCTATCTAAGTTGGGTCCTGTTGAAGGTGCTAACCAATGAAGGCTCAAACCTTGTCCTTAGGGAACTAGTAGTCTAGCTAGGAAAAAAGGAGATTATGGTAGCATTGTTCCTTGCACATAGTATGTTCTTAATATTGGAGGGGCAAATGATTGACATTATGAGGCAGCAATGTGGTGCAGGAGAAGACTGTGTGCTGGGTTTGGAGTCACAGGACTTGGGTTTGAATCTTGCCTCCACTACTTATTACACTGTAAATTTGTACATATTATGCAATGTCAGTGGACTTCAGTTTCCTAGTCTATAAAATTAGAAAGTTGGACAAGGTAACCTTTGAAATCTCTTCCATCTTTAAGTCTGTGATTCTATAATCTAATACTGGTGTAGTGATAGAATGCTGGGCCTGGAGTCAGGAAAAATTGAGTTCAAATCCAACTTTAGATCTTTATTAGCTGTGTGATCCTGGACAAGTCACTTAATTAATAATAGCATCTGCCTCCTAGGGTTCTTGTGAGGATAAAATGAGATAATATTTGAAAAGCACTTAGCACAGTGCTTGGCACACAGTAGGCCTTATATAGATTCTAGTTACTAGTCTACTCCTACTACTGCTACCACTACTGTTACTGCTTCTGCTGCTACTATTACTGGTAAAGGTGAGACTACATGAAACACTAAGACCTCGACCTCTGAGATTCTATTGGACTTTGATGCAGTATATAGTTTTAAGCTTCACTAAGACTTTTGGGACACCCTGTCATCAAGAGTTACTAAGTGTAACAGGATTTCATGGAGGCCAGTTTCTCAACATATTGGTCTGACCTCTCACACTGGGATGATAGGGTACAAGGTCTTCGAATAGAACTAGTCAGATCATTTGGCAGCACTCTGGGTTTCTGTGGTTGTTTTTGACATATCCCTCTGGTGATGATGCAGGGACTCTGAGAGACAGAGGGATCTTTAATTGTTTTCAGTGACAGTCATGTGACCAATATGGTGACTCCAATCCAGAAAGTCAAAGCACTGGAGTTGCTTCATTTTGTTTTGATGAGTCTTCATCTTTTAGTCACTTGTTTTTTTCTTTTGTTTGTTTGGTCTGATGTGGAGCTGGCAAGGTTTGTTCCACTCTGAAGGGTTGATGAGGAGAAGCTAAGGGGTGGAGATTCTTTGGGAAGTTGAAGACATAATGATGATGATGCCTAGTTCTCATTGCGTAAATGACCCAGCCAAGTCCTTGCTCATATACTGAATGGCTCTCTCATCCTACTCGGTACCTTAGTCCACAGAGAGAAGGCCAGTTCTATTGCTCCTAGCTCCTAAACCTCTTGCTGCCAGTCATCTCTGCAGAAGGATCTCTTCTCAGACTACACTTTCTACAATTATCTCACTGAGGAGGAAGCAGGGCAGGAGGTTTCTACTCTCTTGGATGGACCATAGTTGACAAGTGAGTTTTAGCACCAGGGAGAACAGAAGCGGAGGAGGAGAGAAGTCAGAATTTCTGTATACTTAGAGGGTAGGTAGGAAAAAGACAAGAAGTCAGATTTTTGATTTATGAAAAAAAAATAGTCACCTAGAAAGAAGGAAATGGCAAACCACCCTAGTATGTTTGCTAAGAAAAACCCAAATGGGACAACAAAGAGTCTGACATGACTGAAATGACTGAACAATAACAGGGAAGCCAGGAGATAGAGGTGAGGAAGCAGTGCATTCCAGGCATGGGAGAAAGCCAGAGAAAAAGTCTAGATTCAAGAGGTGGAATATCTTGTTCATGGAACAGCCAGGAGTCCAGTGTCACTGGATCAGAGTATGTTTCAAGAAGTAAGATATAAGAATGCTAGAAAGGTAGAGGGGGGAGAGAGGTTTAAAGGGCTTTGGAACCAAGCGGAAGATTTTATATTTGATCTTGGAGACGATAGGGAGCCACAGGAGTTTACTGAGTAGGAGAGTGACATGGTCAGACATGCGCTTTAGGAAAACCACTTTAGTGACCGAAAGAGGATGGATTGGAATGGGGAGAGACTAGAGGCAGGTAGACTCACCATCAGCTATTGCAATAATCCAGGTATAAGGTGATGAGGGCCTTCACCAGGGTGATGGCAGTGTCAGAGGAGAGAAGTGGGGCATATCTGAAAGATGCTGCAAAGGTGAAATTTCCCAGCCTTGGCAGCAGATGGGATAAAGGTGGTGTGAGGAAGTGAGGAATCCAGGATGACTATTAGGTTGCCAACTTGGGTCATTTGGAGGATGGTAGGGCCCTTGAATGTAATAGGAAGTTTAGGAACAGGGGATGGTTTTAGGGGAAAGATAATGAGTTCTATTTTGAATATATTGAGATTGTTATTCAGTCATATCCAACTCTTCATGGTCCTATTTGGAGTTTTCTTGGCCAAGATACTAGAATGGTTTGCCATTTCCTTCTCCAGCTCATTTTATGGAGGGGGAAACTGAGGCAAATAGGATTAAGTCGGAATATTGAGATTAAGATGTGTACAGGTCATCCATTTGGTGTATCTGAAAGGCAGTTGGAGATGTACAATTGAAGGCTAATACTGAGGTTAGAGGTGGATAGATAGGTTTGAGGATCATCAGTGTAGAGGTGGTTATTAAATCCACAGAAGCTGATGACATGACCAGAGGGTGAAGAGGAAGAGGTCCAGGACAGAGCCTGTGGGTCACCTACAGTTAGAGGGCCAGCCCTGGAATATCCACCCCAAATGGCTATAGTAAAAATAAGAGCTGGACAGCCCTTTCCCAAACTCCTTCTTTCAAGTCAAGTAAACAAACATTTATTAAACATTTACTATACGCCGGACATTGTGCTAAACACTGGAAATACAAATACAAACAGAAAGTGTGACAATCCTTGCCCTCAAGGACCTTCCATTCTATTGAGAATGATAACGTAAGAGGGAACTGAAAAGACGGTGGTGGGTAGATGGGTGGTGGTAATGGTACCCAGTGCAGGGACATGGTAGAGAAAGTCCACAAAGTCCAGAGAACAGCCTGGAGAGAAACAGATATATAACTGGTCTGGGCATTTTCCTTAAAATGGAGATTCTGAGAAGAACCAGATAATCAGAGGAAGACGCCACAACTAGGTCATGTGATTGGAATCTTCATTGTTCATCCCTAAATCACATATCTAGGAAAGATTTTCTGTATCTCCAGATTAGGGTCCTTTCCGCCCAACAGTCTTTTATACCAGGAAAGAGGCAAGCCTCCAATGGGAGAGTGACATCTGCCTGGGAATAATGGTGTTCTAACATTTCATTGGTTGAAAGGTCTATACAGGAAGGATGCTTTGAATGTTTAATGCATCCAGTTGTATTTGGCAGGACCTGCTGTTTGGCCATATGCAGATAAGGTCTGCCAGCGGTTTAACTTAGTAGATAATTAGATCAAGCCTCCCATATTTTATCCAAAAGCATCAACCAAACCAATACACAAGGTACTGCTCATTATCTCATAGTGGGCCAGTTAGGGGGGTATCCCCAATGTGGGCTTGCACCTGGGCATTGGAAAGAACAGTGTTAATCTCATCAAACATAACACTGGGGCAATTAGCTGAATCCATACCTGTGTGTCGTAATACTATTAACAGCTAACATTTTTATAGTGCTTCAAGGTTTACAATGGACTTTATATATAGCCTTTCATTTCATCCTCACAACTTTGTCATCTTGGTGCTATTAATATCCCCATTTTACAGATCAGGAAACTAAGGCAGAGAGATATTAAATGATTTAACCAAAGTCACACAGCTAGTGAGTTTCTGAGGTAGAATAGGGAAGAAATCACAGATGAATTGGAGACACAGGACTAACACACATGAAACAGGGCAAAGGGTCCCATGAGCTTATAATCGAGTGCTAAGTTTTGTGTTACAAACTAGATATTCTGTGTCAGTTCCAAGGACAGATCAGTCAGTCATTGTTCAGCGGACAAGGGTGGGCCCTGAGATGGACCTTGAAGGATGAGTAAGGTTCGAATAGGAGGTGGGCAAGAGGAAGGCTCTTCTAAGGGAGAAAACCAGGTATACACTGGATACAATGAGCAAAGACATAGAGCCTGAGCTAAGGATAATTGTGTATGACCATCCATTGGAAATAGGTTTGTGCTCAAATACCGAGCCCTTATGGCAGCTTGGAAACTGGTGACAGGTTAAAAACTGCAACAATACAGTCATAAGTGGTCAGAACTTAATAAGTGCAAGAACACCAAGATTGCTGTGCATATGATCATGAGTGACTCACTACAAAAACGAATCTGCAATGATTTTAACATATACATTCTTGTTATCACAGAGGAAAATATATTTGTAACATAATTGGGCAATTATTTCTTGCTTAAGGCATCATTAAGGAGTTTTTAGCATGAACCCCTTGAATCAATGTCATGAACCTCCAAGGGGTTCATGGGAACTTCTGGGATAAGGGATTAAGATGGGATGAATGGTATAGGCAGCTTCTAGTGAGGAACTTCCACTATCAATGCAGAACATCCCCTTTGAAATGTGCAGTCTTAGAGAGTTGCCTCAAGCACAGAGAGGATAGGTGATTTGTTTAGGGTCATATAGCAAATGTATATCAGATGCAGGACTTGAACCCAAGACTATAAAGCCAGGTGACTATGCCGTGCTGCTTCTCGTACACATATACATTCTCATACGCGCATCATGAGGTCATGTAATGGTATGCTAGGTATGTGATACAGATAGTAAGTTCTTTAGGAAGTCAGTGGAGATGGGGGGCATGATCAGTGTGGGCTGGAGGCAATTGGAAAACACTTTAGGGGAGACTTGGGCTGCACCTTGAATGATGGGTTAGGTAGCAAAGAATGGGAAGAAATCAATTAAGTTCAATTCAATAAAACTTTATTAAGTGCCAGGCACTGTGCTAAACACTAGAGATACAAATAAGAAAAAAAGACAGTCTCTGCCTCCAAGGAGCTTACAATCTAATAGGAGAAGACAATACACAAAAAAGGACCTGAAAAAGAGGGGAGCACTGGGGTACCCTATTGGCTCACTCCAATAGAATGTGTGATGGGATACAGAAAAGATTTGACTTCACTTTTACCTGTAATCTTCCCAAAGATGACTTTGTTATATTTATGCCTCATGGAAATGGAGTCTAGCATCAGGCAGGGCATGAAAGTACTTGGGCTTGGGTGTGGGTTTAGGTTGTAGGCTTGGCAGTGCTGTGGCAGAATGATTGCATTGAGAGGATCAATTGACCAGTGTGTAAGTTAATTCAATGTGAAGTTATACATGGAAGTTATATAGGATTCCATGCCCTCTTGGGGAGGGAGGGAAGAAAATCTGGAACTCAAAATTATATAGAACCAAGTGTTGTACACGAAAAATAAAAAAAAAAATAAAATAAGAAACAAAAAAACAAATAAATACTTCTGCTGCCTATTTGTCATTTGGTTTTTGAATGCAAGGGTGGGTATCAAAAACCATTATGTTAGGGACGATGAGTTTTTAGCCTTGTATGGCAAAAGAAACAGGAAATGGTCTGCTTGTATCTGTCTACCGATATGTAGTGTTTCTAGTGAGTTAGTGGTCAGATAGAAAGATTGCCACCCCTTTCTTGCATTGCTTTTCTGAAGCCAAAATAGGTGTCACATGTTTGTCTAGGTTAGAAGAGTTATTGTTACACACAGGTTAAAGTCTAAACTTCTTAGCTTTGTTGGTCATGCTATGTAAAATCTCTCTGAGCCTTATGTATGTTTCTTTATATATGTTTTCTTATATATGTTTCCTTATATACAAAACAAAGACAAAAATACCCGTCCTTTTTTTTTTTACTTTATTCGCTTTTTGTAAGGAGAGTGCTTTGTAAGTTTGTTATTATTACTGTCAAGTTTTTTCATCTTATAATGCATAGAGTTCAGATGGAAACAGTCCTAGGTGAGATTGCTATCCTACTATTTTTCTTCTATTTTTAATTTCAGCGGTCTATTGCATAGACAGATAAAATGACTGCTTTTTTATACAAATAAAAGGATTGAGATGTAAGTTTGTATTTTGTAGGCTCACTGAAAACATCTTCAGGAAACTCTGGCAGCAGACAAGATGATGGGGATGATATGTACTTCATCCTGTCCCAGAATGGTTTTGATTTCTTCCACTAGTTCGCTATATTTTTAGAGCTTTTCATTCCATGTCATTTGGAGGTTATAGGTATTTGGCACAGCCCTATCCAATGAAAACATTGTTCCTGGATTTTTACAGGTCAGTTTTATGTTTGGGGGACTGTGGGCAACAATTTTGCCTTTGATGATGCCTGAGTTCTAGTCCAGTTTATTTGTCGAATTCTCAAGGCCTTTTGTGGGATCCAGGGAAAGTTGGTAAATATCTTCTATGTACCACTGGCCAATTGATTGTGTTTTTCTATGTATTTGGTACATGGTAAAGTTTTGAAGCCTGCAATAATACACTGCATAGTTTCTACCCTTCACTTGCAAAACCTGCACTGATTAATAAATTTGGATTCTTTAAGGTGATCATTTGGTAATTTCCGGTAGGAATGCTGGTATAATATCACTACAACAAATTTTCTGCTTCTGTACAAATCCAATTGACCTATCCATTTGTTTAGTGCAATATTTTTGATCGACATATTATTAGTTGAGTTCATGCCACTCTTGTCCACAAATGGTCTTTTGTTTGCCTCTTAGATCTCAGCCATTTCATAGATTTCATCAAATGCCTAGCCAACAGCAGGTAAATTTATTAAATTCAGTGGCATTTTCAATTGCTCCATGAAATGTTATCCATTAGTTTCAGAAGTATTTCTGTGATTTTTTTAGCTTGTTTATTGTTGTCGTCATCATCATCATCATCGTCATCGTCATCATCACCACCTTACAGAGTAGTTATAAAGTCTCACACTGATATAACATTATTATTACTATAATTGCTGTTTCATGCTAGGATAAGAGTTAAGAAGACCATAGGAAACACTCAGCATAGGCTGCTGCTTTAAGAAGAATTTCCTCCCTCATCTTCCAGTCATAGAATATTAGAAACAGGGGGCGGAGTCAAGAAGGCAGCTGGGAAGCAGTGACTGGCGTGAGCTCCCCACCAAGTTCCTCCAAAAACCTATAAAACAATGGCTCTGAACCAATTCTAGAGCTGCAGAACCCACAAAGTGGCAGAGGGAAGCAGGGCCCCAGCCCAGCACAGCCTGGAT
>CM053624.1:44360277-44403611 GCA_028646595.1 Phalanger gymnotis | reverse complement strand
TGATAGAATCATAGGGTTTAAAGTTGGGAAAGGCCTAAGAAGAACCTTTAGGCCAAATTCCTTCTTTTAGAAATGAGAAAATTGAGTAGTCCAGAGAGTTTGAGTGACTTGCCCAAAGATACACAAATTGTAAATAGTAGGGCTTAGATTTGCACATAGGTTTTCTAACTCCAAATCCGGTGCTCTCCAGAAAGATAAAATTAGAAATGATGGTTGGGGCTTGATTTTGAAGGCCCCTGAGTGCCAAGCTAAGAAATTTGGACTTTATCCTGCATTTAATAGGGAAGCATGAGGAGAGTGGCATTCAGAAACCTCAGGTGCTTATCATCTAGTCTCATCTCAGAGGCCCAGTATTCTCTGCAGAACCTAAAACTTTAGTGAAATTTGGAATTCCCTAATCTTAGATTCTCCTAGCCTGGGGCAAGGTGCCATTTACCTGATTGTCCAGGCTTTCCCTTTGAGTTGTGAAAATTCCTTCCTGAATCAACCTCAAAAACAGAATAAAGTTTTTTTAAAGTGACTCTTATGTACTAAGCAGTGTGCTAAACCTTGGGAATACTATATTTATCCTTACTCTCCCAAGACTAAGGCCATAGGTCATCTCACCTGTCTTTCTGATTGGTTTTGATTAGTTTCTCTAGTCCCCAGGCTCTCTGAGATACTTCCTTTTTTTCTAGAGGCTTAAAAACATTAAATTGCTATATAAGATGTTCCCATTCCTGTGATTTAAAAGCATCTTTGACTTCCTAGGGTGGTTTTCCATCTGCATTGCCAATTTCTCAGAGAATTAAACATTTAGTGCCCAATAAGATACTTTTCTAGGCTGAATACATCTTGGAAATGTATCCTTGCCCCCTCTGGGGGGTCAATTAATGTGCAGTTGGAGCCAACTTTCACTAATTTGCCAAAGCAGAGATTTTTGTGGCTGATGAAAAAAAGTATCATTTATATTTGGCTGAAACGTAACTTAGGCAGAAGGGGCAAAAGTAGAAGTCAGCTACCACAGGCTTTAAAGGAAAATGGCTGGGGGGCAGGGAGGAAGGGGATGGAGAAGAAGAAAGGAAAACACAATAGGCCTAGTTTGCATATTGAAGGTTTATCTAAAACCTGAGGAAGAATTTGCTTAGGACTTTTTTTTTTCCCAAAGGAAATCATGAACAGGCATTGGCCAGCTTTAAGGTTATCCAGAATTCTAGAAGATGGAAAATTTAGGAAGTCAGATGATTGTGAACTTGAAGAGCTTAGGTTTAAATATTTTAGGACCTCAATGGATCTACAATCTCACTGATGCAGTTATTCTGTCCCATGTGGTTGTCAGACAGCAAACAAACATTATTAGGCAAGATATACCTTGCCTTCAAAAAATTCACATTCCAGTGGAGGAGACTACATGAAAAGTAGGTCATTTCAGAGGGTAGGCACTAGCAGTGGGGGTGGGCATGGGTGGGTGGAGAGGAAGACTAGTAAATATACGTTAAACTTCAGCCTTGAACCTTTGAATTAGGGCTTCCCAATTCCAAGGCTAGGTCTGTATCTACTATGCCATACTAACTCTCTGTGAAAGTCATTTGCAAAAAGAAAATGATGCTTAAAAACTGGGTCGTCTTTATTATGGCAAATGGCTAGTTAAATACACAGACCTAGGGATGTGTTGCATTTTTTCCTGGAAGAAAAACAGAATCCTAATTTCTTAGATTTTTTTCAACCTTTCAATGATGCTACATTCCTGTGAACCATTGAAAAGAATCAAAATCTCCAATCTCAAAAAGAATCTCAAAAGAGATTCATCTCAAAATATTGAAAGACTCAAAATGGCAGATGACATATACGCAAGGAATATATGTATGGTGTGTGAAAACAAGCTGCAGGCTGTTACCCATAGTGAGGTACATGCAAGAAGTATAGCATGGGACAGTAGAAAAGGCACTGGGCCTGGAGTTGGAGGCCCTGAGTTTGAGTCCTAGCTCTGCCACACACGGCAAGTCACATATTGTCTCTGGGATTCTGTGTCCTCGTTTTAAAATGAGAGGGTTGACCTCCAAGGTTTTTTGACATCCAGATCTATGATCCTAAATGATATAAAAGATATCATCATAGACATACATTCCCAGAAAAAAAGGGTGAACTGGTTTTCTGGCAAGAATGAAAGGTGACAGTTGGATTACCCAAGTGCGATATTGTTACCTGAAAAAAATATTATAAGACTTAGAAAGACCTTCAGAACTTTGGATAGCTCCTGTAGTGAATCTTCATGGGAGAATGTGGACAAAAATAATACAGGATGAGAAAGTGTGGATGGATTGTGATTTCACTGGGGGAAGAAATATCTATGCTGAAGAAATCATGGATCCGTTGATGCATGCAACACAGGGGAGCAAATGCTCATAAAATTGTGTGTTTTGAGAATTCTTCATGATGAGTCCCCAGTCAACGCCGCAGTTATCTTGCCTCAAGAGGGACCTCTTCTCAGGAGCACCTAGGATAGGTTACCTTCTTCAGCCTAGTAAATGTACTTGCTAAGGTCCCATTGCATTGTTGAAGATATTTGCAGGGGTGTAACAGAGTGCCTCACTAAGCAATCCAAGAACAAAGAGGGCTACAACCCAGAAATCAGCTCCAGCTTTAATTCCTCAGTGCTGTAGCCATTAACTTCTGTTTTGTATGCCTTCCTAACTCTGGTAGTAGGAAAATTTTTATTTGAAGTGACTCTTCTATCCATTCTACTACATAAATACACATGTAAAATATAAACACATCTATTTCTATGTGTGTGTGTGTGTGTGTGTGTGTGTGTGTGTGTGTGTGTGTGTGTATAAATATATACATTCTTTTCTGAGTAGATAAGATAAAGTGAGTGCCCTTTCAAGGATCTTCTCTCTCAGAGTAAGCTAATGAAGAGGGAGTCTGCCCTAGTTCTTCCTGAAAGGTGCGTTTTACTTTTGTTCCCACCTGAATCTTCCTTCAGTTGGAAAGCTACTTTGGCTGTGTGGGTGTTACCAGCAGGTGGTGCTGCCTGGCAGTATTTCCTGTGTAGGTGAAGGAATTTTGGTTTAGTCATTCCTTTCATAGCATACCTCTCTCCCTCCACTGGGTGGAACTATCTGAGTCACCATTCTCTATTTTTTCCACTAAGTGTGCTTGTGGAGGAAACAGTAGGAAGATAGTATCATACACACGTACCCATTTCTTTCAAGTGACCATTCTAGCTACCTAGCTCACTTTAGTTTAAGGAGAGAAAACTTGGAGTTCTATTTAAATGCTGCTCTTTGGAAAATTCCTAAAAAATGATGAATAAAGATTGAAATTCTGTTTTACTCAGATTGCCTAGTTAACGAAATGGACCTTAACATTTTACCTAATTTCTGTGTATCATTCCCAGACACTATCTTTATCTCTTGTAACTTTCACATCTGCAGTTAAAGACATAACACACCACAAAGAATTTATGAATAATCGTAGTTGTAATAAGTGTAAACTAGCTTTTTGAAAGCATGAATTAAACCATCAAATAAACAATTAAAAAGGACATATAAAAATTTAGGATTTAATTCATGCTCTCTTAAGGGAGAGACAAAAAAGAAAATCAGAGCCTGCCCTCAAGGGACTTACATTCTACTGGTGACACAATATGTAAAAGAGCTAGGTAAATGCAAGGTAATTTCACAAGATCTAGGGAAAGAATCCCAGCTCCAAGAACTCTAATTTTGTACTTACAGGAAGCCTGAGGAAGTAGGCACTTCTTGTCTCATTTCTCTGACAACTTGCTGGGACAGTGAGAGGCAGAAAAAGGCAGAGGAGGCAGAATTCCACCATAAAGTAGGAAACAATCAGAACTAAACATGTTTGGAAATCTTCAAGACTGGCAGGTTCTCTTGCAGTCCTCCCCACCCCCTTCTGTGGCATTTTGGGTGTCTGGGTAAACTGAACCCTTTAAGAATTGCATTAAGATGCAAGAATAAAATGATGGAAAGCACAAAACAACAGTGTCTCTTTTCCAAAGCATGATTGCATGATTTTATGTTGGCTCCTCAGAAAGTTTCAGTTTGGACCCAAAATGTGGAATTATACTTACAGGTCTCTAGGAAGTGAGTCAGAGTGAAATGCTACTCAGTGCAGGGTCTTGATTTGAAATTGAGATGCAGTCCTGATGTTCATCACTTGTATTTTGACAGGAATGCTATAGTCTCCTCAAAGCTCCCATCCAGAGCCTGAAACTGGCTCAGGGGGAACAGAATTCATTCAACTGTGAAAAGCTATTCAGTTGACCTTGAACAAAGTTAGGCTGTGGTCTGAAGAGGCTTTTAACCACTAGAGTATAAGCTCCATCAGGTCAAGGACAGTATCTCTCTACATTCTGAATGTTTCCCAGCCCTTAGCACCATGCTTGGCACAAAAGTAATCTTTCTTGAATTGAATCGATAATACACTTTATTTCTTAAATATTTTATTTCTATCTCCTATTTTTATTTTGTCTTCATTTCCAGATATATCTCTTCCCCCACCTACCTACTACCCAGAGAACAACATTTCTCATAACAAAGACTAAAGAGAGAGAATAAAAGCAATTCAAGAAAACTGACAAATGCATCAAGCCTCTTATAGTGTATGCAAAGTTCCATAGCCATAGTCCCCTACTCTGCAAATGAAGGAGAGAGGCAAGTTTTCTCTCTGTCTCTTTTTAGTTTTATTAATTTTTTTGTCATTACATAACAAACATTTACAGATTACCCCAAATTTGGGAGGGGTCTCCTCTTACAAAGCGAAGCAATCAAATAAACAAATACTATGGTGACCCCATTTGTAAAGGCATGTGGCATTCCATATCTATAGCATTATCTACCTCTCTTAAAAAATGAAAACAAACCTAGTTTCTCTTCTCCTACTTCCACCTCACTGGAAACAAAAGGAAAAAAAAAAAGCTCCTGTATCAATATTGGTAGTCACATAAAACAAATTCCCTCGAAGGCTGTACACCAAAAATAAAATGTATTTGTCATCTGTATCCTAAATCCTTTGCTCTCTGTCATGGCTAACATGTTTTCAACATTAGTCCTTGGGAATCATGAATGATCATTGTATTGAATGTGGTTCTTACTGCTTTCAAAATTGTTTGTTTTTACAGTTTAGTTGTACACATTGCTTTCCAGTTCATTTCGTTAGTTAAAGTTAATTAAAGTCCTCAAAAGTGTTCATTTTAATAACATTGCTTCATGATATAAATCTTTCTGGTACTGCGACCTCACTCTGCATCAATCCGTAGAAATCTTTTCAAAGTCATCTACTTCCTCCTTTCTTACAAAGCAGCAGTACTCTATCACATTCATGTGCCAACAGGAGGGAGCAGAGGTGTATTTTCTTTTTGCTTCTCCAAGGTCAGCCATATTAAATGGTTAGTACATGCATGTAGACATGAAGGGGGAAAAACCCTTTTCCTCCTCTAGCCTGTGCTAAAATGACCAAGTTACACGTGCTAGAGACCAACAAATCCCTTCTGGAATGCTGTGGTGTACCTCTGAGTTTACTGTGTGCTGATATGCTGTAACACTCTGTCATGTTGTGTTAAAATGACCTTGACATATCTATGCCCTTGTTACAGAGATACAATAGCCTTTTCAAATCATAGAGGTTTGTTTGTGGTTCTCATTTGGGCTCCCTGGAAGGAGGTCAGAGGTTCCCATATACTTGACCAAATGGTGGTACTTAGAGCCAGTTATAACTAGAGTGGAATGAAGGGGATTTTGCTGTTTGCCAAATTTGGATGACCCTGATAACATTTCAGATAACAAATCTGGAGGATGCCAATGACATTTTCAGCCCTATAGCAGTAAAAACAATAGAGCTTAGCACCCAGTTAGCAAGTATAAGGATAGGGGATAGAGATTAGACCTATAATTGTAGAGGTATAGGAAAATCCTAGGTGAGGGCCCTCCTAACCAATGAAGATACCACATTCTATGAAACATGGTTTAGAGCACTAAGGGGCACTGAAAAGTTAAGTAACAGTCCAGAGCCACACAGCCAGTAGGTGTCAGAGACAGGACTTAACCCTCAGTCCTCCTGGCTTCTTGATTGCCTCCCTACCCACTATGCAAAATTGCCCCCAGCAAGAGAAGTGAGTTAAAATTGGCAGCTGTTCGACAACACACTGGAATGAGCTTCTCCACCACCTCACTCCTCTCTTCCATCAAGCACACTAGTGTCCTAGGATCTCTGAGTGTAAAAACTTTCTGCTCCCTACAAGATGATCAATTCGTATAACATTTAAGCATCTTCCAAACAGAAAGAGCTTCAATTTAGACATTTTCTTTCTGGAGGAACACCCAAACTGTAATAAAAAGACTCCTGCCTAACCTTTGCTATAGTTTTATAGACCACAATTATTTTTGATTTCTCCAGCATAAAATCTACTGGTGTGTGCTGGATTCTAAGTTACAGGCCATTAGGTTTTTTATAGTTGCAAGGAAACTGACCTTCCTTGGATTGTAGAATTTTAGAGCTAGTAGGACTTTGGATGCCTTGTGGGGTGGGAACAAACTCCTCATCTTTCGAAGTGAATGGTTTCCTTTAGGCTAGGAAGCGCCATTATGGTGTCTCTCCTGGGCCTGCCATTATGTGCTACTTTGTCAATCCTTTAGTCTGATGTCTCTTCGAATTTTTTCTGCCTTTTGGAAATCAGAGATGGAGTTATTCTTTTTGTTCCTTTGTCAGAGTGAGTTTATCTGTAGGCACAGTGAGTTTTTTTTGTGTGTGTGTGTGTGTGTGTGTGTGTGTGTGTGTGTGTGTGAGAGAGAGAGAGAGGGGGAGGGGGGGGGGGGGAGAGAAAGACAAAGAGAGAGAAGGAGGGAAGTAGAGAAGGAGGGAGAGAAGGGGGAAGAGAGAGACAAAGACAGAGAGAGACAGAGAAACAAAGACAGAGAGAGAGACAGATAAAGGGAGCGAGAGAGAGAGAGAGAGAGAGAGAGAGAGAGAGAGAGAGAGAGAGAGAGAGAGATCGAGAGAGAGATGCCTGGGTTTATTCAGAATTTAAATTCAGAGTTTAAATAAGAAGGAAAGAGCAGCATACAGAAAAAGGCTAACTTCCCTGTCTCTAGCTTGCCTGTCCTCTCTGCTTCATGATAGCTGATGGGCTCTGACACTCTCAATTCCCTTTCAGCTCCTTCTCCTGTCCCTCTTCCTGCTTTGGCTGCTCCCACCACCCTTGACTTGGAGCAGGTCTTGCCACAGCTCATAGCCTAGTCTCATGTCTCCTGCTGCATCTCTTTCTGTCCCTGGCCACAGCTGGATAGAAAGGCAGGTCATGGCGACTGACAGCACAGGACCCAGAAGCCAAAACAGGCATGGAGGCTGACAGCTTTAGTCTCCCTTAATGCTTCAGTTTCTACTCTCTGGACTTAAAGATTTGGAATCCCAACCCAAGAGTCTCTCAAGAAAGAAAAAGAAAAAAAGAGGGAAACTGAGGTTCATAGAGATTAATTTACTTGTCTATGGTCATATGTTAGAATTAGAACTCAAACCAGTCTTCTAACTCTAATCCACTATATATTGCCTCTAGAAAAAGAAATTATATATATATATATATATATATACACACATTACATATAATGTGCTAAATAGAATTATTATGTTATATATTGTCATATATTATTGTATATTATATATCTCAAGTAATTCATGTATAGTATTATATATAATCCATATGTGTGTATATATATGTATAGTTCCCTTCCATATCCCAGGGGCTAGGGGTGTGGTGCCCCCTTGATATGGAAAACCTGTGTAAGTTTTTGGCCCTTCCTCCCACCAGAGAAGAAGTCTGATTTGTTTTCTTTTTCTTTTATGGGGTGTTTACAGTACCTTAATGTAAAATTTAGATTGATATTATGTAATATTATATGTACATTTTGTGCATTTAGGAGTTTCTCAACTGTTTCCATTTAGTCCGCTGGTATTTGCATGTCATCTGTGGCTTCTGCAAAAGTCCCCCCAAATTCCCATTTAATTTCTTATGCCAACCTTGACATAGCAAAACTGCAATGGGGAAAGTTGTGATGTGGAAGGGACAACTGTATATTGGGAGAGACACCATGTACATATGTGAATACAGGCCATTGCAGCAGTCATAGTATAATGTGATGCCTCCGTAGCTGACACCCTGTACACATAAAATAGATTTAATAAGAAATAAAAGATCATTTTTGGGGGAGGCCTTTTTTAGGGAAGGTCTTTGTTGAAAGTGAAGCCAGAACTGAACTTTGAAGAAAACTAGAAATTCTAAGAAGTGGTAGTTGGGGTGGGGGAAGGGAGGGAGTGCATTCCTAGCTTAGGGAACAGCCTGTGAAGGGCCTGGAGATGATACGGAGTGTTGCGTCTGAGGAATAACGAGGTAGACGGTTTGGCTGGACTGAAGAGTGTGGGAAAGGGAGTCATGCATAATAAGGCTATAAAGCCAGGTTGGAGCCAGGTTGTGAACACCTTTAAATTCCAAACAAAAGAATTTATATTTGATCCTAGAGGTAAATGGGGAACCCATGGAGTTTATTGAATAGGTGAGCTATGGTACTTTGGGAAAATCACTTGGGCAACTGTGTGGAGGATGGATTTCAGAGAGTAGAGATTAGAAAGTCATTACAACAATCTAGGCAAAAGGTGATGAGAGTTTAAATGAAGGTGGACAGAAGTGAATGGAGAGATAGGAGTTGATGTAAGAGATATTATGGAGGATAAAATCTGGTAACTAACTGAATATGGGGGACAAGTAAGTGAGAAGTCCAGGATGGCTCCAAGGTAGCAAACCTGGGTGATGCCCTCTATAGAAATAGGGTTAATTCCCATCAACCATTAGCCATTGGCTTACCATTTGGGAGTCAAAGAAACTCTTTAGATAAGTACCGTTCCCTCAAAACATGGAGTAAGTTTTCCTTGAGGCTTCAAGATTAAAGCATGCAACTTGGTGTGACTTCATCTTACGACTGACCTTGATCTCTTCCTACCCCAGAGACAGAAGTTCCCCGAGAGATGTGGTCTTGGATAACAGAGTGGGAGATTTTTCTGGCAAGAGAACCCCAAATATGATGCCTCAAGGAGAACACCCCCCCCCCCAAGGTTCACCTAGGGCTCCAGGGCTAGAATGTCAGGCCACTTGTTTGTGAAAGGGATTTGATGCTTCATTAGAGAAAAACTAAGTACAAAATCCAGGCAAAGATTTATTAATTAGCCTCTGCTGAAAAAAGTAAATAAACTAAATGCCAGATTAGTAGCATCTCATAGACAAATAAATCCTTATTCTGGATTTGTCATTTTCCCCTGCTTTTGGCCTTATGTTTAACATCTTGAAGAAAGGAGAAGGGGCTGGCAGGTGTGGGGAATCAGTTCAAGGAAATTAAAATGACCCTTTAATTTAGTCTTGGTGACCAGCATGACTTTCAGAGACCTCAAGTGACTTGCTTATGGGTCAAATAGCTAGTAAGTGTCAAAGGCTAGATTTGAACCCAGAGCTGACTAACACCAAGTCTAGCACTCTACCTCCTTTTTCCATATTATGTCTGTATTTTACATATTGGTAGGTATTAATTGATGAATTTGTTACACGTACTTGAAAGGATTGGGCTAAGATCTGTGGTTTTGTTGATATTGGGAACACCTGGATGAAGAGCTACCTTCTAGCAAAGCAGGGGAGGGGGGAGATCTTCTTTACAATTTATGGTCTTGGAGAGTAACCTAGAACACTGAGACATGGAATAATTTACCCAAGCTCACAGAGCCACTAGGTGTCAAAGGCAGTGCTTGACCCTGTGTCTACCTGTGTCTGAGACCAGCTCTTATCCATAATGCCACACTGCCTCTGAGACTCAGAGACAATGATTTGTCTTAGGATCACTTAGGCAGTAAGTAACAAAGTGGGATTTGAACCCAGGCCCTCTGACTCCAAATTCAGTGCTCTTTGCATTGAACCATTCCTTCTGCTATCTCTCAATCTGTCTGACTCAGGGAGGGATAGTTCACCCCTGGACTGAGCCTGACTGCCTCTTGAGGATAGGAATGAGGTGCACATCATTGTAAATACATGGAGTACATCTTCCTCTCAGATCTTTTGAAGGCATGATGCCATTTTCTAGGCAATTCTAGGGCTCAGAGAATTAGTAAGCTTGAGGAACCCCTCATACATCTCTTAGGAGATTGTATTGTAATTGGAGTTGGGGTGGCGCAGTAGAGATCATAGGATCATGAGATCTGTAATTTAGCACAGGGTCTTTAGAGATTAATCTAAATGAACTAAGTTATAGATGGAGAAGTCATAAAATGGAGAAAGGGGTAGCTAGGTAGCACAACAGAGCACTGGGCTTGGAATCGGGAAGACTCATCTTCATGCATTCAGTTCCCAGCTCAGACAGCTTCCTAGCTGTATGACTCTGGACAAGTCACTTAACCTTGTTTGCCTCAGTATCCTCATCTGTAAAATGAGCTAGAGAAGGAAATGGCAAAACCACTCCAGAATCTTTGCCAAGAAAACCCCAAAATGGGATCACAGAGAGTTAGACCTGCCTGAACAACAATAAAAATAAACTGAGATATGAAAAGATGAAGTGATTTTCCCTAGCAAGTTTTTGCAATAAATGAGTGACACTTCCATGAATTATTATTCAATCTGTGTTAGCATGAATCCAAGTCTGAATAGGACAAGTGTTTCTATTATATTGTCTGTGTTTTAGTGGGATAAAAGATACCTTCTTCCTTAGAGCCTAGAGGGTGGGCTCTGTGGCTGTCAGAGCCCATTTATCTCTTTGGGCTGAGTGTATCATCTATTCCTGGTGCTGTCACCTTCAGAGAGAGTGTCGATTTCTCATTTCTAGAAGTGGGGCTCTCTGGAGCTTCTTAATGGGCAATTGCTGCCCTTGTGGATAGACATTATCATCTTCTTGGAGGAGTTCTAAGGCTGCTTGGCAATCTCTGTGAAGAGTGTACCTGTTAAAGGAAACAGGTGAATTCACTAATAACCCCTTTCCCCAAATGCTGGAAAATAGCTCCCTTGGAAAAAGGGAAATGTTTAGATGCCCATTGGCCCAGGTACCTTCACACTGCCCCTGCCCCTCAGGGCTCAGACACTTTCCAGGGGTCTGGTTTGTTGCATGTGCCCATATACTCCCCTTAATGATTAGTCTCTGCCTAAGACTACAGTTGAAGCAAAAGAGATGGTTGTATTACAACCTATTAATACATCTGTTCTATCTAGCTACAGGCTTAATATAGTGTGGGTTTTCCACATATTTCTCTATAAGCATTTAATTTTTCAAAAAATTTCAACCTGCCTAAACTGACTTATGTGGGTAATATAGAGAGAGTACATTTTTTTTTGGCTGAGATTATGACTCTAATGCATTGCCCTTGGAATATTGAATTCTGAGCTAAAACAGTTGTTTATTACCCTCTATCCCCACACCACATTACAATGTTAAGGTTGACTGGTGTGTGATAAGTATTTTTGGTTATAGGAAATCTCAGCAGGTTGAGATCCATGGTCTTTGATTTTCTCCTCTAGCCTCCCAATGATGTGGAACTGTGATTAAAGTTTTCCTCAATGGCACTTTAATTAAATTGTAGAAATGGGGCTAAGGGTCTCTGGATAGTAATCCAAATGCTTGTATCTAATACACAGGGGGACTGGGGAATTAAAAACTTTTTTGAGGGAGGAGGAGGTAATGTATTTTGAAAACTTTTTTGCTTCTTGCCTTTCTGGCCTCATCTCCAATTTAAATTCAGTTCAGCAGTTTAATAACAATAATAATGCAAGTCCCTTCTATAAGAAGGGATAACCTTCTATAACCTATAAGAAGGATAACCTTCTATAAGAAGCCTTTCTGGATCCCCCTTTATTCTTCTCCATTGATTATTTCTAGAATATATATATATATATATATACACACATATATATATATGCACACATCTATATACGTGTGTGTATGTATATGTATATATGTACACACAGTATATCTATGTATACATGTATGTGTATATATTTATACATGTGTGTATATGTCTATACATATGTATATATGTCTATATGTGCATGTATGTATGTGTGTGTGTGTGTATATATATATATATATGTATATAATCTTGTTTGTACATAATTGCTTGGTGTCTCCTCCATTAGATTGTAAGCTCCTTGAGAGCAAGAGACTGAATTTTGCCTTTCTTTGAATCCCTAGCACTTAGCACAGTTCCTGGCATATAGTAGGCATTTAATAGATGTCCATTGATTGCAAAGTGTATATTATCCCATTTGGTCCTTACAGTAGTCATGTGAGGTAGAGGCTGTCCTTTGTTAAGTATCTGGAAGCTTATGACATTCTTCTAGACACATTTGGGTGTACAAAGATCTCCTTAGCTGACATTTAGAGTCCACTTCAAATTTTGTAAAGGGCTTTGCACGTGTTGTTTCATTCGAGCCTCACAACACCCCTGTTGGCATTACAGGTATTATGCCTGTTTTACGAGTGAAGAAACTGAGGCCCAGAAAAGGCTAGTGATTTGCCCACAGTCACACAGCTAGTTAGCCTCAGAGGTGGGATTTGAGAGCTGGTCTTCCTGACTCTGGGACTAACCCTCTATCCACTCTGCCTTGCTATAATTTGCATCTAAGTATTTGGAAAATACTGGTACTCTTGCTCCCCTCTGCTAATACCAATAATAGAGAGCTAACTGTGTTGCCAATTACTCTCTTTCCTAGTGACCTAAAATTAGTTCTATTAGACTACATCATAACCAAACTAATTATACAGATCTGAGGACAGGTCATAGATTCCTAATTCCTGTCCTCAAACACTGACACCTAGTGGCTCCCTTCTAGCCATGAGAACAGTATAGCCATTTGTTCTTGGCTTATCCAAAAAGTGAGGTGGGTTGGATCAGGCCAGTGGCATCCAGGTATCTAGCTAGTACTGACAGGTTGCCTGTTGGTTAGGAAGAGTGGCCTGGCAGGATTTGTGCCCTATTTGCTTAGGCCCTGCTGTTGCTGCGGCACATAGAGAGCCTTGGGGCAGCACCTTTCAAGTTCATCATAAATGTTTGTATTGGGGAAGATGGATGACATTTAGAGGTGGGAAGAAAAATGTACCAGGCTCATCTGTACAGCCACCTAACACAGGCGATGAGGTGCGCCAGTCAATGGGTGATGGGCTGTCAGCTACACTGATGATTCATGGAACAGATTGGGTGATTTGGATCTCCTGACAGAGAGCTTGGAGACCTCCAGGAATGCTGGGCTAAGATAGACACATCGTGATTCTCCTTGCTGTTTGATGCCCAAAGGACTGTCATTGCTGGGAAGGAAGGCTTCAGCCTTTCTCAGATCAGAAAGTTAGCAAGTTGGAGCTAGTCAAGAGTTTTAAATTCACAAAGGATCTTTGAAACCCATGAAAGAAGTCTTGGTTGTGGAATCAGGGGTCTTGAGTTCAAATTCTACCTGCAGGGCTTACTACGTGTGTGACCTTGGGTCAGTCATTTAACTTCTTTTGACCTCAGTTTCTTTATCTGTAAAATGAAGAGGTCAAATAGCCTCTGAAGTCCCTTCCAACTGGATACCTCTGATCCTATGATCTCTTGTAACTTTGTCATTTTAACAGATAGAGAAACTGAGGACCAGATAGGTTTAGCAACTCCTTTAAAGTCACAAAGAAAGTTACAATCGGCCACTACTCCTGAGACCAAGGCAAATTCAAAGTCTATTAATAATGGTGGAGTAAAATCCAGAAAGAGTTTCATAGAGGAGGTAGAAAGTGAGTTGGGATTTGAAGGAACTCCTTGGTTTCAAAATATACATGTTCGTGTGTGTCTGGTCCATTGTAGACAGCGTAGGTTATTGGCAGAACTCAAGGTAACTTCTGAATTAGTTCTCTCTATTTTAAAAACTTAAGGATCATCTGTTGAGTAACCAGAGGCTTGTCAGGCTTTAGGGGGATATGGGTGCAGTTCTTAGGATGGGAGATAGCACCCTGAATGTTCTGGGCATGCAGCTGGGAAGTCATTTCCCATGACCTGTATTGCTGCCAATGCCAGTTCCCATCTAAATAAGAAATGCATTAGATTTTGATATAGAATCTAAGTCTCAGAGGACAAAGACAAAATTCTCAATTTTCTACATGTGACCTAATTAACTTTGGAATTTTCTAGGGTTAAATTTTTTAAGCCCAAAGTAGGTGTGAACTCGCAGTGTGACTTTAGGTAAATGACTTCCCTTCTTAGAGAGACAGTTTTAATTTCTTCATTTGTAAAACAGAGGAATTAGAATGAATAATGGCTAAGGCCCTTTTCAGACCTGATTGAAAAACCTGGCTTTTTTCCAGCAGGTTTTTGGGCCTCCTCCTCCAGCTGCCAGGAATCACTAACACTGAAATACTTGGAAGATTGCAAAATACTGTAGACCCCAGACTCAGTATAAAGAAAACAAGAGGAGTCAGAAGTATAAAAACCAAAACCAAAACCAAAAAGCCCAGAAATGCATCTATAATATGGATAGGACTCAGGGTGTGTACGCGGGGACACCACGAGTCCAGAAGTGGAAGAATGCCCATTGCTATAGGCTTGGAGAGCAGTATTTACAGACTAAAGCGACAAGAAGGGCACTAAAGGGGAAGTTTGGGGGAGAGGAGTTCTTGGAATGGAAGGAAATGGATGAAACAAGGAAGCAGGACATTGGTGCAGGTCAGCAATCCCAGGATCAATTTAGGCTGGTTTAGGGTGGTCCTGGTTGCTCCAGGCACAGAGTTCAGTTAGAGGACAAAATCAGATGCATCTGAGTAAGAGCAAAATTTTGGTTCATAGTTCTCTTTGGTTATTGGTTAGTGTGGGTCTTCCTCTAGAAATGGGGTTCTGCCAAAACTATAGCAAAATCGATGGCTTTTTTTTCAGTACTCTCCATACATTATCTCAGGCAGGTCTTGCGATGATCCTTGGAAAGAGTAGGTGCTACAGATTTTAATAATCCTATTTTACAGATGGGGAGACTGAGTATCTAAAAAGTTAAATGATCTGCTTATGGTGACTGTGTTGGCTGATGTCACAGACAGGAGACAAACCCAGACTGTCATGATTCCAACTCCAGCGTTCTCAATTCTCCCCCCTGTCCATCACGAGGATTGTAGACTATTTTAAAATAAACTAAGCAAACTCATGTCCAACATCCCCAAACAACAGTATGAGGTTTAGTACTGATTAATTTTTGTCTTTGAATTTCCAGCACCTAGCAAGTTGCCTTTAAATATGTGTGTGTATTTATTATTTATTTAAGTCTCAACCTCTGAGTTCATCTGTGTTTGTCCTTAGTTCTGGAAGAGAACCGTAACATCAGGAAGGTGATGTCATGACTTGCATGTAAATTGGATTTAAGTGAGGCAGGGCTGTGCAAAGTCACCAGTCTCACTCTCTCCTCCTGAACCATCTGGGTCCAGGGACAAGACATAGATCATGATGACTGGAGGTGGCCCTGGATGCCATGAGAGACCTTGAAACTTCTGACGGAAGAGGTCCTTCCCATTCCATTTGACAAGCCTAAAAAAATACAGCTTGGTGACTCTAAGACATTTGATAGTTTTTGATAATTGCCTGGGAGGGCATTTAAAGTGTAAGTGGCTTGTCTGTGACCACACAGTTAATGTGTGTCAAAAAAGATTTGAACCTGAGTCCTTACAACTTCAAGGCTAGCTCTCTATCCACTATGTCAAGCTGCCTTTTGGCTTTCTTCCTTTCTTTCTTTTTTAAAATAAGTGTTTATGGGCCTGAACTTCTGAATGATCTAACTGCTCATCCTTCCTCCCCTCCCCCTTAGTACAGATATTCAAAAGTCGATTATCATCTGTTCCTGAGTCAAAGGCTAAAAAGGTAGTTCTGCCAGAGAAGTTTTTCCTCATCCTTTCCCTTCCCTAGATGAGGGTAGATCAAATGCTTGGATTGTTATTCAGTTCTGACTTTGTGATCTCATGGGTCATATCGCCCATGGGACTTTCTTGCAAAGATACTGAAGTGGTTTTCCATTTCCTTCTTCAGTGGATCGAGGCAAACAGAAATTAAGAGGCTTGCCATGGTCACACAGACAGTAAGTGTCAGAGGTTGGATCTGAACTCTAGTCTTCCTGACTTCGGGCCCAGCACTCTATCCATTGACCCACTTGGGTTCCTTAACAGAAACACCAATGAACTGAGATTGCCTGAATGACTCTCCTATGGGCTGAGCAAGCTAGTTACAGGGATATCTTTGTAGGTTCCTCTGCAATTTGCCTTGTAAAGACACCATTCAGAAATGAATGTGGCACGTATATTGGATAAAGGTCGTAGTTCCATATGAAATGTGATTACATGTCTACTTTATTCCTCGGCAGGTGATACTTTTAACTGGAGTGTTTTAAATGACATGTATTCTGTCTTACTCACAAAATATTTGGGTCAAAGTCATCTATAGATAGACACGCAGGGCCTGAGCCACAAAGTAGAAAATATTCATGACTATGGAAGCAATAATCACAATGGAGACTAGAATTTGGCAGTGAGAGAGCAGACATCTTTCCAAGATCGTATACCACAGAAGAGCCCTATTAAAAGCATACAAGTTAATATTGAGGTTGGCTTTGGTACTTTAGAGTAACTCAACTTTAATAAGGTCTTATTCCACTCTGGGCTATTTTAGGAATAAATAGAACAAAATGAAATGAAATGTGGGCCTTCAGTCAATGAATGAAGGAATGAAGAAGCATTTATTAAGTCCTTACTATATGTTAGGCACTGTGTTAAAGCATTGGAGATATAGTACAAAAGATAGATAGCTTCTGTGTTTAAGGAATTTCCTTTCTAAGCTTGGAAGGCTGCGTATGGTGATCAGCGATGGCTAGGGAGAGGTGGTTTGGTTTGAGAAGACACAGTCAGGGAGAGTAGATTGACAAACCCTTTTCAGAAACCATGGTAGTGTTTGTTGGTTACTATTCCTAGGACAAAAGATAGAGAGCCTGTGTATGGGGGGTGGGGTGGAGATGGGGCGTTCATACTTGCATCAGGAATTAGGACAAGGTGAATCATAGTTGATTATCTGGAGCCAGCTAGATATGGCAACCAATGTGAGTTTGAATTCACACACTCCACCATCAGGACAGCATGACCTGAAGGTGGGATTTCCAAAGCTGAGCAGGGAAACAGGAGGTGACTTAAAGTATTAGGTGTGCTAGATGCAAATAACAATAAATTTGGAGATTGAAAGCTTGGGTCTGATAGGCTCTGGCTCTGACTGTCAAGCAGGCTTTTGATTTTCCCTGTATTTCCATTTTGTCATTTGAGAAATAGACATTATAATGTTTGTATGGCTTACGCCAGGGTACATTATGAAGAAAATACTTTGCAAACTGGTGAGTATTGGATCTGGAGTCAGAGAGGACTTGGGGATTAAAATCCTACCTATTTTATTTGCTATGTGGTTGAACTCAGGCAAATCACTTAGACCTATCTGTGCCTCAGTTTCTTGTCCTGTGAAATGAGGGAATTGGATTAGATAATCTTCTAGCTGTCTCCAGCACTCAATCCCATGATCCTTTGTTCCTCTTAGCCTCTGCAAGCTGTAGAGTGATATATAAACAACAGTTCATTCTTCCCACTGTAACTATTGTTACCATATTCCTATCCATTTATGGGAAAATTGCTTTATTTCTATTCTTTTTCTGCAGTGGAGGGACCAGTAGAGAGAGAAGAGTCAAGGCACTTACATTCATATCCTGGCTCAGTTAAATAATCAGGGGGCATTGTTGGCCACCAAACCTGTTTGGGTCTCAGTTTCCTTATTTGCAAATAAAAGGATTTGGACTAGCTGTTCTCCAGCTCTATGAACTATGAACCTATAGTGTCAGCGGTTATTATTACTAAAGAGTAAGGGAGCGTTATTTGATTTTTGGAGCAATATTTGTCTAGGCAACCCCTTAAGTTCTACTTGCACTCCACATTAGACTAGCTAATTACTCAGTAGATGACTTCTCCAGTTCTTACCTCTTTCTCTTGAAGCTAGTCTCCCAGTCATTTCATTGTTTAATTAACACTCCTCTTCTAAAGTCCAACTCAGACTCTATCTCCTTCATTGAAGCTTTCTCTGATCCTTCCTGTAGGTGATGACTTTCTTTCTCATAATTAATGTAGCATTTCATTCTGCACCTTGTTAGTGCACTTGTCATGAGCCACCATGTAGAATATAGTTTTATCATTTCTCTCTTTTTCTTTCATCTATCTTTTTATTCCCTTACCTATCAGAACATTAGTTCCAAGAGACAACAGTTTTGCAGTACAAAAGAGTGTTGGATTTGTCAGAGGACATGAGTTCAGATTGTGACTTGACTAGCTGGGTGACTGGAGTCAATTCAGTATAGCCTGCCTCAGTTTCCTAATCTGTAAAATGAGAGGATTGGGCTAGATCAGAGGTCTTTAGATAGATTTCAGTGGTTTAGGAACTTGGAATAGAAAAAAAATTACACCTTAATTTCCACTAATCTCTAACTGAAATTTAGCATGTCCTCAAATTTGTTAAAACAATTATTATTTCTAGAGTTTGAAAGGGGTTCATAACAAAAAAGAAGGTTAAGAATCTCTGCATTAGGTGACTTCTAAGATCCTTTCTGCTCTTGGAATTTTACCTGTGAGGACATGGACTACCAATTATCTAAATCTTTGCCTCTCAAGTCTTGGCACACACTAGGCACCTTAAATAAATGCCTATTGACCCAATGAAGATAAGCTCGGGAATAAAAGAGGTGGATAACTCACATGCTTCTACCCCTTAGCAAACCTGATTTTGAAATAACCACAACCACCACCACAACAACAAAGTTAAGGAAAGAGATTGAAATAGAATGAGTTTGGGGGACTTTAAATGGATTTTAGTTACCTATGGCTCTTCCCTCTTTTCCCCAAGAATCAGTTGTCTATTGAGAGCTGGCTGTTGGTTAAATCCCTGGTTACCCTCAGATGAAATTTGTTTGCTTTTTGCTTTCTCCCAGGGTCTGTCTTCCCAAAGCTTTGACATATGTATAATTTATTTTTGACTCAGAATCTATATAGCTCGGCATACCTGCAAGTACTTATACATTGAAATAGAGGATTTCCTTTTCCTTCAGTTCAAGTTTTGATGCAACAAAAGCCTCTCTTTTGAAATGCCAGTTGAATCTGTACATGTTCAGTAAATCCTTTTGGGTAGTATAGCATTAACCATCTAGCTTTACAGGTCAGCCCTGAAAATTTGCTTCTCCTAGGTGTTTTGATAGTCTAGAAATCATTCCAGAAAACGTATTACTTAAGTTGCTTGGATTTTATTAAAGCTTTAAAAAACACATAATTAGCCCATGCTACACATGAGCTACACGTGGAATCACATTGTAAATATACTGTTTAAGACAGTTTCATCAGCAAAGGTCCTTGGTGGTGAGGTGAGTTCCATTCTAATGGGGGTAGGGACAGAAATAAATGTTTATTCCTGGCCATTATAGCCTTAATTTGAGAATTCTTTTTAAAAACTGATTACATATATTTACAAAGGAATAATGCTGTCATTCAGTTCAATGATTTCAACTTAGCAGAGTCTTCTGTTTTGAAAAGGGATGGATTTCACAACTGTCTAGTTTCAACAAGAGATATTATCACACGGAGGATGATATGCTTTAAAGAAGACTCAGATTTGAACATTTTAATTTCCTTTTACCACTGCTTATCATATTTTAAATAATAATAAAAGAGCATTGATATCCTTCCTCAGCTTGCTTTTAGTAGGGAAAGCCTCAGATGGCATGTGGCTCCGTAGCAAAATAATAGCATTAGACTTTGCTCTTTCAGAGAGGAAGTATTTTTATGGTTGGTGTTCATTTCAACAGTGTGTCCTGAAGTGGACTTCCCCCGGGTTTGAATATATTTGCTTCTTTTCTTTTGTTGGACTGACTGTTTAATTCAATATCCACCAATCAGCAGCATGTAAAACATTGTGCGTTCTGATGTAAATCAATCAATCAATTAACAAGAATTTAATAAACAAAACATTCTACTTGGGCAGCTAGGTAGTGCAGTGCATAGAGTTCCAGGCCTGAAGTCAGGAAGATCTGAGTTCAAATATGGCCTCAGGTACTTACTAGCTATGTGACCCTGGGCAAGTCACTTAGCCCTGTTTGTCTCAGTTTCCTCATCTACAAAATGGGTTGGAGAAGGAAATGGCAAATCACTCCAGTACCTTGTCAAGAAAACCCCAGAGTCACGAAGAGTCAAATATTATTGAAACAACTCAACAATAATGTTCTAGGGATTATACTGAATTCTGGAGATTCAAAGAAAAAGCAAAAACTGCCACTATCCTCAGGAGGCTTCTATTCTACTGGGGCTGGGGGAGGGACACCCTTATATTGCACGACAAAGTTAGAAACTCATTAACCATCCCTGTCCTGAAAGAGTGTGTATTCCACAACATGGCATATAGTAGAGAGAGAAATTGATTTGGGGTCAGAGAATCTGGAGTTCAAATCTCAATTCCTCTACTTGCTACTTATGTGACATTGAAAAATCACTTCCATTCCTGCATCTCTTTTTTCTCCTCTGTAAAATAGAGTCTAAAATGTTAGACTTAGAGGCGACCAAGGTTCCATCTAACAGCAGATGTACGATCCTATGACTTGTTTGGGCTTGAGTTTTCTCAACTGTAAAATGAAGGGAGTAGGTAGACTAGGCTCTTACCTTTCAATACTACTGGTCCCTCTCTTCTTTTTCCTCAATGACTTAACACTTTAATTTGGTGTTTTCCCAAATGGGCATTTAAATGAAATCTAGACTTCTTTTAGTAGAAACCAGCAAAATTGTGATACACTCTTTCTGGGCAAGATGCCCAGAAGAGCAAATATCCAGACATAGATTTTGTAGCAATGCACACATTGTCTGTTGTTGTTGTTGCATCAGAGGCCTTGGGACTAATGAGTTGCTGGGCACATTGAAAGAGAGGTCTGGAGATGGTGTAGCTGTTGGAATAAGCATGGGATCAGCACAACATGAGCAGAATTTAAGCTCCCTGAAGGCAGGGAGGGTTTTGTGTTTTTACTTTTGTATCTCTCGCTCCTAGTACAGTGACTTGCACATAGCAGGCATTAATAAGTATTTATTGAATTGAATTGAATTTATTGTTGGGAACTTATACTCTTGGGTCCAAGGTGCCCCCAAATAGTCTAGCCACACTGTAGAGAAATGAAATTAGAGAAGAGTAACCATGATTCTTCCTTTTTTTTTTTGACCTGGAATAGCTCCATATTACTTCCTTCTAGTCTTACTTACCTATCAAATAATAATTAATAAAAACCTTCCTTTCTCTTCTTCCCCTCCCAAAAAGGCTTTACATTAAGGAAATATCCTAAGACAATGGAGAATCTGCCTTTGAGAGCAGGCACCTGAAAATTTGACTGTGACTCATAGAAATATAGCCATGTCAGTCTACTGAGGTTAGAAGGAAAGGCAGAATTCTAGGCATTTCACATTTGAAGTTTTAACATAAAATTGTGAGAGTGAAGGAAGTTAAAGTTAAAAGTTAAATGAAGATAGATGTGCATGGATTTTATAGGACTTGTCTATCACTCTAACTTCTTGAGATCTTAGAGCTAGAAGAGCCTTATTCAAGGTCATCTAATCCAACCTCTTAATTTTACAGGTCAGGGGACCTATAAAACTCCAACAGGATTAAGTGACTTGCCCAAGGACATAATCAAATTAGGAGGTAGGACTTCTGGCTTGTAATCCAAAGCTATTTCTATTCAAGCTTTTTGAAAAACTCAGAACATTCATCAAAGGCAGCTCGATTCTGACATTCTCCCAAACTAATAAAGCGGGCTGTGCAGTTACCAGCCCAGCTTTTTTTATGCAGCTATCCTGTACCAGAATAAGCAGTGTTGGTAGACATTTACCGGTGAAATTGCAGTCTCTCTAGCTAAGCTATAACTTTGACTTTGGTTTCCCAGCAGGCAAACATTTATCAAGTACATAATATAGTCAAGGACTCGGTATACAAAGACAAAAGTGGAAGAGTCCCTGACTTTGGGAACTTACATTCTAATGGGGGAGATGTATATGCATATGTATATGTATATGTGTATGTGTATGTGTATGTGTATGTGTATGTGTATGTGTATGTGTATGTGTATGTGTATGTGTATGTGTATGTGTATGTGTATGTGTATGCGTATGCGTATGTGTATGTGTATATACACATACATGTATATGCGTATATGTGTGTATGTATATATACACATATGTATATGTATTGTGTGTATATATAAATATATGCACACAGGCACATACACACAGAGGTGTATATATATGTATGTATGTGTATATATACATATACATATATATGCACACACATGTATATATATATATATATGTACATACAGTTATAAAGCAGCTACATCATGGGACCCCTAGAGGGAAAAGCAGGAGCAGCTGGGAGGTGGATCATAAGGGGACATAAAGAAGAAGAAAAGTCTCATGTAGATGGTGAGATCTGAATTAGTTACGAGGGAAATGAGGATTCCAGCAAACAAAGAGAATCAAAGAAGAAGCAATCATGTAGGTTGAATGAGAAGTAGATTGTCATTGTTTGTCCATCATTCTGGAAGAGGACCAATGATATCAGGAGGCTGATGTCTTGACTTACAAGTGAATGGGGTTTAAGTGAGGCAGAGCTGTGCAAGGTTATCAGCTCCATTCTCTTCTCCAGAGTCATTGGAATCCAATGACAAGACATAGGTCAAGAAGACTGGCAATGGTCCTGGATGCAGTGGGAGACCGTGATCTTTTTAAGCTAAGGTCTTTCCCAGGTCTCAGTTTGTCTGAGGCAATACCCATTCAATAATTAAAGGCTAGGGAAGAAATGAGGCCAAAGCTAGCCTAGTTTGCCTTCACAAAAGAATCATTCTGGAAGGAGAAGACTCACAGAGGAGCCGTGCCATGAAAACCCAGAGAAGAGAGAGTATCCAGGAGGAGAGGGTGATTAGTGATGTGAAATGCAGCAGATAGGTCAAGAAGGATGAGGATGAAGAAAAGACCATCAGATACAGAAATTAGATTGTTAGTAACTTTGAAGAGGGCAGCTTCAGTTGAGTGATTGGGTCTGACCCATGACAAATGACACTAAGTAATATAGCCCTAGTCCTCAGCAAGCTGAAAACTCTCAAAATCCCAGAAAACTCTCCACACTTCAGCCCCTGCTGCTGGGGCTATTTAAAGACCTTCCTGATAAAATAGAAGCTGCTGGCTGATAGGTCATAGGGATTTTAACAACTCAGAGCTAGAAGGACCCCTGAAGGACATCTGTTCCAGAGCCCTCATTTTACAAATAAAAGGGCTCAGAATGGTGCAGTCACTTGTTCAAGGTCACACAAATTGTCAATGTCAGACCCAGCTCTTTTGCCTTAAATCCACTGCCTTTATCCTCAGTATGCTGGTCAGTAAGTTATCACCTTGCACAGGCATTTCTGAAAAGCTTTTCTGAAAGCTCACGAAGATAAAAATTGACACATAACTCCAAAGTCAAGGTAGGCTGGTCATGCTGAAAAGAAAAGACTGATTGATGGTGGACTGTGGGCTTGTCCCTCCCTTTTCCATGAGCTTCATCCAGGGACAAGTCATTTTAACCACTAGTGTCTTCACGACAGAGACTTAGGGCAAAGGAAATTCAAAGTTCGTATATTGAGTGTTTGATGAGAAAGAAAGAGGTGAGGATTGGGAGTGCATTTCAGGCTTGGTGGACCATTTGTGAAACAAAAAGCAAGTTCTTATTTGGGGTCAGATGTATGTTGGGAAGTTTCACATGATTAAATTTTTTTTTTTTGTTGGGGGCAGCTAAGTGGCACCATAGTACACAGAGTGCTGAGTCCAGACTTAGGAGTTCAAATCTGGCCTTAGATATTTATTAGCTGTATAAACCTGGGCAAGTCACTTAACCCTGTGTGCCTCAGTTTCCTCATCTGTAAAAATGAGCTGGAGAAGAAAATGACAAATCACAACAGTATCTGCCAAGAAAACGCCAGATGGGGTCACTAAGAGTCAGAGACCTACTGAGCAACAAATGTATGTTGGGAGATAAGGAGTCATATGGGAATCCTGAGCTTCTGAAGGGGAGACTAAGAACATAAATATTCTTCAGAATAGTCTTTTGCTCAGTTTCTCTGGTCATTCAGTATTGATGGATTTATTATTTCACCTGTTCTCTTAAATTTAGATAAGGTGCTAGTAATAGTAGTGAATGAAGGGGCTTCTGTAAAGAAGAGCCAATAGAAACAAGACAGGATTTTTCTTCTTTACTCTCTCTAGTGTTGCATAGTCGAGAGCTAGTCTTGAAGCCAGAAAGACCTGAGTTCAAGTTCCACTTCTTACATATGCTGGCTATGTGACCTTAGGCATCTTACCGCCTCAGTGACTGAAACAGCTTTCTAAGACTATAAGTTTCAGATAGCATACCAACTCCTTTGGTACAGTTTCCTCATCAAAGACTTCCCTCTACTAATGAACAGAATCATAGTTACAATTCATATCCAACCCCTATTCTTTGTCTTAGTTCTACTTATTCTGCAAAGACTTCTGTAGTTCCTCCACTCTCCACTGTTCTCTGGCTTCTTATTACGCTCATAATCAAAATTAGGGTTAACTCACACTATTTAGTTTCTAACTATTGCCAGGTATTAACAACCGGGTGGCCTTGCTAGCCATTACCTGACTATGTTCAGCAAATTCTGCCCCTGGGGCATTCTGTTTTCACTCTGGAAGTTATGCTTATTTGCCCAGCTCTGTGGAAGTGCAGAGAATGTCCAAACTCTCTGTTACTTTCAGAGAAGCATGAGTTTTTGTGCCTCGACTCTGATTCTCCGTGTAGGACAATGTCTTACCCATTATCTAGAGCAGCGTGGACTATTATGAATTTAACTAATAAGAAATTAGCTTTTGAGACCCCTCTGAAAAACCTCACTTCTTCTATGAACTTTCTCTGTTTTTTGAGTCCTAGTCAAATGACTTTGGCATAGTGGATTCAACCTCTCCCAGAAGTAAATGAACATGCTTAATTGTGCATGATTATTTTACTTTTGGCTTAGAAACAACAAACAAATAAATAAATAGTATCTAAATAATAAAACAACACATACTAAGATATCTACTGAGCTTCTGTGTACCACTACTCCTTGAGATGAAAAGTCATCAGATAGTACAGAAGCTGATTCGAACCCAGGAATTCTAGGAAATGCCTAGGATTCACCACTCTAAGCAAGCATATTAGGGATCAAAACTCAGTGTTCCACTTGTGAGTCCATTAGGATCAGTAATCAGTACGGGCTCACAGATCCCTTGAATCAGGGACCTCGTGGCTCCTCTTCCCTCATAAATATAGGAACTTGGGAGAAAGCAGACATTCTAGTGCTTTCCTCTGCTTTGGCTGTCTTGTCACAAGTAGGGACTTTTGACTAGTTCTTGCTTTATCTGGTAGGTTATTTTCATGACCCAGGGTGAGTGGACCCAATGGCTGGCTCCAGCAAGGGGGAAACTTTCCATAGCTTCCGTATTATTCTTCTTTCTTTTTTTCCTTTTGACCTTGACTGTGGAACTCTTATTCTGCAGTGGCTATGCTGTTTCTTGTGGGCTTTTTCTTTCAGTAGCGAGTCATTCCTAGGAATGGGAGCAGGGAGGAGACAATAGAAGAGGTTATGATTATTTTGTTAGGCAAAGAAAGTCAATTCAACAAATATTCATTACACACTACTATGTGATGAATAATCTTCATTCTTTTGGAAGACAGGCATTGTAATATACCTGAAAGAACATGGCTTTTGAGTCAGAGGACCTGAGTTTTAATCTTGGCTCTTATGGTTTCTCTGTGACCTTGGGTAAACCACCTGACTTTTCTGAAATTCAATTTCCTCACTTGTAAAGTGAAGGGTTCATTTGGATTAGCTCTTAACGTCATCTCTGGCTCTAAATCTTATGGTTTGCATGTAACTTAACCTTTGTCAGCCTCAGTTTCCTAATCTGTAAAATACAAATAAAATATGGAAGTTTGATTCAGTGATCTCTAACATAGTGACTTTCTAACTCCAAACCTTTGATTCTATGGTCGTATAAGACTCAAAATTCCTCAAAAAATGAACTTTATTGACATCTTTTGTATTTTTACAATACCAGAATTTCTCTCCTATAACAAATAACATTTTTGAAGTATAAAAGAAAAAAAGGAGGAAAAATCAGCAAAACCAGCTAACATATTGAAAAAGTCTGAATATATGTGCAACATCCCACCCCAATGGACCTTCCACGTCTCCAAAGGAGTGGGGCATTGGCATCTTCTCATGACTCTTCTTCGGGGCCATGCTATCCTTTGCAATTTTTCAGTGTTTACTTTGGATTAATTTGCAATTGCCCTTCCCACTTACATTGTCATCATCATGGGTATCGTTTTTTTGGTTCTGCTTACTTCACTCAGCCTCTGACTGTTTACATCTTTCCATGTTTCTCTGCATTCATCATATGCATCATTTCTTACAGCACACTACTATTCCATTACATTCATGTACCGCAATTTATTTAATCATTCTCCAAATGATGGACATTTCTTTTTGTTTCCAATTCCTTGCTATTACAGCATTTCCATTATAAATATTTTGACTTAAAAACTTCTTTAATTAATCGACTTTTGCTTCTCCTTTTATTTGCTCTTCCACATAGGATGACGATGATGATGGTGGTGGTGGTGGTGGTGGTGGTGGCAGTGGTGGTGGTGGTGGTGGCGGCAGTGGTGGTGATAGTGACTATGATGAAGATAATATACAGCTCTTTACATAGATTATTTCATTTGATCTCCATAACAACCCTGTGAAGCAGACATTGTTATCATCCCTATTTTAGAGATGGCACTCTCAGCTGTTAAGTGACTTGTCAGTGACTGACATAGCTAATAAGCATCAGAGACAGACTTGAACTAGGATCATCTTGACCCCATGGCCTATACTCTGTTTTGAATACCATGTTGTTTCTCTAAATACAGTAAAATGGGCACACATATGTTGATTGGTTGATTTTATCCTTAGTTTGCCCACTACCTAAATAGTCTCAGAGGTCCCCAAAGGAGCTTGATTTAAACAGATACTTGTCCTGGTCCCAAATTGGTACTTAATTCCACCCAATTAATTCAATCTTTTCAAATCTAGATACCTTGCCAAACGACACTATCTCTGAAAAAGTCAGTTGACTCACATAAAAAGCATTGTATCAATTGGATGGCTAAAATCTTAAACACTTCATATAATTCTGTTTTTTTAGCCAAAGCAGAGAGTCTTAGAGCTCATTGAGATGCAAGGAAGGTAAGCACTGCTTGTTCCATGGGACCATACTTTGCAGCTTTGCATTTTCACTCCCCAACCTGGCTCTCTGTGCCAAATATTTAGAATTATTTTTTCTTTTAAGTTTCTTATTGGTACAAACATTTCTTTTTGATCTCATTTGCATAAAAAAGTAAGGTTACTGTTGAAAAGACCATGGCCACTCAGGAGCTTTCTGCCTTTGTATTAGACTGTAGGCTCCTTGAGGGCAGGTTTTATATGTTACCTAAATTCTGTTTTTCCCTCAGTGCCTAGCATAGTGTTCTGTACACAGTAGGTGTTTAATAAATGTTTGTGGTATTATAGTTTATTGAAACTTTCCCCTTTAAATACAAGGTGGAAGAGAAATAGCACAAGCTTCATCTTTCCATCCTCTGGTTTCTTGTCTTTGTTGGGAGCTGAGATTAACATCATTTTCTCTGAACTACTTTATAAGTAACTTTCAAGAGTCAAGTGTCCCTATAGAGCTAGATCTGGTCACTCTCGAGGATCTTGAGTTGGAAATCCCACCCTCAAAATGAAAAGTTGGTGTTTCATCCTCAGTTCTACCCATAAATCCTTTCATAACTTTTGTTCTCAAGCCAGCCTCAAGGAGAGGCTGGTTGACCACTCATTTGGTATGTTGTAGTGAGCCTACCATTTGGGGTTGGTTTGGACTAGATGGCTGATCTTGATGACCTTTTCCCCTCTCAATTTCTGTGATTTTGTGATAAAAAGGCTCCTTTTTTCCTTCTCCCTACCACTCCCCTAAACCCACAAATGAACAAAAGCCTACTTTTATGAATGGATCTGATATATTCATACTCAGTTGAAAATGACCGATTCTATTTAGTAAATGTTAGAATCCCTAAAGCAAACAGCTGTGTTATCCTTTAACCCAAAGCAATGGATTCGTAATTGTAGAATTTCAGGCTTCAGTAAAACTATTGGGATTTAGGGAGCCTTCCTGGATAGAAAATCCACAGGGCAGTAGCTGGCGGTCCTGGAAATGAGCATTGTTTTACAAGAGCTTTTGCTTGCTGGCCATGCTCTCATCTTTTCCCAGTCAATGGATGTTTGAGTTTACTATGAGCTTAGCTTTCAGCAAGGCCAGATGTGTCTCCTTTTAGGCCATTCTGGCTTAGGTTTGTTACCTTGGGCTTGGTGTTTTGCTGGTTCTCAACAGAAAGGGGATAAACACAAACCCTGGAATTCCAGGACTAAATGAAAGGTCGGCCTGAAGAATCAGAGAAAGGCATTTAGAATGTGGTTTCTTCACATATCATCTAATAGCTACATGAGAAAAACTGGTGGCTGGACAATGTCTGACCACTCCTACAGAGGGACCAGGAAATCTTGAGTTAGAGTGTGCACCCACTGTGGTGTGTCAGGGCCACATATATCCACCTAATGTGTATATCCTACAGTCATCATCACCAGATGACTAACTGATAGGTCACCTATAGTTTCCTATTTTCATCCCTGTGATAAGCTCTTTCAATAGTGTAATGGAAAGAGCATTGAGAATCAGAGGTCCTGGGTTCAAGTCTCATTTTTTGAGGCTTACTACATATATGACCTTGGACAAACCACATAACTTCCATAGATCTCAGTTTCTTTTTTATGTGAAATGAAGGGTTTAAACAAGATGGCATAGGAAATTCATTTCACCTCTAAATCTTTGATCCTATGAGTTGAGTTTAAATCCTGCTTCAGATGCTCATTGCTGGTGTGACCTTGGGCAAATTAGTTAACCTCCTTAGGGCTCTGTTTCCATATCTGTAAAACGTATTGGTTTGAACTGAATGGCCTCTGAGGTCCCTTCCAGCTCTAAATTTATGATCCTCTAATCATTACACAAGTGGTGAATGCCCTGACTCCCATTCGATCCTAGTTGTTTAAATCCAAGCAATATTAATGTCTAACTATTCATTGTGTCTTGTCACGTCTGTCTTGGTTATACCCTTGTGTTTGTATCCTGGCCCTAAGGCCAAGCACACTCTTACCACACAAAGGAACTCCAAACTCAAAGATGATCTGCTTTCATTGAACATAATTGGTGAAATTGATCCCTCTTTTCCCATATCTTGTAAAAGTAAGAAGTAACTTGACAGAAGGCCAGTTTTGAAAAAACAATGAATTTTTGATCTTAGATTTCTTATTGCTTTTAATTGCTAGGTGTACTCTGCTGGGATGAGGATTTCATGGTGGAGTTGTAAGACTTTTATTAGGTTTTCTTTCATATTATTGTACTCACAGTATCTTATGCTGATACTTTCTCTTTTTAATACGTCCAATTATCAAGCAGAAGGGCTCTTGGGTGAAGCTGGAGGCTTGTAATGATATGGGTATATTGGTGAACCCAGATTATCATTTATTGTCACTCTGCTTAAGATTCCTTTAGCTTTATCCCATCCAAAGATGTGCATGAAATGCTTCCTACATCATTCGTGGTAGCCTCAGAACTGCTAAGCGGTTGGAGTAGGGCTGAGAATGTTGGTTGGAATCATGGTTAGGCCAAGGAACCAAGCAGCACAGCCCTGGGCTTTGTTCTTTCTGACACTGATTTCCTCTGTGACCTTCTCAGTTGCCATTCTTCTCTCTTCTGCCTTTGGGAGACAGAGTAAATAAGTATTATTTGTAAAGTACTTTGAGATTCTCTGATGAAAGGTACTAGTTAAGTGTAAAGGATTATTATTAATTTGTTCAGCCTTGCTTTGTGGATTTATTTTTTACAGGAGATTTTGATGTCATGAGTACATTTTTCTCTCAAATGTCAACCTCTCCCCCAAGTTAATTTCCAAGAGGAACAGGTTATGACCTCAACAGTGGATTAAGTGTTTTCATGTATCATATCAAGACTTATCTAATTGCCATTCTAATGAATTGAGTTATTAAAAGCATGAAACAACACACTCCAATATTTTCCTTCCTTAAGAAATATAAATGAGCTGTTGACTGAATGAATATTCCAAAACGGTTGAATATTGATGCTACACAGTTGGCTTTCTAGAAGAAACTACAAATGGGTCTGGTCTCAGCATCCTGGCATTTCCCAGGTCTGCTAGTATTCAGATCCAACATTCCCATTTAAATGTTCTAGTTAACAAAGTGTTAACACTTTCATAAATGGTGCTGTATATCATCTCTGCTTCATTTCATCAGGAATTCACTTTGTCCCTATTCATCTTCAGGGTTCTTCAGGCATTTCCACTAGCTGGGAGGGAGACATCTTTTTATGGGAATTCCAATAACAAATTTGCATTGTAATATGCTGTGTACCTTCTCAATTAGCTTTGCTTCAGAGCACAGAGCACCAGAGGGCTGTCAAATAGAAACAAAAATATATTTTTCTTCCTGTCAGTGGTTATGCTTTTATGACTTTTCTAGCCCACAGTTTTTTTCTCTAGGGCCAATATAATCTCTTTTTGGAAAAAATATATAAATTCAGCAACAATACCCTTTTGACTTTAATAATCTCCAAATTCATAGACCATATTACAGATGTGAAGTCACTTTGGATGTCTCAGAGTGGCAGAGAGATAACCTTGTGGTTCTTGCATCCTGGTGGTTCTTGAGGTAGAACTAGAGCCCAAGTTGGTGAAAAATCACATAGGTGTGCTGGAATCTTGTCTAGTCTGTTGGCTTGAGGAAGACAGAATAGAATACTGTCCTGGGATCAGAGGCTAAGAGCTGGGAGGGTCCATCCCCCTCATGCTACAAATAAGAAGGTTGCTGTGCCAAGAGGTAAACGCAGCTTTCCAAAGGTCACACAGATATTAAGTGGCCAGGATTCTAAAACCAATGACTCTGGTGCAAGGTCCTGTGTGCTGTTCCATTATGTGAGCTTTCAGGGACTTTGAGAAACTATTGAATCTTACATCTAATCCAGTGCTAAGCACAGTGTCTGAGTGTAAGCACTTTATAAAAGCTTGTTCTCTTGACTTGACTCTGACCATAGATTGTCTTATCCTGCTGGGTAATTGATCCCATCCTAATCTTTTCCCCAATCTTAAGGTCCAAATATCCAATTGCCTTCTAGATGTCTTTTCAGAGCTTCAAACTCAACATGCCCCTGCAGAAGCTAAGAGCCAGAAAGGGGTCATGAAGTCTAAGCCGTACCTGACCAAAAATGTGCTTTACATCAGACCTGGCTAGTAGGCATTCGGCTATTGTTTGAAGACTTCCACTAAAGGGAACCTTACTGTATCTATTTCAAGGCAGCTCTCTTTTGATCGTATTGATTACTGAGAACTTTCTTTCCTTACAGCAAACCTGAATCTATCTCTTGGTGATTTCCTTGGCTTCTGTGAGTTCGATTAACATTGCTGATCATATGATTCTCGGATCTGTAAAGCTATCACAGGTCTCTGGTGCTCCAGTCCCGCCTTGACAACTACCCATTAGACATCTCGAAAGCATCTCAAACTCAATGTGTCTAAAACAGCAGGAAAGAATAAAGCATTTGGAGTCAGAGGATCTGGGTAAAATCACAGCTTTACCATTTATTACATATAGGACCTCCAGGAAGTCAGTTTAATTCTCCGGACCTAAATTGTCTTATTTGTAAAACAAGAGGTTCAAGTAGATGACCTCGAAGGTCTCTCCAGCTCTAAATCTATGAATCTACTCACCCTAAGCTTAGCCCTCTTCCTGACCTCCCTATTTCTGTTGAGTCACCCAGGCAGCTGAGTCATCCTCAATGCTTCATTTTTCCTTACCCCATATAGCCAATAAATTGCCTAGTCTTGTTAGTTTTATCTTCAAAATATTTTCAAATTCATCCCATTTTCTCCACTCAAAAAGCCAAGACTATTTTTCTGGCCCTCATCACAGCTTACCTTAGACTAAAGTAACATAATATATTATTATACCACCATCCTGTCTCCAGTTTCTTCCCTCTTTAATCTATCACCCAGCAGCCAGAAGATCTATCCCAATTCAAAAGTCTGATTAGTCACTCTCCTGCTCAAAAATCTTCGGTGGCTCCCTCTTGCCCATAAGAAAACATATAAACTCTTGAGCTTGATATTTTTGGCTCTTTGCGGTCTGAGTTCAAAGCTCCTTAATGGGCTTGGTTTCATATTACCTTTGTTTACACTGTGTTCCAGCCTTAAAGGGTAATCTCAGATGCTATCTCCTCTATCTATCCTTGGGACACATGCATCATTGTGTTCCTCTAAAGACAGGACCTATGAACAGGTTATGGAATGGGTGAAGACAACCAGCTACAGCTTACTCCTTCTGTGGAAGCATTATTTATCTCTTTGAATTGCTCAGATGGCAGCATAGCATGGCTGGTGCAAAGCTCTGGCCTGGCTTGAAGATGAGAAGGAAGACTAGCTTTGAGGTCCTTTGGTCCTGAGGCTGTGTAGCATCTCTCTTAGTGAACCAATGCTCCCTAAGTACCTGTTAAAGGGACTTACTTTCCTGGAAAAGTCCCTGCCCATCTCTGTTTTTGCCAAGCTGTTTTCATAATTTTCCCCAAAGTTCCTGTAAGTTGGGGAATACTTCTCCCAAATAGCTCATGTTACTTGGTTTATTAGGCATTGGGTAATGTTAAGTGTGACTTATTTCTTGTGCTTGCTTATTTACTCTGTTTCATTTGCTTTCCTAATTTTGAAACAGTGCCAAATAATTTGTTTTCTGCTTTTAATATAACTCAGGACCTAGGAATGTTATTTCCTCTTTCATTATTTTCTTTTAGATTCTAGACTTCTTATTCTTTCAAATACATTTTGTAATTATTTTGTGTAGCTCTAAAGAGCAAATCTTTGTAATTTGATTGGTGTAGTATTAATTATTTATATTAATTTTGGTATTATAATTTTCTTATATAAGTATGGCCCCAACTATATGCCTCCAACTATTTATCTCTTTATTTCTTTAGAGAACATTTTATAAATTTCATTTACGTGAGTCTTAAATGTGTCAGTGTATATTGACTCTCAAGTATTTTATGCATTATGTAATTAGTTGAATGAGACTTTTCATTATTTACTCCTGGGTTTTTGTTGTTGTTATTACTATAAAGTAGGGGTTCTTAACCTGGAGTCTATGAACTTTAAAACATTTTCACAATTATTTCAATGCATTTATTTCCTTTGTAATCCTATATATTTTGTTTTTTTTAATTAAAAACATTCTGAGAAAGGGTCCATAGGCTTCTAGTGGTTTCCAAAGTGGCCCATGATACCAAAAGAGATTAGGAACCACACCTCTGTAGCAATGCTGATGATTTTTGTGGATTATTTCCTACCTTGTTACTGTCTTGCAGATATAAATTGTCTCAATGAGTGTCTTTGATATTTTTATGGGGGTAACTGTAAATATTCAAATGTATTTGAATATCATCTCATTCATTCCGTTGCTGTTTCTAACAGTACAGATTGCAACCTATTCACACTTGCTCATTATATGCTCATGTTCATGTTTGTAAGGATACCAATGACTGTACACCTGTCATTCCTCACTCTTGCCCCATGACCAGCCCATCTTTTCTTCCTGAAATATAAGTACTTGCTGATATTTTTTTATTCTTATTCTTCTTGGGAGTTTCTATTGGATATATATCTGCAAATAGGGATATTTTTTCCTCCTCTTTGCCAGTGTTTATACCTTTAATTTCACTATCACTAGCATTTCTAGGATTGTGTGAAATAATAGTTTGGAAATGGGTCAGCCTTGTTTTACCCTGGAGTGACAGGGAGGACTTGTAGTGTTTCTACATTAAGAACTCATATGTGGCTGTCATATGAAGATTGGCTGAAGGAACAAGGCATGTTTAGCCTGGAGAAGAGAAAACTTTGGCGTGAAATTATAGTTATTTTCAAATATTTTAAGGTTTACCATTTGTTTTATTTGGCCCTGGAAAGATCCAAGAGCAATTGGTAGAGATTTCAAAGAGGTAAATTTTTATTTTGTGTCAGGAAAAACATATTGCTGTAGAAAAACAGTGGTAGAGAACCCATTCAAGAGGCATAGGTTCCTTCTCACTTGAGTTTTTAAAACAGAAGCTACATGACCACTTGTTACATGTGATCATGAGAATTCCTTTTGTGTATGGATTGGACCAGATGACTACTGAGGTCCTTTCCAATTATCAAAGTCTTTGATTTTGTGATTCATTTCAAAAAATGCTGCCTTTAGGTCTAGGTATGTAACTTTTATTACAGTAAGAAATTTCCTATGTCAGCCTGTTCTTTTAAAGCACAAATTACTTTTGTATTATTTCAAAGACTTTTTCGTATCTATCGATATGCTATAGTTTTGTTTTAAATGTTTGATAATTTTAATTATTTTTCCTAATGTTGAAACATCTTTTCATCACTTATATAAATCCTACTTAGTCATAGTGAAAAACATTTGGCATATATTACTCTAATCTTTTTGCAAAGATTTTATTTAAAAAAACTGTAATTATTGTTTAATTGTTTTCTTACTTTCTTTTGTATTATGTTTTCCCTTGTTAGTTAATTCGAACAGAACAACTGGTGTTTTCAATTATGGCTGTCATCACTGAGATATTGTTGTTCAGTTGTTTCAGTCATGTTCCACTCTTTGTGACCTGGTTTGGCGTTTTCATCTCAAAGATACTGAAGCAGTTTGCCGCTTCCTTCTCCAGCTCATGTTACAGATAGGGAAACTAAGGCAAACAGGGTTAAGTTACCTACCCAGGTCCATACAACTAGTAGGTATCTGAGGCCATATTTGAGTTCAAAAAGATGAGTCTTTCTGACTTCAGGCCCAACACTCTATTTATGGTACAACAAATCAGCAGATTGGATGATGTCTGTGTCGAGACTTCCATTTTCAATTGAATAGTTTGTTTATTTAATTGCCTTAATTAGGAATTATATGCATTTTTAAAAAAGGTGTTTGGTTCTATTTTTTAAAAAAAAATGTATTTAGCTACAAACACAATATGATCCCTAGGACAAAAAAAGAGCTATATATTTTTTAAAATAATATTTTATTTTTCCCTTAATTACATGTAAAAACAATTTCTAACATTCATTGTGGTTTTTTTTTTAGTTTTGAGGTCCAAATTTGAATTTCAAATATTTGAGTTCCAAATCCTTCCTTAACCCCTCCTTGAAATGGTAAACAACCTGATATAGGTAATACATGTGTAATCATGTAAAATATTTCCATATTAGTCATTTTGTACAAGAAGACAGATATAGTTTTAATAAGGTATTTCATGTCTTCATAAATCAGTAAGTATAACACAGAGTTGATGGGAGACAGTTTTTGTGTCCCTGTGGTTGTTGAAATCTGGTTTCTAAGGAGAGATAGCTTGTAGAGAATATATTTTAAGAAATAGCCCAGGCCTTCTCAGCTAATCCCCCTCCTGGTGAGGCAGCATGAATCACTCAGGATCTTTAAAAATTCATGACAATACCCAGAAATCCTGACCAGAACCACAGCAAGGAAGAACAGATTGCCTTGTAGTTCACACATTTTGCATTAATTGGGCTCCCTATGGTATGGTAAACAGGAAAAGCTGCCCCTTCCTCTGCAATACCAGTCTGATCTGGGTATGAGTTGATGGTGAGCCCCCATTTTGTTACCACAGAACAAAAACAAGTTTTTTAAAAAAAATTATTATCATGTCCCAGCAATTTATTCAAAGGCATATGACCACAGGTACACTTTTTAAAAAACATGTCAAGTGATGTTATCAACTTCTTTCCCTAAATAATAGAGACTTGTCTGGGCCTAGGCCTCTAACTTAGTAACTAAATACAGGTACTATTTTGATGCTGAAATACTAGAATTTTAGGAGATCTCAAATGTTCCCTCCAATTCAGAGGACATTGGACTGGAAGTCAAAAAATCTGGATTTGACTTGAATCAATCAATATTTATTAAGTATCTACTATGTGCCAGGCACTGTGCTAAGCACTGGGGATATAAAAAAAGACAAAAGACAGACTCTGCCTTCAAGCAGCTTACCATCTAATGAGGGAGACTGCATGCTAACAAATATATACAGAGCAAACTTGTACAGGATAAATAGAGAATAATTAAGAGAGAGAAGGCAGTGGAATTAAGATGGATTGAGAAAAATTTCCTGCAGAAGTGGGGATTTTAATTGAGACTTAAAGGAAGCCAGGGAGGTCAGTAGTTAGAGCCGAGGAAGGAGACCATTCCAGACATGAATGACAGCCAGAGAAAATGCCCAGAGCCAAAACATGGAGTATCTCATTTGGGGAACAGCCAGTGTCCCAAGTGGAGAGTAAGATGTAAGAAGACTGGAAAGGCAGAAGGGTGTAGGTTATTAAAGGCTTTGAATACCTAACAGAGGATTTTGTATTTGATCCTGGAGGCAATAGGGGGCCACTAAGAATTTTTTGAGTAGAGTGTGTGTGTGACATGATTGCACCTGCACTGTAGGAAAATTACTTTAGTGGCTGAATGGAGTATGAATTAGAGTGGGGAGAGATATGAGGTAGGCAGAGCAACTAGAAGACGCGGAAGGAGTCTAGGTGTGAGGGGATGAGAACCTGTGTCGGAGTAGTGGCAGTGTCAGAGGAGAGAAGGGGGGCATATTTGAGAGATGTTGGGGAGGTGAAATATACAATCCTTGACAATAGATAGGATATAGGGGAAGAGGAGCAATGAGGAATCCAGGACGACTTCTAGTTTGTGAGCCTGAGGGACTGGAGGGTGGTGCTGCCCTCTACAGTAACAGAAAAAATGGGAGCCAGTGTGGGGCAGATGGTGGGAAAGATACTAAGTTCTGTTTTGGACGTGCTGAGTTTAAGATATCTAGTGGAAATCCAGGTCAAGATGTCTGAAATGCAGTTGGAGATGAAAGATGAGAAGTCATCAGAGAGGGTGGTGTAGGAAAAGTAGATTTGAGAGTCATTAGCATACAGATGGTAATTAAATCCATGGGAGCTGATGAGATCACTAAGTGAAGAAGTATAGAGGGAGAAGAAAAGAGGGCCCTGGAAAGAACTCTGAGGGACACCTATGGCTAAGGGGCATGATCTGGAAAAAGAGCCAGCAAAGGAGACTGAGGAAGATGGGTCCGATAAGTGGGAGGAGAACCGGGAGAGAGTGGTGTTCTGGAAACCTAGAGAGAAGAAAGTATCAGGGAGAAGAGAATGATAAACAGTGTCAAAGGCTGCAGAGCAGTCAAAGAGAATGAGGATTGAGAAAAGGCCATCAGATTTGGTGACTGAAAGATGATTAGTAATTGTGTAGAGAGCAGTTTCAGTGGAAGGATAAGGTTGGAAGCCAGATTAGAAGGGGTTAAGAAGAGAGTGGAAGGAGAGAAATTCGAAGCGCCTTCTGTAGATGGCCTTTTCTAGGAGGTTAGCTACAAAGGGAGATGAGATATAGGGTGATAGGGGGGATGGAAGGATGAAGTGAGAGTTTTTCAGGAAAGGGGAGACAAAGGCATGTTTGTAGGCAGAAGGCAATGAACCGATAGGGAGAGACTGAAAATAAGTGACAGAGTGGGGATGATAAAGGGGGCCATCTATTGAAGGAAATAGGTACTACTTGAACAGGTAGAAGGGTTAGCTTTGGTAAGAAGTGAGGCCATTTTATCATGTGAGAGAGGAAGGAAGGACAAGATAGCAGCAGAAGGCACCTGAGGGATAGGAAATGAGGAAGAGAGGAGAAAAAGGAACCCAAAGTGAATGGCCCCAACTTTTTCTGTAGAATATGAAGCAAAGTTCTCAGCTGAGAGGGTGGGGGAAGGGGAGCCACAGGAGGTTTGACAAGGAGATAAAAAGGTTTGGAAGAGCTGCTAGGAAGAGTAGGATACTAGGTCGATAAGGGAGGCATAGTAGCTTGTCCAGCAGCAATGAGGACGCAGTTGAGGTTAGGTAACACAAATTTGTAGTGAGTTCAGTCAGAATGGTTGAGTGATTTTCTCCATCTTCATTCAGATGTTATGTAGGAGTAAAGGTGGAAAATGGTGGGAGTGATCCAAAGCTGAGGCTTGACTTGGCATAATAGATGATATGATAAATGGGGTAGGGATGCAAGAGAGGAGGACATCATAGAGTTGGATTGGTTCACTAAGGAGGTCAAGATAGGGAAAAGAGAAGAGAGTGGTTAATACAGGAGAGATATCCTGGGAGAGAACTGGGGGGTAAAGGGATTGGATGTCACAGTGAGGATAAAGAGTAGGGTTTTGTAAGGGAAGACAGAGAAGTGAAAAGCCAAGCTATTGTTTTTGGACAGGGGGATTTCAGAATTCTTGAACATAAAGATGATATATCTGTGGGCAATGGTAAGATCAAAAGCGTGACCATCTTTGTGTGTGGCTAAAGTAGGTAGAAGAGTAGATCATAGAAAGTGAGTAGGTTGAAGAACTGAGTGGTTAGGGTATTTGAGGAAGAATACACACACACATACATATGCACACACATACTTAGGTATACATATGCATGTATGTATTCCCCTATTGTGAATCCTTGCAGGAATTGTGGAGAGAAAAGTTGTGAGCCAGGTACCTTTGAGGAAGGAAAGGGAGGGCAGGGAGAAAGGGGCGTAGTCTGTTGACAACAACTATCAGGACTTTGGGTGGTAGATATGAACAGCATAAACCTCAAAAGAAGAGAGATTACTGGTGCATGGAGGAAGGGGAGAGAACATGGAAGTGGCAGTGGGGAGCAAGGAGTATTCCAACTCCTCCTCTCCTCTGCCTTGACCAGTGAGCTAAAGACAATCAATGAAGGTGAAACCAGTACTGGAAAAGGAGGCTAGAGAGCCTGTGTCATCGGGGGGAAGCCAAGTTTTAGTAAAATCTAGTAGATGGAAGGAGTGGGAGAGGAAAAGATTTAAGGTGTAAGGAAGATTTTTGCCTGTGGAACAGAGGGCACAGTGGAAGGGCTAGATGGGCTTAGGATGGAGTTTTGGAGTGGGAGGGTTGAATGGGGGATAAGGTCAAAGAGTGTCTGGAGCGGAGTTTGGGTGACGATCCGCAGGAGTTCAGAGTCCTTGGGATGTGCAAGGCGTGACCAGGCAGGTGAATGCTTGTCACTGATTGGAGGGTGGCACTCTTCTACCCCCAAAGGGCAGACACAGCAGAAGAACAGAGGGATGAAGTCAAAGGGAGGGTTGCTCTTCTTGCATTGGAGGTTCTCCATATTCTAGTTGGGAGACTGAAATGACAGTAGGAAGTGGAGATCGCCTTATGCTGGCACAGATGGAAGTCATTGCTTTGGAGTACATGGAAGATACCCAGCTTGGCTCCTTGCAGCCTTCCATTGGGGTTATACTGTGTCTAGCAGGAGATGGAAGACGTAAGGTGCTTGTCCTCTTTTTGCCACTATTTGGGGTGTGTCCTTCCAAGAGATTATAAAGACCAAGGTCTCCCACCACATCCAGGGCCATCTTCAGCTGTTCTAATCTGTGTCTTCCCAATGGACCCATGTGGCTCCAGAGGAGAGAGTGAGGGTGGTAGCTTTGCACAGCCCTCCCTCACTTAAATCCAATTCACTTGCAATTCAAGACATTATCTTGCTGATGTCATTGGTCCTCTTTGAGAATGAAGGAAAAACAACAACCCTGTCTCTAGGGAAGATCTTTTTCCAGGTTAGTGGCAAATTGTTGGAAATACCTAAGAACTTGGCACAGAGACTGGAACCACAGAGCTGTAGTATATAACTATTGTGGCTGAATCCATTCTTGATTGCCTCTTTGAGCTGGTTTCTGTGTGAGCCTGAGCATCCAGGAGCAGTTTCCATCCAAGTTGATATTGGAAAAGAGTCAGGGAAAGTCAGTGAGTGTTTACTGACACCACAGTGGGCTTAGCCCTCTGCTTAACAGAAGAGGTTTAGTCTAGGTGGGGAGGCAAAAAATCAAATCAAACAGAATGTAAACAAATTATTGAACACAATGTGTGCAAGGTCCTGGGCTAGATATTAGCCAATTCGGTTCTCATTTACTGGTCTCACAAGGTACCTAGCTCTGTACTGGGGACTGCTTGCATAGAGATTTTTAAATAATTTTAAAACATAGACACATTTCTCCTACCCTCCAAAAACTCAATCTGATCCAGACAAGATAAACACAAAGAAAGTACAAGACATGGCAAAGCCCCACAGAGGATAAATAGACATCTGGCTTCCTTTCAACGCAAATAGTCATGTGGAAGTATTAAGTTAGAATTACAGCATCAAAAATCTACATCGGGAAGGGACCTCAGGGACAATCTAGTCCAATTATGCTATTTTTCAGATGAAGAAACTGAGGCCCAGAGAGATTAGATGACTTGCCGCATAGCCATACAGGTCATGACAGACCTAGCATTTGAACCCAGGTCTTTTGACTGCAGAGCCAGGGATCTTTCCACTGGAATTCAGAGATTATGGGCTGATCAATCCAGGGAATCAGGAAAGAGGGAAGACCTAAGCTCAGCCTTGAGGGAGAAGGATCAACTGGAAAGGTAGAGAAGGGTGAAAGTGTTACTTCCATGGGCATCCTTGGATCATCACTAGTGACTTTCTCAGACTTTCACACCTTCTCATCTTGTTCCCACCTTCACTCACATTCTTTAGAGAGGATCTATTTGCCCAGTGAAGACTGTATAGTTCAGAGTCTCAGTTTATATGTAAACTTATTGGTCATTGGACATTGATCTTACATTTGGAGTGGTCACATTGATAGGTGGTCCAAAAACTGGATGTATAACTCTTTGCTAGTGCCTCCTCCCACTTTGCCTTTTTGCCGCAGAAGCGGAAAAGATTTCAGGTTCATTTTTGCTTCATGGGCTTCTATAGCTAAGAATTCATCACATAGTGGTCAAAGTACTAGTGACAGCATTCTGGGTGGGGAAAGCAACATGATCAAAGGTGTGGAGGTGGGGAAAACAACAACAACAAATGCATTGTGAGGATAAGACTTGTGTAGCCCTTTACATTTATAAACTGTTTCATACCTATTATCTCATTGGATTCTTATGACAACCTAATGAAATACTGAGAGACAGATGTGATTATCCCGTTTTTACCAATGTGAAAATTGAAGCGTAGAGAAATAAACAATTCGTCATCTCTAGCTCTCTGACCCAGACCCATCACACTGCTGTTCCCAGCCTTCCACTGAACCTTAACACCCCTCCCACCCCAGCATTTTTCCTCTAGTTCTGGGAATGATAATCAAATCAACGTGACTTCCTGGAAAGGAAAATCAGTTGTCTTGTGGTTCCATGCACTATCCTTGTGACTTCCCAGACCAAAATACCTTGGATATCCCCTATATGTGTTCTCTTCCATATTGCAATGTAAATTCCTTGAGGAGAGGGACTATCTCATTTTGGTATTTGGATACCTAATCGATCAACATTTATTAAGCTCCTACTGTGTGCCAAGTGGAGCAGCTGGGTGGCTCCCCTGGAGAGAGCACTGGACTTAGAATCAGAAAGACTCATCTTCCTGAGTTCAAATTTGACTTCAGATATTTACTAGCTGTGTGACCCTGGACAAGTCACTTAACCCTGTTTACCTCAGTTCCTCATCTGTCAAATGAGCTGGAGAAGGAAATGGTAAGCCACTCCAGTATCTTTGCCAAGAAAACCCCAAATGGTGTCACAGAGAGTAGGACATGACCAAAATGACTGAACGACAACATGTGCCAGGCACTGTACTAACAAAAAATATGGTCCTTGCACTCAAGGAGCTTACAATCTAATGGGAGAGATGATGTGCGAACAAATATATACAGAACAAGTTATATATAGTATAAATAGGAAATAATTAACAGAGGGAAGGCACTAGAATGAGGAGGAGTTGGGGAAGGCTTCCTATAGAAGATGGGATTTTAGTTGGGACTTAATGGAACACAGGGAAGTTATTAGACAGAGTTAAGGAAGGAGAGCATTCCAGGCATGGGAGAGAGCCAGAGAAATGCCTGAAGCTGAGAGATTGAGTGCCTTGTAGATAGAACAGCCAGGAGGCCAGTGTCACTGCATCAAAGAGCATGTTTCTGGGAAGGTGTAAGAAGACTGGAAAGGTAGGAGGGGGCTAGGTTATGAAGGTCTTTGAATGCCAAATATAACATTTTGCGTTTGACCCTCCAGGCAATAGGGAATTACTGGAGTTTATTGAGTTGGGTTGGGTATGTGACATGATTAGACCTCTGCTTTAGGGAAATCACTTTAGTGAGTAAATGTTGGATGCATTGGAATGGGGAAAAGACACACTTGGCACAGTGCCTGTCACATAGTAAACACTACTTAAATGCTTATTCATTTATTTATTCACTCATTCACACCATATTTTCTGTCCAAGAGCTTGACTCTGGTCTTGCCTGTCCGCTATTAAGAGTTTTATCAAGACCTGAATTCCATCTTATTTTTTTGGTCCTCTTTTCTTCCATATGCTATCATCCCATGCTGGAGTTACCTCTAATGTGGAAGATAAACTTATAATTCTACCCTTAGTTTATAGGTTTTAAACATTTAGGGAAAGGGAAATTCCTGGCAGGGGAGGGGAGGGATGAATCTTCACTTTAGAAAAGGTCACCTTGGGAATAAATATATTACTCAGATCTTTCCAGGTGGGTGATCAAGCACCTAGCAATTTCTGCATGAGATTTCCAGATGAAAAATACTTGCTCAAGGTCATTTTTTTCTTGCTGAAGCAAAGATTATTATCTCAATAGGGATCTTCCTTTCAATTAATCACTTTGTGTTAGCAGGAATAAAAGAGAGATACCAGTTAGATCACAATATTAAGAGAACTTTAGAGATTCTACTGTCTAACTCTCATTCAATGGAAGAAAGGATGAAGCTCTAGAAAGGTTTAATGTCACATAGGACATAAGTAGTAAAGTCAGGATTAGAATTCAGGACCTCCAACTTCAAATCCAGGTCTCTTTCTCCTGATATCAAGCTTTCTTTTGAGTGTAAGCTAACAATCGAGTGGGATGAATTCTTATTGAATTCTCTGTTGGGAAGCTGAATTTCATTCCCTCCATACCCCCAGAT
>CM053624.1:44307425-44359777 GCA_028646595.1 Phalanger gymnotis | reverse complement strand
CTTCCCAGCCTCCATCTTGGCTCCGCCCTCCACATAAAAACAATTTTAACATTCATTTATAATTTTTTCTGAGTTCCAAATTTTCTCTTTATTGAGTCCAGTTCCCTCATTTTATAGATGAGGAGCCTTAGGTCTAGAGAGGTTAAGTGACTTTCCCAAGGTCACGCAGCCAGGTAAGTGCTAAACTCAGGTTTTCCTGATTCCATATCCAACATTCTATGCACTGTTCCATTTAGCTACATGCTCAAATTATAGTCTGATGCCCAGAGAGAGGTAGCATAAAGCAATAGAAATAACCTTTTGTCACCAGGTGCCAATTCCTTTTTAATTCAAAAAAAAAGTTACAGGGTTACTCTTGCTAATAACATCATTGGAAGTATCTCATCTTAAATATTAAAATTCCAAGTGCAAACTCCATTCTTGGCTCTTGAATTTATTATATTTTTCTTGCCTTATAATGTTATTTGGAGACTCGGTTCCCAGTGAATACACTTAGTATCTTGTATAATTACATCGGTGAGTCAATTTTAGTAGCCTACAAAATTAGGTTTTGGAATTGGAGGGACTTTTATGATGCTTAAAGGAACTGTCATAATATTGGTCACACTTCCTCAAGGCCTATTTATTATTCTTCCTGTTGTTTACCAGATTCTCTGAGAAGCTGGGAGTGGAAATCCTTTTTTGGGGGAGGGGTGACAAGAACAGGTTTTCTTTCTCCATTGTGGGCTATTGCTAGTGTGGTGGTGGAATAGAATTCACATATTTGCTAGAGCCTAACAAAAAAAACTGTCTTATTCCCATTAAGAAGACATTGAGGCTGTCAGGAGGTACATATCTGGCAATAAAAGACAGAACCCAGACTGGGAGAAAAACCCAAAAGCAGGGGGTAGAAGGATTAGGGGAGAATTGGACTGAATGCTATTCCATTCAGTACAGCAACCTGATTTTTGTTTTGGGTGCCATATTTTGGGAGAAACGTGGATTGACTGTAGAATTGCCACAAGAGGACAATATGGAAGGTAAAGGTCTTGGATAGTAATTCATACCTCAACAAGGAGCAGAGACTAAGCAGAGACATAGAGCAGTGTTGTAACTGAATACATTCCCTCCTTGCTTCTGTCTCTTTCTAGGGAATTTTCCCTAGGAGAGCTCGGATCAGATTGTATGCCATACACAAGGGTATTTCTAACCCAGAACCCAAGCCCCCCTTGGCTTCAGATTAATAAGAATTCTTTATTTCTAGCCTGATCTCTACCAACCTACCACACCACTTACGGGCTCTCTTCTTTCCATGATGCTTCTCTCTATGCCCCACTCCCGCCACCCCATCCTCTCAAACTCTTTTCCAGTTCTATCTCTGAGAGCAGTATCAATTCGATTACTGTTCTCTGTGGCCAATACTTTCCATATGTATTGTGTTCTACTTAAATGCAAATCCCACTAAGGTCAGGTACTGGGCTATTGTCGTTGTGGTGGTGGAATAGAATTCATATGCTCTTGCTTATTTGTGATTCTATCCCCAACACTTAGCACAGTGTGTAACACATGGGTACGGTACCTGAGGCCTCCAGGCCACATATGGCCCTCTAGGTCCTCCAGTGCAGCCCCTTGCCTGAATCCAAACTTCACAGAACAAATCCCTTTAATAAAAGGATTTGTTCTGTAAAACTTGGACTCAGTCAAAAGGCCACCTATGGATCTAGAAGGCCAGATGTAGCCTCAAGGCCGCAGGTTCTCCACTCCTGGCATGACACATAGTAAACACGTAATAAGCATTTTTTTCATTCATTCATTCATTCATTCATTCATTCATTCGCAACTAGGGGGAACCTGAAAGGTTTCACGTAGGATGTGGTAACCAAGTATAAAAAGGACAAGAAAAGAAAGGCTGAGGCAAAACTTCAATGACTTCATGGTCTGGGCATCAGTGTAACCCCATCTGACTTCACTCTGTATGTAAAATCTAGAAATTGTAAATGGAGGGTCTTCTTATCCTTCATGTCTGTGTAACTACAAATTACTGGAAATTTTTGTTCTGTGTCAGAGTAGAGACAGAGGCTGAGTAGACTGACCTTGACAGTGTAAGCACATGACTTCCTAAGGTTTAGAGATGGGATATTATCTGAGAGAGACTCAGTTAAAAGTGCTCTTGGGGAGCTAATGTCTAGATAATCTTCTTAGATCTTCTGCTTTGCCACTCACTCAGGATTGAACAATATGTACTTACTAAATGCCTACTATGTGCCAGGCATTGCAATTACTTATATTTCATCATATCCCAAACACCACAATCCACCATTAAAGAGAGCCATTTGCTAATTCATATTAGCACATCCATGGATCCATTACCATATAACTTAAGCTTAAAGAGACAGCATGATGTTGCCAATAGTGGGCTAGACTTGAGGTCAAGAAGACTTGAGAGTGAAACTTACCTTGAACACTTAGTAGCTCTGTGACCCCAAAAAAGTCAGTTGATTTCTCATTCTCAGTTTCCTCATCTGTAAAATGGAGATAATAGTAGTACCAGTCTCTATGGGTTGTTATGAGGTTCCAAACAGATAATATATTTAAAACACTTTTAAAAATCTTAAAGTATTATATAGCTATTATTAGAGTATTATTAGTAGTAAAGTATTATATAATTGTTATTTCTCTATTGTCGTAGCTATAATATTATTGATGGTTGTGCTGCCTTCCATGGTGCAGAGCATAAGACATCCATACATTCTGGTTCTCTTCAATTCTTGTCCATGATTTCCATAGTCTCTATAGAAAAACTACTTAGTCTGATGAACAATCCATGGGGATTAGTGCAGCACTTAAGCTATCCATGTTACCAATCGATCAGTCAGCATCTATGAAGCACCTACTGTGTGCCTTCCCCCTCAGGATACACCAACAAAAATTAAACAATCTCTGACCAATAGTATACAAGGAGTTTGTGTTCTCCTATGGGAAGAAATATACATATACACAAGCAAATACAGACTAATCTCAGGGGGCACTACCATTTGGAGAGACCAGGAGAGGCCTCATATAGGGTACACAATTTGATCTGAGCTTTTCTAGGGAATTTTAGAGACAGAAGTAAGGAGGGATTGTATTCTAGGCATGTTGGGATGTGGAATGTCATGAACGAAGAACTATAAGTAAGCTAGTTTGGCTGGACTGTAGAGTGAAAGGGAATTATAATCTTGTAAATATAGTGTTCTGTCCAATAGAGAAAGATTGTCATGCCCTTTAAATGCCAATTACAAGTCCGATCCTAGAGGCAATAGGTAGCTACTGGAGGTTTTTGAGTAGGCATGTCATGGTTAGACCTGTTACTTAGAAAAGTCCTTTGACAACTGTGTGAAGGATGAATTGGAAAAGGGAAGAAGCTGGATGTAGGAAGATAAATTGAGAAGTTATTTCAATTTTCCAGGCAAGAGTTGTTGAACTAGGGCAGTGATTGTGTCAGTGAAGTGAAGAGAAAGGAATTCATGAGAGAGATGTTGTGGGGTTAGAATGGATAAGACTTATTACTTACTTGGGTAGTCCATCAGTCAGTGAGTAGAGAGGAAGAGTAGGGGCTTACTCAGAGGTTTCAAACCTGAGTGACTAAGAGGATGGTGGTGCCCTTGAAAATTATCCTCCGTCATTCTTACTACGTGACTGGCCCAACTCGTTTTCTGATCATACTTCTCCTGGTTGATGCCATTTATGGGCACAAGTTGATCAGTGTGTGAATCTCATTTTAGGACTCACCCAAGATTGATCTATGATCCTGTTTATGTGAGTGTTCCCTCCAGTGTTATAGACCATGACCATCCAGTTCTGCCTGCTGTTGGCAGCTTTTTCTGATCCATGTATTCCCACAAGGTCATTCCAAATAGGAACAGAAGTGACGATCTGTCTCTGCTGCTCTAGAGACCATTTCAGATGCTTATTTTTAAGTTTCCTTATTGAGGAGATGATAGGATTTCTTCTATCTACTGCCAGGGACACTGATTTACTTAAAACAGCAACAACAATGTACTATTTTTAAAAATTATTTTTAAGATTTGGTCTCTCTATCTCATCTAAGGTAGAGGTGCAAGGGCTACTCATGGGCCTAGTCCCACTCCGTGTACCATATGAGCTTTGGCCTGCTCCATTTTGAATTTTAGGCTACCTGGTGTCTCTGATCTTCTGGGACTCACCATATTAATGCCAAATTTCACTCCAATTCTCAGTGGACTTGGCTCTACTATAACTCAGAATTCTTGAGCTCAAGAGACCTTCTAGCCTCAGCTGTAGGCATTTCAGATGTGTGCCACCACACTCAGCCCTGTGTACTATTTGTATCACAAAATCTAAGAAAGAACAGCTTTATTTGCAGCGAATTAGTGCAAGGAACTTTATTTGGTCACTTCTCTGGTTGAAGGTCAATGCCATAGGAAAAAGAGAGCTTTCAAGTGGTCATATTATCAACAGTTAAATACACTCATTGGGCATCTAGGTGGCTCAGTGAACAGAGCGTTGGGCCTGGAGTCAGGCAGACCTGAGTTCAAATCCAGCTTCAGACACTTAACTAATTGTGTGACCCTGGGTAAGTCGATTAACTTTTCTTTGCCTAATTCACTAGAGCAGAAAATGGCAAACCACTCCAGTATCTTTGCAAAGAAAACCCCATGGACAGATTGGTCTGCTATGGTCCACTAGGTCACAAAGAGTTAGACCTTACTGAAGGACTGAACAACTGTTTTTAGGACCCTGGACAGCTCCATGACCCTGACAGCTCTAGGACCCTGAGCAGATATCTTAACCTCTCAGTGACTTAGGCAGCTTTCTAAAACAATACATTACAGAGAAGGAGCCAACCTCCATTGGTTGGAAGGACTTTTCTCACCCTGGAATTACCTATGGAATTACCTAAATCACAAGTCTTGCTTCCCTGTTCCCTTCCTCCTGTGGTTCTTTCTTTGACTATGGGGTTCAGTGGCCTTGACTAGCCTAACTTTCCCTGGTCCAATTGGTAAATGAATGCCCATTCACTCAGAGCCAAATGGACATGAAGCGCTCTTGGACTTGCCATTTGTGAATGGATACAAATCCTTTGCCCTGTGCTCTGGCTCCACCCCTGTGTTTTTGCAGCCTTTTGGAATGAGGTCAGGTTTGGGATCTGCCTGCTTATCTCTCCCATGACAGTCCAGATCAAGATTAATCTTAAGCCATTTGTTTTGCTGCTTCACTCAGCCAACAGAAGGGGGGAAAACCCCACTGAGATCTATTTTTTATGAATGGATGAATGAATGAGCATGATGTAACAGGCTAAGAGAGCCTGTCTCACGGATTAGCATGAAGAGACTGCAATTGACAGACAACAGTAGTCTATTTAAATTCTGCTCAAGTGCAAGTAAATTGTAAAATTAAAAAAAAATCAACCTAAAATATTAAAATCTTAAGTCCTGGTTTAATATTTTTCTCATATATAGGGTTTGTCAAGTTGCTGAAAAAATTCTCCTTCCATTTGCAATGGGTGGTTCTTTTGTTACGATTTCCCCTTTTGTTTTCTGTGTCTGGCTCACTGTTAATGCAATTGGTTTTTGCCAGAGTAGTTTGTGAATTCTAGCGTGAATTGCCATTGAATTCTTAGCCTTGGAAAACATTCTATTTAGGCTGAAAGACATTAAGTTAATAATTTCACATGCTTTGCCATGGTACTTAGGTATCTAGGAGTCTCTGTTACATATGTGCATACAATGATGATAATTTGGCATCTATTATCCTAGTTGATCAAAGAACGACCTTGTGAATTAGACAGAACAAGTGTTATATTTTATAGATGAAGAAACTGAGGCTCAAATAGCTTAAGTTAAAGATGACATGAGATAACTAACATATATAAAGTGTTTCACAAACCTTAAAACCTATATCAATGCTGTATTGTTGTTACTAAATGACTTGCCTAGGGTCACACAGCTATTAAGTGTCAAGGGAGATTGGAACCTAGGTTTTCCTGACCATATCCAGAATCCTATCTAATATGGCACTTATTTATGACTGTATTAGAGTGTAAGACCATGAAAAACAGAGATCACAGACTTTTTAGAATTATAGTATTCCAGAGATCAGAAGGAATGTCAAAATCAATTTAACCTTCCTGTTATAGAAATATAATTCAGCTTCAGGAATATAAAATATTTTCCTGTGTGATGCTGCATAATAATTATGCATATTTCAGCCATTATGCAAATATGTGCTATATGAATGTGTGTGCAGAAGAAAGTGAGGAAGGCCCTCAGTATATCTGGCTAGCTCCTTGTGGCAATCGTATGGGAAGACATAGGGAAAAGTCCCATTGGGTGAGAGGGCATGCATGGATTGTATTCTACGTTGATGAGAATAATAGCCTCAAGGATGAGATCACGGATCTATCTGATTATCTGAGTAGGTATGCAGGTTAATGTTTTCTAAACTATTGGGAGGCAGCATAGAGTAATGAAAATAATGTCTGGTGTACTAGCTGTGCTACCATGGGCAAGTCACTTAACATCTCTGAAACTGTTTCATCTATAAAATGGAGGGAAACCAACTCATAGGGTTTCTGTGATATTTGAATGTAACAGTGTATGTGAAGGGCTTTGCAAATTTTAAAGCATTATTTAAATGTCTGCTATTGTTAAGCCACAACGTGGCCTAAATATGAGCTTCCTGGGATTCACATTAATAGACTTGCCCTTAAGGAAGGTCGATTTTGATGGCCGAAGGCTGCCTCCTTAACTTTGGGTTTACTGACTAGATTCTTTCTCAAAAACCAAGCCTTAAACCCAACTCACTCAGGAGCTCTTAAATTGGACAATAGGTCCCTGCCCTCCTAGCACAGGGTGAATGTAAATAGTAAATAGCAACTGTTTCTCTTTTGGCCAGAAACCCTGAGGGTCTTCCCCTCCCAGTTTGATTTTTTTTTCAGTTTTTGATTAAAGGGACCATCCTTTGATTAACTTCTTAAAGAAGTCTATTCACTGAAGTTACCTCATTCAAAGTGAGAACCTGAAAAGACCTTGGCCTGAAAGGGCCAGGGTCTCCCAATGAATCCTGGGCCATCTCCAGTCATCCTGGCGAATATCAGGCCGCTGGACCCAGATGGCTCTATAGGAGAAAGTGAGGCTGGTGACCTTCCACAGCCCTCCCTCACTCAAATCAAAGTCCATTGTAAGTCATGGCATCACTTCCCTGATGTCATGGTCCTTTTCGAGAGCAAAAGACAAACATGGCTTTGCCCCTATGATCAATAGCTGAGGCAGCTTAGGGTGGATAGAGCACTGGACCTGGAGCCAGCAAGACCTGAGTTCAAGTGTGGACTCAGATACTTACTAGCTGTGTGACTGTGGGCAGCTGTCTGCCTCAGTTTCCTTCTCTGTAAGATGAGGATAGGAATATCACCTACCTTCTAGGGTTGTTGTAGGGATCAAATGAGATTTATATTCTTAAATCTTTGAAAATCTTAAAGCATTATATAAATGGTAGCTATTGTTAAAATCCAAATGTAAATTTTCACCAAATTTCTACTTGTTATATTGTCTTTGTTTGTTGTCTCTGTTTTAGTGACTAGTTAGATAAGATAGTGAGGCCATATTATAGATCAGATGCTATGTGGTAAGAAATCCTGCCCTGACCCCTTTTGGCAAGGACTGAGGATGTCAGAGCAGTCCAGGCAAATGAAAATTCTGTTTATGTACATGCCAGATGAATGCTTGTATAAGATGCACTAATAGGAAAAATTTATGTATATGCAAAGTAGTGTTCCAACTATAATCTACCCTAAAATGTAAGTTGCGCCCCTAAAATGATTTATTTTTGAAAGAATCGATCATCGAGCATTTATTAAGCAATTATGATTTTACAGACACTGAGATGGGGCTACCAAAAACCCCATAGCAACAAAACAATCCTTAATCCTCAGCAGCTCACAAAAATATACACGGTAAAAGAGTATACACTAAAAAAAACATAATTCTAATTATAGCCCACACTCAGGTTTTGTCTTAGCCAGATTTTGGTCCAATACAGTTACACGCTTCCACATGTATACAATTACAATTTGAGATAAAACTGTGAAACCACTTCCATCTTCAACCTACGAGAGCTTGTCCAGGATAAAGAACAGAGCATGTACTCAGGAAGGTTTATCTTCTAAAATGAATGAGTCCTCTTCCGAGGAATTATCTTTCTGAAAGCATCCATCTCTCCTCTATCAGTGGGACAAGCTACTTTTTCAAATATAACAAAGCAAGGATAATGTTGTCTATGGAAATATATGGTCGGTGGGACTGCGCTCCAAAAGCTCCCAGAGAAAACACTAGGCCATTTAAAAAAATAGATGATGTCTGGCTTCGGCATGTGTCAGAGTGTAACTGGTCTGTGGTCAGCTCTAAAGTGATGCTTTTGTTTTCTCTTTTCTTACAGGTTGTCTTAGTCTTTGCTCTTAGCATTGGGGCCCTTGTCATATACTTCATAGATTCGTCAAAGTGAGTATTCTCATACATTTTCTTCTCCCTCTTTTCTAAAACTATGACTAACCTTTAAAGTACACAGTATATAGTTTTTTTTCCCTCTTGACATGTGACTTAACTAGTTTCCTGATTGTGGGAAGAACCTTTGGAAGAGGACAGGGATCTTGTGTGTTGACATGGATGGCAAAGCTTTGGGGGAGACCATTAGAGCCTCGTGTGTTGACTTGGCTGGGGTAGGAGGAGGAGAGGGACTTAGACACCTGAGGAGTTCCACTCCTCCCCAACCTTGAGTATTGGTTTTAGCTTAGGGTTTGCTGGGCTGCTTCTTGAAGTAGAATTTGAACTTAAAAAAAAGCAAGAGGAAAAGGGGTATTTCAGGTGAATCTATAGCCCAAAAGAGGCTCACCAAGAGGGTTTCTGCTGTAAGTAATTTGGACTTGCCATGACTGTTGCTTTTATAGGCTAATTTCCTTATTTAGGATTTCCTTGTATTCCTGATGTTTGAGGAAACACCTGGAAAGAATAAAATGGTTTTGTTTGCCTTTCACACTGAGTTTAAAACCAAAGTGTCTCCCAGTGAGTTTCTTGGTGCCTAAAGGAAAGGTGCACTATAGATTCACACAGGAGCTCTTGGGAATGAGTAGAAGCCAAAAACCACCTCCCCCCAAAGACTCTGAAGATTGAAGTTATGCCAATTCTTTTTAAGAAACTGTGTGTGTGTGTGTGGGGGGGGGGTTGTTAGACCTCCCTGACCCTTAGCTTGTGTCAAGCAGTGTGTGCTGAGCTAGCTGAAGGCAGATGAATATGGAATACAGTCTCGCTAATTGTGGGCTTACCACAATTCAGTTCTGGTTCAAATGAAAGCTACCCGTGGCAGCCACAATTCTTCTGACTATTCTGGTTGAAACTTTCAAAGTGACAGTTAACCCACTGGGCAAGAACTGGCCTGGAATCTCATTATCCTTGGATGGTGCTCAACTTACTTGAAATTCAAAAATTCAAGAACTGTGCTTGGGGACCTTCACCTTCATTTGTCCACTGTGACAGTATTTCTTGAGCCCCATTCTCTCTGTCCAAAATTTTCATTGCTGAATAATCTGCAATTCTTGGGGAGTCCATTTTGTGTGGGAATTGGCTCAGACTTCAGCATTCCTAAGGCCCACATTCAGCACTATTTCTGAATGCTGCCCTGCTCCATGCTGATAAATCGACCCCTTTGATATGTTTTCGGTCAACAATCAACAAGCTCTGTGCTAAGGGCTGGGGATACAAAAAAAGGCAAAAATGAGGGACCAGGCCCTCAAGGAGTTCACATTCTTATGGAGGAGACAACCTGCAAATAACCATGAACATAGAGGAATATACAAGATAAATGGGACATAATATCAGAGGGAATTTAGATGCCACCTCAGGATCTTTGCATTTATATGCAGAGCTTAAGAAAACATTGCAGGGACCAGAAAGGACATAGAAAATTCCCATTTTGTTCTCAGAATATTATTCTAGGGAGAAACAACATCCAGAGTTCTCTGACTACTAAAGGTTGTTCAGCCTCCCTCCCTCCCAGGAGGCTGGACCATATACCTCTAACTTGATTTAGTCAGGCAGAATTCCGTCAAACATCAGATGCTGATTAAGAAGAAACAGAGCAGCTTAAGACCTGGAGGAATGCAGATTTCTATTTTGGGAAAGGTAAGTGTTTTAAAATATTTACCATATTTGTTTCCTTATCCTCTTTTCTTATTGAATCAATATTTTCCTAAACACCTTTTCCTTTTTCTCTACCTTATCTCTAGAGAAAGGAGCATATGTCCTCAATATCTCCCCTCATCTCTGCCACCACACCCCTGGTCTGTGCTCAGGAAGTCAGTCTCTGGATATAGTACTCATCTTCAAGGACATGTAGGTCTCTTTCTGCAGGTGAGTGTTGGAATTGGATGGCTATTGGAATTAGATGGATGGATAGATGGATGGCCAACTGGCTTCTCCCTGGACCATTTTCTTTTCTCTCTTGTTTTGTTATTACAAATAAAATAATGATCCTTATTGACAAACAGTTGAAATGTTGTTCTTTTTATAGCGTCTCATAGCATGAACCCCATTTCCTGGAGAGCCAGACTTTGCCTTTGATTCATGGGATGTGGAAGAGGAGAAGGGATATTTGGAGATAAAAATTCTTTCTCCTAAATACCCTGCCCCATCCTACACCACACAGTGAATCTAGCCCCTGGAAGGAATTGGAGATTAAAGAGGGTTAGGGTCCTCTCTGATTCTGTTTTCTCTCATAAAACTGGTAAGATTCTATCTCGAGGACCTTCGGAGAATTATCAGCAGTATCTGCACTGCCACATTAGCCATAGATTTCCCGCAGTTTTACTGTTCGTTCTTCTGAACACTGATCCAGAGTGGTATAATGGCACGAGTTCTGTCAATTTTAAATGAAAACTCTTAGACAGCTGGGGTATAACGGAAAGAGCACTGGCATTAGGCTCGGAAGGCCTGAGTTGGTGCTACTGGCTATTTCTGTGACTCTGGGCAAGTTGCTTTATCTCTCAACTCTGGTTTCCTCATCCATAAATTGGGGATCATAATATCTGCAATAATCATCTCACAGGGTTCTTGTGGGGATCGAATGAGAGAGCTTTGTAAACCTTAAAGAACTATATAACTATATGCATGTAAAACACTTTGTAAAGTACCATACACATGTAGATCGTCATGCAGCAGCAAGAGCAGCATAGCATCCCATCTTCTGAAGACAGTCCTTCAGCCTAGCCCTAGTCCTTCTTTTCCCTGGTCATACTGGATCTTCCTTACTTTGGAGGGGGGGAGTGGTATTGAATCTAGGATTTCATTTTTATAGGGAACGATATGGTTCCATGGCATCAAATTCCCTTCAACAGTGCAGATTGCCAACTAGTCTGTAACTCACAAACTCAGAGCAGCTTACTGAGAGGCAGTAAGGCCTGGTGGATAGACAGCTAGCCTTGGAGGCAGAAAACCTGGGTTTCTTGTGACTGACATTTAGGAGTTGTATGAAGGTTGGCAAGTCACCCAACTCATTAGGTCTGTTATTAATAATACCATGTGATCATGGAGCCCTTTCTTGGCTTTTAATTGCTTTTTTGGAGTAGGTAGTAACACCAGAGTCAGCACAGTTATCTCTTTCTTCCTCCCTGGAAAAGTTTAGTGATAGCTCATGCTCTGAATGAATGGCTGTCCTCTTGGAGGTTCATAGCTTTCAAATGTCTATTTAAAATGGCATTATTCGTACAAAAATGCCAAATGTGTGGAGCAGTTTATGAGTGAGCCCAAACTTAAAACAATTAATAATGGTCAAAAAGTTTGATCAAGAAAAAAGAAAACTTTTCATTCAAGAAGTGAAGTGAAGACTCCCCTCCCCCCTTTTTTATTTTTTTACATTTTAAGTCTATGGAAGTGAGATGACAGGACAGAGCCAAAGTGGAGAACTTTGGAATATCCGGTTGTCTTATCTCAACCCACATTAGAATTTATTCTCGTGGTTTAACTCATGGTTAGTGCGCCCTGCCTAGACACTGGGAGCCAATCTTTATGATATTTAAACATCTCGGATAATTCCAGCAGTAATAGCAAGTCCTTGATTCCTCTGGCAAAGGCACAGAGACTGCAGATTAGGTCACAAATAGTGGTCTGTTTGATAAATAATAAGAATAATCATTTCTAACTTTTTAATAGCATTTTAAGATTTGCAGATCACTTTATATCTATTGCCTCATTTGATCTTTCTTAGGGTTCTGGATATTTAAGGGTCTACTGAGATACTGTGATGGAAGCTATACCAACCAAAAGCTAGATCGTTCAGAATTATTGGACTTTCTTGGTATCCATTAGGTAGTTCAGGGAGATTTTAAGTAGGATATATTTTTTGTTTGTTTCTTTGGTATCAACTTTCAAAACTCACACAAGACCTCAAAGAGCCAAAGGATTCATGATTTCCATTCAGTGTCACCCCTGCAGTCCTGCCCAATCAGCAGTTCCATTTCCTTGTTAGCTTATGATAGGACCCAAGAGAAACATGGTGTCAAGCACCCTCTAAACTGGTACAATGTTCACAGAGATCTTTAAGGATAGTCCAATAGTTTAGATTCTAAGAGTGAACAAGTAGCCAAGATAGGGCTAGCTAGGGCTCTAGGGGCCAACATAGCAAAATAATAATCTATGATCTGTTAAAATACACTTCAATGCAGGAAAATGCTTTTTAATTATATAGAGGAAGACATTCTTCTGTGTGTGTACAGGAAGGCATCAAAGGTCTTTGTTGTTAGTTGGGTTTTTTAAAACACAAATTCTGTCAAAATATATAGTCTTAACTCTGTCCCTTTTACTTTTCGTTCTCTTAAGGCTTTGAGTTAAATTCAGGGGCGAGTCACTTCTGCCTTTATCTTTATTTCCTATTGTTTTTGGTACCACTGATGATGCTTTCTTTTGGCACGCTGTAACATTCCATAACAGCAATTTTTTATATTGTATAACCAAGTCCAAAATGCCCCCTGGAACCTATCCAGGTGATAAAGTCACTATCACTCTTCCATCCCTGATTTTCCCCCTAGACACAGGACCAATAATTCCTTTCTAATAGATAAGAGAGAGAAACACAACTGTGCCAGAAAGAGGGTAGAATTCATGAATTGTATAATAGGAAGCCAATGCTCCTTGCAGAATTTCAATAGGAAGCCAGGAGCTGTAAGAAAGGGGGACAGCTTGGAGTCCTTGGGATTTGCATCCCTTCTGTAGCATTGTGGGCAATGATGATTCACACGTGTGAAGATATTTATTCCTTTGATTAATGTTTAAATTCAGGTCTCTCTCATGCTACAGCTATGTGGATTATGAATATTTAATAATGCATATACTTAAAGTGAAGGTCAGGGCCTGATCACTGGTGACTTCAATGAAGCTTGACATCGCAATGAGGCAAGCAACCTGCTGTTAGCAGAATAGAACTGAAAGGTTATAAGTTGTTAAAATTGTCTCTAATGGCCTTCTTTTATTCATTCCTAAAAAGCTGCTCCAGAGCAGAGGCATGAGTGCTAATTTGACCAATCTTTCCTCTTGGCTTCTAGTCCTTAACAGGGTTGTTTCAGGGTTATGACCACTGGAAACAAGAGGAGCAGGATGAGTTTTAGAAAATGGGAGTGATGGCTATGTAAATATTTCTGTAAAATTTAAAAAGAGTTTTCCCAGCTCCTTCTTCTCCCTCTCCCTGCCACCCCTCCCCCCAACACCACCCCACTCCCACCCAGGCCTGTTTTTCTACTTCCTGTAGGCTAATGGCTATTGTCTACCATTTAGACATTATCAAAATGACATGTACCATTTTGCATGTTGTTAAAAATGCATGTGGTCTGATGGTGCACAAAACCTCTCTGGAAGACTGTAGTGAAGACTGATAGGAATGTGCCTGGGAAAACAGGAATTTTTTAAGGAATGGAAACCAGCTAGAGCAGAGGTTCTTAACAGGGGGGTATATAAACTTTTCGTTAAAATGCATTTTAATTCATTTTGTAACTCTATTCCAATATAAATTGGTTTCCTTTGTGATCCTATGTATTTTTATTATATTATATAGACATATGTAAGCATGCTATATTATATAAAACCATTGTTGTTTTTCTTGAGTCATTTTTCAATTGTTTGACTCTTTGTGACTCCATTTGGAATTTTCTTGGCAAAAATGCTGGAATGGTTTGCCATTTCCTTCTTCTTTATCTGTTAAAGGAACTGAGGCAAATAGGGTCAAGTGGCTTGCCCAGGATCACACAGGTAATGTCTGAGGCCAGATTTGAACTCATGAGGAATAGTCTTCTTGACTCCAGGCCCAGTGCTCTATCCACTGCACCAACTAGACAGCATTAATCCAATAAGTGCAAAGACCTCCCAAGACGTCCATGACGCAAAAAGGTTAACAATCCCTGATCTATCTTATAGATTTAGAGCTAGAAGTTACCTTATATAGTATCTAAACCAAGATTCTCATCTTACAGTTGAGGGAAGTGAGGCCAGAAAGGTTTAGAGACTTTTCCATTATCACAGAAATAATAAACAGCAGAGCTGGGGTGTCCAGGTCTTCTGATTCCAAAACCAGCGTTGCTTTCACTTTATCATGCTGCCTCTAGGTCTTTAGAAGTATGGGTAAGTCTGGCAACAATTTTACCTTCATGACCATCTTCAGAAAATCTTCTAACACATTATTGATCATAGAGATCTCTAAGAGCGAAGAAAACATCAGAGCAATGGAATCATTTTACAGATAAGTAAATTGAGATCCAGATTATTGGAGTGAACTACTCAAGGTCACACAGCTAGTTAGTGTCAAGTCTTGGACTTGAAGCCAAGCCCCCTAATTCCTAGTCTAGTGCCCTTTTCACTGATTTATTATTTCTTAGACATTGATTGTTCCATCATCAGGAAAGCTACTTCTGTTGAGGTGGCTAATTGGCAACTTACTCGTGGCAAAATGAAACTTCATTTCATTTCCTTTTTTTTTCATTTCTCCTGTAAGTGGATGGCCAGAGTCTGGATTCTTCTTCCTTCTCCCCCCCCTCCTCCTCCTTTTTTGTTCTTCTCTTCCTTTTCCTCTTTCTCCATCATTCCAACTTTTCTTCTTGGTGTTCACATTGAGTTATGGCTTAACTCTATCCAAATGGTCCTGGCTTTTCCCTTTCGTCAATATCAATGTGACGGCATTGCACAGCTATAGAAGGAGTGGTTAGTGCAAGACAAAGCCTGCCAGTTAGCCCAAGATGCCATATGGTGCATTGAACACTTAATAAATACCTCCTCCAATAGTGTGTGAATTACTTGGGATAAGGAAAAAAATAAATTTGCTGATTCACACAGTGAAACTTATAAATTTTTATGTCTTCAAATACCTTTTAGTAGGCAGTATTTCATCCTTTCACTTCAATTGCTTGTTTCACATAGTTTTTCTAAGAGTTCACAAGATTTTGACATACACTCTTTAATTCTCGATGATGAAGTGACACTTTGATCCCACTTTTGAGCTCAATTTCTGAAGTCGGGCCTTGACTGTATGCAGCCCATAGGTTCTCAGTAAGATTTAAATAAGTAAAGCATGTTATTTCCATCTCTTGGGTAATTTTTTTTAACCTTTCATGATATGTGGTGTAGTGCTTTAACAAATGGTCTCCATTTCAGCTAGTCAGTCAACAAGCATTTATTAAGAGTATACTATGTACCAGGCACCGTGCCAAGTTTTGGGGATACAAAAAGTCAAGACAGTCCCTATTCCCAAGGAGCTCACAGTCTAATAGGAGAGACAACATCTGAAAATCTCTGTACAAATAAGGTACGAACAGGATAAATTGGAAATAATCCACAGAGGGATTCCTATGATTCTGGAATAATTCCTGTCAGCATATCACTATGTTTATCAGAGGTTCCAGGCCCCTTAAAAGTACAAAAAATCCCCCAATAATTTTGGAAGTGTATGTCTTACAGTTTGATGAAGATGCCGTTGTCTCAGAAGCTTTCCTAGACTTCTTTAACAATGATTTTGGTGTGACCTTGAATGTTAGTTTCATTAGGAAAAATTACCCTTTTCTAATCATCAGTACTTTAGGATTTGACTTATCTTGCTCATGTCAAGTATATTTTCATCACAATGCCTTTTCACTATTCTAACTGCCAGGTCTCTCTGAAGGTCTTTCCTTGTTCTCTGACAATGAATTAGGATGTTTCACAACAAGTTTGACTGTGCTTGGTGGAGTTGTTTCCAAACACACTTGTATCTGTACTTCAGTGCAACTGACCCTGTTTTGTTATGGATTTGAATGATACTTGAAATGCTTTACTTCCTCCCATGAACCACCACCACAATATCTCTACCAATCTGAGAAATGTGTTCTTTAAGGGCTCCAATTGCGTATATTTCCTTAGAGTTAGGTCCACTCTTAAAAACCACAAAATGAAAAACAGAGAAAAGGGGAGCAATGAAACATGAGTATATGACCTAATCGTCATCATGAAGCTGAGACCTAACTAAAGGTAAGGAACCCCCTTAATTTAGTTTCATGTAGTCAAAGGCATGTGATCTAGAACAACTTAGCAGGTGTAGAAGCTCATATGTATAACCATTGCTGTCCCAGAATAAAATCATATCAAAATTATTTTTTGTCCCAAGTAATTCACACACCATTGTACTGCAGGACCCTGGAATTTGCTTGTATTTAGGAAATTAGAGAATATGACTGTTTTCATTTTTGTCTTTGTCTTTCTAGTGCTTATCATTGTTCCTGGCCCATAGTAAGCACATAATAAATGCTGGTTAAATTGAACCGAACTGAAGAAACCAAGAAAGTCTGAAAATCTTCTACTTTGAAGACTTCTAACACTGTGCTACTAGTTAGATACAAATGAGAGTAGTTCATAAAAAATTCTAGGCTGATCTATTAGTTGAACTCATTTATCTTCTTAGAGAGTTGCAGAATTTAATTGCCTTTTAGATTTTTTTTTTGCAAAATATAACACAGCAGTTGTGTCCCTATGGATGCTTCATGTTGTAGTTAGAGTGAATGTCCTTGCAAATTTCCATCATCTCTGGCTCACACCCCACTCTTCTATGCCCAGTGTCTCAATCCATGGCAAGAGGCATTTAGGATCTCAGATACAGAGCTGGAAAAGTTCTTAGAGTAGTACAGCTCCTTCATTTCACTAGGGGAACTGATGCCCTAAAAGAAGAAGTGGCTTTTTTTCCAAGGTCACATAGATCATTAATGGCAGAGCTGGGATTTGAACCAAAATTCACTGGCTACAAATACAGAGCTCTTTCCCCAGCTCTATGAAGGTAGACTCTGGCCTTTTTAATTGTATAAAAGTTCACTCCTTCCAGAGTGAAGTCTCAGAGATGGCAGTCACCAACAATGAATCAGCAAAAAGCCTACTAAAAGTTTAGCACATAGTAGGGAGTCTAACAAAAGTACATACTGTTACTGCATTCACAGTTAGCCTGATGGCAAAACTGCACTGTATCCACCCCCTAGCATTTCATACAGGAGGAAACCTTCTGCTTTCTCTACTTGTGGGACCTTGTGGGACCAGTCATTTCAGTCATGTCCAATGCTTTTCTTGGCAAAGATGCTGGACTGGTTTGTCATCTCCTTCTCCAGCCCATTTTACAGATGAGGAAACAGAGACAGGTTGAAGTGACTTGGCCAGGATCACACAACTAGTCAGTGTCTGAGGCTGGATTTGAACTCAGGAAGATGAGTCTTTCTCATTCTAGGCCTGGCGCTCTATCCACTGCACTATCTCCTATTTTAGCTTGCAGTGCTGCAACTTCATGGTTTCTAGTCTTCTTCTACCTTATTTATGAAGTAGATTGTAGATAGATCAAAACGTTAGAGTCATAATGGGTCCCAAAGCTTATCTGGTCTCAAAGCTTAGCCGCCTAAAGTGACTTAGATCCAGCTAGATTAAGTGAGTTTCTATGGGACACTCATCAAGTTAGTGGGAAGGTCAGTACTAGAACCCAGCAAGTGCAGTATTTTGTGTTCTCTATCACATATATTTCAACCAGATTCATTAAACTTTTCCAGAAGATGGTTTGTGGTACTACAGCATTCTCTTCCGTTAAGAAACAAGCCTCCAATTTTCTCTATCCCTTGCTGACATTTTTATTGTAAGGTTTTAGTTTGGGAAATTATGGGTAGAGAAAGTTCAAGGTCAGGGTGTTCAGAACAGCACTGCACATCTGTGAAAGGGAGAGAACAGTAAAGAGCAGCTGGGGGAAAGAATAGAATATCAGATGGTAAAGTATCAGAGAACCACAATGGGCTGGGAAAAGAGGAAGAGGCTTCAGGGAAAAGAAGCTTTAAATATCTAGCCAAAGGAGACATGCTCATTCCAGTTTGGACTCTAACCCTTATGAGAGGCTCAGCACCGGGGCACAATTCAGGAGAATGTCAATTATCCAATGACACTTACTTGTGTAATTTGCCAACTCAAGTGCAACAGAAGGTGTGAGATATATACTGATGAGAGATCACCGTCCTTACTGGATTAGAGAGAGACTCAGCTGATAACCAGATGAAGCTTTCGACAGCCTTTAAAAACATTTTTTCTTGTATTTACTCATTGTCTTTTATTGGCTCCATGATTCTGGTGAGATGAGTACTTAGGATCTTAGGACCATAGATCTAGGGCCAAAAGGAAGCTGAGAGACCATCAGATCCAAATTCTCCATTTTATAGGTGAAAAAAGTGAGGTACAGGATGGTTAAGTTATTTATCCAGGGTCACACTAGTAAAACATCTGAGGTAGATTTTAACCCAAATCTTCCTGACTCCAAACCAGCACCTTATCTACTACACCATGTTGCTACTCCTCACATCCATGGACATTGCAACCCCTCCATGTCTTTTTATCCTTTGCCATTGTTCTCCATGTTTTCACATAAATCATCCACATAGGATTGGTCTAATTCAATGGAGACCTCCATATTCTTCTTTAAAAAATGTTTTATTGATGCCCTTTCATATAGACATATATCTTTGTCACTCTATATGTGTATGTTTATTTTATATGCATATATGTATGTGTGTATATATACATACATAAATACATGCATATACACATATATACACATATGTGTGTATATATATATATATATATATATATATATATATATATATATATATAAAATATCACTGATATTTCCACTGAATTTCTCTTCCTTTCAATAGATCTCTCCCTTGTAGGAAATAAATAGAAATTACAACAGAAATCAATGTATTGGTCATGTCTGGAAATGCATGCCTCATCTCTGCTCCATGTCCACCATGCCCCTGTTGTGAGGCAGGAATCCTTTGTTTTCTTCCTTTTTAGCATGGCAGGGTATGGGGGAAATTAGAAAAAATAGAAGTATCAGGATCAGGGGAAGATGAGTACATCCTCCTTGGGCATCAATCTCTGTAAAACTGAATAGATGATTCTCAAGAATTCTGTTGGCTGAAATCCCCCTATAGTTTACCTGGTTATGAGTCTGCCTAATGTGAATTAGTTTGGCATAAGGTGATAACACTTCAAATAGATGAGTTTCACTTACCTAGGCCTTCAGGACCTTTCCAGGGCTGCCTCTTTTTCTACATTGGTAAGGAGCACTTACTTTGATCATTCCTTTCCATTGGTTCCTTTCAATATGGTGACACTGAGCTGCATGGAAGGGCCTGAATGACCTTTGACTTCACTAAGAAAAATGGGAATCCATAAGAGGAAAAATTTGAAAATTCCTTCCAGTCTAGCTAAAAAGAACAAAGCTCAAAATAGGATTTTATGGCTGGAAGGGCCTTTATAGACCTAGATCTAATCTTTCGTTTTACGGAGACATGATGGAATGAGTAACGGACTTGGTGTCAGAAAACCTGGCTCTGTGTTCAAGCTCAGGCATTTACCGTCTATGAGACAGAGCTCAAATCACTCAAACTCTTAGAGCCTCAGTTTCCTCATCTGTAAAATGCAAATAATAAGAATTATATTAACTAGCTCATATGGTTATTATGGGAAAGCATTTTTCAAATCTTGAGGTTCTTTGCAAATATGTTATTATTAATAATAATTATTAATGTCTCATTACTAATTATAAATTATAATTATTAATGATGAATGTTATCATTGTTAATGATAATGGTAGCAATAATAACACTATGGCCAAGAGGGATTATGTGATTTATTCAGGATTCCACAGCAAGTCAATGATAAATCTGGGAATCAAGCCTAGGCTCTTGATGAGTAATCATTCCACTATCCCACTTGGTATCTTCCATTTAAAACCAACTTTGACATGACAACTCACATATGGAAGAAGGCAAACACTGCCTTAGAATTGGGATCTGATCCTCAAAAGGACATTAGAAGGCAGGACGATGGCCTTGGAGTCAGAGAACAGGGTTCTAAGCCTATCTAAATCCTTTTTACTACCTGTATGGTATTGGTCAATCACTAAATTCTTTGGGCCTCACTTTTCATATCTGTAAAATGTGTGGACTGGACTAAATGGCATTTGATGTCCTGAGCATCGCTAGACTTATTGTCATCTAGTCCAAATTGCTCCTTTGACAGATAGGGAAACTGAGACCCAAAGAGGCCTTGGGCAGTCAATTGCCCAAGAGCACAGAAGCGATAAGTAGCAGAGCCATTAATTGCATCCTAGTCTTTTGGCAATAAATATACTATTTCCCCCTCGCAGCATTGTACTGTATAAGCCTTTGTCCTCTGTGGAAAGTCGACTTGTCAACCTAATTCTTGAATTTCAGGCTTAACTTTAGGAAACTTATAACTTTATAACTTACAACTTTAGGGAACTTAACTTATAGGTCCTTGGGGGAGAGGTTGTAGCCACCTAGAGAAGGCAGTTTACACAAGTTAATTTACTCAGCCTCTCTAGCCTAGGGCAGCCCTTCCTTTGACAAAATCTTTTTTTTTTCTGGAGGGGGGAAGGCAGGGCAATTGAGATTAAGTGACTTGCCCAAGGCCACACAGCTAGTGTGTCAAGCGTGTGAGGCTGGTTTTGAACTCAGGTCCTCCTGACTCCAAGGCTGATGCTCTTCTAGCTGCCCCTCCTTTGACAAAGTCTTTATGCTACTAAATGCTTTCTATGCCATTTGCACTGCATCCCTATTAGGGTTCAGCTTTGAATTTGGACCTGCTGTCTAGCTTCATTTCTTACTCATACCTTTTGGCCTCATTTCCCCCAATTTCTCCTTGATGCTTCCTGTAGGATTCTTACCTTTTGACTTTTTGAATACATATGCCCATGCGCTCAAGACTCTTTCTCACCAAAATGATGTATTCTGTGGCACCTGGCATGATGCTTTGCACACATTAGGTACTGAATATGTGATTGTTGAACTGAAAATACTTTACTTTGTATAATATACTTTCTGACATATTATTAAGTTTAGATACATGCACTGAACTAAAAGTTATATGAAAATATAGACAGAACTATAAGTTACATCACAGTTATATATTACATAGATACAAAAGTTATATTGAGTTTTACATAAAGTTTCATATGTGTGTGTGTTTATATACACTCAACTACAAGTTGCATCAATAAATCATTAAACAAGTTGCATCAATAAATCATTTGCTGAGCATCTGCTATGTGCCAAGCATTTTGCTAAGCTCTGGGGATACAAAAAGAGGCAAAAGACAGTCCTCGGCTTTGAGGAGCTTACAATCTAAATGGAAATAGATATAGATATAGATATGGACACATATGTATATATATACACACATGTGAACATATGTGTGTGGTCCATACACTTGTAAACCTATACAATTTGTAGTTGAGTGCTGCAGTTACTGTGTGAGATGTTGTAACAATCTGGCTAGCAGCTGCTGTGGGGGTGAAAGACCTGTCAACAACCAGCACACAAAGCTGCCAACACAGGTTCTTTGATCTGCTTTATTAAGGAAAGCAATGTTAAGGGGTTAACAATCTTACTTTAATCCAGCATACAAATATCATTTGCTTAGTTTAGGGGAAAAAGCCAGCGCCCTGAACTTCAGAGCAAATACAAATTACAAACATCAACAGACAGACCTCATCTGATTCAAATCTCAATGCATAGTTACCAGAGTTTAACAAAGTCTGAACATCCAGGTTTACAAGCTGGAGTTCTCAACTACAGCTGCCCAGAGTCTCCGCTTCAACATACCTCCAAGAGTGAGAGCCCTCGCAAATAGCTCTGTTCTAGCTTTTTGTACCCTCTTTAGTTGTCATCAAATGTCATCTGAGCCATCAGAAATTAGGCTCCTACTATTGGTTCTGGTCTTAGAAACTCCACTTAGGACCCTGAGGGCTTCACGCCCACATAGGCATAAACACTTAGTAGATAGGGGTTTGGGCCTGGGGCTTTGCACCTAGTAAGGCTCAGTCAAAGACACTTAATTATCATTTTAAAACAGTAAGAAAGTCCCACCTTAATTGATATTACAGATGTTTAGAGTAGATATTCTTATCCATGTTTTATAACTAAGGAAATAGACCATAGTTAGGTGACTTACCTAAGGTCTCATAGCTGATATGTGGAAAATGAAAACTTAGGGCTGTATTTGAAACTCAGGCTTTTCTAACTTATTCAAGGCTCTTTCCACTACCCCATAATGCATCTCTGTCAATAATAAGAGATTACTTTTTTTCTTATCTCTCTTTTCCCTTCACTTGTGAAATGCAAAGCAAAATCAGGGTTGCATTGTGAATGTCAAGGAGCTTTCTTGCTCAAGGCTAAAGCAAGCTATATTTCTCCCTACTTCCTTGCCTAGATCCCTTTGATATTCTCTATTGTTAGGGCACTGCTCTATGGGTTCAATCTGTTCCACTGGGATGGCATTAAAATGTCACTTCATGTCAAAGACTTGATTCATTTTGAAACTACTAGGAGATCAGAATGAGAAACCTTCAAATCCCACACAGCTTCAGACAAATACAAAAGCCAAGATACAGGACTCCTGCTTAACACCTCCTCTGGAAGGATGAAGTGTCCACTGTGGTGTTGGCAATCACAGCCTCCTCATCTTTGGATGTCTAATGGGGTGGCATGAATAGAGCTGTGACCTCTTCCCCCTCCCCATCCCCCCTTATTTCCATGCCCTTCCTTCTGACAGCCTGACAAATTGTAGCTTTTGGGAGACCCCAGTCTGTGATGAGTCATTTGTGGTTTAAAAATAGAACCCCTTGCAGCAAGGACGCCCTTTTGACTTTTGATGTGCATGGCACTGTTTGAATAATGTGTACGGTGTGTGTGTGTGCGCGCGTGTGTGTGTGCGCGTGTGAGTTAGGTCAGGGTGAGGAGAGGCATTTAGTCACATGGAGAATGAAAATACTGAGAACGTTGGGCCAAGACAGCACTAACAATCTTCTGCTTTCCCCATTGGAGCCACCTAGAGACAGCTGCAAGAGCATGGATCACAGACTACTAGAGTCATGTGGGAGTATTCGGGATTATCTAGTCCAGGGGTTCTTCCCCCAGGGTCCAGGAATAGATTTTAGGGGATCTGTGAACTTGGAGGAGAAAAATAATTACATTCTAATTTTCACCAACCTCAAGCTGAAATTGAGCATTTCCTTCAATGACTAAAATCATTATTCTGAAAAGAGGCCCATAGGCTTTAGCAGATAGCATTATAGGGCAGTGGAAAGAGTCCTGGACCATAATTTAGAGAAGCCTAGGTTCCAATTACAACTCTAGATTTTCAATGACCACTTTCAATGACCAACTTTGAGGCCTTAGGGAAACCACTTAGCCTCTGTTTGTTTCCTTAGCTATAAAGTAGGGACAAGGATACCTTTTGTGAACATCTCACAGAATAGTTGCAGCAACTAGACCTAAAAACAACAGGTCAACAAGGTCAACAAGACCTAAAAAGTGTTAAGAACCTTTGATCTAATCTCTTCATTTTTTAAAGATCCAGAGAGGGGAAAGAATTTGTTTGAGGTCACATGGTATCTGCACCAGGGTTCAAATTCATGTCTTCTGAATCCACATTTAGTACTCTTTGCTGGTGAGGTTGGTCCTGTCTTCTGAAGTTAATCAACAAACATGTATGGAGTATCAGCTGAGTGGTGGGGAATGCAAAGACTCTCTAAGGCCAGCCTTCTGCCTTCTAACAGCTTACACTACTACCCGCAGGAATGTTCCCCATCCCAGATCTAGTCCTGCCTTTTCTTTCCTCAGTAATTTTGTGTGTGTCATCTACAACATGTGGAACGGGCTCTCCTCAGATATTCGTCTGTTGAAATTCTTCATAAAATTCTTTAAGGCCAAGTTCAGGAGCTACCTCCTCTTTTAAGTCATCCTTCCCAGTTGGATGCAGTCTTTTCCACAAATCCTCTATCACTGTTTATACCCCCCCATACCTATTATTGCATTTGTCTTATCTTTGATGTTATCATGTTAGCTCCTTGAGGGCAGGCACAGTGTGTCATGATCATATTCCCAGCAAACAGGCCAGTACTTTGTGAAGAGTTGTTCAGTCATGTCTGACTCTTTGTGACCCCCATTTAGAGTTTTCTTGGCAAAGATTCTGGAGTGGGTTTGCCCTTTCCTTCTCCAGCTCATTTCATAAATGAGGAAACTGAGGCAAATATATTTCAGTCATTTTTCAGTTGTGTCCCACTCTTCAAAACCCCATTTGGGGTTTTCCTGGCAGAAATCCTGGAGTGGTTTGCCATTTTCTTCTCCAGCTCATTTTAAAGAGCAAATGAAGGCAAAGAGGGTAAAGTGACTTGCCCAGGGTCACAAAGCTAGTATGTGTCCAAGGCCAGATTTGAACTCATGAAAAGCAGTCTTGTGACAATGAGCCCAGTGCTCTATCCACTGCACCACCTAGCCACCCTTGTGAAGGGTAGGTACTCATTAATGTTTGTTAAATTGAATATAATTTGGAAGATGAAGTAAAAGTAAGTACAATAAAACTGTTACATAGCCATGCACAGTGACAGTTCCAAAGGAGACAGTATGCAGAGGCTTATCAAAGTGACAGACCTTAAGCATTATGGATTCAGAGGAGAGAATGATGACTGTAAGTGGAGATGACCTCTTGTAGGCTATGGTCACAAGGCCAGATATCAGTACTGAAGAAGAATGGTCTTTAGCACCTCAAGTTTGGGAAACCCTAGAGATTGTAGCACACATGTTGGCATACATTTCAGGTAGGTGCGATATGGCGGAAGGAGCCTTGGACTGGGAGTCAGGAGACCGGGTTTCCAGTCTTGGCTTTATTACTCATCTAGCTTAGTGACTTTGGAAAAGTCATTTCTGTTCTTAGGATTCAGTTTCTACTCCGACTAAATGTGGAAGTCAGGATAGATAGTTTCTACTGTGACTTCCAGCTCTAAGGTCTTGTTTTGGGTTTCATTTTTATGTCAAGGCCTTGGAAACTGAACTGGGTTAGGTAGAGTAGTGCCTAGGAATAGATATTTAACATGGCACAAGAAGGGGTACCATCTGAAACAGAATCAATTTGCTTGTCGGATTTCATTCTTTTTTTTTTCATTTAGCATTTGCACAGAATTACAACCTATATGTATTTCCATTTGGAAACTCCTTCATGAGTATGACTTAAATCCAGCCATCTTGTCTTTTTAAAGTTGATCCCCAGAATGCATCACTTCTTATCCAAGGTCTTGTTTATTAACCTTCAATGAGCAAATGCATTACAGGGCCCCAGTGTGGGCAGAGAGGTTGAAGGTAAATTGAGAACAGAACTACTGAAATGGGAATGAGCCAGACAGAGCTGTCACCAACTAGAAGGCAAAGCTCCTGGGGAATATGTGAAGAAAGATCAAATTTCCTTTTGATCCCTTCAGCTGCAGTATCCTTTGGGAAGTTTTAAAAGATAAGAAAACATATTCAGAGACAGATGATCTAGTAAATTACAGAATGACAGATGAAGCCTTTAATTGCTTCAAATCAAAAGAAACAAATGCCCCCATCTCCAATTTTGATTTGATGATTTAGCTCTGGCAAATATTAACTTCTAAAATACTGTGTAAAACAAATAAAAAAATACCCAAGTATCTGAAATTAAATTCCAAGTAAAACCTAAAAATCGTGTCTTTCTGATATATTATGAAACATATGTATTTTCTTTTCCAACTAGGTTGGAGCTAGTTGGAAATGTGACTCAGTGAATCCCTTTTCCTTTATTGAATTAATCCTACTCAGTTAGGTGCTAGGAACTGCTTTCATAAAATAAAATTTAATGAGAATGACTATAAGTTGTTTGCATTCAAAAACTCAACTCTGCATGGTGAGGGAAACACACATAGATAGTAGTTGTGTGAAAAAGGTTCAGGGGGGGTCTTAGGGAAATAAAAAGGCAACAAAAAAGGAGTAAATCGATCAATAACCTTCTATGTCAGTCTAAATTAATTCCCAAGTATTTATTAAGCACTTTCTATGTGCCAGGTACTTTGCTATGATCTGGAAAACCACTCCCCCCTTCAGAAAAAAAATAAAAAAGCAAAAACAAGCCCTGCCTTCAGGGAGCTTCCATTTTAATAGGTAGACAACTGTCATATTTAGAAGCATATGTAAGATATAAGCAATGTATGAGGTAATCTTAGAATGGAACACTGGAGTAATTGGGAAAAATAGGAAAGACCTCCTATACAAGGTGCTGTTTGATCTGAGTCTTGAATGACACTAGGGATTCTGAGAGTTGAAGCTGAGGAGAAAGAGCATCCTAGGCATGGTTCAACAGTCAATGTAAAGGCAAAGAGCTGGGAGATGGAGAAGGCTGCTCTTAATAAGCAATATTTAGAGAGGTATGGCATTCCAAAGGAGAGAGGAAATAGTCATGCTATCCTGTCTCTGCTGGTCAGTCCCACAGGTGGTGTATTGTGTTTAGCTTTGGAAGCCATTATTCTAGAAATCACATTGACAAAATGGTGACTACAGATGGTGAGGGGACTTAGACTATGTCTTAGTCTAGATTGTTTGAAGTAGCTGAGGATAGTGAGCCGTCAGAAGAGGGGCTTCGGGAGAACACGATAGCTCTTTTTTAAATATTTGAAGGGTTACCACTTGGAAGAAGGATTATATTTGCTTTGTTCAGACCCAGAAGAAAGAATGAGGAATAATGCATGAAAGTTACAGGGAAGATTTGAAAATGTAAGGAACAACCTACTAGATCAACGTTACTCAAAAATCACTTGACTCAGGAAGTAATTAATTCCTTGTATTTTGAAATCTTCAAACAGAAAATGGATGACCAATTTTCAAACAATCCCTGCTTTAGTTATGTTCTGGCCTGGATGACCTCTGAGGTCCTTTCTAGCTCTGAGAATCTACTGTTCTAACTCTGAATCCTCCGTATCCTAAAACAGTAGTTCAGAAAAAAAAAAGCCTGACTTAACTTGTTAAAAACCTGACTTTTGAGTCCTGATTTGTGTCCCATTTCCTATCCGTGTAACTTTGGTCAACCTCAGTTTCTCCATCTGTAAAATGGGGGAAATTATATTTGCAGTACCTCTAAGGAACATACTTTCTCAACCCTAAAGTGCTATGGGAAAGTGAGTTGTCAGTGGTCTTCCTGTAAGTGGAGGAAAATTCTCATAGGTCTCTGACCATTTTAAGTCATTTCACTTTAAATGGGTTTTTGGAGTTCTATACTTATATAATTATGTTTCTATGATTAATTACTGCCTTCACGTTAGTCGAGGCAAACAGTGTCTATCACAGGAGTAAATCATCCTCAATGTATTATAAACCTTGAAAGCTGCAAATCACTTTCTCTAAAAATTTTGGAGTTGGAAGCTCATAAACAAAAACGCCGTTGTTTAGGAACTGTGAGAGCTTTTTAAACATAGTTAGTAATTCACATGGACCTATTTTCCAGGACATAAATGGAAGTCGGCTTCAGTCTATCCTCCTTAAATTATCCAATTCTTTTTTTTTTTTGAAAAGTGGCCTAAGTCCTTTTGTAACTTCAACATGTAACTCCAGCCACAGAAGATCTGGTTATAATAGTTGTTAATATTCTTTTATTATTGCTTAAAATAGAGATTCAATTTCACTTAGAAACTAAGCAATCTCCAAGTTGCACATTTATAAATCTGTATGTGTTTAGCAGACATAACTTTTTAGTTGTATCCATCTATTTTTATCACAATTTTCTAAATTTATTCTTTAATATATTAAAAATGTTACTTTAATTCAGTGAGTAAATAATAATACCTTTGCTCCCCTGTCCTCCTGGCTAAAATCATGGCTTGGCTTCCATTTTTCCAGATTTCAGATGGGAGAAGATCTAAGATTTGATCTGCCCTCTACCAATTAACTGTGTAATATTAGGAAAACCAATTACCTTGTGTGAGTTTCAGTTCACTTGTATATGAAATGGAAAGGTTGGGCTTGCAAAGAGGTTATTAACTTTTTTTTTTTTGCATCAGGAATCCCACTGATCATTTGATGAAGCCTGTAGACCCCTTCTTAGGAAAAAAAAAATCAGTGTTTAACACAAAACACATAGAATTACAAAGGAAACCAATTATATTAGAAAACAGTTATCAAAATATTAAAAGAAATAAATTGATGGACCCAGGTTAAGAACTCCTGATCTAAAAGTTCTCCAAGGTCCCCTAACAACACTTAGCAAAAACTTCCCGATTAATTAACAAGATTAACTGATGGACCAACATATGTGTATGCATACTTTGAAAAGAAGCAGCCAAAGTTTAGAAAAGATGCCTGTGCTGCTGAGTGACTGTGTTGTTCCAGTCACCCGTGCTCCCGCTCCCTCCTTATCTGTGACCTTTTCTTTCCAACTCGAGCTCAAGGTGGGAGCAAACAGTGGCAATGTTTACTGAGCTTCTTCAGCATTGAAAGTGACTCAGACAGCACATTCCATGGGGAATGTTGGACTATTACAGGGCTGGATTCCAGTTTGGGGTCCTGGATCTACTAACCAGAAATGGGAACTAGGAATGTTTAGCTTTAATAAGGAAAGACTTGGTTAAGAGGGGCTAGGAGGCATGAAAACTGTCTCATCGCCTGGAAGAGAGATGAGATGTGTTTGCTCAGGTCCAGAGTAGAGATAGGAGCCATAGTTGGAAATAGCAGAGATGCAGATTTAGGCATGATCTAAGAAGGAACTCCCTTAGGCAACTGGATAGTGTAATGAGTAGAGTGTGTACCTGAAGTCAAGAAGACTTAAGTTCAAGTCTCTCCTTGGAAACTTAGTAGCCATATGACTCTGGGCAAGTCACTTAACCACTGCCTGCCTGAGTTTTCTCAACTGCAAAATGGGGGCAGCTACCTTCCAGGGTATTATAAGACTTAATATAATGTTTGTAAAGGATTTTGCAAACTTAAAGTGCTATATGAGAGCTAATTATTATTATCATTATTCCTAATTGTCTACAAGTAGACAGGATTGCTTTGAAAAGCAGTAAGTTCTCCATCACTGGAAGTCTTTAAGCAGAGGTTGGCTGACTTTAGTTTCTTCACTGGTTAGATGATTGAATCAGACTAGACCAGGGGTTCTTTTCCTGGGGTCCATGAACATGTGTCTGTGTGTGTGTATACACATACACATATATGTATATATACACATGTACATATATACACATCTATACATCTATATACACACACATAAATATGTATATATATATATATATATATATATATATATATATATATATATATATACAGGGAGAGAGAGAGACAGACAGACAGACAGACAGAGAGAATGATATTTCAACTAGAATTGGTTTCCTCTATAATCCTCTATATTTTATTCAATGCGTTTAAAGACATGATTGTGAGAAGAGATTCCCAGGCTCCATCAGATTGCCATAAAGGTCCATCTCTCTTTCTCTCCCTGTCCTTCTCCCTCCCTCCTTCCCTCCCCCCCCCCCCCCTCCGTCTCTGTCTCCCTCTCTCTCTCTCTCTCTCTCTCTCTCTCTCTCTCTCTCTCACACACACACACACACACACACACACACACACACACACACACACATGCCTATGCCCACTTGTCAGGAATATTGTGCTGAGGGCTTGTATTCAGATTGGACTATAGGACCCTTCCAGAGCTGAGATTCTAGGATACTAGGAATATGGGTGAGCTGTATAAGAAAGCCTTTACCATCTTCGCACCAAACAGATGTCTTTAGATATACAAAGAAAGCAGAGAATGATTATAAGGTTCCAGTTTAGATAGTGTTCGGGATGTCCTGGAGGGAAAGTGTGGGTGTGGGCTGCAGCAAACATGTAGAAAGAATTTGAATATCATTATCCTGATCTACCTGGCATGCCTCATTTTCTTTTTCTACCAGCAGGAGGAAGTGGGGGGAGTGAGCATGAAAGCTTTCTTCCTCTTATTGAGAATGGGAACCTGCCTAACAAGGAATGGGCTTTAAAGGGCAGCATTAATAATTGAGATCAGCTCGAGAAAGCCATTCAGCCCCATTAATACCTGCCAGCTCATAGCTCTTTTTTTTTAATCAGGTGGGGGCCCAGCAAATACTGGCATGTGTGGTGGTAGAGGAATAGAAGTGGGCGATACAGGGTGGGAGTCCAGTGAATGAGAGTATCTGAGACAATGAGTGGATTTCACCATGACAAGCTAACTGGTCATCTTCTCATGTCCTCACTGTAACCTAGACCCCAAAGAACCATCTTAACAACAGCAAACTCTACAGAAAGATTCATAGGCTTCCAGATCACAGCAGAGGCTCTTCTGAGCATGGCTGTTGTCTGTCTGAAGTGTCTGTGGCTTCCAAAGCCAGTGTGCTTTTCTGTAGGATAGGAAAAAGTTGCATCACTGAGTTTAGGGAAATGACTTCAAGACCATGTCTTAAATCCAACCATAAGCCTACCATTTCTCCTAAGAAATGACATAGTCCCTAGTATCTTTTACCTACCCTGGGTAATAGTAAGGGTTAACATGTACTACCTAGTGCATTAAAGTTAACAAAGCACTTTATTTACAATTTCTAATTCAATCCGTGTGTGATGTAGGTATTTCAAGTTTCAATATTCCTGTTTTGATGATGAAGAAATTGAGGTTCAGAGATTTGTGCCTATAGGTAATCAATATGAGACAGAACTCACACTCAGGTCTCTTTTTACTCTTACTGTTTTGCTAATGTCCAGGAAACTTTCACTGACCAACACATAATAAGCCTTTAATGAGTGCTTGTGGACTGACTGAATTATATTGTTTCTCCCAACCTTTCTCACATAACTAGAATCTGGACCTGACCTTGCTAAGGGCAATCTCTTTACTTCTGTCAGAAATCTCCCCCAACTCTGATAAGGTGCCCTTTCTGCAGGCTTCTCAAACATACCTCTGTTCTCTTCCCAAAGCCACTGGCCCTTCTTCAATCTCCCACGAAGCTCCAGTCTTTAGAAGCCTGGGAAGACTAAGCTCCACCCCAAGCTGGATGAGACAATGAACTCCACACTTGATGTTGGTTTTATAATTTGCAGAGCACCTTTGCCTGAAATTTCTGTCTTTAAGACAACTATCCCCTTGTTCTTTGCCAACCAAGTGTGTATGTCCTTCCTTAGTTATGGACTCCACACACTTCCCTGCTCCCAAGCAGACGCATGGCGATGTTTAGTGAAAACATCACTAACGTTGAAGAAAGAGTCACTTGACTATATCCACTTAGGCCTGGTCTGGGGAGAAAATCTTTCTGATCAGGGAGCGCTCAGTACAGAGACCTGTATGAAGCATCTTGAGGTAAAGATGAAAGGAGAAAAGAATGCTGTCAAAGCCCTGTCTCATTTCCAACCTCAGGCCATACCCCCTCTGTCTGCGGCAGCAAGGTACGATTTCTACCACCATTAGGCCAGCTGAGCCAGGGAAAGCTCTGTGGGCTGCTCAGTCCAATTCTTTGTCTAATTAGGGAACAAAAGGGCATCTTCAGGGAAAGGCTTAGTTCTCATTCAATGCACCCATCCTCTTCCACTCCCTTCTCATCTTCACCTGTCTGTGAACCAGCAGACTGTGACAGTTTAATTGGTCCAGAGAAGCTGGGACAGTGGCTACCAGGCAGAAGTTCCTGGCAGCTTAGGGCTAGGAGCACCTCTGAGCTGATGAGACTTGGGAAGGCGAGGCTGAAAGGAGGGGCCAGTGGGTCTGCTCTCTGAGAGAAGAGGCTATGGAGATGGAAAAAGCTGCCGAGCTCTTCCCTCTCCATAGAAGGGGATGTTTTGTTTTGTTTTTGTTTGTAGTCCCAGGATTTAGGACAGTGCCTGGTAAGAAGTAAAGACTTAATAAATGCTTGTTGACTGATTGGTTAGAGCAGAGGATTAGGAGTGCTATGCAAAATGACATTTACTCTTTTTCAAGGTAGGTGACCTTGTCTGTCAGGGAATGGAGGAAGAATGCAGCTCTTTGGGAGCCATTTGGGGAGGGTAAAGAACTGGTGGGAAGGAAATATCTGTAGGGAGGCTTGTTGTTACTTGTATGATTTGCTCTAAAACTCAATCAGCAAACATTCCTTGGGCACTTGTCATGGTGCAAGAAATTGTGTTTGGCGGGGTGCTTGCGCACGGAAGGTACTTCAGAGAGATAGGAACTGGACCTGTGTTTTCAACAGTCTAGGGAACCCCAAGATAAGGAGGCTCTCTCTACTAATGCAGCTCATTGCCTTTGCCATGTAGCTAGTACTCTGGAACCTAAATCCCAAAGCCAGCCTCTTCCGTCTTCCCCTCAGGATTCTAGCAGTACCTCTGAGAGCCTTGAGGGGGGCAGGTTTCTTCTCCAATACTATTAGATCAGTTCCCCACTGTTATGCCAAAGAGACTTGTACCCCAGGTTCATTTAATGACTTATCATTTAACTCTTACAATGGGACATTTATTTCAAAGACACAACAAGCAAACAATTACAAATATTTCCCCCCCAACACCTCAGGGGCCTATCTTTCCTCTACTACCTCAATATCTGGGGAGAGTATGCTCACAGTTTCTACATAGCATTGATCCTATCAAGCACCTGTTCAAATAATAATAATGATGATGATCACAGAAATAATAATAGTTAACATTTATACATGTCTTACTAAGGGCCAGGCACTATACAATTATTAGTTCATTTCATCCTCACAATACCCAAAGGTGCTATTATTATCCCCATTTGATGGATGAGGAAACTGAGACCAACAAGGGTTAAATGACTTGTCCAAGGTCACATAGCAGGGACGTTTCTGAGGCTGGATTTGAACTTACGTCTTATTGATTGTGGTCGATAATGAATAACAACGGAGGAAACAACCCAAGCTGTACAATTTGTTAGCAAAACAGGCTTAATAAACAGCAAAATGGGCTCCTCCATCAGTCCAAAGATCTTGAATACAGAGGGACAGAGATTTTTAGGTCTTAAAAACAATTAATCAAATAAGACCACTTAATTAAAATAAACTAATTACCCGGATGCAAAATTAGGCAATCTGGTTTCTAACTGGGGGAAAGATTAGGGACTTTCCAAGTTGGGACAGGGAGAGAAAACAGGTACAATCCCCTGAAATCAGAAAAAAGAGGCGTCTTGTTCCCCCCAAGCGTCTGTCTTCAGTCAAAGGAACATAGAGACAATCAGTAAGTGATCAGTACAGGACCAGTTTCAGATCAAACATAGAGGTTGCTTGAGATATACAACTGTGAGAAAACCTTTTGCCTCAGTCTTCAGATCTAGCTGGGTTTCTGGTCGACATAACCTAAGTCGTTAATTAAGGGTCTCTAAGCGACAGGTAGAAGTGGTCCGGCTTTCGGGCCATGTGGGGCCAGGTTCAGACAAGGCTGTAAAGTTTTCTCACAGTTTCCATAATTGAATACATTTTTGTTTCAGAAAAGAGAAATCGGTCTATATCTAGAATTGACCTTAGCTAGGTCCAGAACTGAGTCACAATATGGAATCAGAGTGGTTCCCTTAATTCCCGCATGACTCCAGGCCCAGTGCTTTCTCCTGTGTACTATCCAGCTGCCCCATCCCTGCCAGAGGTTTCCTCATCTATCAGCGGTCCACCAGTAAGCATTATTAGGTGCCTACTACATGCTCAGATACTGCCGGTATCTGAGGTTTGCTCTTCTGACTCTTTGAAAATCTCAAGGTTGGAGCCTGCGGTTTAATCTCCTTCACGTAAAACCCAGAACAATTGGCAAAGAAAGCAAAGGACAGAGGTGGGCAGCCATGTGGCCATTTTGATCTTGGAAGGAGCAGACCCAAGGGCTCTTACAACGTTGTCTATCACCAGACACCGTCGGTGAAGGAGTCACACCAAGGGGAGAGATCCAGTTCCCAGTTCCATCCACAACCACAACCCATAAGATTGGCTGCTGTCCACCATGTAGTTAGCAGACCAGAACAAGCTACAGCATGTTGGTGGAGGCTCCAGAGTCTCCAGGACACTTCCTTTATGCAGCATCCTAAATCTCCCAGAAGCAGCAGCCTCTTAGCCTCTTCCACATGGTGAATAGCATCAGAGGTGCTCTGGGTATGTATTGGTCCTCTTGTAGGTTTTTGGCAGCTAGGTGGTGCAGTGATAGAGCACCGAGCCTGGAGTCAGGAAGACCTGAGTTCAAATCCTGCCTCAGACGCTTACTAGCTGTGTGACTGTGGGAATGATAACAGCTTATAGTCTTTGAAAACACAGCCCAGGAGGTGACCGGAGTGTGACTTACATCTGGGGCTTCTTGGCTTTCAGGCTGGCTCACTAACCACTCAGCACACTGCCTTCTTTAATAAGTGATTGTTAATTGATTGATTAAGCACTGTGGGGAATCCAGTGGGGCAAAAGATATGGTTGTGCCCTTGAAGTGATCATCATTTAGTTTTGGAAGGCAAGGCAAGCCAACATGAAAATGACAAGAAATGGCACAAATCAATACCTGATTAATAGTCAAGTAAGAGCCATAGACATGAGAAAACTTAGTTTAAGTGGAACACATGCTGGATTTGGAGTCAGAAAGACCTGTGTTCAAATCCTACCTCTCATTCTTACCAGCTGTGTAACCACTGGCAAGTCAGTTAACCTCAACGAACAGGCATCTGTTTCTTCATCTGTAAAACTTGACCTCTACGGTGCATTTTGGTTCAGAAACAAGGATCCCATGACACGGAGCACACTGAGTTCACAGATTTCTATGGTGGAGGAAATTTTGGAAAAGTTTTATGGAGGAGCTCATACTTGAGAGACCTTGAAGGAAGAGTGGAGTTAACCAATGTGGAGAGGAGGGCCAAGGGCATTTTGGGAGAGGGTTGCTAATGTGATCCAGGACATGAGTAGGAAAACATGACAGGCATGTGTGCAGAAAGGAAAGAAAGGGATGGAGTTTAGCCGCCTGTAAGAAGTTTAAGTTAAGTAATCATGGCACATAAGGTTGGAAAATCATGGTTATGATTCTAAATTTAGAGCAAGAAAGGACCTTAGGAGGTCATGTAGTTCAGCCCTCTTATTATATAGATGACAAAATGGAAGCTCTGAGACGTTATGAGTAAGTATGAGTCATAGAGGTAGTCATTAACTTAGGGGAAGATTATGGAATTCAATGCCTTTCATTTTTCCATTGGGGTACATTTTTATGAGACTAGTCCTCCCACTGTCCATTAATCCTTACATATGATTCCTACATTATGCAGTGAATAATCATCATGAGCATTTCCAATATTGTCACACTCAATATTAAGGGAGGCAGACAGGAATCATGGTGTGGTGAAAACAGCATTGACTTTGGAGTCAGAGGGACCGAGGTTGAAAAATTGGCCTTGATTCTTAACATCTGTGTGACCTTGGGCACGTGAAGCCTTCTCTGAGCCTCTGTTTCCTTATCTGTAAAACAAGAGGGTTGCAGCTGGGGTCTAAATTTGTGATCGAACACTTTGAAGTGCTATTAAAATGTCAGGTTAATGGCTCCAAAATACCCCATAAATGATTTTGTTCTCAGTGTTGCCTTGGTCAGGTATCCTGAAGAGAAACAATATTCTTTGCCAACTCTTCAAACCTTCCCCTTCCCCAATACACACACACACACACACACACACACACACACACACACACACACACACACACACACACACTTCAGGCTGCCGCTTAGCCCTTTGGAAGTGATAGACATCTATTTTCTCATCACAATTTCACAGGCATATTGAGAAAGTTGATGAGGTCATGACTGAGAAGCTCCAAGATCTCCACTGAGAGAAGTTCAGCTGGGAGCAAGAAGGGGAAGGGAGAATCGAATACTAGCTACAGTGTCTTATCAGGGCATACTGCCCCTTTTGCAAGCAGACAAATGAGACAATCTCCAGCGGGGGATTATTTATAATTGTGCAATCAAATTAACTTGGATCTCAGCTTAATGAAGTGCTTAATGACCTGCAGGAGGCCCATTCCTAATATTTAGATACCCAGGTTGGACACCAAGAAAAGATGAAGAAGTTTGGGCAAAGCTTATGGCTATTCATAGTACCTTGGGCCAACTAACCAGAAGTCCACTCTCAGATAGTAAGGCTGCCTAGTAAGGCCAGTATCTGCTCCCTTTTTCCATTAAGGATTTATGCAGCCTTTCAAGTTTTGTAAAGAGACATGAATAAGCCAATAGAGAGAACATTCGACTGGAAGCCACTGCTCTCCCATGTCTTAGGGCAAGTTTGTTCAGCATTCTGCAAATTGGTTTCCTCATTTACATAGAGAAGATGACACCACTCTCTCCTCTCCACTTTTCTTACCAAGATGCAGAAAATTTAATCATCCCTCATTTAATGCCAGGGTTCCTAATCCCTGGCCATTTATCTATAGAAAGCTGTGGTGAAGCAGATAGAGTGCCAGACATGCAAACGGAAATCCTGGGTCCAAATCTTGCCTCTGACACTTGATGGAAATGTAACTGTGGGGCAAGTCCTTTAATTTCCTTGAACCTCATTTTTCTCAGATGTCAAATGAGTCGAATATCTGTAGTACCTATCTCACAGGGTCATTGTGAGACTCAAACCAACAAGTACTAATTAAACATTAACTATGTGCCAAGTACTACTAAATGATGGAGATATATTAATACTAAAAAAGAAAAATAGTCCATGCCCTCAAGTAGATTACGTGACTATCATTTCTTACATGTAACACACACACATACATATACATGTGTATATAATATATATGCCTATATGTGTGTAGATAGGTATAGACATGTATATAGGGGCCTATATATGTCCATATGTGTATACACCCTCCCACACACATACACTCAGATCCATATGTATATGTATATACAATACGTACGTACGTATGTATATATATATTTACACATTTATAGATACACACACACACACACATACACACACAGCTAGGTGATGCAGTGGATAAAGTGCCAGGCCAGGAGTCAGGAAGATTCATCTTCCTTAGTTCAAATCCAGCCTCAGACACTAGCTGTGTGATTTTGGGAAGTCACTCGACCCTGTTTGCCTCAGTTTCTTCATCTGTAAAGTGAATTGGAGAAGGAAATGGCAAAGCACTCCAGTATCTTTGCCAAGAAAAAACCCAAATGGGGTTACAAAGAGTTGGACACAACTGAAAAACAACTGAATATATATATATGTATATGTATGCACATATATACACACATACATATATACATCTACATATCTACATATGTATATGATAGCTAGTAGCACTCTGCACTGACTCCAGTCTAGAAAAGGTGTTTCGAGTCTGATGCTCTTGGCATCAACAACAGCCCTTGTGGGACATGATAGAAATAAATGGCAGGATCCTCTCCCCTCTTCCAAAATTCCCTATCCTTGTCAAGTTCACTAGCGTCCTTCCAGTTCACAACCTTTACGTCTTCCTCCACTCATCACTCTCACTCAGCCCATGAATTCAAGTTGATTGCCACATCTTATTGAGTCTATATTACTTCTACAACATCCTTTATATTGGTTCCCCTCTTCCTTCTTACACAACCACTGCATTAGTTATTCAGATCCTCATCACCTCTCCCTCAGACTATTTTCTTAAGCTCTTAATTGCTCTCCCTGCCTTGTCTCTTCACGGCCGTTCTATCATTCCATCTTCCACATCACTGCCAAAGCGAGTTTTTCCATATCATAGATCCAGTGATGTCACTCCTTTCCTTAATGAACTCCATTGGCTCCCTGTTACCTCTAGGATCAAATACATTGATCATATTTGACATTTAAAACCCTTCAATGTCCCTTTCAAGATGGCAGACAAAAAGCCCCCAAAGGAACCAAAGGAAAAGAAGGTCAAAAGGAAAAAAAGAGAACAAAAAAAGATGAGGTGGCTAAAAAGGTGGTGAAAAAGCCTCAAAAGCATTAGTAGGAACCCAGTCCTGGCCTGAGGGATGGGTAGATACTCCAGATATGCAATGTATTCCAGGAGAGCCATGTACAAATGGAAATACACTGCACCAAAAACCTGAATTGAAAGGAAAAAGAAAGAGAAAGTGCCTGCTACCATCTCAAAGTCAGTTAGTGGTGATCAGAATGGAGGAAACTGTCTGGTAAAGATTCGCAAAATGCTTAGGTATTACCCTTCTGAGGATGTGCCTAGAAAGCTGCTAAGTCATGGCAAAAAGCCCTTCAGACAGCATGTGAGGAGGCTCTGAGCTAGCATCAACCCAGGCACTGTTCTGATCACCCTCACAGGCCACCACAGGGGCAAGTGAGTGGTTTTCCTGAAGCAGCTGGTTAGTGAGGACCCATCAGAAATTTGTCATTGCCACCTCTACCAGGGTTAACCTTTCAGGTGTAAAAATTCCAAATCATCTTCTTGGGTGCTGACTTCAAGAACAAGAGGCTCCATAAATCTAAATACAAGAAGGAAAGATTTTTGACACAGAAAAAGAGAAATATGAGATTATAGATCAGCACAAGAAAACAGTGGACTCTCAGATCCCGCCCCAAATCAAGAAAATTCCTCAGCTCTGTGGTTACCTGCATGCTGTATTCTCTCTCTCCAACAGAGTTTATCCTCACGGACTGGTGTTTTAAATGCCTTGCAGAGAACTCTTATTAAAATATTTGAAATAGCTAAAAAAAAACCCACCCTTCATAAGATGGCCTTAATCTACCTTTTAAGTCTTATTACATATTATTATTCCCCTTCAAGCCTTGTATGGTATGGATGCATTCACTAGGTTTCCTGCTGTTGCTCCCATGTAAGATCACCCACCATCTTTATGCAGGTGATTCTCCTTTCCCCCAATGTCTTTTCTTCTTAGAATCCTGAGTTTCTTTCATATATTAGATCAATCTCCATCTTCTGCATTAGGCTCTTCCTCATCCCCCAAACTGCTAGTGTCTTTCTCTCACCACAAACAAACTTTTTATTTTAAAAAAAATATTAAATTCTTATACACATTTATATTTTCTCTTCCAATAAAACATAAATTTGTTGAGGGAAAGAATTGTTTCATTTTGTCTTTGTTTAATAGGAGCTTAAAAGTTTCTTAAATTATTGAGGAAAACAAAATTTTAAATCTTAAAATCACACAAGCATTAAGAGTAACCTTCAAGGCTCAGCCCAAATGCCATCTTCTGAAAAGCCTTTCCTAATCCCTCAGCCATTGGTGCCCCAATTTCCCCTCTCCCCAGCCTCCTGCCAAAGAGACCTCTAAGTTTTGAATTTACTTATATGTGCACATGTCACTGCATTTGAGGACAAGGACTGTTAGATTTTGTCTTCTTGTTTCCAGGGTGATGGTTTGTACACAGTAGGAACTTAATAAGTGCTTGCTAATCCACTGATTCAATCAATTGATTTATTAATTTAATCAAACAGTAGATGAGTTAAATACTCTAAACTTTTCAGAGGGGAAAACAAACAAACAAACAAAGGCTACTAGAATGTGGAGTGACTAGAGTATCAGGCCTGGAATCAGGAAGATCTGAGTTCAAATCCTGCCTCAGATATTTACTAGCTTTGTGACCCTAGCAAGTCATTTAACTGCTGCTTGCCTCAGTTTCTTCATCTGTAAAACAGGGATTATATATATACACATATTATATTATATTAGGTGCTATAACACCTACATCCCAAGGGTTGTCAAGAGGATCAAATGAGATATGTGTAAGGCAGTTTGCAAAACCTTAAATTGCTTTATTGTGAGTGTTCAGGCATTTTTCAGTTGTGTCTGACTCTTTGTAACCCCATCTGGAGTTTTCTTGGCAAAAATGCTGGAGTGGTTTGCTATTGTCTTCTCTAGCTCATTTTACAGATTAGAAAACTGAGGGAAACAAGGTTAAATGACTTGTTCTAGTCTGAGACTGGATTTAAACTCAGGAATATAAGTCTTCCTGACTCCAGATCGAGAGCTCTATCCTGTGCCACTAGTATTGTGCCACCTAGCTGCCCTGTCGCTATATAAACAGTTGTCATGGTAATCATCATCATCATTATCATTATCATCATCTTCATCATCATCTTCTTCATCATCATTATCATCTTCATCATCATCATTATCATCATTATTTTCTTCTTCGTCATCATCATCACCATCATCATCATCACCATCATCATCATGTTGCCCAGTTCTTTTTACAAGGAAAAATTCACCACAACAACACACAAAAGAGCCAGTCCTTCAAGGGTGGAGAAATGAACTAGAAGATCATATCTTTCAGTTTTCCCAGAGAGTATCCCTGAAAGTAGCACCTCAATGATGAGTGCAAATTGGCAAGAATAGCTCCCAACTTTTCACTTTACAAATCAAAAAGAGAAAAGTGTCCATGTTTGTTTTCTGAGATGCTGGGTTTTGTTCCTATCAACCAGACAAGGTGTTGATAACCTCATTGTTTCTTCAGGCCTGGGTTTCTACAAAGTCCCAACCTGACTAACTTGTCAATCCAGTCATATGTAAATCTGAGTTATTTACAGCTGATCTCTAGGGACACTGGCTCTTTAGTAATAAGGAACTTAGTGGGAAATTAAAGAAGTAATCAGATTGTTAATTGAGGTTATCCAATTCACATTAAGCAGAGACAAATTCAATGGATGGCTTTTGAAGACTTGGGGTATCTGCTCAGAAAAGGCAGGAGTAAGGAGATAGTGTTGAATTCTCCTTGGTTGATTTTTCCAAAGTGGTAGGTCATCTTCCTCCTGAGGAAAAATGTCTACCCACTGAACATTAGTTTTGACTTAAAGAGGCAAGGAAAATGACTGCTGTACGGAATAAAAAAATGTTTTTTCCTACCCTCTTTTCAACAAGGCGGTTAATTTGCCGAGAAAGGGAGCTTGGAGACATACCTGTTCTAGTCCCAGTTTGGACACCAAGCAACTAGCTGTATGACCTCATCACAGGGCAGCTAGGTGGCACAGTGGGCTTGGAATCAGGAAGGCTCATCTTCTTGAGTTCAAATCCAGCCTCAGACACATGCTAGCTATGTGACCCGGGGCAAGTTGCTTAAGCCAGTTTGTCTCAGTTTCTTCATCTGTAAAATGAGCTGGAGAAGGAAATGGCAAGCCATTCTAGTATCTCTGCTAAGAAAACCCCAAATGGGGTCACAAAGAGTCAGACATGACTGAACGAATGCATGATGGCCTTATCAATTAAGAACTTACTATGTAAGTATGCTGGAGAAAGAAAAAGCAAAAAAAAAAAACCAAAAACAACCCAACCCAACAATAGCTTCTGCCCTCAAGAAACTTAGTTTCTTCCAACAGCAAGGCAACATGTACACATAAAAGTAATAGCTAACATTTGTATAGCACCTTAAGGTTTGCAAAGTAATTTTTATTTGCTAACTTGTATATGCCTCACAACAACCACAAATGACATTATTATTCTCACTTGATAGGTGAAAAAACTGAGGGAGATAGAGGTTAAGTGACTTGCCCAGGGTCACACAGCTGGTAATAAAGATGATGATGATGATGATGATGATTGATGATATTAACAGTAAAGGCTAGCATTTTTATTGCCCTTTAAGGTTTGCTAAGTATTTTACAAACATTATGCCATTTAATCCTTACAACTTTGGGAGGTAGGTACTATTTGTACTATTTCCATATTAGCCCTGTTGCAAAAGAAAACACACACACACATCAAGAAAAATGAAGAAAGTTAAAAAAAGTATAATTTGATCTTTATTTAGATTCCCTTAGTTCTTTCCCTGGAGTTTCTTTCTCATTCTTCATCATGAGTCCTTCAGAATTGTCTTGGATCATTATATTGCTGAGAATAGCTAAGTCATTCACAGTTGACCAATACAATATTGTTGTCTTTGACCTTGTACAATATTGCTGTTACTGTATACAATGCCTTGTTCTGCTCACTTTACTTTGCATCAGTTCATGTAAGTCTTCATGAGTTTTTCTGAAACCATCCTGCTCATCTTTTTTTTTAATAGCACAATAATACTCCATCACAATCACATACCACAACTTGTTCAGCCATTCCCCAATTGATGGGAATCCCTTGCATTTCTAATTCTTTGCCACCACAAAAAGAGTCACTATAAATATTTTTGTACAAATGAATCCTTTCCCCTTTTTTGATCTCTTTGGGATACAGACCTAGTAATGGTATTGCTGGGCCAAAGGGTATGCACAGTTTTATAGCAGCATAGAGGAAGATCTGAATTCAAATCCAGCCTGAGACACACACTAGCTGTGTGATCCTAGCCAAGACATTCAATTTCTAATTGCCTCAGTTTCCTAAAATATAAAATAGGGAGAATAATAACTCTTGCCTTATAGGGTTGTTGTGAGGATGAAATGAGACAATAATTATAAAGCACCCAGAACAGTGCCTGGCATGTGGAAGAGGCTATATAAATGCTTATGCCTTCCCCCTTTCCTTCTCTGATTTTGGCAGAATTCTTTTTCTTTTCTTAGACTAAGCATTGCACTGAGACGTGGGTCTCAGCTTGGTTTCATAGTTTATTGTTTGTGTTTTTGGTTCACTTGTTTGTTTTTAAGAACTCTTATCTTCTCCCTTTGCCACTCAAGTGCAGATGTATTGGGGGGCCAGTGGAATTTGTTTTCTCCATCCAATATTATCGTCTGAATGCTATTTTTGTCGATTTGTGTTGGATCCTGTTCAAGAAGCCTTTCAGAGCCTTCCCTCAGACTAGTGGGAATGCAAAGCCTCATATTTATGGGTTTCCTGGTTCAGTGAATTTCCAGTTATATACATTATAAAGGGCATTTGTGAAGTGGATGACTCAAAAGTAGATAATACACAATCCATACATATTTAGCCCTGGCACCGATGATACTTTTAAAAATCTCTCTCTACCCAACTGAGTTTTGCTCATAAGAGTATTAAAATTACTTTAATTTTCCCTGGACACACTAATTAATGGGAAAAGGGAGTAGGTGGCCCAATGGAATGCTAAATAATAGGGGGAAATGAGTTTAGGATTAAGCACTTTGCCCACTAAATCCCCAAAGTAGAGCCTCTGGTTGAATTCGTCTACCACATTTATGAATGATCTCTGGATTTTGTTCTGTTTTGTTTTCACTTGCTGTGGTTCCTATCAAATCACCTCATTTTTTTTCTCAAGGAGACTTCGCAAATTTTGTTTTCCAAGAAAAGAAAGTTATGCTTGGAATGAAGAATTTCATTAAAATGCAGTATCACATAGACAGCTGAACTCAGAGGCAGAAAGCCCTGAATTCAAGTCCCACCTGTGACACAAATTGGTTGTGTTATCCTCAGCAATACTCTCCCTGCACCAGGAAACTCTAAGGCTTTAGGTTGCTGAGAAGGTGGTGATTTTGCTTTGTAGAGAAAGTTCCTCATACTATACTCACTACACAGACAAGCACAGGTCCAATACAGATAAAAAAGAAAAGTTGAAATTGTATTTTGTATGATTGACAGCTCTCAGGTCCATACACCTGTGTGGAGAGTAAGGGCAATTTTCTCCAGTCCTTTGTCCCCTTTTGTCAATGACTAAGGAACATTTATATTGATTAATCCCCATAATCTCTTCTAATTTGACGTTGCTTTTTCCTCAGTCCCAAAGGATGGTGGAGAGGTCATTTCGATCAATATAGGGGATGGCAGGGGAATAAGGATTACAGATGCCAGTTTGGAGGATAGTGATGACCAAGTGACAACACCGTTGTTCTAAGTTTGAACCAATTAAACTTCACCTGGTTTATAGCTACCTTAGGCAAATCATTAAGGGGAGACAGAAGGAAAATGGACAAAGAGAGCAAGAATCCTTATGGTTGATTGGATGCCTGGCCCAGCTGCAATAGTCTACTTATTTTTGTCCCTCACTTTGACATGGCCAAGATATCATCCTCCTTCTCATCATCATCATCCTCATCATCCTCATCTTCATCCTCCTCCTCCTCTTCCTCCTCCTCCTCCTCATCATGATGTCGACATTTATATAATACTTACTATGTGCCAGGCCCTATCTCATTTGATCCTCACAATAACCCTGGGAGATAGGTCTCTATTTTACAGGTATCAAAACTGAGGCAAATAGAGGTTAAGTGACTTGCCTAGAGTCACACAGCTAGTAAGTGTCTGAGTCTGGATTTGAACTCAGATCTTCCTGACTCCAGATTCAATGCTCTATCCACTGCATCACCTACCTGCCTCTTAACAAAATACCACCTACCAACAAAATGAAGTGAATTAATTAAGACATCATCAGAGCTTCAAAGTTTAGGCTCCCATGAGAGCACAACTACCACAACAACCATTTCTGAGTTAGACTGGGATCCTATAAATGTCCTTAACATCAAGTTTTCTGAGGCCTTATAGAGTCAAACAATTCAGCTTGGAAAATTAGAGCCTGCAAATCCTTGATAATCATTTAGTCCAATCACCGTATTTGAGAGTTGAGAAACTGAGGCCCAGGAAAGAGACATCATTCACTGAAGGTCAAAAAGCTGAGAAGAGCCATTATATGAATTTGTTAATATGTTATGTTGAATGCTGTTTTGTCTTGTATCCCAACTCATATGCGTGTGACACTAGAACAAGCCAGTGTTAATTCCGATTTTAGCGTTTATTCGTCTGGCACCCTGTATTTGAAAAGATTCTTCTAGTCGTTAGGTAATTTACCCTTTTTCCTTCCCTGCCACTCTCCTCTTCCTCCTCCCCTAGCGAAAAAAGCCAGGTGACACTGTCCTGCGAGCTGATGATACAGCAGACTTTTCTGTTCCCCAAGGCCCCCAAGGATTTTGTGAAGTCCTGCCAATACGTGGAATTGGGGACTTTTTTTGAGATGCTCAATAATCAGAGAGTTTGTTCTTTCTTGTCCTGTAAGTGATTTGCCAACCAAACCCAAGGTCACATCTGAAGAGTGTTAAGGATCTTCACAGGGTGAATTTCTCCCCATCTTGCCTGAGCCCTGTGGATCTCAGATCTCTTGATATTCTGTCCCTGTTTCTAAGGCTTTGGCATCAGTGGAAATAGTATGAACAGAATCATTTTCAAACACGCTGTAAAACTCCTCACAAAGAAAATACTGCAGTAAGGAGATGGAAAGTCAGAATACGTGAAAATGCAATAAACCTTGCTTAATTACTCCCTTAGCAAAGAGTTCTGGTTTCCAAGATGAACTCAAAGAACAAAGAAAGTGCATTTTGCAAAGAGAGTGGGAATATTTCCAGAAATACTGAAGTCATTCTTCTGGACATCAACTATTAGGAAAATTGGGTCCACAACCCTCCCCTCTGGATTTAGCCAAGACTGTGGGTGCCATTTTAATACAGAACCTCCCCAGTGTCACATCCCTACCTGGTGCAGAATGAATAGCTTCCACTGGAATTGTTGTGATTTTTTCTTTCTTGAAATCATCAAGTCCCATGCTGGGCTAGAGTATTTCTGAAAGATAAATGACCCCCAGTGGCCATGTTGTAGATTACTTAGTGCCAGTCAGACCTTTCCTCTCTGAGCAGGGTTGAAAATGAAATTGTTTTTGACAGACAGTCCATGATAAATGATTTTCATAGTAAGAAATTGCTTTCAGTCCTGGACTTCTCTGAGTGAAGGCTGACAAGTGCATTCAATTATTTTCATCACCGTTCCACAGCACAGGAGATGGGGAGTCTGTAGTGTGTGTCTTAGCCAGGATGGGTCAAACAGTGAGTGATCTTGGAGGAGAACTGAGGAGAAAGTGAGTATGGTACTGGGGATGACTTTCCATCTACCTGCTTTGATAGGGCTAAGCGAAAAATACTGATCAAAAAAGACTGAGGGAGAAGGAGGCAGATGAGAGGGAGAAATCAAAAGTAGATTAGATGGCTTCTCTTGATTCCGGATGGTACCGATAGGATTCTAAGCTAGCATCGAGGGGGACCATGAAAGGTCTGGTCCCTCTAGTCCTGTGAGCTATGAGCACATAGTACATCATATGTGCTTACCACATTCACATGCGTGTAACCCACATGAAGATAGTCCAAGGAGAATCTGGCTCTGGATATGAAGAGAAAAGACCTATCCTCCTATACTCAGGGATATTGGTTTACCATTTGTTTCAACAATTCTGCTAGCAGCTGTTGTTGGGGTGAAAGACCAACATAAGCCAACAACAAGAACACTACCAGCACACTGCAAAAGCTCAGGTTCTTTTGATCTGCTTAACTAAGGAAAGCAAGGTTAAGGGGTTGACAAGCTTACTTTAATTCAGCATACAAGTATCGTTCACTTTGTTCAGAGGGAAAGACCAGCACCCTCAACTTCAGAGCAAAATACAAGCAAAGTACAAATATCAACAGACAGACCTTGTCTGATTCAAATCCCAATACATAGTTACCAGAGTTTAACAAAATCCCAACATCCAGGTTTATGAGCTGAAGGGCTTCTTAGCTACAGCTGCCCAGGAGTCTCCAAATGCCACCAAGAGTGAGAGCCCTAAACAAATTACAAATCGACAGACAGACCCAATACAATTCATAGTTACCAACATCTAGGTTCAGCCCAGGAGCTCATAATGTGGGCTGGCCCAGAGTCACTCGTGCCACCACTGCTGTGGGAAAGAGCTCCAAAGAAGAGATAGCCAACCCCCGGTTTTATATCTTTTTCAGTGTCAGGGGTGAGTCACACATGCGACTCACCCAAGTGACCTAAAATCGTCACAAAGAGGCCACTTAAACCCACATGGTCTAAGAGCCTCTGATGTCCCGAACCTATCACTCAAACTCATGTGTAAACTAGGCCCTCCCTCAGCCCCACCTGGGGCCCCACCTTGGTTACCAATTCACACCCAGAAAGGTTTAGCACCTAATTGGGGTTTGGGCCTGGGGCTTAGCACCTAGCAAGGCTCAATGAAATACACTGAATGACTCAAAGGAAACAAAAGCCAACTAAGTGCTAAGAGCCCATTTTGCTTACCAACACACCATTTCATCACCTTTTATTTTTCTAAGCTAGTACCATCCTCAGGTCTCTCCAGGGCTAATTGATATGGAGGTTCAAGATGGGCACAGCTGAGACATCCATGCTTAGGATGACACTCACTATAGGAAGGGATCACGGAGGTCTGACTTTTGAGCTGTAGATAAGGAAGAACGGCAGTTCTGGCTGTATAGTGGGACTGTTCATTATTGCAGCATTTGGCATGCTGCCTTTAGGACTCCCATGTCATCTGCCAGGTCACTCACTTCCACGGATTCCTGTAATCACTAGGAGAGGGCAGTGGGAACCTCTCTTTTGGCATTCTCTGATTGACAGAAAGTCCAGGCCAACTCTGGGTACTGTTCCGGTGCCAACAAATGGCAAAGTGCTGATTAGATCTGTACTTAGATAGGCAGGCTCGGGAGGTGCCAGGCTAGGATCCTGTATTCATGGAGGAATGTGCTGGCTCCTATGCAAATGGGAAGAGCCCAGTGGCATACCCAAGAAGCGCATGGGAGATTCCCAGGATTTGTCTCTTCTCTGGTCCCAGGGGCATGGACTGCAGAGAGCTCTCAGTTCCTTACCAGATGTGATTGAGACTTCTCTGGCAAAGGGAGAGTAACAGTGCGGCCCTCAGTCTTACATGCTTTAGAAGTATTTTCTGAGAATCGCAGCAGCGTCCACTTAGCACACAGTTAAAAGCTTAATATGCTATTCATTCATTCATTCATTCCATTAAGTCATTAATCCCATTCATTCATTTCCAGCCGCAGCCATTGTAGGAATGCTGTAGTATCCTACAAAAGATCATGGGAAGTTCAAGCTGAATGGTAACTTTATAGATACAGAAAACAAGGCCCAGAAAGTTTGACGCTTGCCAGATGTCACATTGGTAGCTAGTAGTCAAAGTGGGACTTGGACCCTGGTGCTCTGAATCCATTATAAGAAACATTGTCCTCCTCTTAGCTTAGCCTAAAGATGGTCACCATATGACAGAAGCCATGCATTTTTCAATTTAAAGCTGAGTTGAAATGGTCCCACTGTTTCTCTGAGGGTTCCCTGGATAAAGAAATCTCCGTCTGGTCCACCTATCTCAAGTTGTCCAAGGGATTCCTCCTCCTGTTCAAGATTTCTTCCAACCCATCCCTGTGCTTATAGCAGAAATGGAATATTGCCATCAGGGCAGTCTTCAAAAAGAGATCCCTTCCACTTTTTCCCTCTAGGCTTGGGCAAGCAAGAGCTGCCATTCAAAGGAGGAGAGAAGAAAATGGAAATCCTTTTGACAATCCTTGAGGTCAGGATATGAATCTTAAAGCCACAGTGATGGTGTTTAGAGCAACCTCAGAGGCTCTTGAAGGGAGAAATCTCAAGTCCTTCTATGAATCATTCAGCAGTAATACCACTCCTCACTGAATCCAGGGCTGTGTGCTGAGTGCATCTAGGGCCCAAATCAGTTGCCTTGTCAGTCAGGAGAAAAGCTGGAATAATGGACTCTATTTTGGGAGCAGATAGATCTCAGACTAATTAGGAAGGCCTTGTGCCAAGTGTGTCTAAGTCCGTTAAACTGTAACAGCAAACAAACATAGCAAACCAGCCCTGGAAAGTGGATTGTAGGATTCTGGAAGGCGGCATTTGGTGTTCTATTTCTCACTTCAGCATCCCAAAGGAAGAAGAGATCAGAAGCTACTGGGAGGTCCAGCAAAGTCAAAGAAAGACATTTGGGGTTCAGGTTGTTGCTGCCTGGGGCTGTATCCTGGAGTCAATTGGAACAGTCAATACTGTTTGCTCGCACCTGGGCCGGTTAGCCCTTGTGTAGGAACTATCTAAGTAGAAAATGGAGAAAGAAAATGGAGGTCAGTGACTTTGTATTACCCAAAATTTGAGAACACAGCCTGCAGGACTACTTCTTACTTTACCTTTTCTCCACCTCCGGTACTTAGGGGTTCATGCCTTGAATAATTAGCAATGGTGAGTTGTTTTTATTTTATTTCTCTCAGATGCTTCCATATTTCAATTCCTTGTTGGACCCACACTCTTATCAGCAGACTCAGGCTCAGATTCCAGCCCTGCTGGACCTTGGACAAATCATTTACCTTTTCTGGGTCTCAGTTTCCCTCATCTTTAAAATAAGGGAATTGGGTGAGATGGTCATTGGGGTCCTTTACAGCTCTGATGTCTATGATCTCTTCTGACCCCTGTACCTCTCCTTTGACTGGTGCAGACCTCATCTGGAGTAGTTCTTATCCATATTCTTACATAAGCTTATCATGGATAGTGTACACAATGTGTTAGAGGCCTTCCTTGACATCCTTTGATATTCTGTGCATGCCACTGCTGCACACAGACTATTTTCTCATCTCTTGCTCAGGCTACATGATTGACCCACCATCTATTCCAATCATCCATCATCTTGATGCTTCACTTTCCAGAAAATGAAGGATCTCCAGTGTCGTGCATAATTCCCAACCTGGCATCCTTCACCTACCTCTCCAGCTCCCTGGTTTATCCAGACCTTTGATGTGTAGACGACTGAGCATCAGGGCCCTTTCCAATGCTTCCATCATTTAGAGGAAAGAAGTGAATATAACTCTCTAGATTACCTGACTAGGGTATGAGTCAAACTACATCTGAATTATTATGTCTAGTTCTGAAAGCTCACAATTTATAGAAGGCATTGATTGAGCTGGATTGATCCCTGAACAGGGTGACCAAAAAGGTGAAAGGACTGGGAACACGCTATATGAAGACGAATTAGAGGAACTGTGGATAATAAGCACTGAGAGAAGAAGAGGTGGGGGACGGGGCAGATATTCAAGTACTCAATTTATAGGAGAGCACGAGTAGACTTAGCTTGGCTCCTAATGGAAGAACCTGGAGCAGTACATGGAAACTGCAGAGGGGTGCATTGAGGCTCAAGGTAAGGAAAACCTTCCAACTAGAACTCCCTAAATGGAATGAATGGAAATGAAATGAAATAAACTAGCTTGAGAGGTAGTGGACACTTTTTCACTGGGCGTCTTCAAGTAACAGCTGAATAACAGCTTTTTCTGGGTATATTCTAGAGAGGATTCTTGCTTGGGTATTTTTGGACTCTATGTCCTCAGATTTACATCCCAACTCTGAGATTTTATACCCATATTGTGCCTATATATGAATATATGATACTATGTGACACAGAGAGGCTATCTTGGATTATGAATAGATTATGGATTTATTTAACCAAGATGCAACCAATCAATCAGTAAGCATTTATTAAACAACTACTGTATGCCAGGCTTTGAGATAGGTACTATAAATGTAAGTCAAACAAAGGAGAATGAAATAATTCTTGCCTGTGAGAGCTCTTGTCCATAGAAAAGATAATATATATTCACATACATGCACACACATGCATATATACATATACATGCGTATATGTGTATATATACATACACATCTATACACATATATGGAGAGTAAGTACAAATGTATTCAAAGTACTTAAATACAACATAGTTTGGGAACTCATTGGAGGAAGGGTTGGAACAGGAGTGGTTTCTTATAGAAGATGGTTCTTGAGCTGTGTCTTAAAGGAACAGAGGGACTCTATGAAGCAGAAATAAGAAGGGGAAAGTGACAGTGGAACCATAATGGAAGAAAGGCTAAAACTCATGTTTCTTAGAAAAATGTTCATTTGAGTCAAATGAGTCTTAGAGGCCTTATCGCAGCCATAATCAACTTCCTCTACTTAAGCTCTTCCATCTCCTAATTTTCCTATCATTATACCTGCATTTCCAATTTAAAAGGCCCTTCAAGAGACCAACATAAAGATACAGTTCTAATTTCTTGTTCATTTCCAGCGAAATTTAGACTCCTATATCATCCTTCTACCTTGTTTATAGGTTTTTTTTGTCTGGATTATGACATTAGATAGAATATTGGTAGAACTTGTCCATCATCAATAGAAAGATGTCGGGCAGATACTACAAATGCACAGTGGAGTGGGCCCCAGAATTGAGAGGTTCGAATTGCCTTTGGGAAACTGCAATGCTCTTCCCTTGATTCCATGCTTCTCCTTGAAAAAAAGATGAAAAATACCTGTTTCCTAGAGATTTTTTTCCTCTAAGTCACATGGGATATTGTAGTATCTAAAGAATTCAAATTGAGAATGCCCCCAGGGGGCAGCAGAGAGGCACATGGTGAACACAAGCAGGCTACAACACACTGAAAACAAGGGATTAGGAAGGAGAGAATTTAGCATACCATCAAACAAATGTCTACTTGAAAAAGAATATGGGCTGTAGTGTGATGTGAATGAGCAATGACTGAGGGACAGCCTACAGAATTCATTGGAATCCTTGAAGTGTCAAACAACTCGGTAAAAGCTCCCAGCATGTGGAATAGACTCCCCAGAGAACACACATAGCATAAGTGGGTTGTGATTTACATTAGCTGAGTAAATATTGATATTGACTAGATCATACATTCATTGGAGTATAAGGGAGCTTTCTTGGTGATAAAACTACAGAAAGCATCCTTACCGTCTTCTAGATTTGTATCACATGTAACAACGTTGTGTAGTAGATTGAGTGCTGTCACTGTAATCAGGAAGACCTGGGTTTGAATCCTGATTTAGACACTTACTACCTGGGTAAGTCACTTAACCTCTCTCTGCTTCAGTTTCTTCATCTATAAAAACATCTTCTAAATGCCAAGCACTGTGCTAAGCACCAGGGAGACAAAGAAAGGCGAAAGGCAGTCCTTTCTCTCAAGGAGCTCATAGTCAAATGGGGGAGACAATTGCAAACAACTAGGTAGGAAGACAATATAGACAAAATGAGTTCGAGATAGTCAACAGAGGGAAAGGGCTAGCATTAAAGGGAGATCCAATGAAATACCACAAGTAAAGTGCTTTTTTTAATTTTAATTTTATTTTATTATTAATATATTTAGTTTTCAGCATTGATTTTCCCGGGAGTTTGAATTACAAATTTTCTCCCCATTTCTACCCTCCCCCCCACTCCAAGGTGGCTTATATTCTGGTTGTCCT
>CM053624.1:44277515-44306925 GCA_028646595.1 Phalanger gymnotis | reverse complement strand
CATTGACTTGTTTTTCATGGTTTTCTCTCATCCTTCTCATTTCTCTTCCCAATTTTTCCTGTACTTCTCTAACTTGCTTTTCTAAATACTTTTTGAGTTCTTCCATGGCCTGAGACCAGTTCATGTTTTTCTTGGAGGTTTTTGTTGTAGGCTCTATGACTTTGTTAACTTCATCTGACTGTACGTTTTGGTCTTCTTTGTCACCAAAGAAGGATTCCAGAGTCTGAGACTGAATCTGGGTGTGTTTTTGCTGCCTGTGGGTCCGCACTGCCCATGCTGGGTTCTGCTCCGCTCAGTTCCACTTCCCTCAGCTCCCAGCTCCATGCAGGATAGACCATACCCAAAGACCATCCAGGCTGTCCTGGGCTAGAGCCCTGCTTCCCTATGCTATGTTGTGGGTTCTGCAGTTCTAGAATTGGTTCAGAGCCATTTTTTATAGGTTTTTGGAGGGACTTGGAGGGGAATTCATGCTAGTCCCTGCTTTCCAGCTGCCATTTTGCCTCTGCCCCCCAAGTAAAGTGCTTTTCAGATCTTAAAGCTATATGTAAATACTGTTATCATCATCGTCACTATTATTATGATGTCTTGAAAAACACCAGAGTAAGCAAGTCATCTGTGTCAACATTGGTTGCCCAAGAATCCCTACAGATTAGCCAGCACTGTAGGTTTCTGACAAGAAGAAACTCTCGGCACTTGTGGATTTTGAAACCATCCTTTTGCATGGTAAGAGAAAAAAATGACGTCTTTCTTTGGATCATTTAGCCTGGAAAAAGTCTTACTCCTATGCCCAGTCAAGGCTCTTGTTTATGGAAGCCTATATAGGTGAAACACATGCAGAGCAAACTTCGAGTACTGTCTTTGTGCTCAAAAAGGAGGTAATGTATCTTATCCGAGCACCAGCCAAGAGAGGTTCATCTCCAGAGTGGATGTAGGACGATGAGGTTTTGGGCCATAGCAACCCTTGGCATTTTTCTGGTTAACTTAAAGAGGGATTGGGGTTCTGTGCTGGTGGATATATGCCCACACAAAATTGCAAGTCCTTGAAGCATTGTTAATGTTATTATTATCTTTTGGATGAGACATGTGATTTCATTGGCATAGGGAATTCCCAGTAAGGAAACTCAAGCAGATAGGCACCCGCTCTGTAGAAGGTTGCTTGGACCACTGAGACACCTGGTGACTTGTCCGCTGTCCCAAAACGGGGATGTGTCAGAGGCGAGACTCTCTAGTCTTGGCCTTCTTGGCCAGCTCTCTGTTCACTGAATCACAGAAGTTCTATATTTTCAATATTTTGGGAGAGGGGAACATAGCCATATGATTTCATCACTGTAGGGCCATTCTGAGGAGGAACCCCTTCTACTAGTGAAGGTCAGCAATTTCTTTGCAGTTTATAATCCTAGTGAGTGCCTGTAGCTTAGAGACATTCATTGATTAGCCCATAGTCTTGAGCATGTGCCTGAGGTAAGACTTGAACCCGAACTCCAAAGCCAGTTCTGTATCTATTTTGCCCTATTGCCTCTATTTTTGAAGCAAATTAGAAAATAAAGTCATTAAGGTAGTTCTGTCTTTTCACTATGAAATACAGGAAAAGACTATCAATGGAGACTATTTCTTCAACAGGGAATGCCACTCCCTTCTCTTAGCTTTCCATCTCTTTTGGGCTTCATTTAATTCCTACAGAATTTCCAAGTGACGTGCCTAAAACAGCAGGCTGTCTGGAACAGCAGTGTCTTTCTCAGAGTATCAGAAGACAGGCCTGCATTGCCCCAGACAGGAAAATGACATCATGGCTAATGAGCCCACATATAGACCATTCCTTCTGGCTGAGAGAATTTCAGGTTGCCATTTTCGGTGTTCATGCACTATTGTTTATCCTTAGCAGAGGTGAGCCCCTGAGTCTTAGCAGCTCCCCCTAAACAATGTGTGGATGCAAAGGTGTTGGTGAAGGGGGGCATTTGGAGGCAGACGAATCAAAACTTGGCATTCACTTGCAACAGAAAAAGGACAAGTGACTGGAAGTCCGTTTTTAGCAGCTGTTCAGCTGTGATGGAAGGAATGGGGGAAAAGAGAAGTGATGAGATGAGGAATATTGTGGGGGAGGCAAGAGGAATGGGCAGAGGAGGCAGGGCAGGAAGCTGAAATGAAAATTTTATATTGACCATTGTCATGGCACCTCAGTGATTTTGATGAAGTGTTCCTCATCTCCCCCTGTCCTTTCATGCTAATATACTATCTCATCTTGGTTAATGGTGATGGTAGATTATGGTGGTCTCATCTTGGTTAATGCTAGTTCCTGCCCTCAGAGATTATTTCCAGTTTCTCCAGTATTTATCTTGTTTGCATATGGTTGTCTGCATCCTATCTCTACCTCCCCACTCTACCCCCTTTCTGTACCTTGGGCACCTTGAAGCAGGGGATTTTTTTCTCTTTTCCTGTATCCTCTGCACACAGTAGATTCTTAATAAATGCTAGTTGACTTGACTCAGCTCAGAATCTCAGAATCTGAGTTTGGAAAGGTCCTTAGCTACCATCTAGTCCAACCCATAGACCAAAGGGATCTCCACTTTGACATACCATGCTAAGCACACTAACATTTTATGACGTGTTCTAGAGAGATGGTAGTATTGGATCAGTTGTAGATACTGATCTATACCTTTAATAAAATCTGGAAGAATAGGTGAAGACGCTGAGTGCTTTTTAGTGGAAGAAACCTTTGAAAGCTCATCTAGCATTTGCACGCTATTTAAGTCCTTGTTAATTATATAATTATTGGCGCTGCTAAGGTCTCAGCCCTCATCTCAAAAAGAGGACTGCCCTTCAAATTGCAATATCGAGATAGAGATGACAGGCCTGACCAATCAGGTTGTGACACCACCCACCATTATGTTTATGCAATTTAATCCGATAAGTATTTATTAATTGCTTTCTCTACGCAAGTTGAGACTGAGTGGTCAAATCAAAACTGTTAGTTTTGTATCAGCTTGCCCAAATCCTATCTGGAAAGAATGTCTTAGGATTGTAGATTTCTAAAAAGAAGGACTTCTTATAAAAGGCTAAGAAACCACATGCCTCTATTGTATAGTGGGATAGATGTAAGATCCTAAAGCTTAACTTGAACATGAAAGACTTGACTCTGGTGTTGATTTTTTTGTAAAGAACAGGCAAGTAGGATGTTGAATGTTGTAGACTAGGGGAATCAAATTCAAATAGAAACAGGGCCACCAATCCCTATATGTTGACTTAGTTTTAAAATGTAAGATTACCTATGTTTTATTCTATTTTTATTTATTTTGTTGAATATTTCCCAATTACCTTTTAATCTGGTATGGGCAGCATTCAGGAGCATTGCCAGCAGCATGCAGCAATGCATGTTGGACACCTCTGTTGTAAATGAAAAGAAACAAAAGTTAAGTGCAAAAGAAAAATAATATGTGTGCAAGTAGGAATTTTAATAAAAATTGGAATCATTCCTGATAACTCCAAAACTAATGTTTCCCAAGTCCCAGATGCTTCAGTTCAAACAATATAGGTAAAACATTTTGTGAGCCATAAAACACAGTAGAGATGTCAGCTATAATTACTTTCATTATTAACTATCATTATTATTCTGTACTTAGGTGAGTCACTGCTAGTTCACTTATGAGGTATAAAATGGCTAAGAATTGGATGGGTCAGTATGTTTTTATTTTAAACTCCAGGCAACATAAGCCTAAGGATATTGCTGTTTCCCAGTGACCCAGAGGATTGTGGATGATTAATGGACAGGTGTGCCCCATTTTAAGAAAATCCAATTACAAATATTTAAAACATAAATTAGTGACTATTCTCATTACAAAAGGATCTGCCATGTGCCATGTGTCCTTTAAATAGTACCTTTCTTTAGTGTATTTAAAATAGGATTCATGTTGCAAAAATGTGGTTTACAATTTTCAGGAAGACACCTGTTGCATATAAATGAGATACATCTGCCTTACATGTCATTTGTCTCTCATTTTGTTTTTCATTATTGAGTTTTCCCTTTATTCATCCTCTTTTAATATCTTACTAAGGTATGCACACACAGGTCTAGAAGCCAAATCCAGTAATGGAAAGATGTTGGCATCATATTTGGACCAAAATAGAATCCTTGGAATGGAACAGATTCCAGCTGAGCTCATCATAGACAGAGACATAGAATGATGAATGACACTACATTTATTAAGTATTTACTGCATGCAGCCACTGTGTTATATATTCCTTCAAGGAGAACATGGGTCTGGTGGTGATGTGTCTGTGAGTGCTCCTACTCAAGAAGTGCCCCACCTCCTTGCTCAGTCTATCTCATGATAGTCAAGTCATCAGCTTTTTTATTAAGTGTCTTACTATATGGCAGGCACTGGGCTAAGTGCTGAGAATACAAAGAAAGGAAAAAAAATCCCTGCTCCCAAGGAATTCATACTTTAACGTGGGAGAGAACATGTAAACAACTATTTACAAACAAAATGTCAGTAAGATAAATTGGAAATAATCTCAGAGGAAAGGCATTAAAATGGTAAACCAAGCCACAAAAGGAAAACATATATCCATATCTACATCTATATCTATATCTATATCTATATCTATATCTATATCTATATCTATATCTATATCTATATCTATATCTATATCTATATCCATATCCATATCTATATCTATGTCTACATCTATTTCTATATCTACATCCTTAATATCCTTCTCCCTTTTCCACAGAGTATTTGCTAGGGTTTGAAATTGCCCTAATGGTATGTTTCCCCTTTAGGAGAATGATGAGAAAGTTAGTGAAGAGGAGTGATTTAAAGTAATCACAAGACGAAGGGGGTCAACGAGACCTTTTGAGTGGCTGGCACAGAGATCTGTAAAGAGCTCTGGATGGAAGGCTGTCTCTTTTTTTTCTTATTAGAGTATAAAAAAGTCTCCATTGGAAGAAGGCTTTTACAGGGATTATTGGAGGAGAAAGATGGAGAGCAGTTTGGCAGATGATACTTAGCAGCCTCCATTTAAAAGGAAGACCATTATTTGTATTCCAGTAGCTAGCCAAACAGCTGCTCTCATAAAGATTGCACGCCCCCAGTCATAATGTAAACAGGAGACTGGCATTGCCACATATAGACTTGGTGACGGCAGCATGCTCTAATGGATGAAGCATTAACCCCAGAGTCAGGAGGCATGGATTCTATTCTCTACCAACTAACAGTAGCACAAAACCTCTTGCAACCTTGTTTTGCTTCCTTGTGAAAGGAGAAGATCGTATTGGATAATCTCAGAGCTACCTTTCTATTGTAACAATCTATGATTCTATCAATCGTTCCAGATGCTAAACTGGCCACCAATGTGTCCTTGAAAAGACTGATCTTTACAGAGCTCATTTGTACAGGAAAGAATCGTATATATAGAGCTAGAGATGGAAGGAACCTCAGAGGCCAACTATCAAAAACTTCATTTTGTAGACATGGAAACTGGATTCCACAGATTTACATAAGTTATCCAAGATCAGACGGGTGGTACAGCTTCAGAAACAAGATTTGGTTCCAGGTCTCAGTGCTCTTACCACTATATTTCAATTGAGTTCCTCATAGACAGATCCATATCTATCTTTAAATCCTATCTATGAGCATAATATTTTCTTGATTATGTCAGCTCCTTAGATGGTGGTTACCTAAGCACTCATCAGGGATGTTGATAGAGAATTCTTGTTGACAGTAGGTTTTAGTTTCTCCTAACTAATATTCTACAAATCTATACATCCAATGCACGTAATAAGGTTTTAGTTTCTTCTAACTAATATTCTACAAATCTATACATCCAATGCATGTATCAACTCAACATTATTCCTAGTAATTGTCATGGAGGATTGAAATGAATAATGCAAAACACGGCATGATTCAAAAGTCATCTTTATTTAGTTTTATGATGTATATAATTTTCCCATTCATCATTATCACCATCACCACCACCACCACCACCACCACCACCACCATCATCATATTTTAAGTGAATCTTCCTTAGCCACTTATAATTGAAATGCCGTGTTTGTTTTAGGTTCCACATTCTTTAGGAAGCAAATTATCAAACTCTCTGGAATGATAGTGGATGGGAATGTGAACATAATGGTGGCTATCTTCAAATGTGATAAGGGCAGTCATATGGAAGTGGACTGAAGTACTATTTTGTCTGATAGTTATCTATTTTCATCTTCTATATGTGTGATAACCTGTTTTTAGACTGTAAACTCCATGTGGGTAGGGGACCCTGTTTCATTTAAGGCTTGTATCTCCTCCATGCCTTATATGCTTTGTGCACAGTCAGTGCTATTGAATTTCTTGTTAAATGTGTTACAAGTGTTCTCTTTCTCCATGTTCTGGACGCTTGGGTAGGCCACCTAGAACCTAGAGTTGTCTCGTTAATGAAGAGCTAGAAGCAGTGTGGCTACCCTGACAGTATGTGGACTTAGACATTTCAGAGTCTAACCCTAGCCTTGCCGCTAACGTTGGCTGTGACTGTTGTTGGTTTATCTTATGACTAAAATGTTCCATCTCTTAAATTCTTGAGTGAACTCCCTAACCCATGATGACAAGGCTACCCTTGGCAAATGTAATGGGTCATGTTAGCGTTGGCTTAGGGAATTTTTTTCTTGTCCCTATTAAACTTGCCTTTTTCCCCTTCTAGCAATCCAGAGTTTACAAGTAGACACAATAGAAACAGAATTTTAGTCAATCAATCTTTAAATATTTTTGCTAAAATTCTAGGAATACAAAGAAAGGCAAAAGGAGTTCTTGATCTCAATGAACCTACATTCTCACAGGGGTGATAATGATGTAAATAATTCGACCCATACAAGATAATCAAATTTCAAGATGAAAATTCGTCCTTTGCAGCTCATGCTTGATGGTTGGTATTGGTGGGGTGGAGCCTTGTATTGCCCTTGTGTTGGGCAAGGGCCTTTCAAATGTCTAAATATCAGATCCCAACCTCTGTTTGCCATGGATGCACAGGACTAACATGTGAAACAATCTGTTCTCATTAGCCTCTAAGGAAACCCCAAACATGCTGAAAGCTGCATGTTTGTTCTCTGGACTAGGCTGAGCTCTGCTTTCAGACAGGGCTGTTTTCACCCTTTGCTGTAAATTGTCCCACCCTGTGAATTGGCCCACATTGTTACACATCATAATTGTATCATGGCACATCATAACAATAGAATTTTAGCAGTTATTATTACACATTCTAATTATGTGATTACTCAGTCTTTCACCAATTATGTAATTAGATTTAATTACACCAATTACACAAATAAATGATAGTCAACTACAAATTACTCTTAAAAAATCCAGAACTATGCATACATCAGCAATTGCCCTGATACCAACATTTTTTTTTTCAAAGAGGAAAGCAAACTTGTGAAACAGACAGGATTTTTATAGTCCAGGAAGATCTATGAAGACATGGGCAAGGGAAGCAGAACTCCTACATGAAGCCAAAATCTCCTCCTCATTCCTTGCCCCCATCAAGAGAGTGGTGGTGCAAGGAATAGGATAGAGGGCATCTAGCTCTGGATTCTGACCCTCAGCTTTTCCTGAAGCCAAAAGTCTAACTGAATGTGTAATTGTTGTTAGAATGAGTGGATAGGAACAATATCACGGTATCAGGACCAGAAATCTCCTAAAATGGAGCACATTCTCAAGGACAACACAATGGTTAAGAGAATTTTCATTTGTTTGATTAACATTCAAACCTCACTCCAGTTGTATGCCTCTGCCTCATTCATCCCATTAGTTCTTTATATCCTGTCTAGAATGGTGTCAGGATACTTGAGTTCTGAAACTAAATCCTAGAAGGGGAAGAAGGTCAGGTGGGAGGTTTTAATTTTCTGGATAATTTAGGCAAAATAAATTTTAAAAAACAGGGTTATTTTGCCTAAATTTTCTTAGTAAACATTGACTCTCTCTGGTCCTGGTATGGGGAAGCTAAAATCTTAAGACTAGGGTTTTTTTTTCCTCCAGAAGCATTCCAGGGGAATTTCACTCTGGGGATGCATGAGAAAAACATCCTGAGATCCCTCTCACTGTCACGATCCTAGAGAACATTTCAGCAGACATCGTTGGAGAAGGCAGCATCTTTATAGATGCTTTGGGGCTTAGATGAAAGACTAGCTTGACTGTTGCTAGAGATGGGAAAGAGTGTTGCTTGGGGATGGAAATTTACATAAATCTTACAGATTAGGACATACAGCATTTTTTGTCTTGGAAACATAGAATTGGTATAAAAATATAGTATCATCATATCATCATTATCATATAATTAATATCATATCATAGAAATGTTTCTATGATATATTTCTGTGTATGCATGCAAATGTGATTATAAACACATGCAAAAATATATACATACATATTTTCATGATGTGTACTAATGTGTTATCTTTCACTCCTTTCTTTACTTGATATTCTCAAACCATAAGTCTGACCATTCTACTATCCTGCTGAGGAACCCTCAATGGCTCCCTAGGTTAAAATACAAGCTCATCTTGTCCTTTAAACCTGTCCTAATTTGGTTCTACATGACCTCTCTTGATCAATTTTACCTTAATCTCCATCATGCGCACTAACTTCAGTCTGTCCGTCAACAAATCTCTATAGAACCTACTATATTCCAGGTGGGTTCCTAGCTGGTACAGTGGTTAGAGTGCTGGACCTAGAGTTAGGAAGATCTGAGTTCAAATCTGACCTCGGATTCTTATTGGCTATGTGACCCTTGGCGAGTCACTTAAACCTGTTTGCCTCAATTTTTTCATGTATAAAATGAACTAGAGATGGAAACGGCAAACCATGCCAGTATCTTTGCCAAGAAAACTCCAAACAAGGTCATGAAGAATTAGACACAATTGAACAAACCCTACCACATGTTCCAGGTATTACGCCAGATACTGTGACCCAAAGAAAATAATGAAACTCTCTAATAATGAAACCATGCTCTAGCATAGTTTACCTTGCATTAAGAAAAAAAATATGTACATAATTGTATCATATATGCAAAATAAATATGAGAGGATTTTAGCAGAGAGGCACTAGATCCTAAAGGGATCAAGAAAGTCTACTTGTGGAAAGTGAGCTTTGAAGCAAGCCAGGGATTCTAAAAGGCAGAGGTGAGGAGGGAGTGCAGTCTAGTGCAGGGGACACAATTTAGGCAAAGACATGGAGAGAGGAGATGGAACATCCTAGGAAAGGAAGATCAGGACATTCCACTTGGTTCAACCATGGACTATGTGACCTTCCCAAATCACTCCTTAGCCACTTAGCACTCCTTGCCACCCAAATTTACCTTGTTTGTACACACGTACAGACACACACACACACACACACACACACACACACGCACACACACACATATGTATATAGAATTTTAATCATTTATTTGTGCATGTGTGAATTTAAACTCATTGAGAGTAGACATTGTTTTCATTTTTGTCTTGCCTCTGAGCTCAGTATATAGTTTCTTGTGCATAGGAACTAATAAATGCTAACTGAATAGAATTGATATTTTAAAAAAAATTGAATTGTATTGAATTCGCATTGAAAATTTTCAACTGCAGTTGGACAATAACTGAAAATTTGCTCAACACCAGGATTGCTCAGCATACATGGTGGGATCTCACAGGAATTGACAGGATGGGAATGACTTAAAAAGTGAAAAAAAAATATTAGCTATCCTGTTTACTTACAAGAGCTGTTAAAATAAGGGAGGGCACAAGCGGAGGGAAGCAGAATACTTAGCCTGGTTGGTGAGTTCCAGTACACAGAATAACAAACATACTGCAAAGCTACAATAATATAAAGGAGAAAATGTTTTGTTTTTTTTTAAATCTCAAGGTCACTTTAATGTGTTCATTTTTGCTATTCCTTTGTCCAGGAAAATCCCTTGAAAGTGATAGTGGAGTAAGAGGGACAAAGTCATGAAACTTTAATGTTTTGATTAGTTTCCTCATAGCCCCACCTCCCACTTGCATTCTGTTTTTTTCTTTAATCTTAATACTTGAATTCTTGAATGGAAGTTGCTTTTGACAAGAATTGTCTATTTATATTAAACCTATGGTAAAGCAAAGATGCCTTCCAAAACAGAATAAAAGAAGCTATGCTAGAAATGTCATCAGGAAGGGATTCGGTATGGAAAGAGTTTGGGGTTTAGAGGTCAAGGACCCACGTTCACCACTGATTTCTAACTCTATGATGTTGAACAAGTCATTTGGAGCCCCCTTTTCTCATCTGTAAAATTAATGGATTGGACAAAATTTGTCTAGAGTGGTCCCTTAAAGCTTTATATATTTGAGCTTGTGATTCCCTTATAGTTGGATCTGAGAGAGGGAAGGAAGGAAGGAAGGAAAAGAATGAAGGAGGTAGGGAAGGAAGAAAGGGAGGAAGGATGGAAGGAAGAAAGCAAAGAAGGATGGAAGGAAGAAAGGAAAGATAGAAGGAAGGAAGGAGGGATGGAAAGAATAAAGAAAAAAGAAAAGAAGGAAGGAAGGAAAACAGTAAGGAAAGACTCATTAGCACTTACTCTGTACTGGGCACTATGCTATGCACTTTACAATATTATTTCATTTAATCTTCACAACAACCCTGGAGGTAAGTGCTATTATCTCCATTTTGCAGCTGAGGAGACTGAGGCAGACAGAAGCTAAGTGATTTTCCCAGGGTCACACAGCTAGGAAATATCTGAGGCTAGATTTGAATTCAGGTCTTCCTGACTCTGGGCTGGGAGTCTATCCACTGCACCAGCTAATTATCGGTCAGTGCTAGACAGTAAGGAAACCACTAATGTCAGAGACCCTGGTATACTGAGTTATTATGAGACCCAGAATAATGACTAAAGGGTATCAATGCTGTCACAGAGAGGCATCAGTAAGATAAGACATGGGGTAAATAGCAGGCAGTCTTTATAGACCAGAGCAGGGCCACCCAAGGATTAAGAACAATAAACTCTAAAATGTATGTGCAGATTCCACATCAGGAAACCAGTCCAAAGGTTGATAATTGTCAGTAAGATCTGTCAGTCTATCAGCAAGGATAGAGCCTGGAATGGGGAGTCCTTTAGCACATATATGTGTGTGAGAACACTTAGCAATTTGGGGCATTCAAAGCCAGAGCTATGGGACTTCTCTGGCCTACTCATGTGATAGACCCCGGGCTCATCTCGATTTTTATTTCCCTTTGCCCAAATCTTCTGAATCGGCAGCAGAAGCCTCTGTACAAGGATCAGTCATTAAATGTGGAATCCTCTTCACAGATGTGCAGACATAACAGTTTCCAAGGGACCACAGGCATGCAGTAACTGCCAAGCCTGTCTTGGGACAATGAGTGGCAGAAGCAATTGTCAAAGATGCCAGGACCAAGATAGATGAAACCTAGAGGCAGAGGACATGCTGGGCTTAAGAGGATAGGAAAAGAGCAGGTGCACAGTGGGAAGCAGCTGTGCTGTAGACTCATCAATTGGCAGCCTCTCCCTATAGGAGCCTACGAAAATCAGCAGCATGGAAGCCATCACTCTAGTGACTTGTTGTAGAGTTGACCCCCTGGCTTTAGCATTCTTGTTAAGACAAGTCATTGTAGCAAAGGGGGAAAATGTCATGTTGTTGGCTCAAATTTATATTTAGCTAAAGGTCCCTTCTTGCTCACTATTCCTTATTACTTTCTGTACCATCTCTGGGGATGTGCTCTCAAGCGGTTTAGTCCTAAGAAAGTGTGTCTTTTCTGTATATTTCTTAAGAGTATGGAGACTCCTAGTGGGGTATCTCTGTTTTGTGGCCAGTGAAAAAGCGTTGTAGCTCCAGCCTTAGTTGGTTAAGCTATTTTTAGGATGCTGATTTTAGCTCCAAAATAGTCCTTTTCATCTCTAGTATGACACCTGGCTTTTGAAGCTCCCCTTTCTCCATTTTCCAGGAAGTCTTTCAGAGGAGCAGAGTTCTGTGCAGTCATGATGGGTCTCTATAGCCTCCAAATCTCATTCTTTCTCCACATCCCTAAATAAACCCAATCAAATAAGGTTAAGATGGTGGTTATCAGGCAGCTTGAAAATTTCTAGTCAGGGATTAAAGATATGTAAAATAGAAGATGCTTGTTCCATTGTTAAGCAGCCAAATTTACTTATTAATTGAGAGCAATAAAGTGTAAACATCTGAACTGTAAAAGCCAATTAACAGAATTTGAAATGCAGAATATAAAAGCCAAAAGTCCAAAACCAATTGTTCAGAGTTGGCTTTCCAGGACACAAATAATCAAGTACAAGGAAGTGATCAGGAGGAAACAGTGAAGTCTTCCAGAGGCACTTTATTAAAGCAGTTCTACAATATGGGTATGACTTGCACGTACATGAAGACCAGTGAAGGAGACAGAAGCCAGCCTTGGCAGTTTGCCTGGGGAGCAGCCACCAAGTAGAATAGAGATGAGGAAAGGAGAAGGAACATAGCTTCAAATAGATCTATAGAGGGTAACCAGAAACTGAAGCTCTCTGAGAAAGACAGTGTGATTCCTCCATCCTAAACCAATACTTGAGGATGGCTCTGAATAATACTTAGTTGTGTCATTTAAAAGGAGTCAACTTATGGTAAGGAAATGTCATGAATTTTTGATCACATTACGTCATTTAAGACTCAATCTTTGGCCAGAAAAGAGCCTAACCCTTTTCTTTGCTTCAGACATTATCCAGAAGCCTTAGGCTGCCTGGAATTCTTCATAAAAATCCCAGAGCCTTGGAATAACTTTCAGAAACCTCCCTTTTCTCAACAACTGTAAGCATTCAGTGAAGCCTGATTGGAGAGGATGAGTAACATTTGAACTTTGGCTGTTACTGATTAATGACAGCAGAAATAGGGTGACATTGTTTTCGTTTTCTATTTCTTTATATCTCCAGCACTTAGCCCAGTACCTAATTGATAGTAAGTACTTGTTGACTCCCTGACTGACTGTTGGGGGTGGGGGGTGAAGTAGAGCCACAGACTCTTCTTTCTTTTAATCCCTTTTAATGCAGGCACTGCGTAAGGGTTCATCATGGTCATTGCCATCTCCAAGAGTAAAGTATTAAGAGCTGGATTCTGCATGGTGCCATTTTAGCAAGGGTTTCCAGAGAACCATTTATCTACATCCTCCAATCTCAGAGTTGGAAGATATTTTAGAGGTCACCAATCATTTCTGTACCAAGAATCTGTTTGACAACATGCCAACAAATTTACTTGGAAGTCCTCTCTGAAAACTATAAAACTATAAAAATATTACTAAAACATAAGAAAGCTACCAAAATTATTTTTAAAAAATTAACCTTTGCCTTCTAGCCACATATATCTTTGGTAAAATGATAAAGACCTGCATGTAAATGCTACACAGTCTTACCACACGAATAGACTGTAAAACATTTATTATCATTTATTGATCAAGGGCAAGTATATTCTGGTGGCAAGAATAAGGAAGGGTAAATGAAAAATTTGGGAAAGCTTAGGAAGTAGCCTGGGAAGTTCTATGTCTAGACTGCATGGGATTAAGGAAGCCAGTGAGTTCTTCCCTCAGAAACTACCCACAGAAATTGGAAGTCCAGATGTTATTAAAAATGGTGGGGGAGAAATGGCATGGGATGTAGGGTTAGCCTGGGAGTGCCACATCTATGGCACCCCTTTGAGAATGGCTCACTGTGGACTATAGAAAATTACAACAAAAGATAGGTGCCCCTGAAATGAGTGGGTACGGATGAGCTGGGAGGTGAGGTGAGTGGCACAGCAGAGAGATGGAAATATCCAGAGCAATCTGGAAAAAACAAACGAACAAAAAAAAACCACAAAAAACCCCAACTACTTTGAATCAAGAAATGACATGTCAAGTGGATGCATAGAGCAGTGGGAAGCTACCATAGTTCAGGGGATGGACAGGTTCAGAAAATGGCCTGGAGAAAAGAAACCTGGTGGGAGCAGAGTGAGTGCATTAGGCAGCAGTGTTGGAGATAGCGATAGAGGGAGGGAAATGCAGAGAGATAAATTATACCCTAAAACAAGAGTGCTCTCAAATCCCTCTGGGTATAGAAGAGATGATAATGATTGGTCATAACAATAACTGGTATATATGTATGTATGTGTGTATTATGTGTATATATATTATCTATATACATATATACATATTTGTAACAACAGTGTGGCTAGCAGCTGCTGCTGAGGTGTAAGACCCAACAAGACCAACAACAAGAGCTGCCAGCACAGGTTTTTTGATCTGCTTTTCTAAGCAAAGTAACTTTAAGGGGTTAACAAGCTCACTTTAACCAAATATACATATATCATTCCCTTAGTTCAGGGGGAAAAGCCAACACCCTGAACTTCAGAGCAAATACAAACAGAAAAATATAAACAGAGCTAATAACACAATTCAACAGACAGGTTTTGTCTGATCAAGACATCACATATGTAGTTACCAAAAAGAGAAGCACCAACATCTGTGTTTTTTTCAAAGCGGGGGGCAGGGGGGGCGGTTCCCACGGCTACCCAGAGTCTCCACACCAATACTCTTCCATTGAGTGACAGCCCCAAACAAAATGCTAACCTCTGAGTTTATATACCCTGTTCAAGGCCTGAAAGCTTTACACCTAATCAGCAAAAGGGTGTGGACCTGGGGCTTAGAACCTAGCAAAGCTTAATCAGAGACACTCGATTACTTTAGCATCATAAAAGAGAAAACAGCAAAAAAAAAGCCCCACTTTAATTAATATTACAGTATTGTTATTGTTTAGTCCATTAGTTGTGTCTGACTCTTCATGACCTCATTTGGGGTTTTCTTGGCAAAGATACTGGAGTGATTTTGCCATTTCCTTCTCCAGCTCATTTTACAGATGAGGAAACTGAAGTAAACGGTGTTAAGTGACCTGCTCAGGGTCACATAGCTATTAAGTGTCTGAGACTGGATTTGAACTCAGATCTTCCTAACTCCAGGACCCGCACTGTCTATGGTACCATCTAGCTGCTCCAGGTGCTGTATGTGTATCCATGTGTGTTCATGTATGTGTATATACATACATACATACATATATACATACATACATACATACATACATACATACATACATACATACATACATACATACATACATATGCTCACACACATATACTCATACAGTCTGATGATTTGCCACTGAATCAACCATACGTGCCTTTGGACAGACTTCTGACTTCTCACTTTGACCTTACACTTCACCACTGTGAACCACGTGACATACAGTATCTTAACTGATCCTCACATCCCAATGAGATAACTATGACAAACTGTGAGGTTCACAGAAGGCTGAGTGGTTTTCCCATAGTCACGAAGCTAGTAAGTGTCAGGGGCAGAATTTGAACCCAAAGCTTCTAGATGCCACGTATGGCATGCTGAACTATTCCTAGAACCTAGTAACCAGCTAGATTGATAACTCTGATATGAAGTCAAATTTTCCTGGTAGAAAGCAGCATAGAGCAATGGGAAGTAGTGTAGTTTAATGCAAACACCAGCTCCAATGGTAGACCAGAGAATTGGGTCCAAATCCTCCTCTGCTGCTCAGAAACCTTGCGACCATGGCCAAGTCCCTTCATCTCCTTGGGTCTCAGCTTCCCCAAGAGGTTGCATAAGATGGTCTCTGCGGTCCTTTTATTGATATAGGATTGGGGTCCTTTGCTTATTCTATCAGCACAGAGATCTCCTGCTTTCACATTCCCCAAGAGAACACATGACCAATAGTTCAAAGGAACAAGGACACAAAGTCTTTGTGCCACTGAAAATCCCTTCCTGAAACTTAGCAATCCTCTCCAAGTATCTAAACCCAAATTTGGAGCTTTCCCTCCTTCATCTTATTTGTCACCCATGCTTGATGACCTTATCTTTCTGGAATAGTTCTCTTCTCATATCCTTAGAGCCCAGGGAGGAGGAGAGCATTATAATGAAACATCAAAATGAATATGGGACTTTTAAAGAATGAATAGAATACACATACACATGTGTGTGCATGCATACACACATACACAGGTATATGTATACATATATATGTGTATATATATATATGCGTATATATATATATGTGTATATATATAGTTATATAGTTATCCCTTCCACATCATGACTTTTCCCCATCACAATTTTGATATATTGCTGGTCAGCATAAGAAACTAAATGGAAATTTGGGGGGAGTTTTGCGGGAAACCACATATGACACATGAAGTCCAGCAGATGATAGAAAAAAATTTAGAAACTCAGAAATAGATAAAATATATGTATAGTATTATATAATGTTAATATATTTTATCTTTTAATACCATAATAATCAGACTGTTCTGATACAAAGGGAGGGCCAGAAAATTTTATGCAGATTTTCCACATCATGGGAGGTATTGCACCCCAAACCCCCTACAATGTGGAAGTGATAATTGAATTTTATTATACATACATATACACACTATGTGTGTGTATACATAGACACACAGACACACGTGCATATACACACATACATATTCTTTTTTTTGTGTGTGTGGTCTGAACAAAAGAGTTCTTAGCTTTACAAGAGAAATGCTATCAAATGCTTTTGCAAACAGCCCAGAGAAGCAATCTACTCAGAGATAGCCTGTTTAGATTTCAAGGGAATTGAAAGCCAGTGGTGAAGTGTAAGGTCAAAGTGAGAAGTCAGAAGTCTGTCCAAAGGCATGTATGGTTGATTCAGTGGCAAATCATCAGACTGTTTTCTCTGTGGATCTCCTTCTGGTAGTGACTAGTGGGACATCTTGACATACATAAATGCTGACTTGTAATAATGACCCCGTTTAGCACAACAAGAGACTTGTTAAATAAGTGAAGCCCTTCAGCCCTAGGTTCTAGCACACCTAGTGTTGGAAATGAAAATGAAAATCCTTTTAAGGGAATCCTCAAAATCCTTTTGGAAAAAAAAATCCTGAAATAAAAAATAAAATTTATTTGTGCCATTATTTAAATTTTATAATAGTTTTTTCTACTATATTGATGAACTAAACAAAGTCACAGAATCACAAAATGCCAAACTTGGCAAAACGGAAATGCTTTTAAGGGAATTTTTGATAAAGAGTGGGTTATATTCAGCACCGAGAAGTGGGAAATGTAATTATAAATGTTTGCCAAAGCTAAGGTTTGATTTGTGACAAAGCAAAGGGCTGAGGAACTGGATTGGCACTGTAGAACATTCTTATAGGTCTTATGATCTTGGCACGTTTATGAAACATACAGTTACAGTTTGTACACAAAACTGGGTCAATGTGCAGAATGCCTTGACTAGATACACAAAAAGATTGATTCAGGGCTGGAAATTTATCTTGTAATTTACTTTAAAATGTCTCTACTGAGTTAAATAAATTCAATGACAGTAAGTTAAATGATAATTAAGTTAATTATCAAATCCCCTTTCTTGAGTGCAGACAGTGAGGCAGAAAACAATGAAATTAATTTTAAAACATTTTGCTGAGTTCAAAAATGGGACTGCCTTATTAACTAAATTATCTTTGAATCCACTGGATTTCAATTTAATTTAAAAATCTCCTTTGTTTTTTAAATCCTGAACAAACCAATTCTCTTCATTTAAATATATATGGGATTCAAATTATAATTATGCATTTTGATATACATAGTTTTCAGTTATTGTTTATTTGGTCATAAAGCTACTTAATAAGTATTTACCCTTGTTAACTTTCCTGGATTGTCAAAGATAATTTAGCTTTCTTTTGTTCGGACAGGGTGTTTAATCAGTCATGAACTTTAAGTATTTAGACGCTTTCTACTGATGGAGATGAACAAATCTTCTATAATGTATGATGAGAGAGCTGCCTGGGACACAGACTGACTTTCCCATGGTCACACAGCTAGTATGAGTCAAAGGTAGGCCTGGAACCTAGGTCTTCTTGACTCTAAGACCAACCCTCTATCATCTGTACCATACATCACTCACTCTTCTAAATATACTCATTTAAAATATGGACATATCAGCTTAGGCTATGTTTATGAAGTTTCATAGTTAGGACCATGTTTAAACAATTTTAAGTATTTAGAAATTATAAACCAAACTTTAAAATAAAAACTTTGTACAAGTTCAGGAAAAAAAAGTTCCCTATTGTCAGATATATTTGCCCTTCAGGGTAAGGAGTTTGTGGCAAAGGATAAACAGTATCCATCAAAACATCCTGCCAATTGCTGAGGATAGATTAAAACAAATTATGAGCAGATGTCAGAAAAATGAGTACTTGATTTAGATGCAGCCTCTAAATCGAATTTTCTCTTGCTTGTGGAAGAGTGAAATCTGTGATATGAGAAGTTTATATATTGAGAGCGTATCTTTATAAAGAGGTACAGGGGAACTCTTTTCCACCTTCCTTCCCTAAATGCACATACTACATTTTTTCATATTAAAATAAAAAACAAAACCTTTAGATATGTGCTGAGTGACCTTGGTCAAGTTGTTTTCCATCTTAAGGCTTCAGTTTCCTCAACTGTAATAATGAGAAGATTGGATTAGTGGGTCTCTGAGGTTCCTTCTCTCTCCAAATCTGCTGTTTTCATTAATATTCAGGATTAATTAAAAAGTTGGATTTAATTCAAATTGCTTAAAGTATTTTCTGTGAGAATCTTAAGGATTAAGGTCTCCTTTCTCTTTCTTTTTGCCATTTGTAATATATATATTTTTAAAAATTCTATTGTTATAAAATTGCTTCTTAGCCTTGGAATCCAGAAGAAGACATCGCATGTACCTGTGTACCCTTCTGATTGATTCAATTATTGCTGTGTTCATTTGGAATAATTTGTCATTAGCAGCCACTTACCTAAATGGGAATAGAACAGATGTGGGGGCAGGGAAGGTGGCAGGGCAGAAAAAGCAGCAAATCTTTGGTTCTTAAGAAGCAATATGTGCTAAGTGATTTTTCTTGTAGTATTTTTTCCTGTGACCTTGGGCAAGCCATCAAATTGAAGGACAAAACATTGCTAAGGAAAGTTTAATAGGAGTGCTTAATAATTCTTCATTCGCAAGGTTCTGCTTATTATTTCATAGCACTCACATCTTGCATTAGATTATGACTTCTAAGGTTTCAGGAAAGTTACCATCAGCTTTATTTAGCATCAGAAATCCATTACTAGAAGAACACTGTTGGGGTCAGGTAGCCATGGGGTTAGCACAGCATGAGGAAGGAGCATGGGCTTCAAAATGGGTTCAAAGCCACTTCTTACTTGTCTAATCTAAGGCAAGTGGCTTGCCTTCTCAAGTCTTTTTTTTCCTAAGGTGCAATGAAGGGAGTTGAACTAGATAACCTGGTAAGCCATCTAGTCATCTTCCGCACCTGAAGCTTCCACATAGTTTACTCATTGGCTTAGGTGAAGAGTCTTTACTTTGTTAAGTAGAGAACACGCTTTTATAATATTGCTAAAGAGAATTATGAGAAAAGGGGAAGAAGGAAAGTAATTGGGGCTATGAGTTACTTTTACCCTGCAGTTCTTGAGAGAAAAAAATACCAAAATAAAAATAAAATTAATTTTTGGCATTATTTAAATTTTTTAAAGTATTTTCTACTATATTGATAGAATAAACAAAGTCACAGAATCTTAAAATCCTAAACTTGGAAAGAGTATTTAACTTCCCTGAACCTTGATTTCCTCATCTGTAAAGTGAAGAACTTGGACCAGATCGCCTTGAAGGTCGCTTTTAGCTCTTGCTCTTGTATTACCAGGCCAATAGTTCCCAAAGTGTACACTGCTAATCATTTGTTTCACTAGATGTTTCTTAATATTTTAGATTTTATTACATATAAAAATTATATCTACCTGGTATACTTTTCACTTATCTGGTATATGTGATACTTTAAGTATAGTATTTGCAAAATACGTAAAACTCGACTATGGCCTGTCTACAGTGACCTACAAACACATCAGACTTCAGATCCAGAAGAACTGCACAAAAATGGCTCCTTTTACTGAAGGAATACTACCCATGTGAGAGGAACCCATAGTGGTGTCAACTCAAGTGTCCCATAATTCCTCACAGCAAAGAATACTGTACTGGGAAAAGTAAAACAAAACTGGAGAACCAGTGAACCATGTCAATTTATACTTGTATAGAGATCTCTTCCAAATATACCATGCTTTACTGAAAATCTTCAGTGAAAGGAAGCCCACAACATCCTGAGGCATGCTGAGACCATCCCTGCCTCTGATTGTTAACAAAGTGATTATGTGCATCAAGCTGAAACCTATCTCTGCCCAACTTTGCCCTATCTCTCTAAATGTGCCCGAACTAATCAAATCTAATCCCTCTCCCATCTCCAACTTGTTTTCCAAAATGTTAAAACCAGTTCATATTTTCCACCAACACCAAATTAGTCTGCTAGTTTTCCCATATCTGTATCATCACTGACTTTTGATTTACCAATTTGATGGCAGTGAAGTGATTCCTTGGAGTTGACTTAATTTGGATTTCTGATTAATAGTAATAATAATAGCCAGCATCTATGTAACACTTTAATGTTTGCAAAGTGTTTTTTTTATATTATCTCTTTTGATCCTTATAACCAAATTCGAAGAACATTTGTATGTATTTCCAATCCCCTCCTTTTATATTATCAGGCTAATAAGTTTCCTATCTAGAAGGCCTGAATGCTATTTGACAGGTTAGGGTCCTACTGGCCAATGCCTGAATTCTTTGGCAATGGATGCCATCTGCCCACATACCCATCATAAGCATCTTGTTCATGTCCAGTAGATCCAGCTGTTTCCTCCGAAAGCCAAAAAAACATCTGGAAAGCCTCTAACCCAGCCTCATTACTTATGAAATCAGTAAAGTGAGCATGAATAAATGACCCTTTCCCACTGTAGAAATTTCCCATGACATCAATGAGTGTTTTCTTTTTTAGAACAGCAGGTTCATAACTTTTCTTGTCCTTTTAAAATATATATACATATTAAAAATAACAGGAGAATCTAAACAGGTAGCAGACTGTTGCTGATAGATTCAATTCATGCAAATAGTTCTTATCTTTGCCCTGGTTAGACCATGTCTAGAACATGTTGTTCCATTCTGGGCACATGTTTTCAGAAGAACGTAGAAAAACTTTAGCTCTTTGAGAGGAGGGTCACCAGTATGGCAAAAGGCTTCCAGATCTTGCCAGGGCTGTTTGAAGAAACTGTGAATGTTTAGCTGAGAAGACTTAGGGAAGACACAATAATTATGTTCAAGTACTTGAAGGCTTGGCCATGTAACACAGATTAGACTTCTTTGGTTTGGCCTCAGGGAAAATAATTAGAAGCAACAAGAAGTTTCAGAAAGGCAGATTTAGGCTTTAAAATGGTGAAAGGTATCCAAAGTGAAATAGGTGAATTCATGAGCTAATGGATTCCCCATCATTGGAGGTTGTCAGACATGAGCTGGATGACCACTTTGGGTTTGTGCTGGGGAGGGTAGTGGGTGGTGGGTTATAAATGAGAATGCTGGTTAGGTTGAACTAGTTAAACTTTGAGATCCCTTCCCACTCCTGGATCTCATATTCCTTTGATATGAGGTCAGGTTAACAGCAATGAAGAATAAGAGAAAAGTGACAATCCTTCCATTTCAAGATGAACTAGATTTATTGTATCTAGATTATTTTTTGCATGACTTATTTTGAGACTGATCTTATTCTTTGCTTGGTTTTTTTTCACTGATGCTTTCCAGATAAATTAGAACAGATACCTGATCACCAGCTTTTGAGGAAAGGGGGTCCAGTGCTTTCTATAACTCCATCTTGTACTTCACTGTGAGCATAGGTGGCTAGGAGGTACAATGAAGCATGAGACAGAGTGAGGACTGCCTTGAAGATCATGTTGATTGGGTGACCCACCTGCGTGATATGATTAGAGGGAGATCAGGAAGCCCCATCCTGAATAGAAGGTAGTAGGAACCAGGACCAGAAGTGACTTTAAAATACATCCACCCCACCAGATTCATTAAAAATATTTTATTTATAAATTTTATTTTTACACTATAGACATATATGAATTGCTCCTATCCCATGAGAGGTCTCTTGTAACAAAGTGTGGAACAGTCCATATCTGTGGTATGTCTGTAACCTATTTTTAAAAACCTTTTTAATTAACACAAAATATTTTCTGTATACACTTGTTCTCTAGTGGGGAGAAGCAACTGAGGGAGTTAAGATGGTGCTGAGAATAAAAAAACGGCACATGAAATCTACATAGCTACATCAATCTATCTATCTATCTCTATATCTATCCATCTATCTATCTATCCATCCATATCTCTCTCTCTCCATCCATCCATCTATCCATCCATCCATCCATCCATCCATCCATCCATCCATCCATCCATCCATCCATCCATCCATCCATCCATCTATCTATCTATCTATCTATCTATCTATCTATCTATCTATCTATCTGTCTGTCTGTCTGTCTGTCTGTCTGTCTGTCTGTCTGTCTGTCTGTCTGTCTATCTATCCACCTATCATCTACCTATATCTATCTCTATATCATCTATCTATCCATCTATTTATCTATCATCTACCTATCAATCTCTATATCTATCTGTCTACCATCCATCTTTCTATCTATCTACGTAGATGTTATATGCATATTATATGTATGTGTATGCAGCTCTTTCTGCATGCTAAATCTGTCACCTCTCTGTCAGGAAGGAGAGAGTTTGTTTCATCATTGGTTCTCTGGAATTATGAAGTGTCATTGTACTGATCACAATTGTTACAGCTTTCAGTTATTTGTTTTTATTGTATAAATTGTTCTCCTGGTTCTGCTAATTTCATTCTTCATCAATTTATAAGTCTTCAGAATTATTTACTTTAATAATATTGATTTTAGAAAATAAATTATTCTTCACTTTCTGCTTACTTTACTCTGCATTAATTCATACAAGTCTTTCTGTGTCTCTTTGAAATCATCTATTACTAAATTTCTCATAGCACAATAGCATTTCAACAAATTCATATACCAACTTATTCAGCTATTCTTCAATTAATGGGCATCCTTTGAGTTTCCTTTTCTTGCTGCCATAAAAAGAGCTTCTATTAATATTTTCACACATAAAGAAACTTCTCTTATTTCTATCTTTTGGGTATATATCTATCAATAGCATAAGTTAGGTCAAAGAGCATACTCTATCTAATATTTTTTCTTGCATTATTCCAAATTGTTTTCTAGAATGGTTGTATCCATTCACAGATCCATGAACAGCACATCAATGTGACAGTTTTCCCACATTCCCTCCAACATTTATAATTTTCCTTTTTTGTCACCTTTGCCAATCTGATACATATGAGATAGAACTGCAAAATTGCTTTAATTTGCATTTCTCTAATTAATGATACTTTGTAGCATTTTTATATAGCTATAGATATATGTAAATATTTAATAAATATATAGCTATAGCCTGGGTTTCTTTCCGTAAAAACTGCCTATTCATAACCTTAGACCATTAATCATTAGGAAAATGGTTTTTATTCTTGTAAATTGAGATCAATTCCTTACATATCTTGGAAATGAGACTTTTATCAGAGAAACTTGTTGCAAAGATTATTTCCCCAGTTAATTGTTTCTTTTTTTTAATCTTACCTTTATTGGAATTGTTTGTATAAGATCTTTTTAATTTTGTGAAATTAAAATATTCATTTTATTTTGTCATCCTTTATATCCCCTTTTCTACATCCTATTTCTCATATCCATGGATTCGAGAGGTAACTTATTCCACATTTCTCCACTTTGTTTATGACCTTTGTGACCTTTTATAATGAGGTCATATGTTCATCTGAAGCTTATTTTGCTATAAGGTGAGGTGTTGATCTAAATCTAATTTCTTCCATACTCTTGTCCAATTTCCCCAGAAGTTTTGGTCAAATAGAGACTTCTCAACTCAGAAACTGAGGTCTGTGTATTTATTAAATACTAGGGTACACTAGATAAATTTGCCTCTATGTATCATGTAACTAATCTGTTTCATTGATCAATTTCTCCGTTTTTAAAATAGTACCAAATTGTTTTGAGAATTGCTACTTTGTATAATAGTTTGAAATCTGACATTTGTAGAACCCTTTCCTTCCCTCTTCTTTTCAATATTTTCCTTGAGATTCTTGTCCTTTTGTTTCCACATGAATGTTGTTATTTTTTCTAATTCTATAAAATAATCTTTAGGTAGTTTGATTGATACAGCCTTGAGTAAGTAAATTAAGTAAGGTAGCATTGTCACATTTGTTATATTGACTCATGTTAATCATGAGTAATTTTTTTCAACAATTTTATCCCTGATGATTTAGGTCAGTAGTTCTGTAAACAGTGGTTTAAAGGTGTGATTACATAGTTTTTGTGTGTATCTTGGTAGGCTGAGTCCCAAGTATTTTATATTTTCTATAGCCTTTTTAAATCAGTCCTCCTCATTTTGCAGATGAAGAAACTGAGACCCAGAGAGATTTAGTGTCATTCATGTAGCAAATAAGTAACAGGGCTGTAATTTGAATCCAGGGTTCATCTGATTTCAAATCCGATGTTTTTTCCTACTACTCTGGCTACCTCATCAGCCTGCACAGGGCTTGAAATTGCACTATTTTCACAAGAAAATTCATTCCTTTGGATCTTGAAGTTTTTTTTCCCCCTACTCTCCCTCTATTCAAATTTAAATGTTTTTAAAAGGAATATTGCTTTACTCTACCATCAGGCACAGATACCTCAGCAGAAGAAGGAACAAACTCTGAGCTGGTTTTTTTTTTTTTGGTTTGGTTCTTTTATTTGTATTTTTTTTTTACTAAAACTAGTCGTGAGTAGAGATGCTATACTATTAGCAGCCTTGTTTTGCATAGATCTTCTCTTCTACTTCTGCCTAGTAGGGGCAACTATTGTTGGACTAATTTAATTAATTTTGGCATCATAATCATCAACTATTATTTCCTGAACATTCTATGAAGATGAGCTAGGGGTTCTGTGTATGTGTGTTAGAGATTTGTTGGATGGGTGGTCATGTGATGATTGATATGATATTCACCCCATAATGACCATAGCCTTTGAGAGGAGCGGTAAAACATTTATTTTAAGGCCCTTGTAGGCAGGGATAATGTCTTATAAAAACTTTGTTGTATATCTTGTTATACTTGACATGTAGTAGGTGTCACATTGGTGTACTTAGTAGGTGATACATAGTAGGTACACACTGGTGTAATACACATTGGTGTGCTTCATAGCAGTATCTATAAATGCAAATGCCATGATAAGTGTGACAATAACCTCCCAACTACCACTTGGCCAGTGTAATCAGCTACAGTGGAAATCCATCTTAATTATGGGGTAAAATTATTTTAAAAACTCTCAAATAGCTTTAATTTTAAAAAGAAAACTAATTTGATTGCTAAACTCCTATATATAAAAATGAAGCTTATATAAAGTAGTGATATTTAAAATTATCCAAAGTAGCTTTTTTAAAAAAAATTAATATAATATTTATTAGCATGAGAGTCATCATAGTATAGTTGACTGAGAGCCAGGAGGATTTCAGCTAGAACGATTTCATGTCTTGCCTTTGATGCGTTCTGCCTGTATGATCCTGGATGAGTTAGTTAATCTTTTAGGGTTTAAGGGAACTTTCTAAGACTTTTTGTACCAAAGAAAATGCTGACCTGCATTGGTAGAGGGAGTTTCTTCCTCCAGGTCTTCTCTATGCCAATAAAATCACAGGTCCAATCTCTATTTCTGTCCCTAACTTAATATTAACATGTGTATTTTGTTTTTTAGATAATGGCATTTTGTTGTAAAAATGAGAACAACCCCTTCCGCCCCATCAACAACCACTGAAGTGGTTCCACTTGCTGGATCGTGAATAGGCTGCCTATCATAGTTTATTTTTTAGTGAGTATGACACAGTGATCTAAAACCACTCATAGGCCTATCAATATGCAATGATATGTGAGCTTGAAGGAATGTGGGTTGGGGAGCAGTAGGTGAAATAAACAGAGAAGTTGAGAAATGTCTTGTGTCAGGGCATTCCAGACAAGCCGATATTGTCTAGCCACCGCCGATATTCAGATTCAGCTTCTGCTATTGATCGTGAAGCCTCTGTCTGATAAATACCAGGAATGTAATCAGGGACAGCTGATGTTAGTGGAACTTTGTACCACCACCTTTTTTTTCTAACCTTGGAGAAGTGGAATCTTTGAGGAATAGCAGTAGGAAATTGATATTCTTGGATCCAAGTAAAGGTAAAATCAGTCTACATGGTTGGGAATGATGAAGAGAAGCATAAGGTCATGGTATCATCAATTTAGAACTGGTATCAACATAGAACCTTAGTCTAGAGCTGGAAGGCATCTCAGAAGCCATAGAATATAATGCCCTTATTGTAGAGATATGGGAAGTGAAGCCCAGAAAGATGAAGTTATTTACTTGGAATTGCATAACTAATCAGCATTCAGCTATGATTAGAACTAGAGTCCTCCTGATCCCAAGTCAAGCCCTCTTTCCACTACACCATGAAATTTTGGACAGTTTTTTTCTGCCTCAGAATATCAGGGGTTAACAGGGCCTCACATGTACCCGTTCAGCTTTGGTAAATTAGTAAGTCAACAAACATTTGTCAAGTGCCAGGCATTGCGCTGACTATTAAGTTTACAAAGAAGGGTAAAAGACAGTCCCTTCATTCTAGGAGTGAGCTTACAGGCCAATGGGGGAGACAACGATCAAATAGCTATGTACAAACAAGAGGTAATCAATGGAGGGAAAGCACTAGCTTCAAAAGGCTATTCTAGGAAGGGAGGAATTTAGCTGAGACCTGAAGGAAGTGAGGGCAGTTAGGAGGCAGAGATAAGGAGTTGCAGGCATGGGAGAGAGCAAACCAAAACACTCAGAGTTAAGAGATTGAGTATCTTGTTTGGGGAACAGCAAAGAGGCCAAAGCCACTTAGGTCTTTTTATTAACCTCTCCCTCAGAAGAAGGAAATTCTTCATTGAGTGGCACTGAATTATTATTTTCTAGTTGTGCTACAAGTATGCTGTTTGTCTTTTTCTTGGATGGCCTCTGAGCAGCCGGACAGCATTCACTGCATGGTGTTCCAGTTTGTATGCATAGCATAAGATCAGATCAGTCAGTTACTTCTCCATTAGCTAGCATGCAGAGTAGACTTTTGCGCAACATCAGCACTTGGGCTCCTCGTGGATTCTTAGCATTAGCGGGAACCTGGAACAAACTGCAGTGTAACGAATGAGCATAAAACTGATGGTCATGGGTAATGTGCAAGGCTTCCCCTCTTTCTGCTTCCTCAGCAAAAAAGCTCTACAGTTCCCGTGGCTTGCATAGTTGTAAGACAGGCAACATTTTCAGGAAAAAATATCTCAGCCACAAAATTATAGCGTCATAGGAGTGTAGATTTAGAGATTGAAGGAAGAAATCTTGTAAGTCATTGATTCTAACCCCATCATTTTACAGATGAGGAAACGGAGGCTGAAGGACATTAAGTAACTTGCCCAGGGTCATATAGTAAGTATGTATCTGAGTATCTGAGGCAGGATTGGAACCCAGGTCTCCCAGACTCCAAGTCCAACAGTCTTTCTGCTACTCTGTGCTATTTCTGAAAGAGTTTCTTTTTTCGTACTCCCATGCCACCAATCTCCTGCTATCTAAATATTCCTTTGAAACACAGGTGTACTTGAAATAATTTTTCCTCAATATTCATGCCTAGGAACCAAAGACATAGTCATGGTAAGCATTTGTATAGTACTATAAGGTTAGTAAAGTGTTATTTCCTTTGATTTTCACAACAACCCTGAGAGGTAGGCAATAATATCATCTTCATTTTAAAATATTTTTTGAGTTTATTTAGTATTTTATTTTTCCCCAATTACGTATAGAAATATTTTTTTAACATTAGGTTTTAAAACTTTGAGTTCCAAATTCTCTCCCATCCTTCCTCTCTACTGCCCCCCTCACATTGAGAAGGCAAGCAATTTGATATTGGTTATACATGTCCATATTAGTCACACATACACATATATATATTCATATTTATGTATCTTATTCCATCTGTGTATGTATACACACACACACACACACATATATATATTCTATCATAATCACATGCCACAATTTGTTCAGCCATTCCCCAATTGATGGGCACCCCTCAATTTCCAATTCTTTGCCACCAGAAAAGAGCTAATACACATACACACATATTTTACATATAGGTCCTTTTTCTTTTTTAATATCTTTTTGCATATAGACCTAGTTGTGATATTGCTAGGTGAAAGGGTATGCATGGTTTTATAGCCCTTTTGGCATAGTTCCAAATTGCTCTACAGAATGGTTGATTCAGATCACAACTCCACCAACAGTGCATCAAAGTGTCATTTTCCCCACATATCCCCCAATATTTGTCATTTTCCTTTTCTGTCCTATTAGCCAATCTATTAGGTATGAAGTATTACCTCAGAATGGTTTTAATTTGCATTTCTCCAATCAATGGTGAGTTAGAGCATTTTTCATATGGCTATAGATAGCTTTGATTACTTCATCAGAAAACTGTTCATATCTTTTGATCATTTATCCATTGGGGAATGGCTTTTATTTTTATTAATTTGACTCAGTTCTCTATGTATTTGAGAAAGAGGTCTTTATTAGAGAATCTTGCTTCAAAATTTTTTTCACAGTTACTATTGCTAACTGTATTCCCCTCTATCCTATTTACCTGCCTGTTTATTCTATTCTCTCTCTGCTTTCACCCTGTCCCTCTGCAAAAGTGTTTTGCTTCTGACTACCCTTTGCCCTAATCTGCCCTCCCTTCTATCACCCCACCTCCCTTCTCTTATCCTCTTCCCTTTCTATTTTCTTCTAGGGTAACATAGATTTCTATACCCAACTGAATGTGTATCTTACTCCCTCTTTGAGCCAAATCTAATGAGAGTAATGTTCACTCACTGCCTCTCAATTTCCTCATCTTCCCCTCCACTGTAAAAGCTTTTTCTTGCCTCTTTTATGTGAGATAAATTCATCCCACTCTACTTTTCCCTTTCTCCCAGTACATTCCTCTCTCACTTCTTAATTTCATTTTTTAGATATCATCCCTTCATATTCAACTCATACCTGTGCTCTCTGTCTATATATGCTCCTTCTAACTGCCATAATGATGAGAAAGGTCTTATGAAGGAGTATCATCTTCCCATGTAGTAATGTATACAGTTTACATTACTAAGTCCCTTATAAGTTTCCTTTCCTGTTTCCCTTTTTATGTTTCTCTTGAGTCCTGTCTTTTAAAGTCAACTTTTTTATTCAGTTCCTGTATTTTCATCAAGAATGCTTGAAAGTCTTTTATTTTATTGAATGCTTATTTTTTCCTCTGAAGGATTATACTCAGTTTTTTTTTT
>CM053624.1:44249268-44277015 GCA_028646595.1 Phalanger gymnotis | reverse complement strand
GCCTGGGGACAGAAGCAACTGCAGCTGTAGTTCTAAAGCTGCCCCACCTCTGCTGCCCCGGGGTGGTGCCCAAACCTCAAACTATCCCAGTCCCCAGCAGCTTCTCCCACTAACCTACTCTGTTGTCCTTGGTGTTTGTGGGGTTAGAAATCTGATAACTGCCTCAGCTCACTGATTCAGGGTGCCTGGGCATGCTCCGCCTGGCTCCTGGTCTGGTCAATCCGCGCCACCCGCTCTGGTCTCTGCTCCACTCCGCTCCCCTCAGCTCCCAGCTCCATGCAGGATAGACCTCACCCAGAGACCATCCAGGCTGTCCTGGGCTAGAGCCCTGCTTCCCTATGCTATTTTGTAGGTTCTGCAGTTCTAGAATTGGTTCAGAGCCATTTTTTGTAGGTTTTTGGAGGAATTTGGTAGGGAGCTCATGCTAGTCCCTGCTTTCCAGCCGCCATCTTCTGTTGTCTTCTTCTGAGTGTGTGTTTTGATCTTCTTTGTCACCATAGTAACTTTCTATAGTCAGAGTTTTTTTCCGTCATTTGCTCGTTTGCCCAGACTATTTTAATTCTTCATCAAAGCAGAGCTGTACTTTCAGGGTGGAGGGCATGCTGTCCCAATCTGTAGGGGTTTTGTGCAGCTGTTTTCAGAGATATTTCTAGGGAACTGTAAAATTTCAGTTCTTCTAAGAAGGTATGATCTAAGGGGAGGTGTTTACTATCTCCTGGCCTGAACATATCTCTGTGAGTGACCACAAGCACTCTTTTCTACTCTGGAGGGTCCCCACTCCAGTGTAGCTGCAAGCTCTGGTGTGCCAGTGTTCCTGTTCGCTCTAGGATGGCCACCCAGGGCTGGAACCAGCTCCGAGTGTGGGCAAAGCAACAGAGTCCTGCCTCAGTGCTAGCAAAGAGACCCCTGTAATTTTTTTCTGACTAGTTGTTGCTGGTGACTCAGTGGCTGCCGAGGCCTACACCTGATTTACTGGGGCCTGGTCTGTGCTAGCATGGCCTGGACTGTCCTCCAATCTCACCCAGGTGTGAGAGACCTTTCCTGCCATTCTTCTAAGTTGTCTTTGGCTGGGAAATTATTTCACCTCATCTTTTTGTAGAGTCTTCTAGAATTTCTTTTGTGGCATTATTTAAAGGTATTTGGAGAGATGCTGGGGGAGAGCTCAGGCTTTGAAGTGCCTTTTCTCCACCATATTGGCTCTACCCCTTTATGATTCCCATTTAACAGATGAGGAAACTGAGGCTGAGAGGGGTTAAATGACTCATCTAGGGTCACACTGCTAGCGTCTGATATAAGATTTAGACTTAAATATCCCAGACTCCAACAACAGCTCCCAATATATTACACTGCCTTAAAGGCCTAGCTGCCTTAAAGAATAAGATTCAAGTTCTCTCAGCAGATCATTCTCACTAAAATGTATACTCCAGAATTCAATGACAATAGAAATAAATAAGTTCCTTCTAGTCTTAAATCTTATGAAACTTAGATATCCTGATAATTATTGATATGCCTCTGTAGCATCACTAGCTTAAAAACTGTGAGAGCAATAATTATCTTTAATTTTATCTTTGTAGTCCTAATCTCTAGCACAGCACGTTGAAAGTATTATGTGCTTATTAAACTGATTTGCATTGAAGAGGCACTTGGAGGAAGTTCAGTAGAAGAGCTAGAGAAGAAAGGGAGGGTAGTATTTTAAAAGCTAAGGCTGTCACACCTGTTACATATTGTGTGTGTGCAGTGATGAATACTCTGTGTGTCTCCTCTGAATGCCTGCTCTGGGGATTGGCCCATACTCATTCATGCCAACACAGAGGATATGTCTGTAGAATTCTTTCCAGGGAACAAAGAGAAAGAAGATTTCAAGCTCCTTTTAGGGCACACCTTTTCAATGGAGCAACTCATTTGTGTTATAACAAAAAGGAATTTAATCTTTCAGTAATTAACAAGGATCCATCAGCTATTTCACAGGGTCAAGAAGGGAGGTAGGAGGTGTGGTCAATGTGGATTTGTAGTCTTAGTTTAATAAACTGTTAAGGGGATTTGTTCTGTGAAGTTTGGATTCAGTCAAAGGGTAGCACTTGAGGATCTAGAGGGTCATATGTGGCCTTGAGGCTGCAGGTTCCCCACCCCTCATTAGATTGTGAGCTCCTGGAGGGCTGTCTTTGTATCCCTAGTGCTTAGCAAAGTGCCTGGCACATAGTAGGTGCTTAATAAATGCTAATTGAATGACAACTGTAATAGAACCATCTCTCTAATCCAAAGGACTTCAATTAGAGAAAATTAGAAAATTAGGAAAGGGTATAAACTGTTTCCAGGCTCCAGGGTTCTATTCAAGGCACATTGGCAACCCTGTCCACCTTAATGTGCTTTTGTATTAGGATACGCTCATGCCTGGAATGTTCTACGTTCTCACCTCTGTCTGAAAGCATCCCTGACTTAAGACTTGGTTCAAGCATCAAAGAAACTTCCTGATTCCTACTGCCCCCATACCTGCTGTCAGTATTCTGGCTCTTTAAATTACCTTGTATTTATTTTGTAACTATCCTGTGTCAGGATACATATGTATATACATAAATACTTACCTACATATGCATGTACAAATACTCATCCATATCCATATTCATATTGTCTTTATGGATAGACTATAACCTCCTTGAGAGTGGGGACTACTTCATTTTTGTCTGTGCAATGTCCAGAGCCTAATATGGTATCTGGCACATAGAAGGTATTTAATGAAGGCTGGTTAAAATATTGATTGATGTCCTACTTAGGAAATTTCCTAAGGACCCAAAGTTCTGTTTGTTTAAAAACAAACAAATCCGTGGTACATTTCCTTTTTGCATACATGTAAACCATCTCCGGACCTGTTTTTCTTAATCATAAAGAAGGGATATACAGGACAGTATTTTCCAGCGGTGAGATCTGAGGAATGTAGAGTGAGAAATCCCGTAGTTTATTCATAGCTGTATATGTCATCATAATCAAGCAATCCTAGACTCTGGAACTCTACCACTGGCTGAGAGTGTAATAGTGGGTAAGCCCACTTCAAACTTTAGCTCTCTACTGTGGGGATGATAATGAGTATTAGAGATAAGAAATGCTTTTATAGAAATACTAAATGTTTCTGATGGTCATAAATTACTTCAGATCTACAATTTCCCCTACGCATTAGAACAAGGAAAGAGGGATTACATTCGTGGAGAGGTTGCCGCCCCCCCCCATCTTTGAAAAGTCTGTAGAGAAGGAGGAGAAAGGAAAGAGAAGATGTTCCTGTCATTGGCAAAGAATCCTCCCACAAAGAAAACTGTTCAGATACTCAGCATGGGTTTCAGCATTAGGGGAGAGACAGGAGAGGGCTTCCATGCCACATACGATCCATTTCTCCATTGGGACCTTTGATTCTTTACATTGTCAATCTATTGACTGATCTGTTTCAACAAAAAAAGGCACTTGGACTATGTCACTCCTACTGGGGAGTCTGTTTCCTCTTTAGGGAATAGGGTCAGCTACTCTATCAGACCACCAGGGTGTGCATGGGGGTACTTGTTTTTGAAGACCATACCTTTCAGTTGTTCTGAACCACTATGAATTAAAGGTAAAGGTGACTTGCATTGGGAAGATGTTTTAAAAGGTTCTGTCTCAGGCTATTAGTTAACCCAAAGGGTGCAGTGTGGGACCTGAGGACCACAAAGTTATTGCTGCCTCAAGCCCTCTACACATCCTCTTCCCTTGCTGAGCTACTACCTTACTAACGCCTCAGTCCCGTGTACTGGTGTTGGTGATATTTTTGTCAATGATGATGGTAGTTCACTTTATGTAGCACTTTACAGTGTATGGAGGGCTTATCGCAGTATAACCCTGTGAGGTAGGTGGCAATATGTCAATAAGAGGTCTACTGGGGAAGGATGAAGATATTGGCATCTAATTGTCTTCATGTTTATCTGATCAGTCTCAGCTCTACTTCTCATCCCGGAGCTCTAAGCATGGGAAATCACGGTGTGTGTCTTTATATAATCGATGCCTTGCTTTTCCTGAATTTTCAAAACATCCTGAAAATTATGGTTTACTTGGAAAAAAAAAAACTTCTAATGAGCTTATCTGGTTAAACAAAATTCTGACATGCCTATTAAAGGACAGCCAGGGAATACCAGCTCATTAAAGTAATTAATAGTTTCGTTTCCTCCTCCCTCCAACTCCTCTTCTCCTTTCCCGTCCCCCTTCTTCTTTTCCCTTCTCTTCCTCCTCCTGAGTGCTGCCCCACTGCGCGTGTAATGCTGGCTCCATGTACAGTGTTCTGTTTACAGTGGTATGAACATTTTTCGCCCGTGTCTTTCATTGCTGAAGTAACCCACCTCTCTCATATCAACTCTTACCTAGGAGCCGCTCTGCAGACTCTTTGATGTAGGTTTTTTTTGCATGGCAGCCAAGGCCAAGCTGTGGTTCCATTGCATGATGCAACCTTGCCCTTTGGGTTGTCTCTGCTGGGATTAACTAAATTCTGTCCCTGCACTGGCCATGCATGCTGGCGTGCTTCTCCTGATGGCCACTGGATGCAGTGAGCACCAGACGCATGCACTCAACCAAAACAGCTAGCATTCTTAATCTATGGAAGCATTGGGTTGTAGAACTCTGCTCTGAAATTTGGATAGGGCCTTATTAACCGTGATATGTCCCAAACCATATTATCCCTAGGAGATTTACGCATAAGCAGTTGGAGAAAGAAAATGAGATGTCCCCTTTCTCCAACTAGCAAGCAGATGCTTCCCCTACCCCAAGGTAGGGGATTTGATAGGCCCAGTTTTTTGAATGACCTCTACCTACCACCTACACCTTCCCTGAGTGCAAGTGGATATACCTATATGGATAAGCACTACAGCTATCCTTTCTCATTCTGCTATACGACTGTAACCGTGACATCATTTACCTTCTTGGTTCTTGGGTTTTATTATTATTATTTTAGGTAGAGGAAGGAGATTGAGCCAAAAGCTCTTGGAAATACAGTTGGCTATGCTCATTTGTGTTAATTTCTCCTGCTCAGAAATTTCATTGACCACCACCCCCATAGAAATATTAAGAATGGTAGCTTGAATCTGTAACAAACACAGTGTTTTGGGGACATGGATTGGAATTGCACTTAGCATTTTTTACTAGTGGGTATGATCCTATCTCCTCATTGTAACATTGTAGCATCTTTTTATTACAGGTCTGTTTGGCAGTCCTTTCCAAAAAAAGAGATGATTTTTTAAAGAAATGTATATTTTTCTCTTTCCTATGTGAAGTAGCTAGAACATACATTAAGAAAACATGACTCCTCTTGCAGATATGCAATATTTATGAAGTAAGAAAAACAAGAGTGGATAAAAATGGGCTCAATCTATGATTCCTGACCCTGTATCCCATGGCTGGGTATAAGGGTCTGGAGAGAATTGCCAAATATTGGAATTTAAGATGGAATACTAGAAATTCTTTAGCCAAAAAGACTCCCGTTGCTAGGCTATACTATTGTAAAAGAACCAGAATTGAAAAGATGCATCATGAAATGGTGGAAAGAACACTGGCATTAAAGTCTCAGGACTTGGGTTCAAGTCACTTCTCTGACATTGATCATCTGTATGACCTTGGTCAAGTCGCTTGACTCCTCTAGGCCTCATTCGCCTCGTATAAAATGGAAGAGTTAGACTAATTGGGCTCTAAAGACTTCTAACTCTATATCACTGATACTAGTGTAAGAAAATAAAAATGTGTATATGTGTATATAATTTATAGTTATCATTCTTCAAATCCAAAGAGCACTGTAGAACTCAAAATGTTTACATATGCTTATCTGATGCATCTTATGAAGCACAATTTTTTCCATGAAGAAGTTCTTTTCCAGAAATGGAAAACCATCACCTCTCTGAAATGGAAACTTCTCTTAAGCCAAAGAAGCAGATGGAGGTGATCAAAATGACAAAGGAAACAAATGAAGAAACAAACAATCCCAGCCAACATCCATCCTGGTCTGAGGTCCAATATGGAAACACAAACATAGTAGGAGGAGAAGGCAAGTCTAGAGAAAACCATAGAGGCTGAGCCAGAGTGCAATATGGTGAGAGGAGGCAAGAAGGATATTGCAGTAGAAAAGAAGAAAAAAATGCTTTAAGATCTCTTGGAAGCCATGCAGCTGCCTCATACAAGCTCCAGTCCTTTCCACAGAAGGTCATTCAAAGCTTCATTACGAAGTATACAGCATCCAGAAGGAGAGAGGCAATGATCCCATATATACCACATTGAGAAGACTTTGTTCAATTCTGGGCACTACATTTTAGGAACGATATAGATAAGCTGGAGTACAACCCAAAAATATGAACAGGATCAGGAGAGGACAGGAAAATATTCTACGTAAGCCATAGAATAATAGAATCTAAGATGTTAGAATAGTGATCATTTTGTCACAACCTTTATCCCCCAAAATGCCCTTGCTATAACATTCCTAAAGGATGGTCATGTAATCATCTCTTCCTGAAAACCTCTAATGAATGGGAAACCTTACCTCCTGAGGCAACCCACCCCACTTTCAGACAGTTTCATTGGCAGCAAGGTTTTGGTTTTTTCCCCTGACAAAAAGCCTTTAATTTCTTCTTCACAACCCCCTCCTTTCCCCTACAATTGTTCTTGGTTGGATCCTATGGGACCAACCAAAACAAGTCAAACCTCCCTATAATCATTCTAATAGTTGAAGATAGCATTTGTGCCCACCTTGAGACTTCAGTTACTTCTCATATGACAAAGACTCAAGGACATTTCCTCTCCTGATTGTCTTAAAGGTTGGTATTCCAGATGTGATCTGATTAGGGCTGAATCCTGTAGAACTAGACCATCTTATTCCTGGAGGTCAGGCCTCTCTTAATGCAGTCAAGATTTCATCAACACATTCCCACTCCTTTTTTCGGACTATCAGATCACATTTTAAAAATCATAATACTTTTTGTCTTCTTCTCCCTCCAAAGTCTTTTCCAGACAAATTGCTGCTTCAATATACCTCCTCCATCTTGCTCTTATGAAATTGATTTATTTTTCTTTTGAGAACCTGGGTTCAAATTCCAGCTGTCACTACCTTTATAATGCTGGTCTCTAGACTGAGATAATAGAAATATATAAAAAGAGTGAGGTTTTCAACCTGGAATTCCATGAACTTAAAAAAATTTGGTAACTATATTTCAATATATTCTGTTTCTTTTGTCAACCTATGTTATTTTATGGCTTTAAAACATAATTTTGAGGTAGCCATAGGCTTCCCAGGACAGCTGAAGAGATTCACAACACAACAAAGACTAAGAACCCTGCTCTGGAATTTGAAAGAATCATAGAAGTCATCAAGTCTACTGTTCTTATTTTACAATGAAGAAACTGGGACTGAAAGGGGCTCTATGACTTGTCCAAAGTCACATAAGTAGTATGTGGCAGGGTTAGGATTTGAATTCAAGTGTTGTGACTCCAAGTTCAGTGCTCATTCCTTTTCATCATGTTGCCTCCAGGGGGCACTATCAATTTTGAGATTCCATCACTTGAAGTATATGACTTTCTTTTTGTAGCTGAATTTCATTGGATCTCAAGAATATGTCTAAATGGAAATACTTAAGATACTTCTCTGTCTAAGATGTCGGTCAAAGACAAACCCAAGATGCAGCCTTTTTCTTTCTTTGAACAATGAAAGTATAATTGTTTCCATTTTCTGGTGTTAAAAGAAAAGACATACTAGGACTTTTCACTGTTATTATATTAAAAAAAAGATGTCAAAAACAAAGACATCATAATTATCTCTTAGAATCACATAGACATTCATGTGCAACTTTTAACAACAAACACCGGTGTCCTGGTGGTGAATATTCATGTTCAGTGACAGCATTTCCTATTCTTTTGCGTCAAGCAGCAGCTAATTGGAGCAACTATTGCTGGGTCCTGTGGAGCACTGCGAGGCTCAGGGAGCTGGGGCTCAGTTGGAAAGCTCACTCAAATGGCTTCCCGGGGGCATTTTGTGTTGATGCTTCTTGTATAGATGTGGAGGTGACTGGTAGAGACAGAGAGTTTTAACCATCATGTGGGTTGTGGATATATTTGTAGTGTTTCTAGGGTGATGGGATGGATCTGGAGGAGGGAGATTGAGATATGTGGCATCTATTTCACATGTCCTCTACACTCTCTCATGGGGCTAGAGTGACTTTCTAGGATTAGTACTTTAAAGTAGGTGTTGGGCCTTGACCAATAAGCCAGTAGGACTATGGAGGAAACAGGTAAGTTCAAGATTGTTGGTTTGGGCCATGAGGAGGCAGAAACAAAAGAACAGGACAGATTTCAAGGTCAGATGGTTTTTGGTAAACTGGAGTCTGGGGAGTACCTAACAATGGAGGAGCGGTATAGTCCCTGGTTTGAGTAATGAGTGATAATGACTAAGTAATCCACAGGGCAAAACAGATCTAAGGCAGCTCCTGGAGTTTACAATATTTATAGTTGCCAGAAATGGCCCTGTGCACCATTCCTTCCAATAACTGTTCTGGAGCTCCTGGAGCTCTAGTCTCCTTCCTGCCCTATCAGGCTTGGTCCTTTGCATGTAAAAGTAACTCATTTGTTTCTGAGCCACTCTCATTGTTTCTATCCTTTGGATGGACTCACTCTAAGGCACAGAGAAGGGTCCAAATTTTCTGGGAGCTTAGAGGCTGGACCTCAATATCTTCCTTGTAAGTTTCATTTCTCTTAAGGAAATCCCAAGAAGATGCCAGATACTTTGTATTCCAAGTAAGCTATTCATTCTTTCTGTTTGGAGGCTATGGTTTTTCCATTTTATGTTTTTCATGTGTACCTTCCTCCTGGGAAAGAGGTCACACAATGTCCAGCTGCCAGGTCTTAAACAGGCTGTATTCTTAAAGATTTTCTTTGAAAGTTAATACTATCTCCTCCTTTCTGAGCTCTTTGTATGGTCTTACCCAACTCTCCAAATTTAGTAGATGTTTTGTCCTGGGGGTCGACAGGGCCAAGGATGAGAATAGTCTAAAGAGACCTGAATCCGAATTCTTGCTCTCCTATTTACTACCTAGGTGGCTTTGGCTGATAAGGTCACTTTGCCTCTCTGAATCCTCAGTTATTTTATCTGTAAAAGGGGAATGATAAGAATTACATTGTTTACCTCAGAGACTTGTAAGAAGTATACTTGTTAAACTTTAATGCACTATATAAATGTGAACTATGAGTTACTCTTCTGAGATATTTCTTCATTTCCTCTTCTTCTTTAGCTCCTGAAATTCCATGTTTTCTCCTTCTAGATAGGTAGGGGACCAGAAGAGGCATGAATTTAGTGAGATAGGAACAGAGAGGGGCAGGTTCTCTTCCCTTATTTCACTCAAGCTCTCATGCTCCTGAGTGGTGGATGTGGATAGGAGGGCTATGGTTAACAGAGGAGGCAGTTACAAGGGAACACACCAGATTTTGAGGTCAGATGATTTTGCTGAGCTGGAGTCTGGGAAACACCTAACAACGGAGGAGAAATATAGTCCCTGATTGAAGTTAGGCTAAAACTGCACTAAGACTTTTGGGATAGCCTGTATATTTGAATACATGCGAAATGGTCAAAGTGCAGTGTGATTAAGTATCTAGGAGAATAGGCTGATTGCTTCCGGGCTTCAAAACTCTTGTCCCTTGTATACTAGCTTAACGTCCCTTAGATTGAGCCATGAGACGCTGTGGAAAGACAATATATAGTAGCTGCTGACATATTCAGTGAGAGTGTGCATGTATCTGTAGGTCTGTATGGATGGACAAGCCACTCTTCTGGATTACCAATGGTATTGATTCCTCTATTAAATATTTAACAGCGTGCTAAATTGTTCTTGCAATTAGGGATTATGGTGAAATGACCATGGTCAGTTACATGTGTAAATATGGGGGGGCTGGATGGACAGGAAGGAGAGACTAAGGTTAGATGATGCCTTGTCTAGAGTGTTGTAGAGAAGATACTTTTTTCAGAAATATGTTGGACTTGATAACTGCTAAAATCCCTCACAAGTCTGAAGGTCTATAATTCAGTGATCTGCCCTTAGTGGAGAGGGGCCTAAGAGGGACTCTCCTTTCTCATTCAGTACCCTAAGGTAGAAAATGGAGAGGGGGCACTATCCCACTTGTTTTGGCCCTTAGTTGGGCCTCTTAATTCATCTTAGCCCTTGGTGGTAAACCAGTGACAGATAAGTTTCAGGGTTCTAGTTTAGAACTAATGCATGCAGGGAATGAACAACTCTGCAGTAAAGGATATGGAGGTCTCAGAGATCCCTGGCATGGGCCCAATTCATATGGCATAGGAGAATAGGTGTCTAGAGCACTGTGGGTATACCCAGTGTGAAAGAGGCAGCAGCTTCTGTAAGAGAGACTGAAGGCAGCCCTAGACACAGCCAGAAACTTCATGGATGAGTTGTTCTGGAGCAAAGATCTTCTATACATTTTAACTCGGTACTCACAACAGTCCTATGAGAAAAGTACTGCAGGTATTTTTGTCCACCTTTTACAGATGAAGAAACTGAGGCTGAGAATTCACAATGCTAGTAAGTGTCAGAGACAGGATTCAAATGACCAAGGCAGGGGCCGGTGCTGTAGGTAGAAAGGACATGTTTAGAACAAGACTCTCTTACTTGGCATTGGGGCACAGAGACACAAATTATGTAGGGTAGAAAAACTCAGCCAAACTCATTGCAAGGGGATGGACCAAGTTGATGATTTGAAGGCCAAGGATGGGAAGAAGAAAATTCATGAGATCATTGATTTAAAGATAGAAGGAACCTTAGGCATAATCTAGTTCAAACTCTTCATTTTACAGAAGAGGGAACCAGAGTCCTGAAGGTTTACATAGCTTTCCCAAGCTCACACAGCCTGAAATTAAAGTCTATTTCCTCCGGCTCCAAACCCAGGGTTCTTCCTACCACATTCCATTACAAAATGCTGCTTCTTCCCAGTTTAGGGTTGGAGATGTAGACTTGGAAGGACATTTAAGGGTCATCAGTTGCAACCCCTTCATTTTGCAAATAAAGAAACAAACTCAGAGAGGTCAAGGGACTCACCAAGAGTCCATAGCTAGGAACCTTAGCATGATTCGAACCCAGGTCTTCCTGCCTCCCATTCCAGGGCTCTAGCCATTACACCATCTTGGGAGATGGGGTGGAGTGATTGTCCTAGAATTGAAGTTGAGGATCAGAGATTTTTTTAAAGATTAATCAATAAACAAATATTTATTAAGCATCTACTATGCACTACTCACTATGCTAAGTGCTGGAAATACACGAAAAGGCAAAAAGACGGTCTTTGCCCTCTAGGAGATACCATCAACTTTGTAATTTGTTAAACTGCTAACTTCTTCCTCTGATACTATAGTTTGCCTCCTTCCCATCCTGCACCTGACTTTATATTCCTCTGAAGTATTTCATAAGACAGTACTTTACTTTATAATCCATTGTAGTATTTATTAAACATCTAAGAAATTGTCCTTCTTGCTACCAAGTAGAAGAAAAGGATACAGCTAAAAGAAGCCTTCTGGTCTTTTATTTCTAGGGATCCTAGGGCTTCAGGAACCCCATAAAACATGTGAAATGATGGTAACTAGAAACCTGAAGAAGGGCCCCAAAAGCAAGTACTTAGGCTTGCAGATGGAAAAAAATATATAGTATTAGAGAGTATAGGAAGCCTGTTGATGAAGGGTAAGCCAGAATTCATGGAAGTAGGGTGGGAGAATAAGTACAGGTTGGCAAGGAAACTTTAGGATAATTTATCCAAAAAAAATGGTTTGTGGGCCTTGCCTCTCAGTGACATGACATTGCTTCATTCCATAAAACTGAGAATGAAATAGCCCACCCTTAAAACTTTTTGAAGCTTCTGAGAAAGCATGCACTCCTCATTATGTAGGCTCTCTTAAATGTCACTCATTTAAGAATCTAGCTGTTGATAAGCAATCTTAAAACTGAGAGCTGGGAGTGATCTAATTGTGTGTAAATATGGGGGGGCTGGATTAAGGTCATCTAATTCCTTCCTCTACTTATATTATTGACTTTCCCTGAAACCAAGCCAACCAGATGGAATTCCCCAATATTTAAAGACCTTCTAGAATAAAGGTTCTAAGTTGGGGTACATAGATCAAGGGCTTGTGGGTAGATTTCAGGGGGTCTATGAACTTGGAGGAGAAAAAATTTACATCTTTGTTACCACTAACTTTGGACTGAAAATGTACATTTTATTCAATTAATTAAAGATATTCTGAGGAGTCCATTGGATTCACCAGGCTGCCAGCTTGGTCCATGACATCTAAGAACCTAAGAACCCTTGCACCAGAATAAAATCTGCCACCAGCCTCATAGCTCACCTCGTCAGGGAATCTCAGTTAATTACTTAGCATTTATTTAGCTCCATATCCATAGTCATTCTACCCTCTATCTATGCTTAAATACCATTGGAATGGAATGGACTCCAAACTAAATGTCAGTAAAATATCATGCCAACTTTCGAATTTCTTTTTCCTCACAGTAGTTTATTACATATTTGTATACACGAATTCCTTAAGGCCAGGGACTGTCCCTTGCCACTTTTTGTGTCTGCAGTGCTTGATGCAGTGCCCGGAACACAGTAGGTACTTAATAAATGTTTATAGATTGATGTTACTATGGGAAAATCCTAGTGTGAAAAGTCCATCCACCAATGTAGATCGTAACCCATCTAGGCCCTACTAATTAATCTAGTGGCATTGAAATTTAAATTGACTTCCTCAGGGTCACACAGGTAGTTAGAGTCAGAGCTTGAACCCAGGTTTTCTTGGTTCTGATCGAACACTATCCACCATACAACACTGCCTCTCCTCTTCCACATGTGGTGTGGCATTTGTGTTGAATTTCTACTTTCTGATGTGAAAATAAGTCATGTTGAGAAAATGCAGGTTGCAGAAATAATTGAATTTATTTTTGCCTAGCTTAGTTCTACGTTCTTCACTTTTTGTTTTAAAATAAATTTTATTCATACCTTTTGTTTTTATATTACTTAAATATCTCTTCGAATCTCTCCCTCTCCCCCTCCCCCAGAACCATCCCTTATAACAAAGTTTTTTTTTTTTAAAAAAGGAGGGGAAAAGTAGGCCATAGTTACTTATTTGTTTGTTGGCTGCTACTTTACATATTGAACAATCAACAAGCATTTATTAAGTGCTTACTGTATGCCAGACAAAATGCTGAACACAGAGAATACAAAGAAAAATAGTAATGAATAATCCCTGCCCTCAGGGAGCTTAGATTCTAGTGGAAGAGACAACATATATAAGTTAGAAAAATATAGAGCTTATGGATGCTGATGTTAGGGATTAAATGACCCACCTAGAGTCACACAAATACTAGGGATTTGAACTCAACTCTTCCAGATTCCAAATCCAGCGCTCTATCTACTATACCACACTGCTGTGGGTATTAAGGTAGAGTCAATGAATTTCCTAGAGTTGATGCTGAGTATCAAGATCTTTTACCAAAACTAAAGAGTGTGGCCCTATCAGCCAGTAGGACAAGGGAAAGTCTCCTGGAGGCAATGATATCTCTGCTGAGCCTTAGGAGAAACAGACAAACAACTGCAGGGGAGTCAGAGGTGAGGAAAGAGAGCATTCTTATCATGGAGAACAGCCAGGACAAAGGCCTGGACATGGGAAACATGGATTCAGTGAGTGGTATGCTGCATCCATTGCCTACTGGTTGACAACCATTATTAAACAGCGTTTATGCCTCAGACATTAGCAAGCGCTACCAATCAGGGATTGATTTATAGTTTTGTTAATTATCTAGACTTTAAAAAGTGATGGAGAAAATGTCATTAATACAGATTAATTTTAATATCCATGGACACATTTCCCCACTGAGATCCAGTTGTTAAACATTTACTGGCACACCTTCCATAGATTCATTAAGTAGCTAGGAAGCTATAACATCAGCAAGGAACAATTTATCTTAAATGTGGTGAAAGGGATCTTCATGAGAGGGTGATTACAAATGGAGAAAAGGAAATGTCAGTGAGTTAATTTTATCAAACATTAATTAGACACCTACTATGTACCAGGCACTCTGATAAGCTCTGGGCATACAAAGACAAAAAGAGAATTTCAGCCTTAAGGACCATAGTATATACAAGACATGTATATATAGAGTACAATACAAGGTCATTTTGGGGATGGGGAGGCTCTAGCAGCTGGCAGGATTTGAAAAGCTGCATAGTCAAGATGGCATTTGAGTTAAGCATTAAGGTCCCCTCCCCTCATTAGCCAATGCACATCTAGATGTGTCCTCACTTCGTAGAGAAGAGCTAGCTTGCCCTGCTTAAGATTTTCCACTGCTATTTGTCACATTTCCTCTTTCAATGTATCCCAGAAGAAAATATGGTTTTGGGGTAGCTTCTCTAGTAGAAGTCTAGAGTTTCGTAGTTATTCTATACTCCCACTATAGTTATTGTTTTAATGCTCTTAGTATTACTTATTGATCTCTGGCATCTCTAAGGTCTCTGTGTTTTTATCTTATTCTACATCTGTGTTTGTTTTTTTTGGGGGGGGGCAGAATGCAGCGAGAAGGGTACAGTCTGAATCTCTGGTTTCACTGATATAGGGGACTCCCAGTGTGGTAATTCCTCCCACAAATGGAACCTCTTGTAACTTACAACATTTTGTAACATAACTTTAGAGTTATTTGGGAGTATTATGTTTCCAAGTGACTTGCCCTTGGTCACATGGCTAGTATGTTTCAGAGCCAGGATTAAAATTGAGGTATTCATGGCTCCAAAGCTAGTCTTTTATACACATGGCTGCATGACTTCTGTTTAGACATGAACCCTCCTTCATTTCTGTTCCATTCCAAAGCACTGCTTAGACACCCAGCACTAATAAAGCAGACGTTCATGGTTATTGGACCATATCTGGCTTATTGAACAGTGACTTAATTAAAAGCCTTTTCCTTTGGAATGATTAATTGACTTACTGATGTCAAGCCCTTAAGTGAGGCCTTCCCAACAAACCCATTTAACCAATTGGCTGAAATTCAGCATGGATCGATGTTGCACCATAGCCAAAGGTGTTTTTATGTTCCCATTAGAGACCTTTTGCATGGCCCAGGAGGACTATTTAAAAATTAAAGTGAGTCACCTAAAATAATGACAATAACATCAATAATAACTGTAGCAAAAAATAAATATAATAAAAATAGGAAACACAAGCAAAAGGATATTTTAGAATAAAACCAATGTGACATAGACTAAAATAATACTGACTGACTAACAAATCCCGGGCAAGAGATCCTACTATTTTATAAAACAAACAAAAAATCCAAACCCAACAGAATTTATTGATTTAGGTCCCCTCAAAGGAGGTAAGGTGGAGTGGTAGAGGGAACACTGATTTAAAGTCAGGAAGGCAGATTTAAACCTCATTCCTGATGCTTATGACCCTAGGCAAAACATTCAACCTGCTTATGCCTCAGTTTCTTCATCTGTAAAATGTAGTGCCTACAGATGTTTTGAGACTCAAAATTTTAAAGTGTAAAGCACTTCGCAAACTTTAAATGATCATTATCATAACTTATAGCTTTGAGTAGGTCTATGCCAAGAGCCAATTGTGAAAGTTTCAGTGTGAGCCTTCACACCTTAGAAACTGGCAAACATCATATTAGGGTTTGATTTATTGTTTTGTTGACTGTCTAGACTTAAGATAGTGATGGAGAAAATATTCATAACACAAATTAAACTTGAAAGATGAATCCATGGGTACCCTCCCCCACCCAGTGCGCCCCTGGCTTTAAAGTGTACAAAGCACTTTCCAAATATATTCTCGTTTGGTCCTCTCTCTAAGCCCATGAGGTAGGCACTATTATAAACCCCATTTTACAGATGATGAAACCAAAGCATAGAGAGGTTAAGTAACTTGCCTGAGGCCATAGAGCTGATAAGGATCTGAGGCTGAATTTGAAATCAGGACTATCTATTTTTGGATCTAACTGCTGTTTTCATCAGTACAGGAAACTCCCTAAGAAGAAATTCTGAGTGCCAAAAGAGTGGCACTCACTCTGCAATTTATACTCTTTGATTGTTGTGTGAGACACTGGGACGTCAGATAACTTCTCCAGGGTCACACAGCCAGTATGTCCAGAGGTAGGACATGAAGTCTGGTTTTCTTGATGTAAAGGCCAGCTCCGCCACACATGTCATGTGCCTCCCATTACTTTACCCAATAGAAACACTGAGAAACACATACACGTAGAAAACTGACTCGATCGATAAGTCACTTGTATGTGACATTAAGAGTTACAAGATCACAGAACTCCACAGAATATGTTTCTATATGAAAGCAGCTGTTGTTCTTGGTTACTTTCTTACTGTATGAATCAGAGGAAAAATACACAAGCTGGTAGCCAGCCCCATTTTAGAGGTGCCTAATTGAAGCCCAGAGAAATGAAGGGGCATGCTCAAAGTCTCAGAACTAGTAAGTAACAGAAGCAAGACTTAAATGGAAGGCTTTCTGTTGTTCAGTCATTTTCAGTTTTATCTGTCTCACTCTCCATGTCCCCATTCAGGGTTTTCTTGGCAAAGATGCTGGAGGGGTTTGACATTCCCTTCTCCAGTTCATCTGATAGATGAGCACATTAAAGCAAAGACGGTTTTGCCCAAAGTCACACAGCTAGTGTCTAAGGCCGCATTTGAACTCAGGTCTTCTTGACTCCAGGTGTGACTCTCCATGCACTGTTCCATGTAGCTGCCCCAAAACAAAGGGCTACCACCTCTTAAGTATAAAGATCCTTCCCTATATCCTGTAGCATCTAACAAAGCCAGGGGGGCAATTATGGGAAATCAGGAGCCTCAGTGTAAAGCTTGCCTTAATCTTGGTAGCTTGAGAAAGGAGAAGGTAGGGGAGTGCTGTGTGGGTGTTCCAGTAGGAATCAGTTTTATTGACAATTCATATCTTAGTATCATTGTATAGCTACAGGAGGGTGAGTGTTATTTGAGTTGGATCATGTTCTCATGATCTGATTTCAATCTTGCCTCTGTCAGTTTCTACCTTTGTGGTCTTGAACATCCCTGGGCCTGTTTCTTCACCTGAAAAATTGGGTAGAGGAACCACATTATCTTTGAGATCTCTTTCATGTGTCAATCTAGTCCCATGTTTGACAATGTTAATTGTCTTATGAACAATTTCTACTACCATAATAAATTATCTCAAAGTACCTAGCTGCTAAGCCCTGTAATGTTCTTAGCTAACTAGTTATCTCAGATTTAAAATATGGCACTACTACTAATGATGGTAATTCTTATTTTAGAGTGCATAAGACTTTCACTTTTAAAATGTATCAGCTTGACTTTCTTCTCTCTTAAAAACAAAACAAAACAAAACTATTTGTTCTGTGGAATGGATCACAGGGAGGGGAAGGAAGAGGAATACAGGGGATATTTTTATGATGTAAGAAAAAGAAAAAATCCATAAAGACTTATTGAAATAAAATAAAATAAATCAGTTTACTTAGCATCCTACTCAGCTACATGCACTTTTGCTCATTTTGCATATGCAAAAACTGAGGCACAATCTTTTAGAGGCAGAGAAAGACCTCAAGGCTTCTAGTTTATTCTCCTGCAGGCTAACTAATTCCTGACTATGGGTTTCCTCCACAGAATATGGGTATCAAAATTATTTCATATCAGCTGTTTGTTCACAGTTATTGCTATGAACAGGAAGGAAAATATGTTTACATATGGATCCTTGCTTTGGACTGGTTAATATAGAATATGTGAACTTAAAATGGTAACTCAGGCCACAGAAAACAGAATGAGGAGCTCTTTGTGGAAGCAATACAGAGTGAAATGCAGCTTTAATAAGGGAAAAGATAATCTTAAAAGTAAGGATTATACAACAGTATAACAGCTATTGTTTCAGGGGAGAGTGGTTTCTCCTTCACTGGAAGTCAAGACTACCATTGTAGGTTGTGTTGTAGAGGGAATCCTTGTACTGGAATTCATTGGATTGGATCGGCTCTGGGTCTCATGGGACATGCATGTTCTATAACTTCCTAGGTGGCAGTCACAGAAACATGAGAGAGCAATCAGAGAATCTTGGGGCTAGTCTTATCCACTAAATATTTTCTGGTTTGAGTTTCTAATGAGCAGATTTGGGGAAGTTCCCAGGATAAGAAATCACTGAGCAAGATTTTTGGCTACTAGTGATGTTCCACACAGCATTAATTCATTAATTCACTCAACTAGTATGTATTCACCTGTGTGTTCATCATTAAATGAAAGTGTAAAGGGTAATTTTAAATTGCCTTCCTGGGTGACCTGAAACCCAACAGGAAAAAGCATGCATATCCTTTGGGATAGTTTGACCTCGATCATTTGCAATGTAAGTAATTTGGTTAAATGACTTGTTAGGAAAACTTCACTGGTGGTTCTATGAAAAGGTTCTGGTGGCTCATTGGGACATAGAGCATATATTTTGAGCTCTCAATGGCTATGGCTGCTGAGTGATAGCTCTGATAAATCCCATCATACTAGAAAAGCCTTAAGAATGAGCACACCAATGGATCATGTCTTTGCTGATATAAGACTGGCCTTACTAAGTTCAGAAAGCCTCATCACTAGAATACTGCCCACTAGATGGTGATTCTGGTTTCCATAGATGCTCTTACAATTGTCTCCTAAGGAATCACTGAAAGAAACAAGAAAAGCAACGAAAGAACAGATCTTTTATAACATTATAGTAAGTGTTTATTGAGTACCTATTTGGTACCAAATATTATTGTAGGTAATTTCTTTTTTTGGGGGGGGAAACTGAGAAAAACACATGATCTCTGTCCTGTCATCTATAATCAGAGGGATATAAAATCCATTTAAAGAAATATCAGATACATATGAATCCAATGAATGTGGAAATGCTTGTTGAATAATAACCAGTACAAGATAACATAATTAAATGTGAAATAATGTGTGCGAACTATTAATTTTATATGAGTTCAGGAAAGTAGAAAATCAATGAGGATTGGAGGAATAAAGAAAAAGTTGATGAATGAACTGAAAAGACAAGAACCATGAACTAAGAACCATAAGTCTTAGGTTCCTAGTCTCAGCTTCATTCCTGACTTGCCCTGTTACCTCAAGTGACTTCTTCCCTCCCTTCTTCAGTTTTCTCTAAAACTTGAGGGAGCAGGAATAGATGATATCAAAGGTCCCTTCTAGTTTGGAACAATCTGATCTGAGTCTGGGAGGATTGGAATTTGAGCTAGATTTAAAATAGTCAAAGCAGGGTGAAGAGGAGAAAATACTAGATTTGGACTTAGAGAACCTGGGTTCAAATCCTGACTCTGTAACTTACAAATCTATATGACCCTGGGACATTTCACCTCTCTGAGTTTCCTTATATGTAAAATGGGAGCATAAGACAAATGACTACTCAGAACCCTTTAGAGCTATACCTGGTATGAGAATGACTATTCTATGAGTGATGCCTTGGAATGAGCCTGGAACACATAGGGACCATCAGATGAACCTAACAAGAGTGGGCAGGCCATGTCAAAGATGATAGAAAACCAAGCTAGATCACTTTGGAGTGGTTAAACGAAAGAAGACATTGAACATTAGGCAGAGAAATTAAACCTGGTCCATTGGGAACCATAGAAAGCAGTGGACTGTGCGAGGTGGTGTTCAAGATCAATTTCACTCCTCCTGCAGAATGAATTACAGGTGGAGAGACTGGAGTCAGTCAATCGCTAAATATTTATTGAAGCTCATACTATGTGCCAAGCATTGTGCTAAATGCTGAGGAGACAAAGAAGAGCAAAAGATGATTCTGAATCTCAAGAAGCTTGCAGTCTAATGGGGGAGTCAGGGAGACCAGGAGTAGATTTCTGAGGATCTGAACTGGGAATAAGGTTGGGTGGTGATAGTGGGAATGAAGAGGCCAGCACTCAGTCCAAATAAAAGACATATGTAAGAGAGAGGGAAGTACTCTGCATGTCTCTGAAGATTATTTTCATATTTTTTTCATTAAGTCCCTGTAAGTCCACTGTAAGAGTAGCCATATGGGCATACACGTGCACTCATGCCCACTTGGGAATACACATGGATAATTCTTTACTGAAGAGCCTCAGATTTTTAAAATTGTTATGTGTATAAGCTCCTTATCTTTTTCTTTTTTCATTTGTAAATGACAGTCTTCTCAACCCCTCCCCACCTAGACTTCATTACTTTTTTTCTTTTAATCTTAAAATAAAAATGTGCTCAGCCAGCATTCTCTTTCTGATTGTTAATTTGGGTGCCACTGATGAGGCCTGCTTAGTGTTGTAGTAATTACTTCCTGTTATAGTGATGTGTTTTCCCCCCTTGTTCAAACCTGAAACTGCAAATATGTGCTCAACCCCTGGATCTTTGCAATTAGTTAAGTGGCATGCAGCTGGTTATCTAGGAGCAGGTACATCCTTTTAATCATTCCTGTTTGGGGATGAATGGAAATCTATGACCACTTGTCTTTAGTGTGGATGGCGGGAGCTGATCCCATTACAGCCACATGATAATGTGGAGACAGCCCTGCATCAAGAAGGTAAGAAAGCAGTCTTCAGTAAAGGCCATGGAAGTTTCAGAGCTGAAAACAGATTGAATTCTATTCGTGAAAACATTATTCAATACCTGCTGTGTGTGGAGAGCAGTTTGGCGTAGTGGCTAGAAAGCTAGTCTCGAAGCCAGAAGAATCCAAGGTTCCAGTCTCACCTCCGATTCATACTGACTGTACGACCCATCTTAATGCTCTAGAGCATTTCTCTGAGACTAAAAGTTTCAGAGAAGGTGCTGACCTATGTTGGTAGAGGGAGCTTCCTTACCTGGCAGTTTCCTGTGCCAATGAAATCTTAGATCCAATGTCTATCATGATCCCTACTGTGTGTGAGGTATAGGATAATATTTTCCACTGTGTGCAGAAGGAACAAACATCCTGGCACTTATTACCATGACTGGCACATAGTCCTTTCATTTATTCACCTAGCAGTATGTTTTGCATTATAAGCACTTTATACCTGCTTTTTAATTCATTCATTCTCCTAGTATAGGGACTTTCATAAAGCAGGCACCATAAATGGTTACTGAATTGTGAATGGGAGGAGGGGAGATACAGCCAAAACAATGCTGCTGAGCCAGAGCTGCAGGCTTCGGTCCAAGTGAAGCTTTATCCATCACATTTAAAATCTGGGGATTCTTATTTTGTCCTTCCAGCTTTCCATTGATCTATTTTGATCTCCATTGAGATCTGTGTGTGTGTGTGTGTGTGTGTGTGTGTGTGTGTGTATGTGTGTGTGTTTCAATAGCCCTTCTGTAAAGGTAACTGGTTAGTTTAGGGGACCTCAGTCTGAAGGCTTATTTGGATTTCATGTTGTATAGATAAGTAAGAAAGGGAACATATCCCAATTTTGAATTGGCTTCCTTTGTCTTTAAATGGACACCTACGTATAAATCTGTCATATGGAGCAGAAAGTCCCTAGGTGGGTGTAACAGTTTATTAAGATGCTTTCACAAGAATCTAGACATGTCCCTAAAGTTGCCTATCTGACTTTTAGGTGTCTCACTTTCTCTTCCCTGTTATGCGTCATGCTCATAAGTTGGTAGTCCAGGTCTATGTGCAGACAAAATATCTTACCCTCTACCGAGAAGTCACCAGCAGTTCAGCTAGGTGACTCCAGATGAAGCCAGTTGTCCTTTACTTGAAACAAAGGTGAGATGGACTGAGTTAATTTTCTTCATTAGCAATTAAACATATAATAAGTCCATGTGGATGGATTACTTTGTTGCTTAACCCATGAAGAAGAGCCCAAATGATTGGTTATCCCTCTGTCACAACAAGCAGCTCTCTCATATCTCCCGTGAAAAGTCAGTCAATAAACATTTAGTAAGCACCTACCATGTAACAGGCACTGTGCTAAGTGCCCAGAATACAAAGAAAGGTAAAAGATAATATGTGCATAAAAAGCTCTAGGACAGGGGTTCTTAATCTCTTTTGGGCCATGGACTCCTTTGGTAGTCTGCTGAAGCCTAGGGATACCCTTTCTCAGAATAATATTTCTAGTCTGCATAAAATAAAATCCATAGGATTTCAAAGGAAACCAGTTATACTGAAATATAGTTATCACATTTTAAAAAAATCATACACATCAGGTTAAGAACCCCTGCCTAGGAGTTCCTTTTACTTGGTGTTATAGCAAGCTGTCCTTGCTGATCTTTGAGATGAAGTCCCTCTGGAGAGGAAAAGACCTTCTGTTCAGTATTGTCAACCTGTCTCACAATGAATAATATCATATCTTTGTATAAGCTTGTGGAATTTCCCCAGGGGCTATTCCCATATGGGGAATGAAATGATCCTGGGTAGGGGGTCTAAAGACTCACACTCCCCAGAAGCCTCTTTCTTGGGAGTCTCTGACAGGGAGAGACAAGCAGTTGACTGTGGTCCCACGAGTTTACCTCTACAGGTTCCTACTCAATGGTTCTCTTACCAGTCAAGAAAAGCAGACTAGAAAGTCTCCCTTGGGTCTTTGTAGCAAACAGAGGAGGGTAAAGAAACAGAGCACATTCTGTTCTATTTCTGCCTCTCCAGCTGACCATTCTTAGCTTCTCCCAACCCTCTCAATTTCACAATCATGTCAGTAAACTTTGTCTCCAGTCGCTGACCTCATCATCATCCCTGTTAAAATCTAGAAGCTAAGGAATTAATTGGAATTCTACGCTGTTCACTTATATGTAAAGAGTGCAGGCAGTGTTGGGCCAGGTTGATGAGGGGACAAACAGGATCTTAGTAAACAATCTAATCAGAGTTCTTTATTTTTTCTGATAAGGAAATTGAGATCCATAGAAGTAAATAGAGTTTCCCAAAGTCATACAGTAAGTTAGTGGCAATGTTGATATTAATTCCAATATATTTGGAAGGAGAGATCCAAACTGATGGACAGAAAAGTTTCAAAGTAATCCTTTTAAAGTTGGGTTGTTCTAGAAGCATGCTAAGCATCACCCAATATTCTCCATCTCCCATCCCTCCTGCTGCTGCTTTTGATGTCCTCAGAAGAATAGTAAGATTCAGGGAAGATGACAGAGTTAGAATTCAGTGTTGAGTAATTGCTATGAAACTTAGGCAGAGGCTGGGTCTCTGAGCTGTAAAGCTGTTATGAGACTGGCTTCAACATGGAATGGACCTTACTGTTCCTCTTATGACATTTGTCTAATATTTCTAATGTTACTTGGGACAGCCAGGCAGAGAACAGACGACCCTCTCTTCCAGCCTAAAATAGAGTCAGCCACGGTGATAACTGGCTGGATGTGTTGGGCAGCCCAGCTCAAGGTAACAAGGTAGATAGAGACTGCTCTTTACTACCACAATTCTCTGTGCTGCTATGAACTCAGCTTAGAGCTGGAAGAAATCGCAAAGGCCAACTAATCCAATCCCTTCATTTTCTAGCTAATGAACTAGAAACCAGAAGGGTTGATTAACTTGGCCAATGTCACCTAGGTAGTAAGTCACAGGGCTGGGAATTGAATTGAGGATCCTCTGATTCCCAATCCAATGTTCTTTCACTTTTGTAGCAAATAAGATCCCACTTGCTTAATGAGATGCATTTAATAAACCCACCTCCCTCCAATACACAGAACATCTTGCCTACATACATAAATGGTATCCAAATATCCTCCACTGGAGATTCCCCAAATGGACTCTCTTGATGGAGAAATATGTGTCAGAAGCTTACATATCAGAAGGGTGTTAGAATGCCAGGATCCTGCACTTCCCTTCTATAAAAATGCAACGTCTGGGAACTGTAAAAAGTTATCTCTCATATAACTGTGCCTTTGTTTTCAACATAGAAATACATTTTTTCTGTAAGCTCTGCATGATAGTGAATGCCAACGTCAGGGTCCAACTATAATTTTTTTCTCCTGTTACTCCTCTCTTCTTTTGAAGTTTGGGACTCTCCCATTCATATTCTAGGATGGGTTTGCTCACAATCTCATGTCTTGATGAAACTGAGTAGTTGTCACTTCTTTTATGGACTTTTGAGATAATAAGTCCATTGGTTTTCTGATGCTACCACCAAGCCTTCTTTTAAATGCAACTGTAGGTTACTCTGAATGCCTGTGCAGAGGGTTTGCTACTGATTTGTGACCTGGGAGGCAAAAGAGGGCATGTTGAACTTGTACCGTATAGCGGGAATGGATAAAAGATGGTGCATGTGTGATGATCTGGGAGCCCCACAAACTGACTTTCCCTGGCTTTAAATAGATTCCTTATATTGGTACTGCATCGATTATTGCCTGTTGAAAAACTTTTAGCCTTTCCCTTAATAGAGGTACAACTATACTAACTGGTATTTTGTTCAGTGACTGTCCAAGTGGGGATCCTCGGAAATCCTCGGAAATTCTCTGCCGTACAGTACTTAAGCTGCCTGTTTTCTGGCTCCAGATGTTGACTTTGCTTCCTGCCTATGGATAATCTGCTTCTCCTTCTCTCTTCTCTCTTCTTCTTCTGTATATGATCCTGGTCTAAGGATGACCTCTGGTTGACTCTATTGCATAACTCTTTTTCTCCATCGACAGCTTTGAGATGCTTATGATGCTTTCCTGCTCCCCACTCAGCACAAACCTTGGCACTTTCCCACACTGATCACTGATTAATATCCTTGATGGAAAGCCAATGGAAGCCGTGTACCAGTTTGTATAGTAGTGCCCCTTTTTGAACTCTTGACAAAAGTAGAGTGTGCTGGGGGTTCGCATTGGCTGCTTGACACACACAAAAGGCAATTAACTTGCATGCCAGAAAATTAACCCTTAGAGTACTGCTTCAGATTTCACCATGTCTTGGGTGGTTGGGATTTAATTTTCTTTCTGGGCTAGGCTTTTCTCCCAAGCTATGGAGCCATATGAAAGAGTCCATAGTCAGACTGTCTAGAACAGATATGAGAATCTTTTCCTGGTCACTTTCCCAGAATGTTTTGGGGCCCTTTTTAATTAAATACTTAATCACTTAAAAGTCCACCCCTTTCCCACACACAACAACAGTATTTAATTCCAAATGGGATGTATGCCTAAGCTGCCTTAGTGGGTGTGAGGGACTCTTCTTAGGTTTAGTGTGTATTATCCCCAAAAGAGAAGTCAGTTCTTTAAGGGTTAATGTAAACTTAAGGAATTTAGCCATCTCTCCTGCTTGTTCTCCCTCTGAGGTATCTGCATGACCCTCATTAGATTTTTAGCTCAACCTTTGAATGATTAAAATGAAACACAACCAACCAATAAACAGACAATGGGGAAAAAAGAGCGAAAACACTGAATGGTTGAATGGACGACTCGTTGGCAATGCTTGCTTGTATTTCCTAAGGGGTTGAAAGACCAAATGTCTAACACTTGTTTTGTTCCCTTGCCTTTCCCCTGAACCCCCATTTTAGAGAAGTGGAGCCCCAATACCTTTTACTTACCTCTTCTGTTTTCTTCTCCTTGTCTAATAGCCCAATAGAATCCTGTCAGAATTTCTACAAAGATTTCACATTACAGATCGACATGGCTTTCAACGTGTTCTTCCTTCTCTACTTTGGCCTGCGGGTAAGTGCCGAGGTGGTGATGCTTACTGGGAAGCTTGTGTGCCTTGGTGGGTGGGTGGGAGGGATAGGGGCTTGGGAACAGCGATGGTGATGCCACTGACACCATCTGCCCTCTTGGGCAAGAAGTCCGAGGTGTATAGCTAAGGTTTCTCTGCATTCTAATCTCTAGTTTCTGACAGAACCCTCTGCCATCTGAGTGTTTCTTCACTGAAGTATTGAAAGTCCAAAGAGAAGGTTATTGGTTTAAATTGGTTGTATTTCTACTAAATGCTGATTTCATTTCCTGGTCATTCGTATAAATTCCCAACAAACATTTCAAAGGAAAAAAAACCCATCCTTTGTTATTTTTAGCCAGTTAGTCAGCAAGTATTTATTAAGTGCCTACTATACATCAGACACTGTGCTAACTACAGGGGCAGCTAGGTGGTGCAGCACACTGGGCCTGGAGTCAGGAAAACCTGAGTTCAAATCTAGCCTCAGACACTTACTAGCTGTGTGATCCTGAGCAAATCACTTCATTTCTATTTGCCTCAGTCCCTCATCTTTAAAACTAGAACACACCGGAGAAGGAAATGGCAAACCACTCCAGTGTGTCTGGCAAGAAAACCAAGTCCGTGGGGTCATGGAGAGTCAGACACGACTGAAGAAATGAACTATAACACCAAAAATGCCTACTGCTGGGATTAGAAACAGAATTAGAGTTAGAGTGGCACAGGTGGGTGGCCCAGTGAAGTGACAATGATAAATAATAAACATCTATACAGCATGTTCCAGGCATCGTGCTGAGCGATTTACAAATATTGGTTCTCACATCACTCATGGGAAGCACCTGTTGTTATCCTTAGATAATACAGTTAATGCAGACAGAGGTGAAGTGACTCAGTAAATTTCTGAGGCTAGATTTGAACTAAGTTCTGCTTGACTCTAGGCTCAATGCTTTATCCACTGCACCATTTAACTGTCCCTCCCTAACCCTTAGTTCTGTTTCAAACCCCAATGCCCAGTGTATTAGCGCAGAGCCTGGAATCAGGAATACCTGAGTTCACATGTGAACTCAGATACTTACTAAGCTAAATGTGTGTGTATGTGTACACACACACACACACATATACATATATACACACATACATACACACATACATACATACATACACACATACATATATATACACATATACATACATACACAGACATATATAGGTATATGTATATATGTATGTATATGTATATATACACACACATATATATGTATGCATATGTGTATAGTTATATATATAGTTAGTTATATATAGTTACATATAGTTACATATAGTTATATGTAGTTATATATAGTTACATATAGTTATATGTAGTTATATATATATATATATATACACATATGTAAAAATGCCTGCTTCAGTTTCCTGATCTGTGAAATGCGAATAACAGTAACATCAGCCTTCCACTGGCGTTATGAGGATCAGAGGAGATCATATTTGTAAATCACCATCAGAGTACTTGGCACACAGGAAGGGCTCACTTTTACTTACTCCTCTCCTCCTGGAGATACAAAGATAGGCAGAAAAAATAGTCCCTGCTCTCAAGAAGCTCGTAGAGTAATGGGAGAGACAATGCGCAAACAACTGCAAACAAAGTGTTTTGAGAATTGCTCAGGATGATGGGAAGATCTGTCTAGACCTATAAGCAATCTTTGAGGGGGAGTCCAATGTCCTCATTTCGAAGATGAGAAAATTGAGGCCAAAGGGGGGGGTAGGGGAATAAGCATTACAAAGTGCCAGGTACTGTGCTAAGTATGTTACAAATATGATCTCTTTTGATCCTCATAAGAACTCTTCAAGGTAGGTGTTGTTAATTTTCCCCATTTTTCAGTTGAGGAAACTGAGGCAGACATAGTTTAAGTTATTTGCCTAGGGTCACACAGATAGTAAGTTTCTGGGCTGGGATTTTCACTCAGGTCTCTCTGACTTCAGGCCCAGCACTCTATCCACCTGGCTGCCTAAGTTAAGTGACATGCTCAAGGTCACATAGGTAGTAAGAGTCAGAAGCGAGACTTTAACTCCTGTCCTCTGCCTCCAAATCCATTGCTCTTTCCACTGTGAAAACATGGGCGCTAGTCAGATACTTAGAC
>CM053624.1:44210798-44240687 GCA_028646595.1 Phalanger gymnotis | reverse complement strand
AAAAAAAAGAAATAACTCATTTGATCTTCACAACAGCCATTTGAGGTAGGTGCTTCTACTATCTTCATTTTACAGTTGAGAAAAAATGAAACAAATAGAGGTTAAGTGACTTATCCAGGATCCCACAGCTGGTAAGTGTCTGAGGTCAGATTTGAATTCAGGTCTTCTTGACTCCATCCACTGGGACACCTATTTTTCCAGGTCCAACTTTATTACTTACAACTTGTGTGGCCTTGGGCAAGTCTCAACCTTCCCAAGCTCCAGTTTCCTCATCTGTAAGGTGAAGGGATTACATTAGGACTATAAGGTCTCTGAGGGTCCTTGCAACTTGAAATCTATGATGCTATTACTTGGCCTTAGTTTCCTCATCTGTAAAATTGGGGAGGGGGAGCAGAGCTGTGTAATACAGAAAACCCAGTATCCCTTTTAGCGCCATAGCAATAATCCCAAGAAAACTTCCACTAAGGCTTAAAAAGTCCATGGTCTTTGTAAGTGGAGGGAGAATCCACACCCAGAAAATCAGACATCCATGAAACTTCTGTGCTAGAATGTATTCTCCATCCCATCCCCAAGAACAGCACAAGCCCCTTTGTCAAACACCTTGTTGAAATCCAGGTTGACTACGTCTATTTCATTCCTCTCATCTATCAGTCTAATACTCCTACTTAAAATACAATGGAATTAGTTTGGTTTGGCCTGTTCTTGACGAAGTCACGTGGGTTCTTGGTAATCACTGCCTCCCATTCTGAATGTTCACATACCATCCATTTAATACCATGGGGCAGGGGAAGGTGATAGGAAAATAATAACAGTAATTGACAAATGTAATGAAAGTATTGTTTGTACCTTATCAAATTTAAGCCTTGCACTAAACCTGTAAGGTATGTGCTACAATATTATTAGCTTCATTTTATGATAAGGAAACTGACACTGCTGATGAGTGTTGGCGATGGGCTATGAACCCAAGCCTTCCCAAACATAGGTCCAATATCCTTTTCTGCTTTCCCCATTGAGAAAGGGAGAGTTGGGGTTTCCTCCTTGGGTACCGGTAGGACTTATGGCTGATGTAACTAACTGTTCTGACCTAATGAGGGAAGCATGGGTCCTGCCTTTGTGTACTTCCAGTCTAATGGAGTAGACATGGCTGCCATGCTCAAAGAACTTGTAAGGAAGTAGAACAGGACTTGGATTTCCCTTGGAAATTCCTTTGGAACTCCTTAGGGGAGACAGAGTACACATAAGAACCATACACTGGTATGTATAGAAGGATATTTATGAACAGTCATAAATAAATTTCCTCATTGTGTACAACATGGAGACACTAATCTGACATTCCTTTTAACTTCCTCTCTTAGAACATAGAGAACTACCTATTGCAATTTACTTTGCCAGAATTCCTAGCCTCTGTTTCTATTTTCATGTTCAGTATTTTGTGGTGCTGTCCTGGACATGACCAAAGAGAGTCCGATGTTGGCACCAAAGGGATTGGGAGGAATTGACTCCCTGAGAACACAGGAAAGAAATTTTTAAATGTCACCTTCATCTCTAATTTACCAAAATAAAAGTAACTTTAAATGATAGATTTCTGTGTTTATGAAAGGCCTAATAATATGCTTTCATGGGCAAATTCCTTGTCTAACCCTTCCTGGAATCATGAAGTGAATTTTTATCTCCTCTGGAAATGTCAAGGCTGGTTTTGTTTTTTTGTTCAAGGGCATCTTGCATAGCCAGAGACGCAGAGAGGAAGCCACTGTTTTCTTTTCGATCGGTCAAGCCACCAACCAATCAACAAGTGTTTATTTAACCCCTGTCACATGCTTAGTGATGTATGGAGAAATGGAAAATATCATTCCAGACCTCAAAGCTTGCAGTCCAATCAGGGAGCCAAGGGCAACCCAGAGCAAATAGCAAACAATAGCGCATAGTCAAAATATATTTAGTCATGAAACAGTCAAAATACAATATGTGAAAATGTGTGTGGAATACTGTTGTAAATTATATAGGAACAAGAAGAACAGAGAGATTAGTGAGGGGCTGGGTATCCAGGAAAAGAAACACCATGCTACATTGGAACAGTGCTAGATTTGGCCTCAGAAGACCCACATTCAGATTCCCAACTGCTGCATACTACCTACCTGTGGCACTTTGGGTAAATTAGTGAACCTGTCTGTGTCTCAGTTTACTCCCTTGTAAAGTAAAGGAGTTGGACTAGATGATCTCTAACAGCCTTTCCAGGTCTAAACCTCTGATGTTATGATTCATGGTGGATATAAGACACTTTAGATGGACATTGAAGGATGGGTAGGACTTGGATGGACAGAAGCAGGAGAAGAGGCCATTCCAGCAGAGGAGAACTACATGACTGAAGCAAGAGATGTAGGATTGAGCATGGCATGAGGGGCATGGGGAAAGGGTGGACACTAGTTTGAGTAGACTTGAGAGTGAGAGCTGAAGTTTACCAAAACTCTTCCCTTAGAGGCAGGGGAAGTGAACTTGAATCTTGCCTCTAATAAGTATGGGACAATAGGCAAGTCATCTTAGTATCCTCATATATAAAATGGGTAGAATAATATTTACGTACTTGTACTACCTTTGGAAATAGGGCCATTGGGAAGATAAACTCTGTAAGCGTTATAGAAATGTCTTCTATTGCTGTTATTATAAGCTATTATTATAGAGGGCTTTATAGCCAATCTCAGTAATTAACACCTGATTGTTCCTATATATTTGGTTATATGGCTGCTAGCTGGCCACAAAAACACAAAGATGTGCCTTCCCAAGTTTATCCCTGTTGATCAAAGCCCATGTTGTGATATGTAAGAGGATATTCTGTGTCATTGTGGGAACGCCAATTCTGAGTAACTTCCGCATTTGTCTTCTGCCTGTTTTATTTTAGGCAAAGGCAAATTTCATTCAGGTTTTGTGTTCTGAATGATTTGCATGACGAAGGGCTTGATTGAAGGGAGGTTGGAGGAAAAAAGTCACACAATGTTGAACAGGAAGTTATCTCCCCCAATTGAATTGAGGAATCCTTAAAGTTCATTGGGTTCAGGCCACAGAGCAAGACTGATGCATTAAACAAGGACACCTCTTCCAGCGATAATTGCTGCGCTCCAGACAGCTCTCCTGCCGGAGCCTCAAGCCTTGCACTAATCAGACCTTCAATGAAAACCAGGTTGACCGAGTGCATTCTGAAAGAGCAGTCTTTGGCTCCCCCTACAGGACTGTTGTAGAGCTGACATTTGTTAGGTGGAACATGAGGTGAAGAAACGTGTGTGCGTGTGTGTGTGTGTGTATGTGTAAGTAACGGTGTGGGTGTATGGGTGTATGGGGTGCGTGTGTGCTCACTCTATAGATATGGGAATTATCTCCCTAAATTAGGGCATGTGGTATTAAAGGCATCTTCATAGTCAGGAAAGGAAGTTAGCCTTCTTTCAAACTCTCTTAAGGCATGAGGTATCTGTGGCTTTACCATATGTAGTATTAAATATAAATTCCACGTCTGCCTTGAGGAGTAATTAGGATTATTTTCAAAGTTCAATGGCGTGGAGCCATAATGGACTTTTAAGAGTCTTGTTTATCCCCTTTGGGGATCCAAATAGTCTCATAACTAGGAACAAAATTTTCTAAGTAACAACAAAAACAAACTGACCTTTATAGAAAAACATAGGTTTGCAAAGATTTTTGTTGTTGTCAAGTCATTTTTTAGTCGTGTACTGCTCTCCAGGACCCAACTTGGGATTTTCTTGGCAAAGATACCACAGTGGTTTGCCATTTCCTTCTGCAGCTTATTTTACAGATGAGGAAACTGAGGCAAACAGGATTAAGTGACTTGCCCAGGGTCACACAGCTGGTAAGTTTCTGTGGAGGGATTTGAACTCATGAAAATTAGACTTCCTGATTCCAAGACTAGTGCTCTGTCCGCTGATCCACCTCACCTCACTTCATGGGCAAAGATTTTTATGTAGATTATTATTTGTTAAAATGAAGCTTGAGAGCAGTGACTTTGACATTTGTGTGTATCCTCATTGCTTATCACAGTGCCTGACACGTAACAAGTCCTTACTAAATCCATATTGTTTGGTTGATGGATTTTATCTTCATAACAGCCCTGAGAGGTATGCACAGCAACATTATTGCTACCATTCCACAGATATGAATACTGAGAACTCAGAGATTGGTTAAGTGTTTTGGGTCACATGGTCAATAATTGTTCAACCTGAGATCTTCCTGCATTCTTGGTACTAGCACATGCTGTAAAACCACTAATATAGGAAGAATAAGACCTTAAATTAGGATGGATGATATTTTATGGAGAAAGAAAGAAAGCCTCTTCTCCTCTGTCCCTTTGGCATAGTAAGGACTGCCTCAGAAATGATGCAAATGTCAGCAACGATGGAGGAACATTCAAAAGCATTCTGGACAGCTCCAGAGCTGGATAGCACATAAAGGGATCTCAGAACCTAATGAGCCTTCTGCCTCTTTGAAAACAGTTCTAGTCTCTAAATGGACTAATAGTGACTCTCCTTCAAATAGCACTTTTTTTCTAACAAAGTCAGGAGCTCCCTGTATGGAACTTCTGCCAGGGTGGAGCAGCCCATTCTGTGAAATTTAGTGTCTTTGATAGGTCTAAAAATTCAGTGACTTGCTCAAGGTCACACAAATGGTATGAGTCAGAGGCAGACTTAAATTTAGGTCTTATATGCTCCATGGCCAGATCTATTCACTACATCATGCGTCATATAGCACCTTGGGGTTTACAAAACATGTTCCTCACAACAGCCTGGTGAAATAGATGATATTATTTTACAGATGAGGAAACTGGTACCCCAGGAGGCTGTGATTTGTCCATCCATATTTACTTAAGTGTCCGGACAGCTAAATGGCACAGTGGATAGAGTGCTGGCTCTGGAGTCCAGAGGACCTGAATTCAGATTCATCCTCAGAGGCTTACTAGCTGTGTGACCCTAGGCAAGTCACTTAACCCTGTTTGCCTCGGTTACTCATCTATCAAATGAGCTGGAGAAGGAAATGGCAAAACACTGGTATCTTTGCCAAGAAAACCCCAAATGGGGTCACAAAGAGTTGCATGTGACTGAAATGACTCAATGATAACAACACCAAGTTTCACTCAACTACTAGATATTAGGGTCATGATTCAAACCCAGGCCTTCTGGTTTTTAAGGTCATCGCTCTTTGTGTTTCTGAGTGTCTGGATGGAGAATTAATTCACCAGAGTAGAAGCATGAACAATAGATACAGTCTGGAAAAGAAAATCCATGTCATTAAGAATGAAAGAAACATAAATTAAAATCACCATCGTGCCACTTTAAACTCATTAAATTGGCAAAAATAAGTTGAAATTATAAAAATGAATGTTGATTGGATTGTGGTAAAACATGTACTCCAGAGGCATCAAACACATAGCCCTAAATGCTGCCACAAAACTACCAAGTGCTGCCTGGACCAGAATGAAAAGTAATTGAGAAATAATAAAAATAGCGAACATTTATACAGTGCCTTCTATGTGCCAGGCCCCGTGCCAGGCTCTTTACAATGGTTATCTCATTTGATCCTCACAATAACCCTGTGAGGTGGGTGCTCTCATCATGTCCATTTTAAACTAACAGAATATATAAAAATACAATAGAACGTCATGTTAATGTGTGGTTTTCTAAGCCAAAGCACTCCTGCAGTGATACTTTTCTACAGTATCGTGGCCCTTGTTTCTGTTTGAGCTTGGCACCACTGATGGATATTCATATCTTGCTAGTAGATTTATAAACCAAGGTAGTCCTTCTGGAAAGTACCTGGGTATTATGTGATAAGTGCCATGAAACTCATGTCCTGTGACCCAGGATTTCTACTTTACAAACATACTTTCAAGGAAGTGATTAAAAGAAAAAAGAGAATTATTTGTGAAGAGATGTTTATAGAACCATCGTGCATACTATCTAGGACCCTGTAGGCAACCTAATTTCCCATGGCTAGAGAATGAATAATTAGGCTGTGGCATATCATTATATAAGGGATGCTGTCACCAAAAAATATACCAAATATTAGGAAGATCTAGAAACTGGGGAGGAAGGATTCTAAAGAATAATGCAAAACAAAAACGTAAAATGATGCTTGTGTTATACACTTTCACTATAACTGTGCAAACAGTGAAAATGTGTTCATATCAGAATTAATGATGATAAGAAGGGATCAGAAGGGAGCCAGAGAATGAGTTATTGATGAGTTGACATTGATACCTTTCTGATGAAAATAAAGTTTTGATTATAAAATGGATTTCTCATAAAATAAAAATAGGAGAAAAAGAAAATAAATACATTAAGTATTTAAGGCCAGTTAGATAAAATTTTTTCCCATCCCTTGCCAAATCTAATTTCCTCCCACATATTGGTCAATTTATAAAATGTAGAGCCTCCCCTCACCTCCCAATAATTTTGTTGCTCCCTTGAAATAAAATGTCTGAAGCTATTGCTTTTTAATTTGGAAAAAGATTAATGCAGCTTTCTTAAAGATCGGTCTCTAGACCTTACTAAATTACAAATTTTTTTGCCCCACCAGTCTACTCTTCCAGCCTTCAAAGTCTATTCCATGAGGATAGCCAAACATATAAAAATCAATACTTTTCTTCCATATCCACCCTGAATTACTACCAACCTTGGGGATCTAGTCTCTACTCATGGCTTGTACTTATCTCAGACCAAGAGATGGGACAGTATATCTTGAGAATAGCTTTGGAAGCCTGAATTGCTGTACAAAGGCAAGAGAAATGAAGCCATTATTGAGCTTGGCTCCCATGATAGGACAGGAAGTAGAACACAGAAAGTTTGGATGTATTGCAGTGAGACGATTGCTTTCCCAGCACCTATCAGGCTGAACCTGGTCAATGGAGAAATGATTTTGCCCTAAGAGGTTTCCAATTGTATTCTTTTCCTATTGCTTTCTAAGAGACACCTTTAAAGGAAGTACCATACACTGCTAGCACACATCCTAAATCCTCGCTGACTTCCATGCTTGTGTTACAGGCTGAATTTTAATAACATCTTCAAATGAATCTCTTCTGGTAATGCATCAGTGGGAGAGTTTCACAGACATCAGAACCTTTCTATGTGATAGTACCTCATCTGGCATATTATTAAGAGTCCCCTGTGGAATTTAAGCCAATGCTACTGGGCATATTTTTCAATGGCATTGTTTTAAAAGGAGAATTTAATGGTTCTTTCCTGTTGCACCTCACTCCCTAGCCTACAAAATCTAGGTCCTGGAGGTAGCTTGGTGTAGTAGAAAGAATAGTGGATAGAGAATCAGAAGATCTGAGTTCAAATTCATGTCTTATGGTTTACTGTGTGTAGGTAACTTAGTACAAGTCACTTTTCCCATCCAAGCTTTGGTTTCCTGATCAGTAAAATGTGGAGATTGGAGAATGATGTCTCTAACAGTCCGTCAGCCTCCAAACCTAGAATCCTGTGATGAACTGGCCAGAGCTGTAATATTTGACAAGGGTGCAGAAGATAAAGGAAAGGGCATGAAAGACTCGGTTCTTCTGTTTCTCGATAATCTGAGATTTTCTCCAAATTCTAAATGGTTTTAAAATGAACATGTTAAAACAAACCTAAAACACAACGAAGATGTTCCTCCAGGGTAAGGAAAATCTATTTTCTAGAAGAAGGTTGAACAAACACTGTAATAATTAAGGGAAGTATCAGATTTTTTGAAATCTACCCAACACCAGACTTATCTATTTCTAAAATGGATTGGAGAGTCCCGTCTTGTTAATCCCGGCCAATTGGAGGGGCCTAGACCATTTCTCTGGGGTATATTTCTTTTAGTCAATTAATCAACAAGCATTTATTAAACAGTTATATACCGGGCACTGGGAAGAGCGTTGGGTATACAAAGAAAATGAAAAAATGGTATTTTTCCCTCAAAGAGCATACATTCTTGTCAGGAAGACTTATAGAAAAACAGGTATATACAGAGTAGTTGAAAGGTAAACTTGGAGGGAAATATACTTAATAGTAAGGCAGGAGGTTGGAGGTACTGGGAAAAGCTTTCTGCAGAAGGTGGTGTTTGAGAGGATTCTGGAAGGAAAGCAGAGATTCTTTGTGGTAGAGAACAAAGGGGAAGGAAAGGGAGAAAGAGACAGAAACAGAGAGACAGAGAAAAAGACACAGAGATAGAGAGGGAGACAAAGAAAGAGACACAGACAGAGAAAGGAGAGAGAAAGGGAGAGAGAAAGGAGAGAGATGGGTTGTAGAGGATCAAGAAAGGCTTCTTATAGAAGGCAGTGCATGTGTCTTGAAGAAAATGAGTTTATGTTAGCTGAATAGATAAATGGGCATTTTAATTGTACTAATTTTTCCTTGAGTTAACTTCTCTCGGGTGGCTGCTGTCTGGCATTAAGGACCAGGAGACTGGGGTCATTCTTGGGTATTCTCCCTGATGAGATCCCAAGAATATTTCTTGTCCTTTTCTGCCATCTAGTGATAGAATCCAGTAATGGAAGGCATATTAACCTGCCCTCAGTTGTCTCCCAATCCAGAATCCAGGTCAATTGACCTCCACAGAAATAAGCTATTTATTTAAGGAACTAGAGCTTTTCTTTGAAGATGGCAAATTCCATGCAGTGTCCTTAGAGAGATGAGATAGCCTAGAAAGGACAAAACCAAACAAATAACTTTAAAAATAGATACTGGTCTACATATTCAGCAGATATGGCAATGAATACCCTTGTAAACCCAAACCTGAACAGATTTTCCTTGGAGCAAGTTAAACCGAGGGCCTTGAGATAAAGGCTGGAATAGAATGTAGGGTTCAATTTGTGTATTTTTTTTCTTAAATGAAAGAATTGCCTCCAATAGCTTTTATAAACTTATTATCTAAATTAAGACGCTTTTTTTCTATGTCTTTTTAATTTGTGTGCTTTTTCGATGGAAGGAATATTGAAACCATTTGTCATTCTCTTTTTCTGTTTTCATATCAGGTTGACAACTTTTTTTTAAAAAAATTGAAATAATGCACAGACTTTCCAAAGCCATGTTTCCCAAACCAAAACAGAAATAGCAACTTCAATAATAAACTTGAGTTTCAGAGTAACTTCAATAAAGCGGAACTGATATGTTACATATTAGCAAGGCATTTAAATGAGGATAAAGAGTATTAACTTTACAAATATCATTATCTCATTCAATCCTTTAGGGAAATAAGTTAGCATAATATTGGCAATTGGTGAGTCTCAAAGGTCATTTCTGTCATAGATATCCTTGCTTCTTACAATACCCTTTCCACTGCTTTACAGAAGCAACAGATTATAAAAAGAAGGTGAAAGGAATGCTAGAATTTTTTTAAATCCTTAGTTGGTTTTTTAACTCTTGATTTTTGGAGGAGAATATCACTGGACAAGGTCAAAGTACATTAGTTGGTCTAATGACAACCAAAGGGATGGAGATTAAAAAGCCAGTATCTCAGATAAGGGAGGGAAAGGGATTGGCATGGGGGGAGGTTGGTGAAGAAGAGAAAGAGTAGTTTTAAAATAACAGTAATTTTTTTAAAACTTGAAGATCGTGAAGCACTTTGCAATTGTCTCATTTAAACCTTCAAATAACCATTTTAGGGTGGGAATACAGGTATTTTTTATCCTGATGCAGCTGGGTGGCACAGTGGATAGAACACTAACTCTAAAGTCGTATCCAGACCTAAGTTCAAATCCAATTACAGACATTCCCTAGCTGTTTGACCCTGGCCAAGTCACCTAATATCTGCTTGCCTCAGTTTCTTCATCTATAGGAGCAAAGCCAACATTCCAACCTATGGGTTCTGAATACAAATTCTGAGCTCTTTTTTCAGTGACCTGAGTCTCTCTAGACTGGGAAAGACAGATTAGTCTATTAAGTTTATAGCCCTGGCTGACCTTGTGATACAGGTTCAGTCCAGTGTTTCTTTGGTGTTCTCATCCTTTGACAACTCCACAGCATGACCTACCATACAAGACCTTCAATTCAATTCAGTAAACATTTATTAAAAGCCTACTATGTGCCAGGCACTGTGCTAAGGACTAGGGATATAAAGTAGAAATAGTAAAACAATCCCTGACCTCAAGGAGTTTACAATCTAATGGGGATAGGGGGACAATTACACACAAAAAGAAGCTGTAATGGAGGAGAGTGGGAGACCAGGGCATACCAAGCGTAGGGGACATGATGGAGTTCAAACCAAACAGAGCTGCTGATGGAAATTGAGAATTGCCTGGAAAGTTCTTGCCTGAGATCACACAGGTGAATGCCGTCAATAAGGAAGGATGTATACACACACACACACACACACACACACACACACACACACACGCATATATGAGCATTGTTGCGGAAACAAATGAGATAACATATACAGTGCTTGGTAAATCTTAAAGTGGTATTTAAATGGTAGTAGTCATAGAAGTAGTAGTAGTAGCAGTGGCTGTTGCTGTTGCCCTCATTTTACAGAAGAAGAAGCGAGTCTTAGGTTAAATGATTTTTTGTGGCCATAGAATTATTAAGTGCCACACGTGGGATTTAAACTCAAGTCTTTCTGAGGTCAATGTCAACATACTGGGAATAATTATAAAAGCATTTATTAAGAGCCTATTATCTGCCAGGTAGGAGAAATTATTATATTAGGAAATAGAGATATGAATACAAAAGAAATAAGAAACAATTTCTACTACCAAAGATCTTATATCCTTTTCGAGGAGACAGGTACATATGTAAATACATGTAGAATAAATGAAATCAATACAATGTCATTGCAGAAGAAGGTCACTAGCCATTGGGAGGATTAGGAAGAACTCCATGTGAAAGATGGTAGTTGGACTGCATCTTCAAGGAAGAGAGGGTGAGGGAGGATTGGGGTCTAGGCATGGGGATAGCTGGTACAAAGGTATAGAGAGGGGAAAGATAGAACCATTTGTGAGGATCGAAGAGAACAGTTAGACTATGCAGTGTGAAAATGGGTAATGAACAGTACACAGTGATATATAATGCAGTTGGAAAGATAGGATTAGGGCCAGATTTTCGACTATGCCAGCCTCTCCAGAAAATGAGCTGTTTAAAAATAAAAATTTCTTGTGGAAAATTGGGAGCTTAAAGATAATCAGAAAATACAAACAAATGTAAATTCTCTAATTCTCTGTTGCTTATATACATCTTGGGATGCCCATTATTCATGATGAAGGAGAATGTTTGGAGATTAGGGTTCCCTTCTTTAGACCTGGCCAGTTTATTTGGTAGAAGAGGCAAGCACCTAGGGTCCCAAAACATGCCATCCTTAGAGATGTTTCTGGTAGGACAGGATCTAGGAAGAATGAGGGAAGAGAAGATGCTCCCAGAAAGGACTACTCTCAGGACTACTAAGGAAGAAGTTCCAATATCAGTTTTTAAGTTTTCAGACACATTCATGCTCAGTAATTACTGTTTTTTAATAGCAACAAATACGATTTTAAAGAGGAAATTTATGCAGCACAAGGGAGGGTATCTTCACAGTGATTCTTTATTTCTGTTTTTCGGCTTTCCCAAGTCAGTTTCTCTTGGTGTGTGTGTGTGTGTGTGTGTGTGTGTGTGTGTGTGTGTGTGTGTGTGTGTGTGTGTATGTGCTGGAGACCTTGATCAGACCTTGGATGCCATGGCCAATATTCTCCCCCATTGACTGGCTCTGGCAGTGACCTGTGCAATTGGTCTGTGTGAGCTGCTTTGCCTGGGGCAGGGTTCATGTGGCATTAAGGAGAAGATGCATCAGGCAGCTGAGTCACAGAGATGATGCTCATGCCCATGGAGATGAGTGAATCAGTAAACCAGATGGAGAGACACAAGGAGATATTGCTTGATCAACAAGCCAATTTGGAGCGGAAGATTAACTAGGAACAAAAAGAGAGTCAAGCAAACAAAAAAGGCAGTCTCCAGCTAAGCACCCAAAGTCTTGGTTTGGCATCAGAGTAAGAGAGGGACCTTGGTGACTCTCTAGTCCAAACTCTTCAATTAAAGGCAAGGACATTGGAACTGAGGGAGCTTATGTATCACAAAGGCAGAAGGAGCAAAGCCAGTATTCCAACCCGGGGATTCTGAATACAAATTCTGAGCTCTTTCTTCCATGACCTGAGGCTCTCTGGACTGTGTCTTTACACAGATTAGTCTATGAAGTTTATACCCCTGGCTGACTTTGTGATACAAGTTCAGTCCAGTGTTTCTGTGATGCTCTCACCCTTTGACAACTTCACAGCATGACATACAGGACTTTCAATTCAATTCAATAAACATTTATTAAAAGCCTACTATGTGCCACGCACTGTGCTAAGGACTACGGATACAAAGAAGAAAGAGGACAACAATCCATGACCTCAAAGAGTTTACAATCTAATGGGGATAGGGGGATAATTACATACAAAAAGAAGCTGTAATGGAGGAGAGTGGGAGATCAGGGCATACCAAGCGTAGGGGACATGATGGAGTTCAAACCAAACAGAGTTGCTGATGGAAATTGAGAATTGCCTGGAAAGTTCTTGCCTGAGATCACATAGGAGAATGCCCTCAATAAGGAAGGATAGATACATACATACACACACACTCACACACATATATACATATGAGTATATGTAAATATATACATGTGTGGAAAGAAAGAAAAAGGAAGCAAGAGAAAGAAAGAAAGAAAGAACGAAAGGGAGGAAGGAAGAAAGGAAGGAAGGAAGGAAGGAAGGAAGGAAGGAAGGAAGGAAGGAAGGAAGGAAGGAAGGAAGGAAGGAAGAAGAACAGGAGGAAGGAAAGAAGGAAGAGAAAGAAAAAGAAAGGAAGAAGAAGAAGAAAGAGAGAGAGAGAGTAAGTGAGCGAGAGAGAGAGAGAGAGAGAGAGAGAGAGAGAGAGAGAGAGAGAGAGTTCAGAGTCCCTAAGGCTTTGGGAGGAGTTCATTACTTTCCTTATTGCAGTTTCACGATGTGTTGTGAAGGAACCATCTCAGTGGTGGTCAGTCAGACCCCCTCTAATCCAAGTATAGGCATTTATTGAGATTGATGCCTCTCATGAAGCAGGCTTAGTTCCAAGAGGAACCAGCAACTTCAGAGAAAGCAAGATCATTTTTATAGGGTAGAGATGCAATTACATGAGAAATTATGAATGTTAAAAAGGCAGGAGGGGTTTGTTAAGGGATTAGGTAGTGGGGAAGGGTCCCAGACATGGTAGAACTGCGCATGCGATTACCCATAATGTATATAGAAAAACCCACTGGGGGGCTATGTATGTATGATAATGATATTAAAATAAGCCTCTCTACGTCATTAATTCACATAAAGGACAGCTTTTGCTATCACTACACAGGTGCCTACTGAGGGAAAGTTCCCTCTGTTTTTTGGGGGTCCATATCCTGCTTGGACATCCTGGTGGTGCTGCTTTCTGACTGGCTGAGTATTGTGGTCCTACAATACTAGATGGATGTGGTTATGGTTGAGTCCAGGGACACACCTGCTGTTTCTGTGGGAAATATGAGGAATGGGTCTGGGGGCAGTGGCTAGCTAGAAGCAGTAGCTAGGATCCCCTCACATGGACATGCCTACTGTTCTGTGAGAAATGTGAGTTCATGGACACACCTGTTGTTCTAGTGAGCAGTAAGGCATATATGAAGAAGTTAAGATATTGAGTGTATGTGGGGGTGAGGGTGAGTGGCTAGGTAGGGGTAGTGGGCCCGCTGTTCAGTGGGGCCTATCTTTATTAGAATTCCATCATCCCCTTAGACACTCAGGGCAGAGGACAAATACAACCACAAACCGAAGGGAAAGATTTAGGGACTCCTGAGCACTGTATCTATATGGCTGTGCTGTGGCAAGGTCCTTCCTGGCCTCTGCCCTCTCCTTTTTCCATGGATTATTGTATTGTAAGCAGACAGGATGATTAGGGCCAGTCTTAGAAAGACCAACAGTGAAAACTCTCATCTTTCTCTACTGCTACATTCTGGTTCAAAGAAGCATGATTGGTGCATTTCTCAGATACTAACTGCAGCTACTGCCATCTTAGCTCAATTAAGCTCTTTTCCTTACCATATTAACACTTAGAAATCTTTCACAGACTCATGAACCTCAGGCTGGAAGGGAACTCAGAGGTCACCTCTTCAAACTCTTACATTTAACAAATGACAAAACTGAAGCCTGGGGAATAAATTGATTTGCTCAAAGTCATATAGATAGGAAGGGTCAGAGGTGGGGTTTGAACCCCAGGCCTCTGAGTCCAGAGCCACTGCTCATTCCACTGTACCACACTATCTCACTTACCTGTAGCTGGAAAAGAACCAATCTCTTAGCAGACCATCTCCATTTTATTTCTTGCATTCAGGGGCTACTGCAAGTGAATGTGGAGAGGAGTCATAGCAAGGCTTTGAGGACCTACTTAGATCAGTGATTTAAAACTAAATAAGCATTCTCAATCCCGTTCATTAAACTATAGTCCTGGTTTTTTTTTTCCTTTTTCTTCTTCTCTGCATTGTCATTAACTAGATTAATATTTCTTCAAAATCCTTGGGGGATTCCAAAGGAAATTGCCCTGGACAGGAATTTGATTGTCTTTGAGGATTTTATTTACTTTCCAAGGACTGTCCGACCCACAGCATAAGCCGCATGGAGCAGTCATTTTGTGAGCTGCAGTAAACTGTGGAGCTGCAAGGAGCTGATCTCTTATGGCATAGGAAAGATGCCTGGATCTGGGCCAACATGCAGGGCTGACCACTCTGAGTGCTTTTAAGTTGAGCCAAAGCAATAAATATTCTGGGATAAGCCAGCTCAAGTTATAAGGTTTTAGAGGAATAGGACAGAAAGGACCCATAGTCAGAGAGGAATGAACAAGGCTCAGGGTTTTTATTTTTTGTTTTTATGGCTGTTTTTTTTTTCATTTGACATTATCTGCTCATAGAGATTTTGGAAAGAGAAGGGAGCCTTAGAGATTGTCCTCATCTTTTCTATCCCAAGGACTTTGCACACATCATTCCCTAGACCTGGAATGCTGGGAAGTGTCCAGAGGAGGACAGCTTAAACAATGCCAGCTCTAAAGCTCATGTTAGATGAGGGTGGGCCTAGGAACAATGGGAAGAAGTTGGAAAGACACAAATTTTAGGTCATATTTCCTAACCATTAGAGTTATGCAAAAGTATAATTAGATGCCTTGGGAACTCTTGGGTCCCTCTCCTCCTATCCCATTGGAAGTCTTCAAGAAAAGACTGGATGACCACTTGGCAGGCATGTTATAGAAGGGTTTTTTTTTGACTGGATGGTCGCTGAGGTCCTTCTAATTCGAGAATTCTGTTATTCTGCACTACATTGTACTATGAAAGAAATCTAAGACATGCCCCACCTAACTCAGCAATGTCCAGTCTAATAGGAAAAAGTAAAAATATACTCGGAAAGTTAATTGATAATGAAGGATGGTGTTATGAGAGTCATCTTTTTTTCTTTTTATTCAAGTGTCACTCACAGTGCCTGGTACAAAGGCATGTTGATTTATTATTGTTTGCAAATGGCACCAAAATACATTGCTTGCTTTGGAGCCTATAAATATGGAACTGCCAATACATCCAATATTTAATATATGACCCCCAGTTCACTCAGTTTCTAGAGTCTGCCATAGCCTACTCCTGGCCATCAGATGGTACAGTGGATATTAATCTTGATATGTTATGCCAAGTATAATATTGCATCCACGGATTACCCAAAAGGATAAAGATTATATAGGATAGGTGCCATTTTGTATCCACCTTGACTTATTGGCAGCAAAGCAAGGAACCATGGAGAGTTGGCTATCCTTTGAAACAGTCACATTGGCAATAACCACTAATAAGTCAGGCCTGCGACTTTTGCTGCATCAGGCAATTTGAGGGATTTTAGAGAGAATGGAGCCTTCTGAAAAAAACCTGAAGAAACAAAAAACAAAACAAAAAATCTCACGACGTGAAAGCAGAATAAGCACAATACATACATCTCACTATTTGGGTGACAACAGAGTTGAATTACACTTTTTTGTGTTTAGCTTGAAGATGTTGCCTTTTCAATTTTAAGGGAAACCCAGGGTTTGGAAGTGAACCTGGAAAGGATTCTCTGTGGTTTAAAAAAATGGACAACTCAAGTTTTCTGTTTTAGGTATATCCATCCTTTTATGATTCACATATATACTTACTTTAAAACAAAACAAAAATACCAATAGACCTAAAAAAACTAACTTCCATAAGCCACAGAGAGCATTCCTTCCAAGGCCATGAAGTACCTTTTACCTTCAAGGATTTCCTCCCTCCCTCCTGCCCACTCAGCCTCATGTCCATAACTATATGATGAAGAAACCAGACTGGAAAATCTCTAAGGTCCACTCTGTCTCCAAATCGTTGCTCCAATGAGCCTGAAGAGGAGTTCTATGAAATGATGGGTAGGATTAAATGGCTCTTGAGGTCTCAGGATAGACTTTAATACATACTAGGATCCTCAGAACTCTTACAGCTTATAGTACTGGATTCTCAGATCTCATAGGCTTTCCCCACAGGTGCTTTGGTTTCATGATAAGCCAGTCTTTCATGCAAGATCATTTTTGCCCAATATCAGTTCTGAATTACCAGGAGGCACAGCCACATTTCTGGCCTAGACGGGCTGGGCTTGAGTTACCTCTATAGTGTGGTAAACTAACGTCCAAGGACAGAGTATCCACCAGAGTTACAAGGAAGATGGCATGGAGAAAGGAAAGAGAAATGGTGGATGAAAGGAAAGAAAAAAGGGAATCAGAAAGGAACAGTGAATTATTCTTTTCCTAAAACAAAAGCATGAAATGAGGCATCATTTAATAGCTGGCCTAGAGTGCCATTCTGGGGACTTAGAAAAATCAAAATGCATTAGCACTCTCTTCAGATCTTGAATGGTTTATGGCAGCATCTGAAATCTCTTACAGAATTATGACCTTGTAATTCACAGCTGGGTCGTATATTTTCCTGCACACAGCATAATTTATGTACCAAGCTAGTTACTTTAAAATGATTTTTAAAAAGACACCACGCAGCAGAAATTTCATAAAGTTTTTTGTTTGTTTTAAGTGTTAGCCCAAGACTTTTTCCACTATGGAAGTAGCAGATTCAAGGGTGTTGTCCAGGAGGTAAAGGGAAGCAGAGGTCACTGATTGGTGACCTGATTGGTTCAGAATATAAGGCAGGGTACCTACCCTGCCCCTCACTCTTACCCCAGAAGTTTTGCCATTCAAAGACCTAGCTACACGAGGCATAAGAGCCTGCAGAGTGAAATTCTGGATGCTCCTATATTGCCCCTGCCTCTCACCTTGACTCTAGCCCTGGATAAGATCATAGATTTAGGATTGGAAGGGAACTTGGAGGTCATTTTGAACCCCTTTTTATGGGCAAAGAAACTGAGATCTAGAGGTGCTAAGTGACCTGCCCAAGGTCACAAGGCAGTCAGATACTCTTTCAAATCCAGATATTCTACTGCATCAATTCAATTAGATTTTAAGAAGAAGCTATATGAAAGCTATCAGCAGGGATCTAATTATAGGATTAAGAAACTGTTGGAGGTAGTAGATATGATAGCTCCTGGGACGTGATTTCTAGAGCTTTGGACCCAGAAGACTTGACTCTACTTCTTACTAGCTCTGTGACCTTGGTAAGTTTCTTAACTTCCCTGGGTCTCAATTCCCTCACCTGTAAGATGAGAGCATTAAATGAGATGACCCCTAAAGGTCTCTTCCAGCTCCAAATTCTGGAAACAGTCCAGATAAGACTCCAATACAAGTTTCTTTCTCCAAGAGAAGAGGAAAGGGAGTCCAGGGAAAGGTCACAATGGTGTGACATGAGAAAAAACTCATACTGCTAGGAGTGAAGTCCTGACCTTGACATTTCCTTTCTGAATGACCTTGGCTATCCTATTCATCTTAGGACACTCAAGTTTCCTCACTGACAAAACTGGACAGTGAGGCTGGCTCAGCCTCAAACTTGAGAGGATAGAATCTAATGATTTTAATGGACTTTCAACCTATCGGGTTCTTGTGATTTTTTTTCTTTCCCCTTATCATGCACAGTTTCCTTCTTTGGAGTCTGTTTACTTTTCTTCTTCTATCTTACCTTTTTTTCTGCTGTTCTTTGATCAATTTCCATTTGTTCATTTGTCCCAAACTGATTCCACAGAACTGTCCGAGGTTTCTAGGCCCCCTCTCTGAGCTCCCTGGAATTGGACTTCTCTACCTGCTTGGGAGAGTCTAAGACTTTGTCTGTGGTGCTTACGAAGAAATGCTGATTTCCATTAGTAGCCTCTCTCCTCACTTCTTTAAATATGGGTTCCTAGTAGTCATAGTAATAGCTAACATTTATGTAGCTCACTATGTGCCTGGTACTGTGCTAAGAGCTTTATAAATATTATTTCATATGATCCTCACAATAACCCTGGGAGGCAGGTGCTATTACCCACATTCTACCAACGAAGAAGCTAAGGCAAACAGGTTAAATGACTTGTTCACAGTCACCCAGCTAGTTAAGTGTCAGAGGCCTGATTTCAACTTGGGTCTTCTCTATCCACTTCTCTATCCTCTGCACCACCTAATTACCTTAATGCTTCTTTGTTTTTTGTCCCACTAGTTCTTCCCATCAATCATCCCACCCAGATCTCTGGGGCCTGTTCTTGCGTTTTAAGAGCAAGCACCATGGTCATCTCAGGGAAGCCTATCTTTAAACAAGAAATCAGTTTCTCTGCGTGAACAATGACTTTGCATCCATAGTGTGTTTTGAGATAGAGTCACCTGAGAGGTTGCCAGGTAGTTGTTCTCCATTAAAGCTAATGAACCTTGGAGGACAGTTCTGCCTCAGGAAAAGGGACATCTCCCTGACTTTGGATATCACATGGAATCCTGCCCAGCTCAAGGTTGAATTGAGAAGCTTTCTTGGGTATGACTTTTATCCGTGGTGCCCCCAACCCATGGGACAATTAGAGAGCCACGTTAAGCTGTCATAAAAGCAAGTTTCTATCATAGAGAGCTTGGCATGCACCAGCTCTAAGAAAAGTAAAAAAAAAAAACAAATGGAAAATATCTGTGTGAGATGAACTTCTGGGAGGAGGTAATTCTTCACATGGGTCTTGAGTGAACTTCAAAATCTGAGTTGTGGAGTAGAGACCTTTCAGTCCTAGATATGTGGAGGAGGTGAGTTAGGTGGAAATTATGGTATCATTTTTGGACATTTTTTCCTCTATTCTTTAGCCTGTTCTTCTCACTCCTTATACTTAGTACAAAGCCCCTTGCCTTAGGCTTCTTACCCCAAGAAGTGCTAATCAGAAGTTCCTCCTACCTTCCTCTCCCCATTAGCTACCCCAAATACAAAGAACCAAACCTGGGAGAGCCAGAAGACTTTCAGTGATAGTGTGAGCTCCCTGGCTGGGGTCTGGCCTTTGGGTGTGTCTCTTACCCATATGAGGAGGACAGACAGGATCAAAACCGTTGTTTCCTGATGAATAAGAAAAGGAAATTTCAGGACTCTCAGATTCCATGTATTTCCTGGCCAGGGAAACATCTCTTTTGATTAGTGAGCTACAATTAGCATTTACCTTACCGGTGTGAGCAGATCATTAAGAAATTAAGCATCTTAATAGACTTTGTGCTCCCAGAAATAATCCATTAGAAAGCATCTAGCCCAATCAGGAGAGCTGATTTCCATGGGGGACACAAGGACCACGACAAGACTGATTCATTGTCATGTATACTTTTTATATGGGAGCAGTAGAATTTAGATGATGTGGGAGTTATTTATAAAGCCTAGAGATTCACCAGGCATTGAGAGACCCCTCCTTCCTCAACCTCCTATTTTTGGGTTCATTTTGTTTCTTTCAGTAGTTTTGGTAAAAACTAGAGAAAGCAGGTTTAAGCTTTTGAGTAAATGAGGTTTGGGGATTATATGTGGACTTTAGCCTTCACTAAGCTCCTTCTCTTCTCAACTGTTACAACACTCAGTGTCTTCATCTAGCAACGGAGTCCTTTGTCACTTACTGCCTTGTATTCTTGCTGCTGCTTTTTGGTGAGAGTCTTGTCTCTCTAGCTTGATTGGAAGCTTCCTCAAAGTAGAGAGCATTTCTTCTAACTTTCACTGGCCCTGCCAGGCATAGCAGGGAAGGGAAGGAGAGAAGTAGGGAAAGAAGGAAGGAAGAAAGGAAGGAAGGAGGGGAGGAAAGATTCAGGAAAAGAAAGGAATAGGGACATGACCTAAGATTTCCCTGGTGTATGGAACTCTTGAGGGAGAAAACTCCCTCTATCAATGGAGCTGCAATTAGGGCCTTTAAAAAGTCGTCTACGCATTGAGCCTCAGAGCACTGAGGGGTGACTTACCCAGGGTCACGTAGCTAGTGTGTATCATAGACAACACTTGAACCCAGGGGCTCTAGGTTTGGAAGCTGGCTCTCTATCCACCATCCTTCTTTAATGTTTCTTCAGTAAATGCTTACTGATTAGATTCGTACAGTGGGAAAATCTTTGTACTTGAAGTCAAAAAAGTCATTAGAACATATGAGGGCAGAGATTGTCTTTGTATTTTCAGCACTTAGTTCAGAGCCTGGCACAGGATAAATGCTTAACAAATGCTTCTTTCCCTCCCTCCCTCTTTCTGTTCTTCCTTCCTTCTTTCTTTCTTTCCTCCCTCCCTCCCTCCCTCCCTTCCTTCCTGCTTTCCCTTCTTCCCACTCTCCCTTCCCACCTCTTTCCTCTCTCCCCCTTCTTTCTTTCCTTCCTTCCTTCCCTCCCTCCTTCCCTTCTTTCCTTTTTCCTTTCTGTTGATGGAAGGGATAGAAGATATGATTCTCACCATCAAGAAGCTTACAGTCTAGCTGGGGAGACAATACTTAAAATCACTGGCCAAAATGAAGGTATTTGATAAAGAGGAAACAATCGACCTGGTTAATCCCTAAATTGGAAACTTACCCCGAAATAGTGGAGGGCCGATTGCCTATGCAATCCCATAACATCATAGATGTAGGCATTTGGTAAAGAAAAAGAGAAGCAAAAATAGAATGAACCTATCATTTTTTTATGTCTCTGTTCATCTTTGGAAGATAGAAGGAATCCACCTATTGTTGGTGATGAAGTAGCTGAAAACTTGCTTTATTTTCACATGAACACCCGACTTTGAGCTGAGGTCCGTTCATCGTCCCTCCCAAAGCCTCTTCCTCATCTAAGATCTTGGCTTGTTGGAGCTTTTCTTATCAATGACTTAGATCCTATTGCTCATAATCCGTGTTTTAGAGATCAGTGATCATTGCTTAAGGGCGATCTGTCTTCATCAGAGAAGGGCTTTGAAGACATTACCTGCTGACAAATGGATATCAGACAGACGTCCTGGTGTGCGTTGTATCACTTCCTCAAAATCACACAGATTTCATAGCACATTCTTTTCACATTTGAATCTGGGTGGAAACAATCATCAATTGCCATTGAAATACAGAAGCTAGTGTTATGGAAGTCTGGCCTTTGTTTGAATACTGAACCATCACCATCCGTAATCCACATCTCTCACAATCCTTAGAACTTGTAGGAATCTCCTTGTGACCAAGGATAGCCAGGTCTTAGAGATGCAGTCAGGTAGTGTGAAAAACGAGGAGGGTCTTTTTTGGGGGGTGGGAGTGGGGGTAGTTGTAGGAGGAAATGGGACATAAAAGCAGCATTTTCTATGACATTCTGACTTGCAGCTTAAATGATTTAAAGTGCGAACTTGACCTCATTCACATGGTGCACTTAGTGGGTGAGCTAACAGTTGAAAATAGGCTTTCTCCACTGAGGTTAGCTTCAGGTTTTTGGTTGTGATCTGTAATGGAGTGTGCCCTGTAGAAGAGACTGGACTCAGGATTTCTCAGAGCCAAATTTAATAGCCTGTTGTAGTAATCAAATCATCTCCGATGCCTGTTAACATCTATCCTTTTTGCTTCTCTCATACAGTAGATTCCTAGATGTCTTTTTTCTTTCATATTTTTCCCTTACAAGCTTTCTCCAAGATTGCTGCTGATTGTATTTCTCCAATTATTAGGACGTTATTCCTAATATGAAGTGGGCAGTTAGGTGGCACAGTGGATAGAGCTCTGGGCTTGGAGTCAGGAAGACCTGAGTCCAAATCCAACCTGACATTTACTAGCTGTGTGACCCTGGGAAAGATACTTAATCCTGTTTGCCTCAGTTTCCTCACCTGTTAAATGAGCTAGAGAAGGAAATAGCAAACCACTTCAGTGTCTTTGCCAAGAAAACTCCCAATAGAGTCAAAATTGCAGAGTCAGACATGACTAAAATGGATGAAAAACGACAAGGCATTTACCTTGTAATATTCCACAAGGTGATTAGGTTGAGGCAATATGGGACAGTTGAAAGAATTGAATTTAGATCTACAAGCCCTGAGTTTAAATTCTAGCTCTTCCATTTACTACAGGGTATTCCTAAAGTCTGGACACATAGGCAAAAATATGCATTTTCAAGAAATGAAATGAATGAATTTTTTATTTAATTGGAATATTAACAAATAACATCTTTAATATGATTTCCATCATTTGTGATTCAAAGGTTAATGAGCTTTGCAAGATTCACGTGAACTCGCTGCAATAACTCCACATTGCCGTCAGTTGCCTATGTGTCTAGACTTTAGGAACATCCTGTACTTTTGTAAACGACTAACAGCTGTCATGTAGGCAGCAAGATTTTTGCCCTAGTGGATTGAGTGCTAGACCTAGTATTGGGAAGATCTGAGTTCAAATCCAGCCTCAGACACTTTCTACCTGTGTGACCCTACAAAAGGCACTTGACTTCTATCTTCCCATATTCCTTATCTGTAAATGGGGTTAATAATTAGTGCTTACCTTGAAGGATTGTCATTAAAATAACACGAGATAATATTTGTAAAATACTTTGCAAATCTTAAAATGTTGGCCATTATTACAAAACCTGTGCAAGTTGTCACTTAACTTTTCTTCAGTTTCTTCCCAGGGCAAAATAAAAATAGTCTCTGCAGTCCCTCTAGTTCTAAATTTATAAGCAACTGAGGAATAAATCTTAATTAAATAGTAAAACCCTAAAAATAAATATCTAGACAGCCCTATTAATCTAAATTTCATGATTCAATAAGGCTCAGGGACCATATGCCCATGTCCCAGCATGTGGAACAGGCTTAGAAGGGATTATTTCTATTTCTTTTCAATGAGTTCGGGTTTACATCATTGGGAGAAAAGGAAGGGGGAGACAGAGCAAAGTAAATTTGAAATTTTGAACAGATCCACACTTAATCTGAGAGGTCAAGTAATCTCTCTGGGGCTTACCCCAATGACTAAATGAAAGGGTCTTAAAAGGTGTTTGAGTTCAAATAGAGAAAGTCTGGAGTAATAGATAGAGCTCTAGGCATAGAGTCAAGAACACCAGGGTTCAAAATCTACTTGTGTTACATGCAAGGCCTGATAGTCACATGACTTTTGTGTGCCTCAGGCAATGCCCTTGGATTTAGACTAATTGTGATCTACTCCTTCATGAAAAGCTTCCCACCTTGGAAATTGAGCCACCAAGGATTGAAATCAAGACTCTTTCTCCCATAAAATACTAAATAATTAAAACAAAAAATGACAATCAAAAGAGAAAAATATGGAAAAAAGACTCTCCCCTGTGTGTATGGTATGAGACAGTGACATTCCCCCCACCCGCACCAGCTCCCATTGCCTGATCAAATGGAAGAAGAGTGTTGAGTACAAGTAGAAACACACTGTTCAATTTGAGCTTTAAGGGATTAGATAAAATCCATGGCAGAAATAAAAATGCAAAAAGCCAGTGTGATGTGCTAGAAGGAAGCTGGACTAGGAATCAGGGAGATGAGTTCAAGTCCTAGTTCATGTACTTACTAGCTATGTGAACTTCGGAGAGTCATTTTATTTCTTTGAGCCTTAGATATTTTATGCATAAAATGGGAAGTGATAAAACTTGTAGAACCTACCTCATAAGGCTGAGATAGAAGTGCCTTGAAAAAAATTTTGTACATCATTTGTTTTACATTATGTTCATTTCACAATGGTTGTTGTTCTTGCTCCCACCTTGTTGGAGAAAGCCATCCCTTAAATAAATAGAGAGAGACAAAGGCATAGAGAGAGAAAGAGACAGAGAGAAGTAGGAGTAGAAGAAGAAGAAGAAGAAGAAGAAGAAGAAGAAGAAGAAGAAGAAGAAGAAGAAGAAGAAGAAGAAGAAGAAGAAGAAGACAGAGGAGGAGGAGGAGGAGGAGGAGAAGGAGAAGGAGAAGGAGAAGGAGAAGGAGAAGGAGAAGGAGAAGAAGAAGGAGGAGGAGGAAGAAGAACAAACTGAATCTAACTGTACTTGCAATGTCCCACACACATTTTCTCCCACCTTGGCAAAGAAAGAACAAAGATGTATTCAGTAGATACCTCTTCCCCTCCCTGCTTTATTTCTAATCCTAAGGCTTGTTGATATGTTGGCCACCTCAAAAGAAGAGTACTCTTTTGCTAAATTTTGGAGTAGAGGAAGTTTGCCTCACCAGTTTCCCCAACCCCTCCATCTGCAGCATTTTTGTATCTACTCCATTTTGGGTGCTTGAAGTCACTTTGAGATCTCACTTTCCCTCTAGCCCATACAAACCAGCTCTTGGTTTTTTCATTGATACAAGCCATGAACAATGGATAATGTTTAAATTATCTTTGCAGGGAAGAAAAACATTTTAATGGGAGGGTCAGGTTTTAATGGCATTTCAAACTTGACCCAATTGGTGATTTGGGTAAGAATTGAGAATCCCTTGGTCTGAGATTATGCTACATAGACATTTACCTGCTTTCCCTACCATAAAGCTGGTTCCACTTTACTTTTTTATTATTATTTTTAAAAATAGTTCCAGTTGACGCATGGGTCAAGGCAATGGACATGACCAGAATTAATTCTGTAAATTTCACCATTCGAGTCATTCAGCTTTCTTTGACAATAGTTCCTCAAAAAATATTGTTGAATGAGTAAATGAATAAATAAATTAATTGACAAATAGAAACTTCTTGTTCTGAACCATTTTCCTAGGTAAGATGGATTTGGGTCCCCTCTCCCTGCCAAGGGAGCACAGGGAAGCAAAAGGGTTTAGTATAGTCATTGAAAATTGAAGGTATGAAAGCATATGGGAGAAGAATTGGGGCAGGGGTCACTTCATGCTGCAATAAAAAGTCCAATTGAGATAGACCTTGTGTGGACACAAATTGATGAAGCAAAATACTTGGTAATCTTATTTTCATTTGATTACGTGACAAGCAATTGAGAGACGTACGGCAGAACTAGAACTAGAAGTCAAGACAGGCTCACATGGCTTTTTTCTGCAATAGATGTGGTCTTGAGTAGTTAAGAATAAATCAAACTTTTAGAAGTGGGATTATATTTTAAATATACCAGGACATCTTGCTGTTGATGGAAGTGATATGGCTAATCCTTTTCAACAAGGGAGACACCCTTCATGATGTAAGTAAGTGCTTTCTCATTTATCTGTTTGGGGAAGCTAAATCTTGTGAACCACATTCTTTATTTTTAAAAGCTAAGACAATGAAAAAAGAGAGGTGAAGTGATTTGTAACCCATCTAACAAGGCACAGAGTTACTACCAGAAGCCTGGGCTCATATTCTGACTTCACTGTCCTTTCCTCTATATCGTGATGGCTATGGAAATAAAGTGCACTGCCTACCTTCATTAGAAGGAAATTGCATGTAAGTGTGCTTTAAGTTAGAGGCTGACTTGAACACAGAATAATTCATGACTACTGCATCATTGATAGTCCACAGAGTCCCTTCCTTCTAGGAAGGTGCATTTTAAGCTAATGCCATATGCCACCAGAGACAGACTTTCTGATATTTACCAGCTGGTTGGAAAATAACTTCTTTTTTTCCGAGTCTGTCTCATGCTATAAAGACTTGTTAGATTGGAAAAGATATTGACAGGTTGCCATCCTTGATTATGACACCAGATGACACAGCACATGACAGTACATGCATTAATCCATAAAATCTGCAGGGATATAGGTTAATGATACTTGTGATGGGCTTTAACTCATCCATTCATTCAGAAACCTATTATATGTAAGACACTATGTTAAATTGGGTTGGGGGGATGATAATACAAAGATATATGGCACAGATCCTTATCTCAAGAAACCTTTTAAAAATTAGGTAAGATATATTGATAATAGAAAGTATTCTATAGCATGGCACAGTGGAAAGAACTCTGATTCTAGACTGGGAACCCTGGGTTCAAATCTCACCTCTGCTATTTATTATAGCAGAGTGGTGATGGACAATTGTGTGACCATTGGCAATTCACTTAAACTATCTGAGGCTCAGTTTTTATATCTCTAAAATGAGTGTGTTGGAATATGTGGCTTCTGAGGTCCCTTATGTATAATCTAGAAGAGGCAATTTAGCATAGTCACCAAAAAGCCACCAACCTGGATGAGACCATAGATCTATGACCTTCATTATAGAAGGATGAGCTGAATACTGGAAGAAAAGGGTGAAGTAACTTCTAGTTGGGATAAATGAAACATGGTACAAAAGCATGAGAACTCCACCTCCCTGAATCTCAATTTCCCCATCTATAAAACAAGAATGCTGGATGAAATATTTTTCAAGGTCTCATCCAGATCTAAGTATGTGAGTAGGGATAGGGGGTCTGCTTTCCTAGAGAAAAGGCTTTTGATCTGGGTCTTGAAGAATGGGTAGGCATTTGAGTAGAGATGGTTGTGAGGCAGGATGGTATTGCAGTTGGAGAAAATAGTATGAAGAAATAATAGAGAAAGTATTAGGTGGGGCCAGCAGGGGAATGGCAAACAGACAAGTTTGATTTTGGTGTAACATTCTATATAAGAGAATAACAAGCTGGAAATGTCAATAGGGGCCATATTGTAGAGGGTTTTGAATATAAGACTAGGGAACTTGGACTTTATCAGGTTTATTTCTTTTCTTTCAGCCAATTTCCCCCTCCCCTAGTTAATTAAGCCTGGCATGACACCACAAAGGAAATATGAAATTGTTCATGTTCTGGAGCTATATGTCAAATTCACTGGAAGGGAGTCACAATGTAATAATAATATATAATACATGTCCACTGATGTGAGAAACAAACTCTCTTCCAGGAACCTATTCTCCAACTGTTTAGCAAGGATGGTTAGGGGCAAGATTCCCTGTGAATGCCAACTTTTATGGCATCAAAGGCAAAAACAAGCCAAAAATGACAACAGAGAGGTATTCTCCAGGGAGAAGTTCTTCTGTAGTCCTTAGGGGAGCCCTAGAAACTCCTAAAGGTCCTCATCTCTATCTAAAATCCTCTGCATTTCATCAAGGGCTGGGATCATTTCAGGATTAGCAAAGGGCTTGGGAAGGAGATAGAGAGGAGAAAGGATAGGGAGGGAATTTCCCATTTTTATTTTTTCTCCTAGTAGGGTTTTATTGGAGTTGGATGATTTCTATATCTACAGAGATCAAAGCAATGGCCATGCAGGTCAGGCAGAGTGGCCCTCCTTTGTCTCCATCCATATATATCAATGAGATGTGTGTTTCCTACTGTAGGAGTTTCTCCCCATGATTTTTTTGGAAGGAGGGAAGTTAAGTTCTAACATTTTCTCCTCCCATCCATGTGAGCTGTGTTCCAAAGGAGCTTACATGGTAATATCCGGATAGACGCTCGTCGATAATCTCTAGGACATCATGGATCAAATCGGCCTCTCTCTGCCTGTCTGTCACTCTGATGGGGCTACATCCGTCCAGATGCTCTGTGCATGGTGAATGTTTTGAAAATAGGTGAGGAGGGGAGATAGAGTGAAGGAAAGGAGGGAGGGAGGAAATGCTCTCTCCTTATTCTACCTCAGCAATGGATTAGGAAGCAGTATCCCTTTCCCTAAGCTCTGGGAGAGCAGTAGGATTCAGGGCTCTTCTCAAATCTGGGCCTGTCCAAGCAATACTTCTAAAGGGAGATTGAAACGTGTACTCGTCCCTGCCCCGGCTTCCTCTGGGAGGACTGCGACAATGATCCCTAGTAAGATTCTGGTACACCACCACCCACCCACCACTGCACATAGTGAGCCATGTAGATTGCCTCAACGCCGCAAGAAATCCTTGGGAGATTTGTTCCAGCATGGATACAGGGTGAAGTCAGGACCCCATGCTCCAGACAAGGAGGAAGAAAATAGTTTTCGGCACTCTCTGGCCACCTGCTGCAGGGTCAGCTTCTCCTGGGGTAAGGTCTTGCCCTAACTGGGCTTTTTCTCTCCAACAGAAATATCCAATACTCCCAGAGGATGTCCTGGGAAAGAGATGTCCTAGCTCAGTGTTTGGTTTCCTTTTATTGGGATAATGTGTTGAGTAGCTTGGAATGTATCTACTTGTCTTACTCTTACCCCCTTTCTTTTGTATACCCACCTGAATTCAGTTCTGTAAGTCAGGACAGGAGGCTAATTCTTCCTTTTCAGATGAAAGTAACCAGCCTCAAGAGCCAGAGAATAGAATTAAATTAGGTTAGTGAGGTCATGATCTGAGAAATGTTGGTGAAGTGTAGCAAATTGCTAGGTGGTCATTCGCTACCATGCTTTTATTTCCTAGTTAAGTAACCATGGAGGTTTCAAATGAACCATATGGTTCTTTGTGGGGAGATTCAGTGCTACTCTAATGCTTTAATGATATTGTGATATCATTCTTCTCTCAATCCTTATATTGGGCCAGGGAAGGAATAGGCCTGTCAGTGATTATGGTATTTTTTTCCTTTTATACAGAAGAGGAGCAAGAGAGTTCTCAGAATAGATTTTTAGTCTTAACTATATTTGTGAGACAATATGTTTTCCTCATTTGATCCTTGCATTAACCTGGGCACTGGCATTGTGACTAGATCTGTGATTTTACTGTCTTAGGGAGTTCCCAGGTGATGAAAGCCCTTCTACTAGTGTTGGTCAGCCCTTTCTCTGCCGTTTATAGTTCTAAAGAGATACCTAGAATGATGAGAGGTTAAGTGACAATCAGTGTGTGGTATATTAATCTCATTTTGCAGTCAGGGAAGCTGAGAATGATTGAGTTTGAGTGTCCTCTCTGTCCATGGTTACAATGATGGTAGATATGGAAGGTGAGATGAACTGGGCCTTTTTGACTTTAGGACTAGCACTCCTGTGTGACCCTGGGTGAGTTTCTCTTAAATTCTCTTAATTTCCTCATCAGTAAAATGGGATAACAAACACTACCTATCTCATAGAGCTGTCATGAGGATCAAACGAAATAATATTACTGTAAGCATTTTGTAAACCTTAAAGTGCTATATAAATGCCAACTATGTATTTTTATCATTCTTTTCTCTCTTGTTTCTTTCTTCCTTTCTTCTTTTCTCCCTCCCTCCCTTCCTTCCTTTCTTTTTTCCTTCCTTCCTTCTTGCCTTTCTTTCTTTCTCTCTTTATTCTTCTTCCTCCTCCTCTTCCTCCTCCTCCTCCTCCTCCTCCTCTCTTCTTCTTCTTCTCCTTCTCCTCCTCCTCCTGCTCCTCCTCCTCCTCCTTCTTCTCCTTCTTCTCCTCCTCCTCCTCCTCCTCCTCCTCCTCCTCCTTCTTCTTCTTCTCCTCCTCCTCCTGCTCCTCCTCCTTCTCCTCCTCCTCCTCCTCCTCCTCCTCCTCCTTCTTCTTCTTCTTCTTCTTCTTCTTCTTCTTCTTCTTCCTATTCTACCTCTTCATCTTCCTCCTCTTCTACCTCTTCTTGTTCTTTTTGTTCTTGTTCTTCTCCTTCTCCTCCTTCTCCTCCTTCTCCTTCTTCTTCTTCTTCTTCTTCTTCTTCTTCTTCTTCTCCTTCTCCATCTTCTTCTTCTTCTTCTTCTTCTCCTTCCTATTCTACCT